>JAGPOW010001338.1:45803585-45836023 GCA_030014935.1 Caiman crocodilus
GTAGCCGCCGCCCCGCGGCCGCCAGGAGCAGCCCCGCTCCGCTCCGCTGGCCCGGCCCGGGCGCTGCCGGCATGTGTCGGGGCCGCGGCTAGCGCCCGCCGGGGCCCTCATGGCAGGGCGGCGGCTGCCCGCGCTGCTCCTGCTGCTGGTGGTGGTGGCGCCGGCGGGGGGTGGCGGGCGCCGGGGCCGGGGCGAGTACTGCCACGGCTGGCTGGACGCGCGTGGCGCCTACCACGACGGCTTCGCCTGCCCCGAGCGCTTCGACGCGCCCGACGCGGCCATCTGCTGCGGCTCCTGCGCCCTGCGCTACTGCTGCGCCGCCGCCGCCGCGCGCCTGGAGCAGGGCGGCTGCAGCAACCACCGCGAGCCGCGGGCCCCGCCGCCCGCCGCCCGTGAGCTCCGGGACCCGCCGGGGGGGGGGCCGGGCCGGGAGGCGGCGGCGCGGGGTAACAGGAGCGTTTGTGCCCGCAGAGCCGGTCTACATGCCCTTCCTCGTCGTGGGCTCCATCTTCCTCGCCTTCGTCCTCGTGGGCGCCCTGGTCGCCGTCTACTGCTGCACATGCCTGCGGCCCAAGCACAGCCTGCCGCCGCCCCTGCGCGTCTCCCTGCGCAGCTCCGCGCCCGAGGCGCTGCCCATGGTCCTGCCCGCCGCCGGCCTTCGCCCGCCCGCCGCCGCCCGCGCCTTCCCCTCGGCGCGGCCCGAGCCCGAGCCCCAGCCCGGCGCGCTGCTGGCGGCGCCCCCGCCGCCCTACACAGCAGGCTGCGCACCCGCGCCGCCCGCCGCGCGCGGCTTCCTGCTGGCGCCGCCCTACTTCGGCTACCAGGTCCCGCCGGAGGCAGCCGCGGCTGGGAAGACCTGCCCCGACTGCGGGCCCAGCTGAAGGGCGTCTTCCAGCCTCCGTTGCGGCTCCGCGGCAGCTCTTGGGGCCGAGAGGGGCGAGGGGCCTTTTGACAAGGGCGGGCGTCCGCTAGAAGCAGCTTTGCCTGAAGAAACGTTGGTAGTCGGGGCGCCTGGGGTGTAGGCGGGGATTGCAAATGCTTGGTTTCCCCTCTCGGGGATTTTTTCTCATGCATGCAGACCCCTGTGGAGAGAGAAGTAGACTGAGACCCCCTTCGGCCAGCAGGTAATTTCCAAAATAGCTCCATTAGGAACGACCTTTTAAGCCCAAGTGCCATCCAAGCGGATTTCGCAGCCCTCGACTGCCTTCCCTCAGCTTCCTGAGTCAGGAAGGGCTCCGGGATTTCACTCCTGAAACACACCTGCAAAACCCCAACCAGCCGTAAAGAACAGGGCCCCTGTGCTTAGGGACACAGAAGCTGGGGGTTTTTAATGGGAAAATGCACATAATATAACAGGTTGTTACTTTGTCTTACTTCACTTCTGTAGGTAAACCGTTAGCAAAGTAGAGAGCCAGACAACGTAGCACTTACTAAATTTCATTAAACATGGGGTCAAATTCCCAACCACTAGAGAACTGCCCACAGCAAAAAAGAGTACATGCTGGACCAGAGTTTTGATTGTTAGTGTAAAATGCTATAGGGCCCGTGATGGTGAAGCCTGCTTCGGAAGGGACTATTTATTGTAGGCTTTTTGTTCAGTAACATTTATTTAAGGAAGGGGGACAAACTGATCTGAAAATATTTGATTTGTAAAAAATTAGTGGTGTATAAAATGTAAAGACAGATTTGTAATTTAAAATGTATTTACAATGATAACACTAATTATTTGGTAGTCACTGATTTTTTATGTCAATAAACTGTGTGATTAAAATTTTAATTTTTGGCTGTAGTGCTGTATGCAACACAACATCCAAAGGCGACCCTACCAGGCCCTGTCCATTTAGCATTAACATATTTATATTTTGCTTTCTATAGTACATTTTGCTCTTCTGCACACTGTTTTCTGCACTGCACACTGCCTCTCCATGTGTATACCTCTAATGTTGCAGTTTATAGGAAGGCTGAATATCCAGCTATGTAGTCAGAGTAAGGAAATTATTGGTAGGCATATTATAAATTTAGAATGGTTTTAAATAAGTTACTTCATTTCTTGTAGTTTCAGTATCCTGTACAACAACCTACATGTCATCCTTCACCTTTTTCCCACCCCCTGCAAAAAAATTGATTGGTTAAAAAAAAAAAGTTACAACAACTAAGAAGCAAAGGGGAAAGTAAAAACAATTATTCATGGTTTCCACCTTGCACTTTTTCCCGGCCATATGGCACTTCTCTGGACATCCAGTATCAACATACTGTACTTGCTTATACAACCAATCCTCAACTACTTGGTGTTTAAATATTTTCACTATAATTGATACAAGCAATAGTGTATCAAAAGGATATTTAAATTATTATGCAAAGAAGGAACTTGGTTAAAATGATGTTAATCTTGTAGTATAGAAACAAGTTTTTTCTTTTTAGACTACCCTTCAGTCCATAATCTGTTCCCATTTAAGTTAAAGGGATTGTTTCCAAATGAAACAAGATTAAGGACCTTTCTAAACTTAATTTTTCCTTCAGATTTAAATACATTTTTTAAAAAGAATGTAATTTCATTTTTAACTTTTAAATACATTGTGACATCCGAAGACCAGTGTTAATAGAGGTTTATAACCAAGGGAACAAGAAATAAATTGTATAAACAGATATTCCAAAAATATAGATTTTCATTTTACAGTAGTAACATTTTGAAATAATTTAAAAGTGTATTTTAAGTCCATACAGAAGTAGCAAGAAAAGTTACCAGTTTAGGGTGAAAAAACCCCTTCTAAAGCAATGTTTAGCATGGTGATTATAATAAAAATAATGGCATGTTTTGCCTGTATAAAATACTTTGACACAAGAGGGAAAGTAAAATGCTGCACACATTTTTCAGCATTCTGTGGAGCCCAATTCTGATTTTAGTGGGGATTTTTGTAGGAGTGGAAGTAAGTCCTTAAAGTCTGATTTTTTAATTTTTTTTAGCAAAAAATGTTGATCTTGTTCTAGAACTTTCAATTTTTATTATGACTGTTGTAATATCTGTGTACCATAGTTATGAGAATGGCAGTGCTTGACAGTGAAAAGAATTTAAGAGGTGATTTGATCCAGGTCTACAAATACTTACCAAACATGGGGAGATTTCTGCCTGCAACTTTTTACATTTAGCAAACCAAAGCATAACAAGATACAATGGCTGAAAGCTGACATTAGATGAATTCAGAATAGAATAAAGAGCACTAATTTTATCTGTGAAGGTAACCAACCCCTGGGACAATTTACTGAGGAATGTTGTGGATGGTTTGTTACTGAAGTGTCAGCCATCCAGCCTGTCATGTGACCTGTGGGCAACCAGAAGTTGAGGGCTGCAGAGGGGCATGGCCAGGAGGTATGGTTTGCTGCTGATTCTGGATCATTTGGACCTAGTAGACAGGGTAACTAGCATTTGCTTGGTCTGTTGGTATTGTTATTGCTACTGCTGTGCTTGTCCCATATCCCCTGCTTGTGTGCCTCAGGCCAGAGCAGGAGCCAGTGCCACTGCATGCGCCAGGCTGGATTTGGGTTACAAGAAGCCCTGTGGTCTGGATCTAGCTTGAGGCATGAGGTGAGTTTGACATGCCTGGTCTATCACTTAAAACTTTAAATCAGGATTGGATTATTTTTCTCAAGAAAAGCTCTAGTTCTGACTCAGGTACTCAATCCCTTACCCAGAGGCCAGATCTGGTCCACAGAGGCATATCATTTGGCCTGCAGGGCTTCCAAGGTTCTAGAAATTTGGTGGCTGGGGCTTAGTGGCAGCAGCTCAGTGCCATTTACCTGTTGCCAAATTTCTGGACCTGTGGGGAACCCCATGGGCTGGATAACATGGCTCTGTATGACAGGTTGTATGAGTGCTTTCCTGGTCCAGGTACATGGGATCAAGTTGTACCCTTGTGCCACTTGTTCGGCCCATGGGGCTAGAACATTGAGTACCACTGCTTTAGCTCATCTGCAAATAATAGGCATGAGTGAAGATTCACGTGATGACTTTCCATGGCCTATATTATACCTGAGGTCAGAATATAACAGTTCCTTTAGATTTATGAATGTATTAGCAACAAAAGACTAGTTTTGCATCTCTTGAAGAGTTGCCCAGTCCCATACTATCCCAGGGTCTTGTTACATGTTACATTGTAAGCCACATAAAAGTTAATTGGCTTAGTGCTAGCTTGTAGTTACCCCTTCAATTTGAGCAGCACATCTGTGTAGGGTTACCATATGTCTGGGTTTTCCCAGACATGTCCTCTTTTCAAGCCCTCTGATCTCCATCTGGGTAGGTTTTTAAAATCTGACCACATGTTCCTGATTTTGCTTTGCTCTGCTGGTGGGAGCAGGGGGAGGGTGATTGGAAGCAGCAGGAAGCACAGACGTACCTGCCCACAGCTGTGGAAGTGCACACTGACCCACGTGGTGCTCCCTGCTGCCTCTTGACGGCCCTCCCCCTGCTTCCATCAACACAGCAAAGCAAAATCCCAGACATTTGATCAGGGCAGGGGGTTGGGGGTTGGGGCTGCGATAAGGCAGGGTGGGGCAGGGGCATTGCCTGCCCCTCCAGTGGGGGAAGAGAGCAGGGAGGCACCTCTGAGGGCAGCGGGGAACTCTTCAGCCAGGCTGGCAACACAGGGGCTGGTGCCTGTGCTCCCAGGGGCCGAGTGGCCAGGAGACACAGCCTAGGGGGAGGGGGAGGAAATGATGAGGGAGGGGGTGCTGTAGCCAGGCTGCCTGGTGTGCCATGGCAGCCCCATCCCAGGACACAAGCCTTGTGGGGGACACAAGCCTCACTTCTTCCTTTAAGCCCATGCTGGAGTTGGACATGCTCTGATGCCACCTACATGAATTGGAGCCACCATGCTCTGGCCCAGGGATCAGCTGGGGGTCTCCCTTCAGGGCTGGAGGGGCAGGGGGCTGTGGGTCAGGAGTGAGGGCCATCAGAGGGGCAGGGGACTGTGGGTTGGGAGTGCAGGGTGTGGCAGAAGGCCACCTCTGTTTCTCCCCAAAAACTCTGCTCTGTAACAATTTGGTTAGGATGGCCCATGCAGAGGGTGCATACTTTAGCTTCTCTCTTTAGGTAACCTGAGTTGAGCTGGATACATTTCTGAGGGAAGGAGGGGGGAAACTTGCTTCCTCTGACTGTGACTGGCATCACATACCTGGGTGAGGTGCTTAGACTCCCTAGTGAGCTAGAGACTGCCCAGCAACCAGTGATGCATTTCAAATTGGTTGGCTGACAGCTAACAGGTGCTGGCCTCTATTGGGCCAGATAAATGAGGTCAAAAGGGCTATATAAGTTAAGGATTGCCCAGGAGGAGGGGGCAGCAGCCATGAGGAAGACTCACAGAGAGAAGAGCTGGACCATCTGAAACTTGCTTTTTCTCTCAGAACTCACCATCAAGGAACTGCCTGCCTCCAGAGGGAATCTCCACCTGCTTCTGGATGATATTTGTGAGTAAGCTACCTGAGATCTAACTAGATATACAGCTTGCAGTAACTCAGATGCGTGATCAAAGATGCCACCGTTTGCTCTATGGGATTTCTCTGATATTACTCAACTCTGTACCTTATTCCAACGCTACTTCTTGTAACCAATGAAGTTCTCCTTTGTATCAAGTGCTAGAGACTTAGTGGGAGTGGGTTTAGATTATGCCTTGGGGTCCCCTTGGTTCAGCTGACTAAGGGAGACCACTACTTGCACTCAGGGAAGCATACCAAGTTCTTGAAGTGAGTCAAGTATCCTTGAGGGCTATTAGACCTGTTTCCCAGGTGGCACAGAGTCAGAATCAAGCCCATCCCTGGGTGGTGGCAGCTCTACCCCCTGGCTAGCAGGTGTGCCCCAGGAAGGGCATCAGTCAGATGTGAGGTGCCCCTAGGGAGGCACTTGGAGCCTAGAAAGTGGTTGGGTGCAATGAGGTGGGTGACAATGCAGGAGCACCCCCTACTGGCCTGCCACACAGCGCACTGGCAGCACCACGGAGGGTTACAGGTCAGGAGTGAAGGGCACCATCATGTCCCAGGGTGGCAGGGTACTGTGACTTGCAAGTGAGGGACAGCAGAAGGGCTGGGGAAGGAGGGGAAGCTATGGCTTGGCAGAGGGGTAACAGAATGGGCAGAGGCAGAGTACCTGCACATCCCTGCCCCCTCACTCCCATATTCCCTGCCACCTCCCTGACCTTTTTGGACCTGAAAATATGGTAACCCTACATCTGTGGGAAGTAGCCACACCTTAATAGAACAGGAGCTAGATTATATGAATTAAGAAACAATTGTGCCCTGGAGTGGTAGAGTTGAGTTGCATAACAAGTGCTTTAAGACACTTCAATCCAGGGGCTAAGAGCTGCAGCAGTTGCCTAGAATTAACATGCAACAAGGCCTTCAATGCCTTTAAGTGGTGCCCAATATGAGTAGGACTGTGGAATTTGCTGCATAATAGTGCAGTTCAGACAAGAAGTGAGAATCTGCTCCAAATATGCCATACCACATTATGTTAGAATTTGGTCTTGAAAATGGTGAACACTTAAGCCTTGATCTTGTAAAGCACTTCCTCTGCTTGATGAGTAATTTCACTGAACAAGACTTAAAATGTGCTTAAATGCTTTGTAGCCTGGTAGACAATGTATTTGTATTACTGCAGAACAAGCACTCAGGGTGGCAGCATACTCCAAACATGAAAATATGCTAGTGAAACTTTGGGAACATCCTTCTGAAGTTGTTTCCAGCACATTTGAGAGTACAGTAGTCTCAAGAGTTGCCTCCCCAATGTAGTTCCAGGTTAGAGTGTACGGTATTTGAGAATGGCACAGCAGGAGGCCTTAGCTTTTAACAAAGGAGGGGTATAGATAAAGCAGCTGGGCAGGAAAGCCTCTGAATCACTATGCACTATTGCATACTGGGAATTTAACTGCAAACAGACTAGCAGGATGATTCAGGTATTATAGTGATGTGGATACGGTGACAAAACCCTGTGAAGGGGAGATGGGGTACTCAGCTACTAGTCTAGTCACAGACTGAAGTGATTAGTTGATTTCTTCTGTCATAGTAATGTTTCAAGAATAAGGCTGGATTTCCCTGAAGTACATGCAAGAATGACAATTTTTCCCTTACTGAAGAGGAAGAACTATAAACTATGGAACTAGCTGCTCTAAACACAGTAAGAAAATACACATCTCCTAAACCAGTATAGTAAATTAAAAGATAATGACACAGTTCTGTGATAAGTTTTAATGCCCATTTAAGCAGATCATTTGGAAAGGTTTAGGTCATGTAAAGTTGAACAAAATGCACCCAACAAATTATGTTACTAGATGTAATATCATCTGAAGGTACATGATTGTGGACACTGTTGGCTTGATGCATCTTACACTTATAAGAACAGTGTAAGTTGGTGATTCTCAAAAAGGGTGCCATGGTACCATGGGGTGCCTTCAGAGCCATTTAAAGTATACTGCAGGTTGTCACACAATGTTAGCACTGTTGGGCTTGCAAATGTGGTGCACAAGATGAACTCAAAGGGATTTCAAATGGAAATCCAGTTGCAGTCTTTGAGTTCTTTGCAACACAAAAAAACCTGCTCTATTATTTTTCTGTAGTCAAAAAATGTGAAAACTAAGAGCTGGCATTTTCTGTGCAGTACTGAGAGTATATCATATCCATAAATGCTTTGAGCATACCCAGGACTGCCTTGAGTCTAAAAAGGTTGAGAACCACTGGCATAAGTTAACGCCATTTCATTCAGCGGTTACACATAACTGTATGCATACTTATATAAAGATGGGGAGAAACAACCAATTAACCCCATAAGCAATATTAAATTTTTTTTCATTTTTGGAGGAGCTGTATTTCTGCCTTTCCAATTGACTTAATAGGGTCTTTTAAAGTTTATTTTAATTAGATTAATTACATTTAGAATGACAGTGTGTGGACTCTGAAATAAGACATATAGTGTTCAAATTTCAGGTCTCCTGCACTTCTTGCTAGCATGTCTAAAACTTGACAGCAGCTTTAACGACCACACTTTGCATCCCGTTTTACTTGTGTAATAATATGTTGATTTGAAAAAAAAAAAATTCTGGGTTTATATTGCGGCAGTGAAAAGATTCAGATTCAAGTGAAAGTGGCATCTGCTTACTGAATTTGCATTAAACTCATTTTACAAAACTAACACAAAACAAGTATAATTTTTAATAATTTACCACTTTAATCCAGTTTTTTTTAACCAATTTACACCCCCAATCACTGCTGTTTTAACCCTATATTCCATTCCTATTCAGATGGCAGGCAACCAAAGGGAAGAAATATCTTTTGACTGTGACAGTTGATGATAGGCCCTTTAACACCAAGCCCTCATGAAAGTCAAACAAGGTTTCTTTTTTTTTTTTTTTTTTTTTAAAATCACACTCTTCCTTGGCCCCTCTGCTGAAAAGCTGCTCTGTTTCAAAGGGTGCTGTTCTTCTCCCTTACCCAAAGTATCCTCAAACCCTGCTTTTCTTAGTAAACTGCAAACTCCCATGTGTGTTTTTTTTTTTTTTTTTTTACATTAAAACAAACATCTCATTGACTTCAACTGGAGCACAAGTGGGCCTCTGAAAGCACTTAATCATTTTAACTGAAAATTGCAAAATAACTTTTAGTTTAACTTTGGAGTTGACTAGAGAAAAAACAGAAGGATTGGGCACTAAAGTGAAATATTTTACTTCTAACATACCCCATTAAATTGATTAAAGCAGAAATGAGAAGTAAGTTTGAAAAACACTTTTCTTTGAACTTGCAACCACAACTTTTAGCAACGTTACTTATTTAATGGCAAAGTTTATTCAATATTTTAATAACAATTAAGACAAAACATTTAAAATTTGCAGTTCAAAACATGCACATTCATCAAATGCCAATGACATGTAACACTGCCTAGAACTGAATGTCTTGCTGAAAGTTAACCATTTATAAAACACAGTGCATTTAACATCCAGTTATTTAACTAAACCTGAGGAAAACTACCATAAACACTGAATCAAAAAGTCTTCATTCATGCAGCTTCACAATTTCCACAACAGATTTAGCAGTAATGGTTCAGTGGAGCTGGAGAATCTTAACTTACCTTGCAAACCTTGATTTTACACAGTGACTACCTTTTATGGCAGTTAATACATATTTTTCATGAAATATTTCATGTTTAATTAAGTTGTAGTAGAAAAAAACAATACTAATGCATTTATGGCTTCTATTCTAAAGGAACACAGTAAAACATGATTTTACTTTTACGTATTCTGGTCACAGCTTTATAATTACAAGTTATTGTATACATGGAAAAGCTTGCATTAAATTCAAAATATCAAACCCAAATGGCTCAATCTTGCAAATTCTTATGCACCCAAGTCATCCACTTTCATATAAGTACAGTTCCTTGAAGCCAATGTGAGTAAGGATTTACAGGACTGGGAATAAGTTTTGGAATGCTAAAAGATTCTTTGTTTAATGAAGATGTATCTGTCAACATTTAGAGAACAAACAGGAAACATCTCAGTTGTTAAGAGCTTTGCTAGAAAGAACACACCCAAGACTAGCAAAATTGAACTGACCAATTCATTTGCTTACAGATCACTAACTTCTGGATATATTATGATGCAAGCCTGTAGACGAGGGCATGAAAATAACAACAGTAACAATCATGCATTACCGCAGAACACCTTAAAAATATTAACTCATGCACACAGAATGATAAACTCATCAAAACAACAGGTGCTTTTACTCAGGAGATAAATCAAGATATAAAAGAAAAGGGGAAATCCTTAATTTCCCATCCTCAAATTTTAAACACACAGTCCAAATTATTAATAATTCAACGTTAATTAAAATGCACTGAAGGAAACCTTGGCATTTTGTAAATTATGTTTTTATGACTCTGAATTTCATGGACTTACATGAATCTTCAGCTACCTATTACTCTCAAAATATTTTCTTTAATAATTCTTATACAAATAGATTAACTATAAATCTGTTGAAGTTGTTTTGTAAAAATAAGCCTAACATCTGGAAATGGCAGAAAAAAGTTCACATACAAATGATTACTAGGCTTATTAAAATGTGTTACTAATTACTTAACTATTATTCAAAGGGTCGGCTTATATTTTTATAGCAATTAAAATAACACTGTGTAGATAAGATCTATTGATTTTTGACTGGCACTATCTTAGATTAATTGAAAGAACATTTTAATGTTAGCTTGTAATTGTTATGCATGCACATGATGCAGATGGCAAATTACCATGGATTTTATTAACACAAAATTGAAGGTTTAAATGATCATAATAAATGCATTATCATTAGCTACTGTCATTTGACTGAAATATTTTTCTTTAAAATAAATATCTGCACACCCAGTGTCTCATTTTAACAGGCTCACAGTGTGCCCGTTAGTGTACTATGTGGTTAGTATACCATCTCACTGTGCACTTAACAATTTGCAAATAAAGTGGGTACTGTATACCTGACCTGATTTTTAGAAGTCTGGTTTACATGCATCCACATTACTGAGGTGATCTTATATTTTGAAGTGGAATTGCATAATCAATCAAAACCTTGTGTACAATTGACAGTATTTTTCCAGGTTTCTAAGTGCTATTATCTCACTATTGATCCCTAGCAGACTAAAATCAACATCCAGTGCATATGAAGATATATCCAAAGTAGTTGTTTAAGCTTATAAAAATACATATCCAAAGTGGAAGAATTGCAAAATATGTTTTGTGGATGATCATTTAAAATAAGAACATGTCAAAAACATAAGAATGACTCAGATGTTGGTGCGATTATTCTCACGTTGGAAACAAAGCTGTACTGTTAGAATGCAACCCCATCAACCAGTATTTCAGTCCGAGTCTAGAACCTTAACCAGCTGTGCCAATAGATCTATCTTTTTAACAGTAAAGAATAAATTGAATGGCAGCATGTGATATTTTTGTTACCAACCATAGGTATGCAGGGCATCTGAACATGCAGCATTCTGGTAACTGACACCTATTTTATTTTATAGGAAGGTAAAAACAGGAAGAATGACCTTGTAAATTTCATTATAATACAATGGATTACATCAGTGTTCTATGCCTTACATAATTTCTGCCAAATCAATGTTTCTGCTCTTTATAACAGAAAAGGGATTTTTTTTTTAATTACTTATAAAAGGAGATATGCATAGACCAAGCTGTTTTATAACAGTACACTGAAAGATTGTAAAAGGATGATGGTGTCATGGTTCATTTCAGAAATTTGTTGAGGTTGGTCATTGTCCCAAGGATGACAAAAAATAGAGGTCTACACTATAGAAAGGAGGCATGCCCCCAAATTTTTTCTTGCCTTAGGTCAAGTGGTTTGGCCCTCCCATATTGATCCATCTATTTATCTAGGCCTGAAATGGCTTTTCTGAAGGCAGCTCTTGTCTGCATGACTGACTAGCATTACTGTTTCTAGTGGGATAGATTTTCTTTGTCTCCACATTTTCTATTTTCTTCTGTGTTTAAAGATCACTCAGGGAAAGTGAAAAGACGACAACACCGCATAACATACATACGAAATGTGGAGGGCTGTACCATCTATATGTCCTACTAATTATGTACTTTCATATTGTGTCTTCCTTGGTGCTTTGACGTACAATGGTAATTTGTACATTTTCTCAGAATAAGGGATAAGAAAACTGTATAGTGCAGCAGAATGGAGGGTGCATCAGTCTGAAAGGCAAGGGGGGTAAAGTTGGCTTTAAGAAGCATATAACTAGTCAAGGATATGGAACATAGATGAAAGCAAGTATGGCTTGTTATTTAGTATCTAGATTGAATGATTTAGGAAAGGCAAAATGATTAAGAAATAATTATCCTGAATAGGGGGAAAATCATTGATAGTCTCATTTATCTCACCCTCTTTCCAAAAAAAAGTCTCTCTTACTTAGTTTAGCAGTCAAAGTAAAATGTTACTTAACCAATAAAATATTGGTTAAACAAATTTAATTTGTTAACCAATAAAACATATTAAAATTAAATTCAGTGGCTTTTAAATCAGGATTAAAGAAATACTGATATCTTACAAAGTTAAACTGAACTCTGATTTGCTATCATCATAAGCAGACAGCATTTTGTTAGAAGATAGATGGCTATTGGTTGTTTGAGAGACTAAATAAAATTAAATCTTTAAAATTTGATTATAGCAATTTTCTTTTTCCAATGGGAAACAAAAAGCTTACTAACGTGGAAAAACAGTTGGGGTTTTTTTTCCTGTAAATTTCTATTAAAAGGTGGAAATGTGTGGGTTTGCCACATGATTGATTAGTTGTGTAAAGAAGGTAGCTGCTCAGCATATTTGGGTTTGTAACAGGTGACACCTTTAGTGAAAATGGACAGCATATTTCATACAATGCTAATGTTATGCATTGCTTTTTTGTTCAGATAACTTTAGTATAAAAATGGTGAAAGTTCCACAAATAATTAATTTGGTTTTCATGAACTGGAAAACTTTCTCTTGAAATTATATTGGAATCAGATTATACAGATCAGAACCATTGCAAAACAGTCTAAATTATGATGAAGGGAGATAAGGCAGAGTAATATTTGTCTAATTTAACAAAACAGCAATATGCATCCCATACCAAAAGATGGCAGCATGTTAAACACATATATTACTGAATGAACAATAAAATAAAAGAAAAGTTTGTATAAGGCCAAAGGTGCGAAGTATCACAGATTTAAAAGCAAGTGCCATCAAGGCAACTTGAATTAGGCTTGTTCCACTGTGAAATTTTCTCCCAAGTATGGAGAATCAAGCATGCAGTTCTGACATCAGGACTTGAGTTACCTTCCTTTTAAATGTCTTTATAAATTATGCCTGAAGACAGAAAAACATATATGGAACTTCTTTGGCAAACGGTCTTTTAGGTTAGTTTGACACAAACACCTGTAAATGCCTTGATTTTGAAATCCTACGTAAGTGAAGGTGAAATAACACCATTAAATGCTGGTTATTCAGTACTTGTTGAAATGAAAGGTTCATTACCAATTGTACTTTATAACCACATACAGACCTCCACAAATACTAATGATCTGTCAATAGTATGTTTGGTAATCTGGCCATTAATTATCTCCCAAGTATTATGGTATATGAACAATACTGATTCAGCCTCATTATAAATAAGCACTCTGGCAATATACAAGGTAATTTTCAATCTCTGTTAACAAAGACTAAGCAAATACTTGTTAAAAAGTTTAGAGGGATGGTGTGTTACAGTATAGTTGCACAGTGCTTATGTCTATTGAATACACAAATCCAAATGGATGGAACAAGATCAACAAAGATCTTGCTATAATTTCTGAGACTAGACCTTGGTAATAGATCCCAGCAAAGATTAAGTAGTTTGTATTACTGAAGTGATTATTAGGGCCCTACATATCAAGCTGTGCTCTTTCACCACTCTTCTGATCTTTGTTTTGTGGTATCATAAGCTCTTATTACTTCAGATTGGGAAACTATTCCATTTTCATCTTGAGAGAAAGCATAGCCATCTGCGGATTTAAAAAAAAGAAAGTCATATTCTGATTAAAATTGTTTATGATATTCTATAGGATTGGAAGATTTCAAGTTTCACTAAAAGCCACATTTTTCAGTATCTATCTTGGCAGAGGGGTGGGGAGAATATTAAATAATTCCTTTTATATTATTGGGAGAAGTGGAAACAACAGCAGAAATAATTCTGTACAGTTCCACAAGGCATGACTCTGACCCCTCAAAAGGCAATGGAATTTACTATTTACTTGAAGGCAAGACAACTTAAAATACAAGATAATGAATTATATACATGGAAAATTTATAATTTTGAAAATAATTTTCCATGTATAAAATCTAATTATCGGAGGGCCGTCTTAAATTCACAGCCGCGCCCTCCCCCGCAACTACTGCAAGCAGGGAAAGCAGCATTAGGGGGACAGGCAGCTAGTAGGACCAGCAGCCCTGTTGTTGCCTATCAGCTTGTCTTCCTTGTAGCCTCTGAACAGTAGCCTGACCCTTCACAATTTCTGCCTCCTCTTCTTCCCTCCCATGGGTGCTCCACATAGGTTCTGCCCCTTCCCCTTGCTGCTTAGAGCTGGAGCTGCATCTGACAATATTTCTTCCTGGGCACAGAGAACATCCTGGAAGCTCAAACTCCTGCCTGGTCACATAGTGGCAGCAGTGCCAGCCCCAGGGTAATGCAATGCAGCCTGCCACAGTACGCAGTAGGAGGGCCAAAGGGCAGGCTGTTGAGGGAAGGCTGGGGTGAGGTAGAGGCTGTTGGGCGCAGACAGGCAGAAGGCATGCAGGTGTTATGGCTCTGACTGGCCTCAACCCAGGCTTGGGCTGGAGTCCAAGCTACAGCAGTCACTTGCTCCCCCTTCAGCCTTATACTTGAATCCAAGATGAAGGGCTTTTGCCTCTCCATGTAGAATGGGGGGGAATACCACATTTCAGATTTAAGTAAATATGGTAAATCAACTGTCTTTACATATGCTGGTCCAAATTGTATACGGTTATGAATGCTGTGAATTTTGATATTGTTCACATAACAGGGACATCATAAGCTGTTACGATCCTCTTATTGCTAACTATTCCTAATACAACACAGAAGATACTGACATTGGCCGTTTACAATGGGAAAAATCTACAACATGAAGAAAAAAGAAGCCAGACTACATTATTACAAATACAATCACATGTATGGTTTGCTTGACTTGACAGAAACATTGGTAGTGTTTCATAGCCATCTTATTTTGTAGAGGAAAAAAAATCAAAACAAACCAATGTTGGAATGATTTTCCAAAATGTATACTATATCTAGTAGCAAAATAAGCTCATAACTGCAACAATTTAATTGAAAAATTAAAACTGGAGTAAACAGATTTGTCCTGTGTTGTGCAATACCAATATAAGAGGCACATATTAGGTTTTGTGTTCTAGTTAGATATCTCATAAAAAGTGTTTAATACAATACACTGTGACTGGAATAAGGAAATCACAACTTTTTTGTTTATAATAATAGCAAAATAGACTTAAAAAAAATTTAAACCAATTTGTTATTTTTGCCATTAAAATCCCAAACACTTACGAAGTAAGTTTTGCTGCACAGAATCAGAGCGGTACAAGTTCACATGATTCTTCTTAAAGACATTCTTCAGTAGTTGGGCTCTTTCAGTTAAGCTAGAAAGAAAGTGGAAATTTATTAAAAATTATGTTGCCCAAGGACAACATTTATTTTGCCTAGGGGACTACCAAAAAGGGTTAGCAAACTTAAATAAAAACTGTTGTTTTTGAACAGAGAAAAAACATTAGTGATCAGTTATACATGCTTTGAGGCCAGGCATAATTGTAGCCACAAATACTGGGAACTGGAGGGATCATTCCTTCTCTCCCTTGCCAAAGTAGCCCAGAGGATGGGAAGACCAGGAAGAAGGCAGAGGCAAAGTCTTTCCACTGTACTTGGATATGTTGTACCCAATGAAAGGAAATACAAAATGCATGCTCCCTACAATCTCCAAGAAACTCTAGTGGGGTATTATGCTTCATGGTGCTTGCATTTGTGGGTGGTGCAGGTCTACACCACTCCTTACTACAAGGCTACATACAATTTACACTATTTGGGTTTGAATGTACACTGTACAGCAAAACACATGCCTTGCAGGACTTTTTTTTTTTTTCATTAAAAAATCTAGAAGCATAGTGATACAAAGCCAGTGTGTTCATGTTAGTAAAAATGCTCTAAATGGCTTGTTTAATAAGGTTTCTCAGATTCAGACATCTTTGACTATCTGTCATTACAACTGAATATGGTGACTAATATTAGAAAGTTTACTCCAGTAAATGAAAAGGGACCACTATTTTTGTTTTGGGACATTTCTGACTGTCATATAGTTACAGTTTTCACTCTATCCCTGCCTTCCAAAACCACAGCAACTGAGTTGCCACCCTTTGATTTTAGCATACAAGAGGCTAAGAAGTCAAATTGGAATGTCAGTTCTCGACAGGAGCTGAAGTAGAAAAGAAACAACTCAAAACAAAACAGGGGAATATTATGTCCATTTCATCTAGCTGAATGTCCAAGCAAGGGTCCAAAGTTTCAAGCTATGAAATTTACAAGTACTGAACAGCCTGCATGGGATCCTCTCCTTAGTATACCTCATGGTACCTGCTGACTTCAGCAGCTGGGCAGAAGCAGTCAGGTGTAACAGTGGCCATGGAAATCTTGGGATCTGTGGTAAACGAAGTCAGAGCAGATTGTGCTGTGCTTAAATAATTTTGTACCAGAATCTTTTAATCAGACCATGTAAACATAATTTACACCACAAGATTAATTCTTGCCTTTAGCCTAATCACTATGTTCAAATGACAGAATATCTTTTGGGAAAACATCTAATTATGATTTAGACATTCTCCACAACAGTCAATCATAACCCTCAGTAAGTTGCTGGAATGGTAAATTAACCTCTCTGTAAAAATATATATGCCTTATTTTTACTCTTTTTCTACTTCCAAATCCAGGCACTGGATTTGTTATAACTTCATTGATTATGATCATATCGCCCCTGAAGCTTCTTTTATGATAAACAAAGACTACTGGAATCCAATGACTAAGTATTTTATCCAGCAACTGATTAATATAGTAGGCATTCATTAGACCAGGGATTCACCCCAGTTGAATGCTTCAGCCCAGATTAGAGCATCAGAGCATATTAATGGGAGCATTTCTGCCTCTGATGCAATGAATCATTAATTATTTCATGTACAGCAACATAGCTTCAACAGGAGACATTAAGGACCCCTACACTCCCTCCCTTTCCCACCAGTGGTTTGGTGGTTAGGAAAATATTTTAGGAGGCAAGAGTTCTGGGTTTAGCTCTTAAGCACAAGAAACTGAATCTGAGCTTCCCACATACTTGTGTAAATGCTCTAACCACTGAGCTACTAGACAGTGGGACAGTGACTCTTCCTCTACTTATGCCCTACATGAAAGGACAAACCACTCTTTAATTTTTAGGAGAGAGGCTATGGCACTAACTCCAACAGAGGGTTCTGTGAATCCTAAGTGCATAAAAGTGCCTAATCTAGGCTTGAGGGGGTCTGGAATTAAGAAACAACCCTGTCTTCAGCACTTCTCATTAGCTAGTTTAGACACATTCTCCTGGGTGTTGGCTTGTATGGACCATTTCTTAGGTGCCTCGTTTCCTATGTGCCTAATTCAGGACTTTATATTCTCCTAAGGTGGATAAGACACTTAATGTTAATGGCTAGAATGCTGTTGTGCCTAAAACCAGTAGTTTCCACCGTGAGTGCTTCATCTGAATTTCTATGGGGCTTGTGACCCTACTAATAAATGTAAAAGACCTTTTGGGGTTGCAGTTGGGAACTGTTGGCCTAATATGCATTTCCTAATTGCTGTAGAGCTATACCTATCCTGACAAGTATCTCTGTAACCTCTAGTCCTATAAATCCTATTGAGAGCGCGAGCTGAGGAAGTGGACACATCAGATTTACACTACTGAAACCTGACTGCATCCTGGTGTAAACTAGTCAGGATAAAATTATCCCTTGCAAAGTCAGTGATAACCCAGTGCAATTTCTTCTACTACATGGGACATTGTCCACAGATCAGGTTCATTTCATTCCAGAGTAACTCTTTGTTCAATGCAAATAGGCTATTACCAGCTCCCTTGCCAACCAGTAGAAGGTTTTAAAATAGCCACTGTGACAACTGTGCTAGATTGGCTGGTTGGCTATTTGCTTCAGGCACCAGAAAAAAAAAACCAAAAAAAACTTAGATCAGTGCACAGGTTGATGCAATTTACATTGGTGTGAATGTGCTGTGTGTATGCCCCAAGACCTTTAGGTGGAGGGCTATAGGGGAGAAATGCTCTGAGCACACAGAGCACAGACGGAAGTGGCAATTTGCATCTGATCTGGTTCCTGAAAGTGCTCTACAGCTGTGATCAAATATGTGCATGGCTGTAGAGCACTTTAAAAGGGCCCAATCCTGTGAAAATCTGAGCTGCTCTAATTAAAGTGTCATAGTGTATTGCATATTGAAATGAGTATCTGCGCTTCAAGATGATGGCAGGGGGGTTTAATCTAAAGTTTGTGGAAGCATAGGGATGCTGATATACAAGATAGACTGGCCGAAGCACACAAGTTAGCATGCTCCATCAGACTATTAATTTAAACTCGAGTCTGGTGTAATTACAGTGTGTCAGAGAAACCTCTCGGCACATTTACAGGCACCTGTTAATTAGTGTACAAGGAACCATAGGCTACAATATCTATGGAAAGTGAAGCTGAGGTAAGAAATACATTTGGGATAGGTAAACTTGTAGTTCTTTCCTAACATGAAGTAAACTATATGTTTACTTAACATACTTTCAAATACACAAGGGTTCAATTCTTCACTTCCTAGTTAGAAATAAAGGCCATGGTCCTGCAGTCCCCATTTAATTATCCTTTGGACATTCAAGGTTATATTTTAATCTGCATGCATCAAATCCAATACATACCTCAATCTACATTAATTAAGTACACTAACAGGCAAAGGCTGAATTGTACTTTCAAATCCATAAAGTGTGCATATTCTTGAATAGCTTCTGTCTTTCTTAAAATACTATTTCATACATTCCTACTCAATTATAGTTTAAAAATCTTCTAAGATAGCCTGGACAAAAAAAATGGGGATGCATTTGCATTGTAGTTGCGTTGACATATCTGCAAAACTTAAGGTGACACACTGTTCATTTTACCATTCAATTTTGGCCAGTTCAATGCCAGTACATTTTTTCCGATTAGAAAAAAAAAAAAATACTGAAACACTACAGAATTTAAGAACTGGGTCAGAAGTGGGGTAAATATTTTTGGGAGTGAATGTATGGAATATTAGCTTACTTTAGTGCACCCATTTACTTTAGTCATTTCAGTTTTAGACACAAAGGTTTTAGAATATCAGTTACAATGCTCTGATGGTAAATAAATTTTTTTTATTTCAAACTGGTTACTTTATAGCCACAGAATCATAGAAAATTAGGGTTGAGTGGGATCCCAGAAGGCCATCCAGTACAACCTCCTGCTCAAAGCAGGGCCATCCCCAAATAGATCATTCTAGCCAGGGTTTGTTGAGCTGGGCCTTAAAAAGCTCCTAGGATGGAGATTCCATAACCTCTCCAGGAAACCCAGTGCTTCACAACCCTCCTAGTGAGAATTTTTTCCCCCAATATCCAACCTAAATGTTCCTTGCTGCAACTTTAGACCTTTGCTCCTTGCTCTGTCACCTACCACCACTGAGAACAGTCTAGCTCCATCTTCTTTGGAGCCATCCTTTAGGTAGTTAAAGGCTGCTATCAAATCCCCTCCATAGCCTTTCTTCTGCAGCCTAAATAAACTTGGTTCCCTTAGCCGTTCCTTGTAAGTCATATGCCTCAGCCCTCTAACCATTTTTGTCATCCTCTCTCTGCTGGGCTCTCCAACTTGTCCACATCTTTTCCCTAGTGGGGCCCAAAACTGGACACAGCACTCTAGATGTGGCCTCATCAGTGCAGAAGAGAGGGGAATAATGACTTCCCTCAATCTGCTGGCAATGTTCCTGCTAATGCAGCCCAGTATGCCGTTAACCTTCTTGGCAAGAAGGGCACACTATTGATTCATATCCAGCTTATTGTCTACTGTAACCCCTGGGTAGTTTTCTGCAGCCAGTTGGTCCCAAGCCTGTACTGGTGCATGGGACTGTTCCACCCTAAATGCAGGACTTTGCACTTACCCTTGTTGAACCTTGTGAGATTTCTTCTGGCCCAATCCCTCTAATTTGTCTAGCTTACTCTAAATCCTAGGTCTTCTCTCCAGTTTATCTACTACTCCCCCCATTTGGTATCATCCACAAACCTGCTGGGTGCATCCAGATGAGCCTGCACATGCCTTTTGCAGCGTCTTGAACTCCTTCAGTTTTCAAAACATTTCCCACACAAAATTAGACTAGCAGACAAACAATGTGGGGCAGGCCATGGTCCTGGACAACGGGAGGCTGGGTCCTCCAGAGATGCTCTGGCTGCCAGAACTTCTCTATGGTTGACTTTTGCCCTGGGGCTGAAGCAAGTCAGGCAGTGTGCTAGCAACAGGGAGCTGAACCCAGGCTGCAGTGCTGGTAAGTAAAGGCGCCGGGGGGGGGAGGAAGGGCCAATGGGGGGACACCCCTGTTGGCTCTGCCCACCCTGATCCCTTCCCTGCACGTCCAAGCACCCCTGAGCCCTCCCCATCCCTGCCTTGCCTATCTCCAAGCCCCCTGATCTCTAGCCCCACCCCCTGCCTGTCCCCTGAGCCCCCCCAAATCCCTGCCACAGCCCCTTGACCCCCCTGCCAAAAAAAACTGTCTCCCCACTCCAGCAACCTGGCAACTAAAAAACCCAAAAGAACCCTAGCACTCACACACCAGCAGTACAGCTGCCCATCAGGGTGACTGGGGCCCCCCCAGCACAGCTCCAGCCCAGGCCCTGTTGCCCCCTGACTGCCCTGTGTTGTGCGTGTGGGGGGCTCTGCCAGGAGGCCCCGGAGACCTCCCAGCATCTGTGATAAGTAGATGATTTTAAAAAATGATTTTATTTATTTATTTATTAAAGTGCCAGAGACTCGGGGGGGCGGGGGGGGCGGACAGCCATTAGGGGCTAGGGGTGCAAGTTGAGGATGGGGCCAGGTAGAGCAGCCATGGGGGGGCTTCAGGAGATCATGTGGGACGGGGCCAATTGGAACAGCAATCTAGGGGGCTGGGGGAGCAAGCAGGGGTGGACCCTGCAGGCAATAGCCACTGTGGGGGACTGTAGCCCCTGAAAGGGGCAGCAAAACATATAGGTATTTAGAATTCACTGATGACAGAAACACTGGTAGGCTTCCAAATTGCTTTAACACTTTAGATGCATCAAAAAAACATTGCCCAACTGATCTCTCTCTATTTTGTTTTAATTGTGGAGGAACATGGATTTCAGGGTGTTTAACAGAGTGACTTTGGGATTTTTTTTTTTTTTTTTTTTAAATCAGCGGTTTTTCAGTTTTTAAACAGGGAACACCAGAATTCCTGCTAGGGAGGCCAGTGGCAGGACCCTGCCTACACAGAGCTGGCATGTTGGACCCAGCTGGAGCTGGCTGACTTCTTGGCCAACTGGTGCTAGAAAGACATGCTTGGACAGCTCAAAGGAGTCCACCACACTGGGAACTTCTTCTGAGCAATAGCTGCTCAGATGGCCAGGCAGGGAGTGCACATGGCAGTAGTGCTACACAAAGGCCAACCCAGCAGCCGCAGCCTGCTGGCAGCTGGCCCAGAGGTGCAGATGCCTCTACTAGCTGTGCAGTTCTCTTCTGGGTCTGGCAGGTGCGCAGCAGGTCACAGCCAGGTAGCAGCCCCCATTGCCAGAAATCTTGACAGCAGTGGTAGAAGACTGGCAGGATGCTGCCTCTTGTGTTTGGCATATGCAGAGTAAGAGGACAGGTGTGAAAACGTTTCTCAATTGTACTTTCAAAGAGCACTGTGGAAGAAGTATAAGTATACTCAGGGAAGACCTTGTTGAATCCAAGGGAGGGAAAAACTCTCTCCAGCAAAACACCGCTTAACATCAACGTACTTAAATAGAGTAAAACGTACAGGTTCACCTGAGCTCTAATGACTAACTTGGATGGAAATTCAGTATAACAGAGATGTATTCATTTCTCAGACAGCTGAGCTGAAATAAAGGGAGAGGGTTTAGAGACTCAAGACCTTCAGAGGCACACTGATTTTCTCTCTCTCAAACCCACTGAAGAGATATGCCTTTCATCATTCTTCCTGCTACAAAAGCAAAATGTTTTAGTGTTGACTTTGAAAAGAACACACCATAACTCTTTGCCATCCTTCTACAAAGTTGAACGAGCTTTCATTTCTTCAGCTCTCCTATTTACTCCTTACTTTTCAGTGTTATATGCCTGGTACATGGAAGAATTTGTGTAAGAGTTTTGTAGGAAGTTTTGTTTATTTCTCAACAGTTTTAGTTTTATCCTCTATATTTTGCTTTACTTGACTAAGTACACAGACTGACAGATTTTCTGGACTGCTTTGTTACTCTTTGTTTAATGTCAGTAAACTGAAGATACTATGCCGTTTTCCTTCAGGCCACATACCCAACTGAAAGACTTTCAATACGGTTTAAACACACCTGCTTAGACAGTTTATAAACATTTTTGCAAATGAACCAAGCTCAAACTTGTTTTCTATCAATTGGTAGAACAAGGTATTACAAGTCTGTTAATATTTAGTTTACCCCACAATGGACAAGACAACCAGAAATGAATAACCCATGTTGAAAATATGCCATTAGGTCCTGATTCTTCAGAAAGATTGCACACAGTATCAGTAGGCATGTACACAGCCTCATGAACTTTAATGAGACCTCAGTATAGATGTCAGTTTGCTTGCATCTTATTACAAGAAAAAGCTATTATCAAGAACTCAAAGTTCTTGATGCATTGTGGTTGTAAAAATTCAACAGCAAGATTTAAAAATTTAAAAAAATAATTACAGGTATACTTCTTTTACAGTACCTCTTGCCATGTACAACTGCTCCTGGATCTTGAGACTTTGCTTCTAATTCCTGAACTTCATCTACTAGAGTCTTAAAAATAGCTCTCTTGATTCTGCAATACAAAACATTTTTAGATACTCTCTTGCTGAAACTGACAGCCTTTATTACTTAAAGAACTGGAAAAAGAAATATTTGTGTACAAATCCATTTTTGCCATGTGATTTCAATTAAATCTTCAAAGACATTAAGCATTAAGAGCTGTCAATCTAAATACACTTCATCAGCTGTTGGGCAAATTACAAATAAAAGAGGCTTAATTTATAAATTAAGAGTGCCAATTACTCATACCATTTAGAGCATTAAAAATGTACATTTATGGTTAAGAATGAAAATAACAAAGGTGAGCTGTAGTTTACCAGAATCAAACAAAAGCTTCAATTGTTTTTTAAGCAAATTAATGTTTAGAAAACATTAATATTTCTAGTCCATGCTTTCTCCTATAAACTTTAAGAGTTATGTACTTACACTTTGTATATTACATCAAAGAGCAAAGCTGTCATAGGTATACATAAAAGGCCCATCCAAAACATTCCAGAGCTGAACATCATAGCTGCCTGGTGAGAGAAAACACAAGAGATTGTATTATTGTGAAACAAAATAGAAGAACTTAAGACTTCTCAGCATTTTCTTAGTTCAAAGTATAGCAATCAAATTTTTCAGTACTTTGCTGATCTACAATGCAACATAAAAATTACTGGGCACCATTCTGAAAACTCATCCTCAGTGGGTAGAAGTCTGCTAGCAGACAAACACTTATGTTAAAAGTTTATTTATAACTAAAATAGGTTAGTTCCTTAAAGAAAGTGGTTCACACCACCTCATTGTTAATGAACAATTTTATGGAAGTGAGACTTTAAAAATATTAAAAATATTGCTAAATCTTTGAGAAAATGTTCTAAAAACAGTAATTCCTCTTTACCATCAACCATAATATGAGATAATAAATACTTAGAGACATTTTTCTTTAAAAGTGTTTTGTGATACATCTCACATCACTGAAGTGTATTATTTCTCAAATGAGCCTACTATAGCAGAGACTACTTAAGGATTCATTTAGGATTCAGAACTTCAGAAATAAGGATATGTTATGCACGTCTTCTGCAATTCTGTAATTCTCTAATATATGAATATCTAAATAAAATCTTTTAAGAAATAAAGAATATTAGTGCAAGGTAAAATACTTCTTGAAATATACTTTTTGGCTTTCAGTTAAGGTGTGTAATTTTATCCTTTTTTTTTTTTTTTTTTTAACTGTCACTAGGAGGAAGGCACAATTTCTCCTGTCTATCTTACTTTACTTGATTTTGCACACTTATTAAAACTGAGCTCAAAACAAATAATATCCTCCATGTAAATTACTATAAAGGATATTAAATTAATTAATTTCAGCCTGCCTTTGTAATTCATGCCAAGCAGCTACATCAGAGGTATTGGTTGGAAGGACAATGACCTGTGATTAAAAAATTACTGTGTCAGTTTGTTGTCATCATAATATTAAAATGCCTTTGTAATATAATTAGATTACACAGATTGAGTAACACTTGTATAGCATGACAACATCTGAATACTTGTTTCATTTCCCATTGTTAAATTTCTTCTAAAGGTTAAAACTGCAATACCCAGTTAAGGAGAAAAAAACCTAAAAATGAGACAGACAAATATTGTCAAGAAACTGAAAAACTATTTTTTGGTGGCATGTAAATAAACATTTGTTTCAAAACAGCATGTGGTACATTACCCATGAAATGAAGGAGTGATAATTTCCACAAGATTTCATAATGAGATGAATATACCCATTTACTTTACTTTTCAGAATGCATGCAGATGTGAAGAGTCTTTAGAAAACTTTTTAGTCAGATTGCTATTCAATAAACATAACTTTTCTCCACATACCTTCCTGTACAGTTCATATTTGATGTTCAAAGTAACCATTAAAAGGCAAAAATGTTGCTTTATTATTTTAGAGTTTTTAGCAAAAATAATTACCACAAAAACATTTATAAACACTGAAGACAAAATTAAAATAAACATCATGATTAACAGCTGCACCAGAAAATGCTTTACTCCCTTCTGTTCCAAGAATGTATACACATAAAAATCACTATATAAAGCAAAACATGACCTTCAACATGCTTGATGACATACTCGATTCTTAAAACCACTGCAAATAGGAAAAGCCTATCAAAAATGCACTTTGCAAGCACTGTTATAGTTAAGCAGTAATTATATAGATCCATGGTTTTCTAAAAAGCAGAGGAAAAACACCACAGATGTGATCTAGATCTGGCCCTTACTTATTAATTTTAACATTTTTAGCTTAGGGAAATAGAGTAAAAGCTATCTTTGCATCAGCCACCCTGTATTAAATGTTTGCTAGTGAAACAGCAAAAGTGATAATGTAGGTCTTAGGATGTTAATTCTGACCATTGTAATGCTAACTATGAATGAAGGAACAACTGGCGCCTACTATTCAGTCCATCCAGCCTTTGGCTTTACAAATGAACAACATGAATTGAGAAAAAAAGTTTTTCTGCGTCATATTTGAAAGCCTGTCAGATTTTTTCTTCTTTTGCAGAGTTAATCCAAACCTAAAAGATTTAAAGCCGACATTCGCATTAAAGACAGAGGGCCTCTTTGTATTTTTTGGATGAAGAGGGGAAAAAAATAAAATCCCACAGAGGTATTTCCTTCCTTTCTGTACAAGAAAGCTCCCCCTCACTCTGTAGAAACCATTTTTGTTTCTAACTTTTCACATCTCTTTACACATAGGCAGGTCATCTGGGAAATGGCAAACCAATCCTTTTCAGACAATGGCCCTAACAGGAGCAGCCTGTTCTGGGGATGGACTCTGGCTGCCTCTGTTTGCGGTTTACAAATTGTTCCTAATGTGAGAGATTTGTGGTCAATGCCAAGTTTTTCCCTTTTAGGCCTTGTGAAACCAAATGGAATCTGCCACAAAAGTGGCTCTCAGGGGAATTCAGAAATAATCCAAGATGAGAGTTGGACAGCCTATTAAACTATAGGACTAATAGGTCCTGGGGGAGGAGGTAGGGAGGAAATAACTTGTTGTCTACGTAGCAGGGTCCTCCTCAATATTAAGATTTTCTAAGATGAATTAGAATAGCTATGAGCTTTAAATATCAGGTTTGTTGGGTTTTTTTTCTTGATGCTATTTTCTAAGAAAAAAAATACTAAATATGGTGGTTACTTACCTTTTCAGTTCACTAGCACTGAATAAAATCCTTGACAACAGAATATTTACAAAACACTGGTAGAAATATTCGATCAGATTATTGGATATAAAACTGAAATTCACAGGTAAGACTAGGCCCTTTTTCTTTTCTATATGAAGGATTCTGCAGATACATCTAGATAGATCATTTTTAAGGATGAGAGTATCCTTTCAGAAAGCAAGGAGGCAAAGATGGAAAGAGCAATAAAACCACTCTATGGAAAGGTTTACAAACCTTTCTGTTGCATCTAATCTAGAGATTATCTAGGTTTATATCCTGTTCACATCACTTTACTGGTATATGAATGCTTTTGAAGCATTTAATCAAAATAACATACGTTTCTCCTCTCTTCCTTCTCATCCTATAGAGAAGCAGCTTGATTAATTCATTTTCATGTGCTTTTAAAGAACACAAGGCAAAGTAAGGTTGAAGAGAGGTTTTTCATTGAATGAAATTAGGTTGTTTCAATTTCTTGATAGAGAACTCTGTAGTATATATTATCCTGTATTATTTACTGTCCTTTGTATTATTTATTTTCCTGAAAAAGTCAAAAGAAAACAAAACAATGGGTATACAACACATAGTCACTTTAAGTAGAGGCAACACTAGGAATGCCCCGGCAGTCATTACTATATAGGTGAAGAAGGTAGCAGATAAAGGTAACTATGAAATGGTAAGTTTGCCTGAGTAAGAGTGCCTGGATTTTCTCTGCAGTTAATAAATGCAAACAGTATTGGAAACTGTCAGCACTTATGCTTAAAACTATTTTGAAATGTGATTTAAAGACAGGTAGACAACTAGAATTAAGATGCCAGTTGTAGGTACCATTCACAAACTCCCACCAGCTGATATAGAGTGAATTTTATTTTTGGGTAAAGATTAAGAAAGATGTTGGGTGTTGAGTAAGAAATGGTGCTAAACTAGCAGGTGTTTTGTAGGGGTTTTAGCAAAGTTACTGATCTAAACTGTGGATACTAATTTCTTCTTCCCAAAAGGAATTATATATTCACTGTGCCAAAGGGAAAGAGTTAGGCATAAAGCTAAAGCCAAACAGTGAAAGGATGCAGTGGTGATAGACTTCAGGGCAGTGTATAAGTTGAAACTACAGAGTGGGAACTTCAGGATGGTAGGGCCTGTTTGGAGAAATGACATGTCCCTGTGAGCCAACTGGGCCTTTGTAGTACTACATTGACATTAATTGATAGGGCGCTTGTAGTCTAGGTATTGGGAACCATGGTGAAAGGCTGGGAACCAGAGATGAGAGCAAGTATTTAGAGAATTAGTGCCAATAGTCTGGGAGCAGTTTGATACTGGGGATACTAGGGGTCCCAGGGAAATGGAAGTAGACAAAGTAGCATTTTAAGTTCTGCAATACAAGTAGGATTTATAATCTGAACATATTGCATAATTAATATCTTAATTCTGACTCAATAAATTTGTTTATACATAAAATTTAAGGTTTTAAGCATGTCAGAATATTGTAGCCTCATGATCCTCTGAAACATGCATATTCTTTTACTACTCAGAAAGCTTCTCAAATCACAAAATATCCTTGCTCTCGCACAACTATTTTTTGGCAGTTTTTCACATGTGTTGATGAAAAAGTGTTTCTTAAGAAGCTAGCATGTATTACAACAGCAGGGTCCAACCTTTCTGATAGGTGAACCACAAATTAAGCCCCATGTCCTCTCTAAACACCAGTCTAATCCCCTTTCCCCCATCTGATCTGCTGCTGCTCCCTGCCCCCTCCCTAATCTACATGCCACACACCCAGACTGCCTGTAGCACATTTGCCACAGCTTGGTTACCCCATGTATTAGCAGTAGCATCGCATGCATTTGTCCAGGAACACAGCTATATTGCTATTTATAAAAAAGTGATAAAAAGGAATGTTTGGATTTATTTCCAGAGTTTTCTAGTAATCTTTATCATAAAAGTAAAATTTTCTATTTGAATTCATGAGGGACTTCATTCCAAAACTAAAGCAGTTAGTTTAATGCTATGTGGAAATGGGTGTCAGACAAAAAAAAAAAATCCAAAAATTACCATTTATAGTTGATACGCTCACACGAATACGTGGGAGATGCCTCTCAAAATGTTATAAGGAGTAAGTGTGGAAATTCTTGCCCATTTCTGGATAGGTTTGCCTTAAAGGACAGAGGTTTAAGAACACACACAAAAGGAGAAAGTACTTTTTTTCTATCAATACCTCAATATTTTTCTAGCAACTTTCCCTTTTTAAGCATTATGGAACTACCATACAGATCTATAATCAGATATACGGGTAGCACTGAAAAAAACTGTTGAACAGCATATGGACAAACACTAAATGCTAACTGTGAGGGAAGAGTAAAAAAATGTAGGTTATAGTGAGAAAACTATGATTGTGGAGATGATAAATGTACAGATTCCCCAAAAGTATTGGTCATACAACAAAGTAAATTTGTGAACATTTCTCACATACAAGCAGTCCTCGACTTAAAATGTTTTGAGCTATGTTTCACACTTACAACATTTATAAATTGATGCTGTTTCAACTTTGACGTCACTTATGACTTTACAATGCTTGATCCGATGTGACGCCATGCCAGCGAACAAGTTCACTGCGTCGCTCATCTTCCTGGAGAACATCTGCCCAAACTTCCTTGTACGCTTTCTTAAAGAAAGGGTACAAGACTCCAGAAAAACCTGCAGCCAAGACTCCTGAGAAGATGACTCCAGCCAAGAACCCTTCAAAAAGTCCAACCAAAAGTCTTTCAAAAGGTCCAAAGTCACCTCAATGAAGTCCTTCCAAATCAATATGATTGCTATTTACAATATAAATACATTAATGTAGTTATATTACTCATCTATAATTGATCAAGTCAAAATTCTGGGGTATTTTTCATGAAACTAGGGTATCAGGCCTTAGAGTTCAGGAGCCAACCCCCCACTTATAACATTGTTTCTTATGAGAAAATTGGTTCTGAGTTGCAACATTTTGACTTAAGACATGGTATTCAGGAACCAATTGTGTTGCAAGTCCAAGGACTGCCTGTACTCTGTAGGCTCTTGTGGTTATCTATAAGTCTTTTGTTTAAAAAATATCTGTTGTTATGATTACATAATTCTTTTTTTCCAAATAGTTCTTTTGTTAAGATAGTTTAAGATTTTGGGGTTTTTTTCTTAGTTATATATATCAGATTTACCCCAAACCAAGGCAGCCTTGAATTTTATACCAAAAAAAAAAAAAATCCAAAGAAAATGAAGGCTGGAAGGGACCTCGGGTCTAGTCCAACCCTCTGCTCAAAGTAAGGCCATCTCCAACTAGATTATCCCAGCCAAAGTTTGTCTAACTGGGTCTTAAAAACCTCCAAGGACAGAGATTTCACAACGTCTTTGGGTAACCCGTTTCAGGGTTTTACTACCCTCCCAGTGAGAAAATTATTCCTGATATCCAACCTAAACTTCCTTGCTGCAACTTGAGACTGTTCCTTCTTGTTCTGTCATCTGCCATCACTGAAAACAGTCTAGCTCCATCCTCTTTTGAACCCCCTTCAAATAGTTGAGAGCTGTTATTAAATCCCCTCTAAGCCTTCTCTTTTCTACACTAAATAAGCCCAGGTTCCTCAGCCGCTCCTCATAAGTCATGTGAAATATGGACCCCACCTCCCATAGATCCATTACATGGAAAATTTATAAATTTATCATTTCCCATGTACAGGATCTAATTTGTCCTTACCACCACTGCAGTGGCAGGGGGACATGTAGTAGGTGTGGCAGCAAGGCAACAGGTTAGGGGAAACAGTGAGGGACAGGTAGGCGCTTTACCCCCTAGCACATGTCACTCTCCAAATCACCCCCCTTGTGCCTGCCCTATCTATCCTGCAGCCTCTGCCTGCCTCTTGAAGCATCAGGCCTCTGTCCTCTTGCATCTCACCCTCCTGGCCCAACTGGGCACTCCAGCTGATACCAGCTGTCAACTAGACATAAAGCCACTGATTACTACCCTTTCAGCCTGATGGTCCAGCCAGTTTTCTATCCATCTTAGTCCATTTACCCAACCTGAACTTCCTTATTTTGCAAGAACATTGTGAAAGGCTGCATCAAAAGCCTGGCTAAAGTCAAAGCTAGGTATATCACATCCACTGCTTCTTCCTGCATCCACAGAGCCGGTCATCTCGTCATATAGGACAATCAGATTTGTCAGGCATGACTTGCTCTTGGTGAATCCATGCTTAATGTTCCTAATCACCTTTTCCAAGTGCTTAGAAATAGATTCCTTGAGGTCCTGCTCCATGATTTTTTCAGTGACTGAGATGAGGCTGACCAGCTTAGCATCTCCCCAAACTCTGCTGCCAAATGCAGTAATTTGAGAGCTGACCTTCCCTGTGAAGACTGAGGTGAAAAAGGTATTAAGTGCTTCAGACGTTTCTGTATCATCTGTCACCAGGTTGCTTCCCCATTCAGTCAGGGAACCAATACTTTCCCTGATCATCTTGTTGCAGACTTACTTCTAGAAACCCTTCTTGTTACCCTTCACATCCTTTCCTTGCTAGCTGCAATTCTAATTGTGCTTTGGCCTTCCTGACTTCATCCCTCCATGCCTGAGCAATGCTCTTATACTCCTCCCTAGTTATTTGTCCAAGTTTCTAAATTCATGTAAGCTTCCTTTTTGTGTTTTAGCGCACCAAAGAGTTCCCTGCTAAGCCAAGCTGGTCTTCTGCCACACTTGTTGGTCTTCCTGCTCACTGAGATGTTTTTTTCCTGTGCTCTTAGTAAGGCTTCTTTAAAATACAACCAGATCTCCTGGACTTTCCACCCCCCCAGACCAGTTTCCTAGGGGATCCTACCCATCAGTTCCCTGAGTGGGATGAAGACTGCTTTTCTGAAGTGCAGGATCTGTACTCTGTTGCTCTTCCTTCCTCAGGTTCCTGAACACAATCATTTCACAGTTGCTGCTGCCCAAGTTGCCATCCACTTCTACATTCCTTAGCAATTCTTCCCTGTTTGTGAGCAGCAGGTCAAAAGTATAGCCTCTAGTTGGCCTCTCCAAGACTTGCACCAATAAGTTGTCCCCAACACTCCAAAAACTTCCTAGATTACCTGTGTACTACTGAATTTTCCGTCCCAGCAGTTGGCAGGGTGATGGATGTCCTCCATGACAACCAGGGCCTGAGACTAGGAAACTTCTGCTACCTGTTTGAAGAGAGCCTCATTCACCTTATCCACCTGGTCTGTTGGTCTATAGCAGACCTCTACCATAATATCACCCTTGTTGCTCTCCCCTCTGATCCTAACCCAGAGACTTTTAACAGGCCTATCACCATTTTCATATTGGAACTCTAAGCAATCATATAGCTCTTTTACGTATAGCACATCTCCTCTGTGCCCATTCACTCTCCTCCCCCAGCATTCTTGATGCGCTACTAGTTAGTAAGAGATATTACCAAACAAAACATGGTAATAACCAGTCTTGCACCTATTTTAACAACACATTTGGTGATAGAGAGAGGTATCTATTCCTTTTGCTTCTTCAACATTGAGGGATCTAATTGGAAAGCAAATCTATGGAGTTTGTAGGTGGACTAAAAAAACCTGATAAAGTGCAACAGATTAGATCTTCCCCTTCAGCATTACTGAAGAAAAGTACTTGTGAAGTTGTTTCCTAAACCGCAGGATTATAAACGCATTTTATTTACTCTACATTTTTTAGATGTTTTTAATGATTCACAAAGCTTTTAAAAACCCTATGAACAGTAGAAATGTAAACCAATAGAATTGTTTATTAGCCTGAATGCTGTACTGTGCCCTGTTTGATACAATTCTGAGATTTTTGGCAAGTTCTTCCCTGGAGGGTACTTGTCTAAACACTTTAATTTTTAAGGAAAATCTACATTTTCCCTTTCTTAAGATGATCCATTTTTTCAATTAAAACATGAATATGAATTACTTTACGTGGGATGCAATGAGAAACTAATACTGTTAATATACAATATTAATACTTTTCCTACAGGGTGCAGCTAAAGTGTCCAACAAGGAGCTGAAGGAGTTGTTTCTCATAGAGGTTCTATAAGCATCAGTTAAACGATCTGAAATTCTGTAAAACACATGCTTGTTCCTTAATTTCAATTTCCTTCAGTAGTTTGATAGATCCCTTAGGTCAGATGGAACAGAAACAGATGGTGCTCTGGAGATCTTTACTGTAGATGTCTATAGTACCATACTAAACTTAAAGTTCTGTAGTAATTGAATTTTTGGCATTAATCTTAATATGAACCACTTTTTGTTGAAGTGATATATTTTTAATTTGGTTTAGTAATTAAAAAATGCTCAACCTTTAATGTAAAATATGTAAGCACAGAGCAGCAGCATTCAGACAAGTCTGAAAGGCAGCCAGTATTTGTCTATACAGCACAGAACCTTCCCTGGAGCATGCCTTGCCTCAAATTGCTACTGCACTGGTGTGAGAGAAAAATTATTGGGGGGGGCGGCCGCGCCGGGGGGGGGGGGGGGTTTGGTTTTTTTTTGGTGTTGTAGATTTTGTTTTTATTGTGAGTATGATTTGAATTTA
>JAGPOW010001338.1:45836123-45852362 GCA_030014935.1 Caiman crocodilus
GCCAAACCCATCCCCAAACAACCCACAGCACTTGTTAATCAACAAAAAAAACCCCCCACCCCCCCCCTACAATTTTTTTTGGTTTCTATTACAATAAAAAGGATGTTTCCTTCTTTTAAGTCACAACCATATTTGTTTGAAAAGATGAAAATTATACTAGCCCACTAACCGAGTATCTTCCCTCTGTTCTAAGTCAAACTGTTTATTTTGTTTTGAAGTGCACTAAAAATGGAAAAAAAGTGTTATGTTTTGGGTCATCAGAACCTTTTAATTAACATTTCTCTTCCATCGCCTTTATAATCTACTGACATATGATCGACCCATTACTACTCTGGACAGAAGGGTGTGTTCGTGTGTGTATGGTAAACAAAGAGAACTTCATGTGCAGATATTTATTACAGGACTAGAAAATTATAGCACCGTACAATATATAAGTTACCATAGATTCACTATTTCTTCCAGATGGGTATAATATGGAAAGTGACATGACACAGAGACCATTTCTCCTGCTGATACACTGTAGAGTAGATTAAAATGCATTTTACCTGGAAGTTGTTTTCTGGTTTTTAAAGAGTCCGGTAAAGGAAAAACGATTACTTCTACAAGTAAGTAAAAAGCCATAACAAATATAAGATACAGATTTTAGATGTTTAAACAGGCTATATTTGCCACATATGGCTGTTAAATTAGAAATAAGCATAGGTATGTTAAAACACACAAAACTATGCAAAGCATGTTACTAGCCCCTACATGATTACTTTATATTATATGTACATGTTTAATAATACTATTGTATTTACTCAAATCCAAGATGAGCCCCCCTCATTTAACAAGGGGGAAAAGCACCTTGTCTTGGATTTGAGTACAAAGTGACAGGAGGGCAGGTCGCACCCATGTGTTCAGTGACCCGAGTTGGAGTGGGCTGGAACTGTGCCAGAACTGAAGGGGTAGGTAGTGGTGGTAGCAAGAGGAGCTAGATACTGGGCAGGGGCAGGCAGCAAAGCAGGGGGCAGGTCAAGTGATTGGTGGGGGCAAATGTCAAGGGACAAGGTGTGGGAAGGCACAGGGCGGGGAGAGGCCACTTGACTCCTGCGCCACCCCTTGCCCATGGTAGGGATAAATTTAAGAGGACCTTCCATCAGTTAGATTCTAGACACAGAAAAATATAACATTTATAATTTTTCATGTATAGAATGTAATTACTGGGGGTAAAGGTGGGGATCATATCTTAAATTCAAAGCCATTTTGGATTTGGGTAAATGTGGCATATACACTTAGAAAGCCAAGAAAGAGTATTAAAATATGCTGAGTGCAAACAGTCAACCAATTAGTCAGAATACAGAATGTACAGGGAGGGTAGGACACCCTGAAAAATGGGGAAAATACCACAAACAAATCACAGTATGGGAGCAAATAACTATACACCCAATGTTGAGAGGTCTGAGAGAGAAATATTTATGCAGATGGTACCTTGCCTCAAATCAGGTGAACTGTAGCATAGTCTTCTAGTTTCTGAATAGATGATCACAGCAAACAAAAAGAAATCAAAAATCCATTTAGATATGGTCCTTTACTAACAACATTAGGTAGCAAGTTGGTGCCAGAAAAAAAAGTAAGTAATTGCATGGACTTTCTAAATGCTTCACTGGGCACATCCACCCATGCAACCATGTGTGCTTGCAGCAGCTCAAATAGAAGTGGTGCAAATTTGAGCCGGGGCTTTTTGCCTCAGCGCACATGCTCAGACATACACTTTGTTGTAGAGCAAATTGTGCCACTTGGGGCAAAATAACCCTGCCTGCCTCCTTCTAGATCTGCAGCTAGAGGGAGATAAAGCCCAGGGCCAGCACCTGTGCAGTCACCAGCAGTATAAAAAGCTGCCTTGTCAAGTAGCTCAGAGCTACTCGCTCTCAGGAGCTTCAGGGACCCAGCCAACTGATATCTGGGGACACTATCCCTTGTGCCAGCTGGACTGCTGAAGCAGCTATGGGAGTTCCCTGCACCCTCTATCCACTGCAGCAGTCTGGCAGTTGGGGCTGTTGCCTGGCTATGACCTGGTATGCATCTGCCCCTCTGGGCCAGCTGCCAGTGGATTGTGGCTGCAAAGTTGACCTTTGTGTGGCACTACTGCCATGTGTGCCCCCTGCCTGGCCATCTGGGCAGCTACTGCCCAGAAGATGTTCCACATGTGGTGGTCTGCTTTGAACTGTCAAAGCATGTCCTCCTGGCTCCAACTGGTCCTGAGGCTGAGGTCCAAGATGCCAGCTCTGAGCAGGCAGGGTCCTGCCACTGGCCTCTCTAGCAAGAATTCTGGTGTTCTATTTGAAAACTGAAAAACCCCTGATAAAAAAATCCCAAAGTCACTCTGTTAAATACCCTGAAATCTATTTTCCTCCACAATTAAACCAAAAGACTGCAAGAGCAAGTGAGCGAGCAAGACAGTGATCAGGTGGGCAATGCTTTATTAATATAGTGTTAAAGCAATTTGGAAGACAACCAGTCTCTATTATAATAATAAAGTGAATTATAAACACATTTCATGAATCCATGAATATACATTTTGCTGCCCCACACAGGGGCCTCAGCCCCTCCCGAGGGCTCCCCTTTCTTCAATGGCCACAACCCCCAGGATCCAGCTCCCTGCAGTTGTTGCACAGCCTGCCCTGCTCAGGCAGGAAGCATGCTTCAGTACCAGGGTGAGGGCTAACCATAGAAATGCTCTGGCAGCCAGAGCATCTCTGTGGAGGACCCAGCCTCTGGCTGCCTCAAGGCATGGTCTGGGACCAGGCCCTGTCCTGCTTTCTTTTTCTGCGGGTTTTTTTTTTTTTTTTTTTACTCTGGATATCCAGGGGTCTAATTTTGTCCCTGCACTGCAAATTTGCAGTGTGGGGAACATTTTCTCGTTCCTGCATGTGCCTCTTGCAGCGTCTCAAAGGGGTTTGAGATGCTGCAAGAGGCATGTGTGGGCTTGTCTGGACACGCCCAATGTGCTTATAGTAAAACCATCACTTTTAACAATTTTAAAAAGGGAAGGACTGTACCAACATCAATGTATAGTGGCAGCAAGAAATTTTGGAAAGAGAGGCTTATTAAAATGAAGAATCTGGTGCTACATTAGAAAGGAACCTGAAGAGTCTGCATCACCATCCTTATCAAATCTGATTAAGGGCCTTGTTCCACAGGATACTTGGCATGCATTTCATCAGAGACAGTAAGCACTGGTGTACCCAATTAACAGTAAAAACATGTTCTGAGCAGCTGCAACCCCTAGCACAGAGGTGGGCAAAATGCAGCCCAGGGACTGCATGTGGCCTGCCAGGCCATTCTATCCAGCCTGCAGGGCCCCTAAAAAAAATTTAGAAAATGAATATTTATCAGCTCTGGGCTGCCTGTCATGTGGCCCTCGATGGCTTGCCAAAACTCAGTAAGCTGCCCTCTGCCCAAAATAACTGCCTGCTCCTGCCTTAGCACCTCCCTCAACAGTGCCTGGGTAATGCTCGTTATAATCTCAGCCCACTCTGTACAGGTCTACAGCCTGCTATAGCACAAGAAATATGTTGCTCAAATTCAATTTTCTGGAACCTCATTAATAGTCTTTGACATAGGAAAATTTTACGCGTGTCAAGTCCATATACACATGAATACAAAGAGTTACAGAACCCCACTTTTATCTTAAATTATTTCATGATAGGTTGAAACCATGACTAAATATACCTAGTAGCAACAGTGCTTAAGTGAATTTTGTGCAGCATAAGGAAGAGAATTAACCTGGCACTGATTGCATCAAGTGACAATTTTTTTTCCTATTTAAAATTTTATATCCATGTAAGACTTCCATTATGCCAGGAGAACAAGAGTTATGTGCTTAATGACAGACTTACAGATCTATATTGTCAAGAGCTAAGCTGTCAGGGAAAAAGCTCCTGGGTTTAGCTGTAGCAAGTTTGTTTCGGGTCATGATCCAAGACCATAGATTCATAGTTGGTAGGGCTGGAAGGGACCTAAGCAGATCATCAAATCTGACTCTCTGCCATGGGCAGGAAAAGATGCTGGGGTCATTTGACCCCAGCAAGGTACCTATCTAGCCTCCTTTTGAAGACCCCCAGGGTAGGAGTGAGCACCACTTCCCTTGGAAGTTGGTTCCAGATTCTAGCCACCCTGACTGCGTAGTGCCTCCCAATATCTAGTCTGAATCTACTCTATCAAAATATGGCCGTTATTCCTCAGGGAAACAGGCACTCACAATGCCTGCTGGTCTCCCTTGGCCAGTTTATAGATGGCCACCAGATCCCCTGTCAGCCTTCTCTTGTGGAGGCTGAATAGGTTCAGGTCTTGTAGCCTCTCCTTGTAGGGCCTGCCCTGCTGCCCCAATCATGAGAGTGGCCTTACTCTGGACCCTCTCCATGTTGTCCACATCCCTCCTGAAGTACAGCGCCCAGAACTGGATGCAATATTCCAACTGTGGCCTGACCAATGTCATATAGAAATTGCCTCTTTGGACCTGCTCGAGATGCATTTGTGGATGCATGACAAGGTGCAGTTAGCCTTCCTGACTGCATCCCCACATTGGCAGGCCATGTTCATCTTGGAGTCATTACAGACTCCAAGATCCTTTTCTGCCTCTGTGCTGATGAGAAGGGGGTTTTCCCTAGCCTGTAGGTATGCTGCTGGTTCTCTCTCCCTAGGTGCAATACCCTGCAGTATTGAATCCCATCCTATTCTCATCTCATTTTTAACCAGAATCTCAAGAGATCATATGAAGACCATCCAAAGGTCAGACTAGTCAAAACCATCTAGCAAGTAAGTGGAAATAGGGAGTTGCTGAGTATACAGAAAAGAAGATGTTGCTGCTTCAAAGAACTGTCACAAAGACTAAGAGATAGTACTCCCAAAACATTGTGGCAACCTTTACCTTTCGTTCCAGCATGTCATGCCTATTTATGAGGTTATCAAACTCAGGATGAGATTATAGGGGAAGCAAACATACAGGCTAAAATGAAAAAAAAAGTACTCATTTAAATGCTTTACAAGGAAGCAGGCATTTAAACAGGTTCTTTTTTCCCTTGCAGGACAAAGTGAATATCCCATTATTATTTCATATAATCTAAAAACCAGCATCATACCTACAGGCTGGGTTCAAATAATCTAAAAAATCTGACCACAAAGAGCTGTGTTTCCTTTCTGCTAATTATACATAAAGTAAAATCTCTGTTATCTGGCATCCCTGAGTGTGGTAGATAAAGGTGACCAATCGCCAGCAAATTGTGCTCACTGCATGGGGAAACAGCAGGTGCAGCCTAATTAGCCACGTGAAAATGCACGCAGCAAAATCCCCGGCTCATGCAGTTTGAAAAGCGCGTGAAAGAAAGACCCGATCTAATTGGCTGTTGGAGCAGTATAAAAACAAAGCCTGGGAAAAGGGATGGCAGGACCCACACAACATCGGCAAGGCCTGATCTCCCTCACCGGAGGTCCTGCATCCACGGCTCCCTTTCCCCCCCCCGGATGCCCCCATCGGATAATTGCATCAGACGCCTGAAGAGCTCTTGAGTTCCCTACGGTTTTGGTTTTTGGAGATTATTGTAAGGGGAAATGCCGGTGCAGACGTCCATACGAAGCATTTAAGTGCTTCATGGTGAAATTTTACAGAGCGTGCCTACACTGTGTTCCAGTTGGTAAGTAAAGTACTTATTTCTTATATTGTCCCTGGACTCTTTTTGGATGGGAGAATAGAAGCAGGATAAATAGCGTTCCAGAACCCTTTCGTCCCTGGCCTGCTGGGATCCAGGGGTTAATCACCATCCCAATTCCTTCCCACACTGGGGTAAGGAAATTGCTGGCTATGTAAAAACTCCGATTATCTGAAATAACCCAGCAGGTTTTCAGATAATGTGGAGCAGGGGTGGGGAGGAGGTGGCAACAGTTGCATGTAGAACACAGACAGTGCAAGGTGGTGGGTGGCAGCGGTGGGGGCTGCACACGAGCTTCCCAGAAAAACTCTGGTTAATAGAGCATTCCGGTTGGTGAAGTACCAGATAACAGAGATTTTACTGTACATACATACATACATAGCACAATTTTGTCAAGTAAATATTCCAAAAGATGATCTGTAAAGCAGATTTCCTAGTGTAGTAGTAGTTAAGCAGTACTTTCAAGAAACAAATACAGTAAAATCAATTGAAAGGTTTATTGTTACTGTAGTTAGACACTGCATTATAATACAGATCACATTAAAGTTATTGTGAGGTCACTGGAAATTCTGAAATGTTTTCAACTTTCTCTCTTATATATTTTATGTCAAATTTTCTTTAACTGAAATCATAAGCTACTACAAAAATCCTGCCTTGTACAAAAGAGATTCGTTGATACTTTACTCTGAGTACTATTTCAGACTCCATTATTTTTGGATTTATAGCTAAGAGTGAGAAGGAGCTGCCTGTTTTACTTGCTAGAACTGACTCAGGAAATCAAATTTGTTTAATGGGTTTAAATGTAAAGTATCAAAGTAAAATATAAGTATATACAGAGTGTGAATGATAACTTCAGTTTTAATTATATTACATTAGTTAACGAGTCTAAAATGTAAGAATACGGGAGTATTATTATAGAGCAAACTATTTAAATTGTATGCCTAAACGTGCAGCAGTATAAAGCCAGTTTGGATGATGACTTGCAATAAAATAATGGTACATATATATTGTATTTATTATTGCAAAAACAATAAAACAAAACAAAAAACTTCCTTGCAACTATCTTAGGCCAAGTCCCATCCATAAGAAAGAACTGGGAGAGATTACATGAAGTCAACAAGTGATGCTGTTTAAGTTATTATAGCCCACAATATTTAAGTGTTAGAACACCTTTCTATTTCACATCTGACCCTCTTCAGTACTCTAAAATCTGTTTGTGCATGCGGCTTATTCAGAGAACTTTCTTTGGGTAACTCTGATATTTTTATTAGGCCAACTCAAATAGTTGAAAAAATCCTTCTTAGCAAGTTTTTGGGTATAAATACCCTTTGTCAGGCTGACGAAGCATCTGCAGTTGTCCTGACGAAAGGTATATATACCTGAAAGCTTGCTAAGAAGAATTTTTCCAATTATTTGAGTTGGTCTAATAAGATATCAGAGTTACCCAAAAAGCCTTGTCTGCCTATGTCTTTAAAGCAACATGGCTACAACCTATACCCCTGTGGCTTATCGGGAAATTTGCTGCACCTCACCAGGAAGGTTTTCTTTTTCTTTTCCAAATCTGAACCCATGTGAATGAGGATTTGAGGGAGGGGAAGAGTCTATGGGCTCTACTACACGTTCAAATTAACGTTGAATAAAAAAAACAGCTACAGAGTTGTTACATGCTTTCAAGCACTAATTCTCTAGCTGGTTGGCTCTTTTTATAGTTGGATAGTCATTTTTATCGTGTGATAATTACTTTGCACTTGTGGCTGGTCTGTCTTTGTACATGTGGCCAGTCTAAATTTATTGTTCAATTAACCAGTTAATTGTGTAATACACGTTACGTGTATAAGAGCCTATGATGCCCTAAAAGTTATGAAAGTCATTTTCTCTATTTCCTTTTATGAGCTGGGTTCTGAAGAAGTCATGTCTTTCTACATGTCCTCTCTCTGACCTATGACATGGAAGCCAGAATCTTGGGGGACTTGGTATCTCCTGAGGGTCTGAGCCACTCTCTTTGTACTCTATGCATGTCCTGGGATCTAAAAAGTACTTGTCCCTTTCAAGGTGTCTGAGCTCTCTACTTGTCATCATAAAATAGAGAGGGAATCTGGAAACAAACCAACCATGAAGAATGCATCTATGCAGCACAGTGGAATACTGAAAGAACTACCTGAAAGAGTCACCAGTAGATGACTTGATTGGATACTTATCTTGCTGGGATCCTTTGACCCTAGCTGACTTCCTGCCCCTGGGGCAGTGGGCTGGACCTGATGATCTTTGAGGTCCCTTCCAGCTATAACATCTATGAAATCCTGGATACAGGAAATTAGTGTAGTTCTCTGCCCTGGTTAATTAGCCCTGCTAAGCCCTGCACTGTGTTGTATCATCATTGGCGATCCCTTGCAGTAGAGGATGATTGTCTTCCATTACTGCCTTATCCATGGGTCTGATGATGGCTGACAAGGCCAATCGAGAATCAAAACGTTCTATTGCAACTTGGGCCTGTGTTTCAGTGCAGGGTGGCTGGCTCTGGATTCTTGGTTCTGTTTGTGACATGCTGTTTCTGCTGTTCCCACTCTTCCATCTACTGTTGTCATCACCAGGTTTTAAAGTACTGAGATTCTTGCAGCAGGCTCTTCCTCAATTTAGGTTGGTCCTGGGTGACTGTCTCCTATGAGTTGATGTTGCATTTTTTCCAAGTTGGCCTTGAAGATGGCCTTGAAGTGCTTTCTCTTCCCTCCTCCTGAGCAGATGCTTTGACTGAGCTGGGAGAATAAAACTTGCTTTGGGAGTTTGGAGTTAAGACATCTGGGTGACATGGCTGGCCCAGCAAAGTTGATGTTGGATGATCAGTGCCTCAATGCCTGTGGTATTTACCTGCAAGATAATGCTAATCTTGGTGTGTCTGTCTTCCCACCAGATTTAAAGCATCTTCTGGAGGCAGAGTTGACGGTACTTCTCTAGTGACTTGTGGTCTCTCCTGTACATGGTCCATATCTCCTCTCTATACAGTAAGGTGGAGATCATAACTGCTTGATAAAGCATGAACCTGGTTTCAGATCTGATGTTGCGATCTTTGAACACCTGTTTTGTCAGGCATCTGAAGGCTGTACTTGCACATTTGAGGCAATGTTAGATTTCTTCCTCAATGTCAGCCTCCTGTGAAAAATGGCTTCCAAGGTATAGGAAATACCCAATGTTCTCTAGAGTCTTACCATAAACCTGAATTACTGGAGCTGGGGACTGCTTATTAGATGCTCATAGACATTCACAGAATGAGGAGATTGGGGTTAACAGTAGAGAACAAGCATGCTTGATGCACATCTCAGGCTCTCAAGCAATGGCTCTGCAGGGGGAGGAATGAAAACACCCACTGAAACGAAAGGAAAAATTTGAGTATGACATGCTCCAAGCTATTGTTTCAGTTTGTATTCTCTTTAGGCTAGGGTATTCTCAGTAATTAAGGCTTCAAAATGAATGGACCACTTATTAACTCTCTGACAAGTCTTCTGTTTAAAGGCTTATTTTCTAAAAGCTCTGAGTCTATGTCTACATGATAAAACTTATTTCACCTGGTAGAGATACTCTCAGACATGCTATACTGCTCCATACAAGCTGTCTCTGAACCGGAAGCAGTATAGCTACAACTGTGCAGTACTGCAGATGGGTTAATCACCATGGACCTAACTGGCATGCCCAGTAGTGCTAATGATCCTACCTGCAGCAAGTGCAAAAGTGACAACACTCCTTCCAGTTTGGGAGACAGGCCATGTGAAGCAGCATAGTGTTGATTGGCATAGTTAATTTTTGACCTAGCCATGGCTTTAAATTTACATTGTTATTTGAATTGCTCTGATATATGGCGTGGCCCTAAGGAGTGCAGGGCAGTTAGCAATCCAAATTTGAGATAATCTGAACAGAGGGGTGAAGATGTAGCCTTCCCAAAAAGCAGCATTTCTTGAAATTGACAGATTTTGTGTATGTTGTTGTATACGCCTGGAAATCAAACCATAGCTCTGATCATATGCCAAAGGAACTGTCACTTGGGGAAGCAATACTTAACATGGTACTGAGTTAAGTTCTACAGATAGGCAAAAACCTAATATACAGGATCTGAGGGAATTTCTGCCTCCCTGAGTGTATTTAAGGCCATCCGTCATATAACCTGGAATATGAGGGGCTGTGTCCCTTTTTGGGGGGACTGCATCACCTCTACCCCCAATGATGAGAATTTGCAGGGGCTCTCCCTTGGTTAAGTGCCACTCTGAGCCCCCATGTAAGCCAGGATTTCACAGGGTCCTGAATAATTTGAATTTAAATCTTTGAATATGAGAAAATATAAAATTCAAGCATATACTCTCATGGTGGGGGGAAAACTAGGTGGGAAAGGCGCATCGCTAAAGAGGCCTGGTCAAAGTAGAGGTGGCTATTTTAAATGAGTGTAGGATACAGCGAAGTGTGGGGCCCAGCTGAGAATATAGCTGAGGCTACCTAACTAAGGAAGCATGTGACCATCCATAAACTGTTGTGCTATATGTGAAGAACAGCAGGGTGCCAGAGAGGAAGGAAAGAGAGGCTAATGGCCTCTCAAATGCTAGTAGTTTAAAGAGATGGTAAGCAAAGGAAGATCTATAAATAAAGAAGGAGGATGTTGTGTTATGGGGACAGTAGGCCAGTCGGTGGAGAAGAGCACTGTCTCCTCCACACAGTTATTTTAACCACTATGTAAAAAAGCTGTCGAGATTTTTCGGATAGAAACCATGGTTTGTGATTTATGTCACGGCTTGTTAACATACTTCAAATGTTTTAATGAAAAATGATGATCCTCATTCTACTATGATAATGTTTATAGAAAGAGACGAGAAATAATTAAGGTATGGACAAATTCACATTTTAGCCATTTTGCTTATTTGCACTATTGGAAGGTGCCTGACTGCTAGTGAAGATCATACTATATACAGAGAATCAATTTGCTCTAAGAACTTTGGAGTTTTCCAAAGAAAGTATCATCTATTCTGAAAATTGTCAAAAGGATATCCTCTAAAATATAACATAGGGGTGTCACAGTATATTTACTCAGAAGTCATAAATGTTAAGTTTAGGTGCTTTAGTATCTGTTAGAAAGCAGTCATTAAAACTGGCTCTTTAATTATACTACAGTTCTGCCTTTCTAAAATTATTATTATTATTATAATATAGGATTTTCAGGTCAGATAGAATAACTATAGAATACGTTATAAATCTCTAAAGCATGGAAGGATGCTTTCATAATTCCCCTCCATTTTCAGGAAACGCTCATATTTTGGTTCAACAGAGTAGTGTTGGCAATCAGAAGCATGATCCATCTGCTCTTTGTTAGCAATCATATGATACCTTTGTGATAACCTGTGATCAGCACAGAACCATCTAGGAAGTTCCTTTATGACAAAGTTGTTCATCAGGTGATATGAGAAGTTCTCTAGCAAAACTGAAGTGGAAAGGAATTCCTTTCTACCATGGAAAGAAATCTTAGCAAGTCTGTAGCACTACTTTGTTTTTGTAAAATTTCATATCTGTCACTTGAGCTGCAAGCCCAATCATTCATTTAGTGACTGGAATGAGAGAGACTTAAAAAAAGAACTTCTATGTTCAATACACAAAAATTTAGTAGCTCAAAAGAAGAATGCTTTAGTTTTGTGAGGATCTGAACTAATTAAACCTGTTTAGAAGTCCACAGATTCTGAAAAAGAAGGAAGCATTTTATGATACTTAAGGAAAAAAAAAAAAAATCAAATCCCTTACATTTTTGACCAGCTTGAGCCGCATGCAAACAAGAGTGCAAAAGCCTCTGAAGACACTTAATAACTCTACATAAGGTACTTGCACTAAATTCAAGATAAATCCAAAAAAAGAGAGTAAAAAGATTTAAATACCTGTTACACTTCAGGTACTGATAGAAACATTTACATGACCTCGTAGGTATTCATAGGATAGCTCTAAATTGGTTCCACTCTTTCCTAGCATGGGGGTGTGCCAGAGGGTGGTGATAGACAAGTGTTTGTTATTCCCTCTCAACCTTTTCTATAGGGTAGCCCAGGACTCCATCTTGATGCCCCTCCTGTTCAAAGTTTATATGAGAGATTGTACTTAGATTTCAAGTGAGATGCCATCCATATGTTGATGATACCCAGCTCTCCCTCTTGCCATCTGACCCTGGCCCAGAAATCAGTTCTTTCCCCAAGGCCTAGCTACAGCTGGGGACTGGATGTGGGTGAACTGACTGAAGTCCAGAGAAGATGGAGGTGATGGTGGGGAGGACATACTACTTAACTTGAGGAGGACTGAAACACTCATAGATTGGGTTCAGCCTCCCCTGGTCACTCATGTTTCTAGCTTTAGGATTCTTCTGGATCTTCTGCTGCACCAAACTTTCAAGGTGGTGGTTGTGACTAGGAGAGACTTGTACCAACTCCATTTGGAGAGAAGGTTACTACCCTTCTTTCAGATTAGGATCTGGTCACTATTATGATGCATGCCTTTTTTACCTTGAGGATAAACTACTGCAATACACTCTATGAAGGGCTTGCCTTCTGACAAGAGTGGGTTAACAGAAGCCTGTAACTTCAGGCCTCTACTGTCTGTGCTGGCTCCCACAGTAGCTTTCTGGGTACAATACAAGGTGCCAGTTCTGACTTAAAAGGCTCTAAATAGCCTGGGCCCTACATACCTAAGGGACTTCTTCCATCTGTCCTATCACAGTCCCCAAGGTCAACCAAGAGTACAACTCTTGCAAGTACAATCAGTACATCAAGTCCACTTGGAAAGGACATACAAGAGGTCATTCTCAGCAGCTTCTTCTCAGTTGTGGAACTCCCTCTCTATAAAGCCCTGCCAGAGCCTAAGCCTGGACGTCTTTCAGAAGCATTGTAGGATTTTTCTATTTAGATAGGCATTTAGCAATCGTAACTAGGCCAAGTTAGTGTTATTAGGCCTCTGTCTTATTTTGTTATTGTTTTGTATTTGCTTTAGTTGTTTCATTTCTCTTGCTGTGCACTGCCCTGAGCCTTTGATGGAAAGCATAGCAAAAAGCACATAAATAAAAATAAACATAAGGAAAATTATCCAGCCAAACAGCAGCAGCAACATTGACAATTCAGTAAAGTCACATGGAAGTTTCTTAATGGAAGTTAAAACATGTTAAGGTCCTGTGCATCTTACAACTAAATTCAATATTAATTTCCAAATCTGTTGCATAATCTAACCAAAGAGAGAACCTTTTAAGCAACCCGGAATATTTCACTTTTGCAAGTGCACGCTTATGCTACTTTAAGGATACAATATTACCACCGTTACTTGCATTAGGTAAATCTACAAATATAAGCTACGCATGTTTAATATTCAGTGACGGTGTGAAAAAGATCCTCTCAAATACTGGTAAAAATTCTTAAAATTCTCTCCTGTACCCAGCAAAGATTAGATCCTAAATAAACATTCAACCCACATTGGGAGATTAGTAAAGAAATGCACATTACCTCTCCTGACATATCAGGTGCCATAGGAATGATGGGCCACAAAGAGGAGTAGATTCCAAAAAATACTACCCAAAGTGCAATGCTGCCCCATATTGCTATATGGCTAAACTGTTAAAAATGAGAGAGAAGAATCATCAATTACATTAGTATCTGTTCAGTGCCTAAAATGAACTAAGAACTACACAGCATACACTATACAAAAGATGGCCTTGGTCCCCTGTAGTTTACGCTGCAAATCATGTAAGGAAGTATTTTCAGAGCACCTGGCACTCACCTGACTCTGCTACTTCTAAATCAGTGCTAAATCTCCTACTGAATATTGGTTGGAGCAAAAAGTACCGGTTTTCAAACAAAAAAATTCAGACATGAAACTTTCAGGTAGCTTTGCAATTACACTCAACTTCTAGCTACATACCTTTCTGAAAAAAACTTATTAACATAATTTTGCTCTAAGTCTCTCCTTTACTCTGTTTTTCATTTGTTTGTGACCACATACTGTAACATTTCAGGAAAGGGTTGAGTCTTTACTTAACATTGTGAGGTGCCTGTACAGTCCTTAATTTAATTAATAATAAGTAATAATGATAGTAATTATCAGGAAAATACATCATATAGCACATTTTAATAGTGTAGTTAGAATATGAATAAAAAGGCATTTTCTTACCAATGTCCAATACGAGGTCTCTAACCCAGCTTTTAAACACACAGTTATCACCACAAACTGAAAAGAAAAGAAATCCATTATTTTTCTTCTATAAATCTGATTCTCTCTACACTATCAATGGCACACATGCCAAAAACTCCGATGATTATCCAAGAAAAATATCCATAATTTTACTATCTGAGGATCATTAATTGAAAAAGAACACTCTGTTGCTCATGATACACTCAGGTATATTATTATATTACCAAGATTTTATTCATATTTCTATTGATATAATCCACTGGTTACATTCAGAATCTTACTATTCATTTTTAATTTGATTTCGATATAAAGCACTGTGAACTTTGATCTACCCAGTACACGAATGACCTTCTTACATAAATTCCTCATTTAGGATTTGATCCAAAACTCTGATGGCAAAGGGATTCATTTTTATTGATTTCAGTGGGTTTGGAATGTACCCTTTTATTTGAATGAATTGCATTGAAAAAAGCCATGTTGTGTAGATTCTTTAGCATCACAGGAGACATTTAAAAATACTGTTAAAGTTTTCTTTTTTTTTTGGTCTGCCTGAATAGGAAGTGTAAGATCCCATTTGACTTGCATTATTATTAGATGCTAGATCCTGGAGTCATTATTGACTCCAAGATGAATGTGGGCTGACGATGCGAGAACACAGCTAGTATGGCTAACCGTACCTTGTCCTGCATTCACAGATGCATCACAAGCAGGGACAAGGAGGTGATCCTCCCCTTCTACGTGACACTGGTTAGGTCACAGCTGGAGTGCTGCGTCCGGTTCTGGGCACCGCACTTTAGGAGGGATGTGGACAGTATTGAGAGGGTCCAAAGGAAGGCCGCTCACATGATCCAGGGACAGCAAGGCAGGTCCTATGAGGAGAGGCTACAGGACCTTAACCTGTTCAGCCTTCGCAAGAGAGGGCCTGAGGCGGGATCTGGTGGCTGTCTATAAACTTACTAGGGGGGACCAGCGGAGTTTGGGAGAGACTTTGTTCCCCCCCCAGTGCCTCCCGGAGTAACAAGGAATAATGGCCATAAGGTACTAGAGTGTAGGTTTAGACTCGATATCAGGAGGCACTACTTCACAATCAGGGAGGCTAGGATCTGGAACCAACTTCCAAGGAAAGTGGTGCTGGCTCCTACCGTGGGGGTCTTTAAAAGGAGGCTTGACTTTTACCTGGCTGGGGTCATATGAGCCCAGTTTTCTTTCCTGCCCAGGCAGGGGGTCGGATTAGAAGATCTACAAAGTCCCTTCCGGCCCTACATCTATGAAACTATGTTATTGTTTTCAGAAAATCTGAGCGTATTATGAGCAAAGGTGTACTCTTCAATTAATTAATGATCTTCAGATAGTAAAACTATGGATAGTTTTCCTCAGATACTCAGTTTTTTGGCAAAAAGAAAAATGGGCCATGAAACACTTTTCTAGAATAACTCTTCAGCTTCTGTATCCAAAACAGTTTGTGTTTACAAGTGGTTCATAGAAAACTTCTCTGAAAAAAAACTTGATTCCTTTTTTTCTAAGTCATATTTGCTAATCTTAAAGACACAAACTGACTTCTTTGGTCTTGAATTGATACACTTCTTGAAGTGACCTAATCTAAAACACTTCTATGACAGCATTCTATTTAAGGAAGAACTGACTTGGCATCTCTGGATGCTGGGAAAATAACTGATATATTCTATACTTAAACTGAGTTGAAAGACCTAGATTTTTACCTGAAATCTTTTAAAAATTCTACATTTAAAAGTTCGTCTACATCTCAGCCAGAAAACCAGAATTTTGAAACCAAAGGATTGATAACAACAGCTAAACCTAACAAGCATTCACTGTGTACAACATAATGAGGTCTTGTAACCTCTTTTATAAAGATCTTGAAAAAACTCAGAATTATTATGAACAATAACATATTCTAACTCAGGGGTGGGCAAAAATGGTGAATCTGGCTGGCAGCCAGACTATTTCCCAGCAGCCCCTGCCTGCATCATTGTGGCTGGTTTCCATGGAGACAGGAGGAGCAGCAGGGTTGTGATGGTATGGGGTCAGGGTTTCCACAGAGACCAGCCCCAGTAGTGCTGGCGTGGTGCGCGGCTGGGTGGGCAGCTACTCTGGGGTGTGGGTCAGGATCTTATGGCAGTGACAGGGCAGGCTGGATCCTGGGCAGAGCTCCAATCTAACCAGAGTTAAGACATCTAATTCAGAGATAAGTAAATCATCCCTACTGCTTTGACAGTTGATAGTTCTTAAAATTAGGACTGCAGAGGAATATACCTTCCTCCCAAATAGGTGCAGGATTTTAATTTCTTATCAAATCAGCAGGCCTTTAGAAAGGCTTACATATTCAGCTGATAAAAAAAAAAAAAAA
>JAGPOW010001338.1:45852746-45884428 GCA_030014935.1 Caiman crocodilus
AAAAAAAAAAAAAAATCAGTATGGTTAGTGTCAGGAATCTTAAAAGTATTTATATATCTTTACTAGGGAGCTTTGTAGAAGAAACTAAGATTTCTTTTAACCAAAAGGAGCAGTTACTACATGGTTCTGTAACTCATTGTTGTGTATGTTACAGGTCCTGCTCTGTGTTCCCATACTCAAATAATACATCTGTTAGTTGCTACGCAGCCTCATGTCTAGGGTGACCATATGTCCCAGATTAGCCAGGACAGTCCTGGATTCAGAGGCTGGTCCCAGATGGCAACTGGGAATTATAATTAGAGTCCTGGAAATGTAGGGGCATGGGGCAGTCTGGCCAGGAGTTGGTGCAGCACGGAGCACTTTGCAGGTGAGCAGGCAGGAACCTCTAGGGCTGCAATCAGACATCACGTACCCTGGGATAAAACTTCATTCTGGGACAAAATGCAAGTAAGTGTACAGATGTTTCTTTATCTCAGAGTAAATCCTAAGAAATCCTTGGATAAAAGGTAGAAACAATTTATCTTAGGACACTGCAAAGCACATGCGCATTTAGTGAGCAGCTGAATGCAGTGCCATGTTTCTGACATTTATTCAATGGTACTCTCTCAGGAGTAGTAGTACTTGCACTTTGTCCCAGAAAAAAATGTTTTATCCCAGCTCCTACAGCTCCCCACAGGTGAGTCGTGGGGGGTGGGGGCATAGGTGACACGTTGGGGGGGGAGGGGCATGTGCCCCCTGATTACTGCACCCATAGCAGGTATGGGACTGCAGTCAGGTCAGCAGGACCTGGCATAGGAGGGTGGAGGAGGGCAGTGATGCTCATTCCTGCCAGGACCCCCGCACCAGCTGCACTGCCAGCAACAGCAGTAACGAACGTGGGGCGGGGGGAAGGAGGAGGAGGAAGGGAGCACACTGCCCTCGCTTCCTTGCAAGTGGCCTGATTGGGAGTAGCAGCAGCCAGGTCATGCCCCCATCCCATATACTCCTCTTCTCCCACTCCCACTGATAGTCAGGAATGCAGGGCACCAGCAGGGCCAGGGGGTGCAGATCAGTAGTGAGGCACACCAGCAGGGCCAGGGGGCTATAGGTTGGGAGTGAGAGGGGTCACCAGATCAGGAGTGAGGGGGGCTTTGAGTCCAAAAAGGTTGAGAACCATTGCCTTATTTTATACATAAACTAAAATATACATAGGTTTCTCCTTGGACAAAAACCTTTTATCCTGGGATCCTACATGGATACAAGCCCATTGTCTCAGTTTAAGTATCTGTGAAGTATCAAGGTAACATTTTTTCCCAGGGACAACAACAGCTAATTCAAATTAACTGCCATCAAGCTGGAGGTGTAAGATTGTCCCATCTTGTTCTGATGCAAGTCAGAACAGGGATAATCACAGCCTGGAATAAACTGATGGTCTGTTTTTAGTGGTAGTATGTTGGCCAAGTACGTAAGTGCAGGTATGTCTAAGATCTGAACTGCTATAAAACTCAGATGGCTCAACAATGAACATCCTTTAATCAGAAGAATTATATATCCCATTAAGCATATTTGACAACTCCCTGTATGTTATCTGAGGATGGCAAACCATCTCTGGTTTGGTCCCACATGCACCGCAATGAAACTTAGGTGGAATTTTGATGCCTCCATTTCAGTAGGTGATTCAGTTGTGTGATTCAAGAGATTCAAGATAGAGCCTCTGTTTTGGACTGTTAAATTACCTACATGCCTATACTTGTGCTTTTGAGCATGCGGGAAGCAATCCAGTTACAATTACTTGAACACCTTGCTCCTGTCTGCTCTATTACAATCCAGTTGCTAAGGCCTACTTTGAACATGGCTAGAAAACTGACAGAACCTAATTCGACTTTAAAAGTGATGGCTGCAGATGGTGCCCTGAGAATAATCTCGTTTCTTCACTTTATTCGCAAGACACAACTTTGTATCAATTCTTTCATATAGAAAAATGAGAAATCAAAAGCATGAATAATACACATGCGTAGCATACAATTACTTCTAATCAGTAAATATAACATTATCTATATTGCATGGGTAGAATGAAAAATGGAAAAATTAAGAGAAACAGATTAGGAAAAAATGATGTGAAAGATCCCAGACAAGCGTAGCAAGACTTACAGTGTAAACAATGTTTCCCAAAAGTAGGTAGTCTGATGTTTTACCATTGCCAAAAACAGTACCTGCAGCAACACAGAATGATCAGTTTAAAAAAAAAAAAAAAAGGCATGGTAAATTTATTCATGATTTAGGTATTGAAAAGATATAATCTAACAGGACTCTCACTTCAGGTAATTCAAAATCTTTTGCTCCCAACACCAAGCAAGGAACAACTCCTCAGGTGACCAATAAAGAGTTTTTACCTTAAGTAGTGATGATCAGTGGGGAAGTGTCACCCACTGGTCACACCAGCAATTGTTAGTACTTCAACTGTATTGAATCTTTGGTTGTTGCTGACTTGTGCTTTCCAAAGCAGCCAATTAATGCAAAATACCTAAGAAATTAATATATACTTTTCATTTTATTTTCTTCCAAAACAACTTTCTTCAAAGAGTGTGAAAACAACACAGTATGTACTGATCATATAGGTCCAAATCAGGCAACTTTCATTGGCAGCCTTAGGGTTTGAAGAGACAACCCCTCATGTATTATTCAGTAAATTGACTTTGTAAATAAAAATAAGCAGACAAGATGCATAGCCCTATTAAATAGTAAATTATTTAAAACTAAAGTTACCCTTGAATAAGATGCTGTATCCATAGGAAAGTTACTATGCTGAACACATTCTGCATCGACTTCTCTGGTCAATTTAATTCTGGGAAGGCAATTTGCTCAATGCAAATAATCTCCTACACCACACATTGGGCAGCTGTCACAATAGGGCTCCCAACTGCCTTTAGAAAGAACTGGTCTTGCATCTTCTCATTATCACATAGTAAATTTGCTAGAGTAAAATCTGGGTTAAATTATGCAGTAATAATCATGGATAGGTCCATACCCTTGGATGTGTGTCAGTTCAGAAAATATTCAGAACAACATCATGATCTTTATATTTTTGCAAATCAGCATGTTTTAGATTCAGCAAAGATGGTCAGGTTGCCACATTAGGAGAAATGAAAAAAGACTAGGACTTTTTTAGTTTGGAAAGGAGAAGGCTGAAAGGGATTAAGATAGGTTAAATAATCATGAAGGGTGTATAGTAGTAGAAAATGTTTCTATCCCAGGTTCTGCAACATAAAAAAAACCCAATATGTACCTCAGCCTTCCCCTTTTAAAATGTGAATGATACTGCTCTACGTCACAGTGGTGGTAAGGTCTAAGCTTGGAGTGTCATACATACAGCCCAGAGGCTAAATTCAAATTGGGTCACTGGGCTGCAAGTGGGTGCCAGAAATTGGGGAACAGTCTGTCACAATCTGGGGCCCTTTGGCCCCACTGGGCATTGTCATTGTTAACAAGCTTAGCATTGGCCACTCCTGGGCACACTCCTTCAGACCTGTTGCTGCCAAACCTCCTGCTGCTGTTGCAACAACCTCTGTGGCAACCCTCTCATTTCAGCTAGATCTGAACCACAAGGAGCCTTGCAGTCTAGATCCAGCATGAGACCCCAGGTGAGTTTGACACCCTGGTTCAATTCAATGTTGGGTCAGATGTAAAAGCCTAGGAAAGAAACCACAATAAAGGCAGCATCAGAAAAAACCAAACAAACCTGGAGACCAGACTGGAATCAAATGGAGGAAAAATTGAATGACTAGACAGGTTTAATTTAGAAAAAAGAAGTTTAAGGTGAGTTGTGATAGATGATTTCCAATATTTGAAAAATTACTGTAAAGAAAATGGTGTAACAGATTTTCCTTGGCACAAAGGACAGCAAGTCAGATTTAGATGAAAATGCAGGGAAAAAAAAAAAAAAACTTTTTAATTGTACAAACTGCAGGACAAACTAGCTGCCAAATGAAGTTGAGGAATCTCCTTCATTATAGGTTTTCAATATAAGGCTCAATAGGCATCTACCTAGAGTAGTTTAGGAACAGCAAATCCTGCATCTGTTCAGAGGATTGGACAATATGACCCAAGGGCGTTTCCAACCCAATGATTTTATGAAATTAGCAAAAGGTTTTAGAGTCAATATTTCCCTGGAAAAATGGATTAAGCCTTAACAAAAATGGCAGGTTCCACTAAAGTGTTATTTCAATTTCCCCCAACCCCATGAGTGAGACTGTCCAAGAAACATAGGATATTCTGAAAAATTCACTAGTATTTTTCCTGCCAGCAACAGCCCATGCAACTGATACAGAAAGCCCTGAAATATACTTTCCAAAAGTTGTGGGAGACTGGGGACCTGCACAATCCATCTACTGGTAGTAGACTGTTCAGGAAAAAATATAATACTGTTAGTACTTATGACAATCATTCTGGGATATTATTTTTCAAGAAAAGTAAAAATTCAGTGTTTGTGTGCCTTTTATTTACTTACCATCCTGGAGGGCTTTTAGTGGAAACCAAAACAGAATAAACGAGTGGAAGAGGCCATTTAAACAATGAAGCCAGAAAACCTAAGGGAAAACAAAAATCCATGAGAACCATTTGCGATAAACTAGCTCTCTGAACCTTGACCTTTCTTTTTTATCTTTGAGCTAGATGCACAAAACGCGTTTCTGCCAGGCCACCTCTGTGAACTAATATAACTGACAGGCACTTTCTGCCTCTTAGCTTTTCACGGGTCACTTATTTATGTTTTGAAAAAGGTGCTTATTATCTCTTACTTTTAATTTTAAGTTATCAGACAATTTTAAAAAACAGTATTTTTATCACAATAGAAAATTTAGGGTTTAGATTTTCTTTTACTTCTCACATAATGTCCCTATTATGCACATTTTGCATGAAACATAACATTTTTATACACCTAGACTCTGTATTTCTTAGAATCATTTTAACTAATCTCTAATGTTTTTTCTTGGTTTTCTTCATATATATCACTATATTTAAGGTAGCATGTCACATAAAAACTTTCCTATTTTATAGGAAATATGTTACTAAACAATATTCCATTTACATTAAACTGCTATAAATTTTTACTAACAAATGCATCACCATTTACAAAAGATGTACTTATTAAAATAGTTATGTACATTGACTTTACATATAAATAGACCATCAGTGAGGTTTATAGTATATAGTATATACAGGTACAAAAAACTTAATGAACTATAGATAAAAATTAATTTTGAACTCTTGCATCCTTCAGGACAGCAGTCATGTTTTATTATTAGAAATGCCTTTTACATACATAAGCTTTATTGTACAAAGCTGACATGTATTTAATACTTTTAAGGCAGTTCAAACAATAGAAATTAAGTTGCCTGTCTTACAGCATTTTCCACTGCATCTCAAAGTTCTTTATCTTACCCCACTACACAGGTTGTATGATCCAATTTACACTCCAATACTCTGCACATTTGAACTTGTGTTACTCGTTAACCTCTGTCTCTCTCCCTCACTATGTCACTACCACAAGTTTTTATTTGACAGAAAGCACAGGTGGGTGCAAGAAAAATTAGTTCTACTTTTCCATTTTCCTGACCACTACTTATTGTTGCATGCTAATCCTTTAACCTCTATCATGGCCTCATAACCTCTGACCCTTTTTATCATAACAAACTTTTGCATCATCAGCCAGTGCAATGATTCCAAATGCTTACATAATTAGGCATTTTGTAGACATTTCCATATAACTTTTCAAAGGCTTTCATGAACAGAGCCACACAATATTTCCACTAAAGTTAGTGAAAGCTTTGGCACAACTCTGAACACTAAAGGTTAATAATTTTTAAGTGGAAACACTTATCCACTTAAAAATTACACATTTCATTTTTTGAAGCACATATGGATGTAACTGACCCGATTTAAAATCTTTTGGATCAGTTAACTATAAAAAGTCTGGTAGCATATCATTTTTCAACAATAGTATTCAGCAGGATACTTTGCTTTTGGCCTATTTAGTCAGTATGTTTCAAATATTATGAACTACCAGGAATATATTTATATAAAAAATATACACTAGAAAATATAAAAATCTGTTACTATGGGATGCTGAAGCAGAGTAAAAGTACCAATATATATAATTCTGATACATATGTGTTACTCTGTTAGTAATGTACAGCACTACTCTCTTGTGCAGCACTAAAAGCAGATTTTTCATGGATCTCAATACCAAAATTAAAATCCTACACATTTTAAAAGTAGTTACCATTATACAATAAACTGTATTTTACCCATATTCCTGACCAGCAATTTTCAGTTTTGCTCTCAGGCAAAAAAGAATTGCCTGAAGAGAAATTTGTCCCCATTTGTGTGAGCAAAGACAGTGTAGAACTTATATATTATATAGAATGGGTCAACTTCTCCGTGAGTTTAACTTCGTATAAAATTACTGACTTAATTCCTATTGAACAGGTGAGAATCCAGCCCTATTATATTATCACACAAAATCTATTACTGATCATCATATGGAGATGTTTCTAGGTTGTGACCATAAATTGAGAATTTAGGTAGCAATAACTTTAATTATGATTACTCCATTTTTAATTACATTATTTGAAACTTTCCTAATAAATATTTTTAAATCAGCATAACAAAATTGTACTGCCCATTAATACATGCATAAAATATATACATATACATCTATCTATCATTTCATGCTATTCTTTAAAACAAAATGCAAAGTCAGTATTTACTTTAAGTACAAATGTGGCAAACTTAAAAAAACTGCAGTTTCTAGGATTTCAGTTTGCTTTTCCTTTATTTTTTATGATTTTTCTATTTACATAAAATCAAAAAAACAAGTTGTATGGATTCTAAAACCAAATCCAACTTTTAGTTGCATTTCTGCATTCTTTTCAAAACTGAACTCTGCAATATAGTTGTTATCTCCCAGTTCCTACTAACATTAGCCGCAGACCTCAGTTAATACACAATTTATTTTCCTTGATAAAACAAAAATGACTATTTTTTTTCACAGCTCAAAATTAATGAAGAATGGTGTAAGACTCCTCCTCTACAAATTTAATGACAGCTCTTATTGTCCTTTGCTCTACTTCTCCACAAGGGTCAGTAATCCATTTCCACACAAGAGTGTAAGTACAGAAAGCCTGAAGACCAAGAGGACAAATCACTGCTGCCTCCAGGAGACAGCTTTATTACCAACAGACAAAACAGTTTATTTTTAAATAGTACTTTCCAGAGTCTCCAAACTGGATAAATATGATTTGCGCTTTTACACAAACAATCATTTCCAGTCATTGGAGACAGATGGGAATACTAAAAGAGCAACTCTTCATTTTTAACTTTACCTGAATACATGACAGAAATAAAATAGATCACCACAGCTTACAATTATTAAAGATTGTTTTCATTTCAATTAAAGTAACTTCTACCTTTGTGTTAAAGTCCAGAGCATTTTGAGAAGTCTTATATAACTCAGGATATTTTAGCATATTTTCTTTTTGGCAGGATCTTTCAAATATTCCAAGAGTCAGTGGAGGCATAGCTGTAAACATCTAATAAATAAATAAAATAAACAAGCAAATAAATAAATAAATCACAGAACTGGAGAGCTAAGTTATTAAAAATAAAACCAAACTTTAATGTAAATGGTTAAAAAAGGAATTAAAGACGTACAAAAAACTCACCACGTTGTAAAGACCTATACACCATCTCTCAAATAGAATTTGTCCAGAAAAGCCATTAACAAAAGCAAACCAGATCTGGAAAAAAAAGTCAAGATATAGGGCTTAAACATTTTTACATGTTTTAAAATATACTTTAGCTTTTCCACTAAAGGGATATTTTCAAAACACAATCACTAGTCACATAAATTAGCAATTCTTTGTCTGTAACTAAATCTTAACCTGTTTCTACAAAGAAACTAAATAAAAAAAAGAACAACTGAGGTGGATTACATGTATTCAGAATGATTTATGGAACTGTACTACTAGTATACTTTAGTGCAATATTTTGAATCCAAGAATTAAAATTCATTTCAGAGAAAATCCACAAATTAAATTTAACCCTCATCTTATAAAGATCAGTTAGTCCAAACAATTTTCCATTAAAATGTTTTATTTAAGTGCACTTTCTGCACTGAAATACATAGTACTTTTCCTCAGAGATCTCACTGCACAATTAGATCAGGCTTTCCAACAGAAAAAAAAAGAAAGCACTGAACCTCATCTGCAAAACTGTTTAGAGTATTTGAGAAGAGTACTTTAGAAGGCCTTTTTTATATTAGTATAGTCCCTAGCACAAGATTTCACATGAAATTAGATTCTTTATGGGATGGTTCTGCTAGACGTACTCCTCCTATTTTCTAGTACACTACTCAGTAGGAGAGGAATGTAGGGTGGAATAGCCAATAAAAGCAAATAGGAAGAATCAGGTGCTAATGAAATTTGCTATTTATAAATTTATTCATTATAATTAATTAGATCAGTCATTTATATTTTATTCACCAGATCAATTTCAAGTATAAATTCACTTTACATTTATTTTTAATCTAAAACAATATTTCTGCTTATAACTGAAGCTCTCTAGTTTATTTAAAAACCCCACAAACCCAACATTTTGGCAACTTAACATTTCTACTATTTTAAATACAAAACACTATAGGAAATGGAATTTTAAAAGAACTTTGAATCAGCAGAGATCATTGCTCAGCAACAAGATTGCACAAAAACAGAAGAAAAAAGCTGACATGCTAGTCAAGTGAATTTTAGATGCTGTGTTGCATAAACTTTGCCACAGTTCACATTTCATTTAACGTCATTATGGAAGCAGGAATTGCTACAAATTCACAATTTATCAATATGTACCCAAGCTGGTTTCTAGATGACCAGTTTCAATGAACAAGCTGGTCTTATTTTATCATGACGAAATGCCTGAACATACATAAAAATGAGTATCTTGATTGAGAGATAGAAGAGGAAACAAAAAAAAGACCTATTTTGTGTACACACAAACATAAAGTTAAAATAATCCTAAAACTGAGACCCATTGAGCAAAGAAATGAAAACTTAAGACAAACTCTATGTTGGCTAAAATTCATTAATAAGAACTATGACTTATAAACTGTCATAAAATATTGTTTGCTAATCTTAATTTCCTCAGCTCTGTGTATATGATTGGCGTGCTTAAACTTATTTTGTGTTTTAATATTTCAGTTACTGTTTGAAAGAAGCAATGTAAAGTACAGTATGACAACTGACAGGTCAGAGTCTACTGTGGTCTATTTTTTTTTTTTTTTTTAAAACATATTTTGCCTTTGGATTTTTTCAAGTATGATGTAAACACATTTCTGTGAGTGTATAAAACATAGTAACTAATGGTTCTTAGCAATAACTCTCTAAAAGCCATAATATCTTACTGTACTAGTATGTCAGATGCCAATACAGTTGCATAACTAAAATATAAAAAGCAGTATGTTAGAAGAATTATATTTGAACTGCTAATTTAAGCACTCAAGAGTTAGGAAATGCCAGAATTTAGGATTCTGTCCAGCCTTAACTATACTCCCCTGTGTGTAGGCATTATGTTAGTCTTTAACTACATAATCACATATTACTCTTTTCATCTCATTCTTTGCACAGGAAAAAGGTGATTTTGCAAAACTTTCAGCTAACTCCGAGTAGAATTTAATGAAGAGGAAAGGCAATTCTCTGGCTTCCTGCCTTTTCCCTCTAAGTTTCAAGGATCTACTGAAAACAATTTTTTTGCAGGAAAAAAATTGGAAATTAAAATATTAGGCAGCTAAAATTCAGATAGCAATACTATAAGTATACCATTTTTTATTAGAAATTGTTAAAACTTGCAGAGTAAAGAATTCAGTAGCTGAAGAATACTCAAATTAAATGTGGCCCCCATCCAGCATTACTATAATTATCTTACAGGTAGAAGGCAAGACAGATATGCATCTTTATAGATGTAATGTCTTTACAGTGTAGACATTATGGCCTCTATTAAAGGAAAACAGTATCCTGTTGTCTTACCAGACTATGTCTACACTTAAACATTTTCCTGAATCAGCATCATAGATGATCTAATGAAACTCAGGTTTCTGGGTTTTATCCCTGTGCCTTAAACACAAAACATTCTTTTTCCTTCCTAAAATCCTTTATTCCATTCACAGCCCATTCAGAGTCCTGAATTAGGTCCACCTTCTCTTGAACAAACAGTATGTGATCATGTAGCTTGTAATAAAATACGTATGTACATAATGTATAAATAAGGCCCCGACAAACATTACACTTGAGATGAAATTAACCTGTGAATTGCACCATAAATAGTAGTTGGTTGCACATTCAGGGAATCAATAACTTGACAAAACAAGAAACAGGCCACAACCCCCTTTCCCCCACCCCAAACTCTACAAAATGTGTAACTTTTCTGGGTGGTTTCCATCACACTTTAAATTGAACACATACAGCAGGGTAGCCCTGCCATGCAACCTGATGCCAGCTGCATGGTGGGACTTGCTTGACAGCTTTCCCGTTAGCAGGCTGACAGCCTCATGGTGCAGCCCTGTATGACTGACAGCCCCTGCATGAAGCTGCACCCTGTTGTTTTCAGGGAGCAGTGGAGGGGAGCCTACCAGCTAAGCCAGGGTGCCAAGTCATGAAGAGCCCCACAGCTCACTGGAACTTGGCAGCAGAACAAGACTTGCTCCTCAGACCCCCACAGGAGCTGTAAGGCAAGGCAAGCACCATGCTAGGTTGGGGTGAACTGTGGGGCTCTGCACAACATGCAAAGCACCTGACTCATCCCAGTCACGGGGACCTTTGGATCAGGGAACCATTCCCTGACTCTGGGGTCCCCATGTGCCAACACCTTTAAATATCACATATAGCCAGATCTTTGTACCTGTGGACCACAGGATCAGGGAATTTGTCTTCAATCCTGGAGTCCCATGTGGCATGGTATGATTTTGGGATCAGATCCCAATTGCATTTACATATGAACATGTACTGTAAAACACAGTTTTTGGCAGATCCTAACTTTTTAGTGCTTGATTTTTATAATCTTAACATACAACATGTATGTGTATTTTCTTAGGGTATTAAAACTAAACTGAAAATAACTATAGAATATTCTTCTTCTGTAGATCTCCCAGTGTCAAGTTTTTAAAAATCAAGTAAAGGGATATGTGGATGGTTGGTAGAATACTTGGTTGTACTGGGACTTGGTACTTTCACAGACAGGTGCACGAAGACTGCCACTTAGGGGGAATGATGTTTCAGATCTCTAGTACGATGGAATCAAAGTTGTGGGGCCTTGTATGTAGCACAAAGCAGTTGTGGCTGTTTTCTCCAGTTTCAAGTCGTTGATAGCTGGGTGACAGGTGCAATGGTATACACTGTTAGGTGGTTTACCTTTAATTTTCTTACTTTTGTAGGTAGTAATATGTGCAGCAAGTTTGGCTGCTTCAAAAATCATTTTTTTTCATGTATTCATTTTCTATGGTATTTAATGCCTACTTAGGAATGGGGGCATGGGTAGAGAGAAAAACAGCTATTAAAAGGAGATTTTTTGTAAACCTGTACTTGTGCCAGTATCTTCACATAAACCCTGGTCCATTGAATAGCATGACTAGCAAGTGTAGTTTTAGATCTATGCCTGGATACTTCTCCCCCAAGTAAGCTTATGTACACCCAGGCCCAATCAAACATAGACCCTGTATGCATGGCAAAAACTGTTACTTACTATTTTACTAACAGTTAAAAATGAACCCAAATTAATCTTCTTCTCTGCTCGTTCCCCAATTTGTCTAGCAAGCTATAGGGGGTTTGGTATTGCTTCTAAAAAATAACTGATTGAAAAATAAAAGTAGAAATGACAAGAAAAAACCTTTTGTTAAAGCCTGGGTTTAAAAAGCTTACTAATAAAATGTATGAAAGTAACAAACAAGAATTTTATAATAAATTCAAAGAAAATAAAAGTTAGCTGCATGGGAAATTTAATACCAACTGACTACTTGTCTTAAAATTGGATATACAATCTTGTATTTCTTTAACTCTAATTTAAGAACAACATGAACTATGAGGTCGTTCCAAGATGCACGACAGTAACACTTTTATTGTTTTAAAAATGTGAAATGCGTTCTTAACTTTCAAACAGATTTTACACCTTGGTGCTGCACCCACGAACACTGCTATGAACCATACCTCGTCCATTTGCTCCAGTTCCATGTGTGCCAATTCCCAAGAGTAATGAAATGTAAGCATCTTACAGCAGCCCTGACCATGCATCAGATTTGTTCTTTGGTTCCTTGTCTTACTGTAGTGCTGTCAGGGATGGTCCAAAGTAGGTACACGGCTTCATTTCTAGATGTTATGCTTAGAGTGGGAGCGAGCAGGAGGAGCTTGTGTCACAGCAGCATTCATGTACAGCACAGGACTGGCACAGATAATCTAAAGCAGTGCTTCTCAAACTACCTGATATGGCAGACCAGCAATTTTTTTTCCAGTGGGCCATGGACCAGTAACCAGTTCAGCCAGTGGCAGCAACTGTGTTTAACGGTGCTACACAAATGTGTGACCAACTGTTTCTTTCTCTTTCCTCACCTCACACGATGTGATGTCACCTGGAGTGTTAGAACGCATGAACTGTGGCACTATGACATTTCAATGTTATGCTTCTGAAAATATATTTCTTTCTTTCCTGGCAACTCACTGTGGACCGGCGACCGGTGGCTTGCAGATGGGCACCGATCCGCGGACCATCACTTTGAGAAGTATTAATCTAAAGTATTACTCAACTCAATTTTTAAGATTGTTAAAATGGAGAGAAACTGGGGGCTTGGAACAGTTATGTTAATAGACCCTGTAAAGGACACTATTATCTTGCAACTTCACCTTCTTCAGTGCACAGCATGTATTTAGAGGCAACAAAACATAGGAAAAAATAAAATCAGGAAAGATCTTGGTCTGGCCTCCAGCAGGGCCAAGGCCTTAAATTGTGGCACCACAATGTCCAAACATGTGGCTGTGTTTATGCGTTAGAACACATGAACAACTGAAGCCCTTTCAATAGGGGAACATTTTGAAGAGCAGCAGCTAGTATGTTCTAATTGTTGTGTATGAACAGATGAACTATGCAAAATGCAGCACACCTGCTCTGACTAACACTCCTTCAATCAGCTGGAGTGGGTTTGCTGCATTTTGTCAATTTCAGCTTGCTCACACATAACAATTAAAACATAATAGCTGCTACTCTTTTGAAATGTTCCCCTTCTGAAGGGACTCCAAGTCTTCTTATATCCACACTGTATGAATACTGATTCCTGGGTTCCTGTAATTAACATGGAGACTGACTGCCCAAAATGTTTTTTGGGGGCAATGGTATAATTTAATTAAAAAAGGATTATGCAAATTTATGAAAGATAGGTTTTCAGGACCTATTAAACTATAGTTGAGTTGTACCCTATTGATGCTGACTGGGAAGATATGACAGGGGGAGGATCATGCTACACATACCCCATTTATATAGTCTTCCTCCAAGTCATTTGTTACTTTCCACTGTCAAAGACAGGACAGCTGGCTAGTTGAACCTTTTGCCTCGCTCAATATGACAATTCTTCTGTTCTTGTTCATCTGTTTTCTTGGGGTTTTTTTAGGTGGCTCCTTGACCTTAACCTGCTCTCCCCCAAAGGTTGGGAGATGAATCAATGAGTCCATGGTGTCAAAGGAAGAAGCATATCTCCAAAGAAGCAGATCTCCCAAGTAAGAAGCAGTGATGGATTCATTTAAATCTGTCAAGATACCCAAGAAGACTCGCTTGAAATCAGTTCAGAGTAAAATTTGTCCAACAGCTTGACAAAAAGCTGCTAAACAAGAAGATAGTGCCATGAGGACAAAGACTACCTTCAAATCAAATTAGGGTAAAGGACTCAGACTCACTTTATAATACTCATTAACCAGCATTGAAACAACAGAGAACGATGTTCCTACACTTGCAGGATTTTTGCATGCTGCACTTTATAATGCAAGTGTTACTGCAGCATTAGCAGGGATAGAGAGGGTAAAGGACCATAAGGAGTAAATGCACTATGGGAAATATATTTACATATGAAAATATGTTTTATTTTAATTATAGTGGCCATGGAAAGGCAGGTCATCCTTCAGAGTATTGTTATCTAAGAAATACTGTGTAGGAATGATACAATGTCTGGATGTGTGAGGGAAGGAAGTCAGGACCCAAAGGTAAAATTCAGGCCATGGTTATATGCAAGAAGAAGGATGGTATATTTGTTTTAAGACAATGATAGAGTGGAAAGCATTTAGGATATAAAGATACAGGGTCCATTTACAGTTATGTCAAGTTTAAAGTGATTTGATACATGTAGGAGAAGATATCAAGGAAAAGACCAAGATTCAGGACTGATGAAAGATGACAAGCCAGGAACGGAGAGAAAAGTAAACTTTTGAGACTGGTATTTTGTGAGATAATAATTAAGATATGTGATTGAGTCTAGATAACTACAGCTGAAGTACAAGAAAGAGGTGGAATAAAATCATGGGCATAAAATTGTGGACATAAAATCATGCCTACTTTAATTTAAGATGTGCGTCCTATAAACACATAAGATGTGCGTCCTATAAAGTCCTTGTAGTCATGAGATGTGATGCATAGGCATATCTAGGAAGTTTAGAGTACACTTCCAAACTAAAATCATCTTTCTTCAATTTAAGACAGAAGCTTAACACCTTTAATTTACTTTCTGGTTTGCATTTCCTTTGTCTCAGTTTTAAAGAAAAAAATGTCTATGAAGATATTTTACAAATTTATAATAAAAGCATTTTAGAGCCATAAAAATAGTTTTGCCCCATTACTAACCAAAATGAAACATGTTTAAAAATAGGAGCAAACTCCCAAACACAATGAAGTCAAATGGAGATTTGTTATTGATTTCATAAGGCCAGGATTTCATCGGTTTCAAAATCTAGAATACATAATACATTTCCATGAATTTATTTATTCAAATAAACGAAGCACAAATTTGCATCAACTACCACCACCTAAAAATGGGCAATTACTTTGATCAATCGAGTTTGCTCCAAAGCACTGGATTTCCAGTGTGTTGGAGAAGACAAATGTAGGTGTATAACTGCCCTATGGGTCCATTCTGGAAGTCTGAATACAGAATCATGCCCTTCAGGCCCAAGTTAGCAATTCCTACAGAGCCTCTCTAACTTTAGTGGGAATACTATTTCACATGTTTAAAATATGTGGCAAATCAGAACTGTAAAATGAAGCAAATAATTACAAGCTATTTTCACACTCCTGTCAATAGGTTTTAAGTGTTAAATGTTTATGGCTGAGTGTTGAATACTGTATTAGGCCCCTGTACTTGGTAGAGCATTTAAGTACACCATGATATTTAAGACTGTGAGTAAATCTATCCTATTCAGAACATGCATAACTGCTGTGATGAGTAAAGAGAATAGTGACATATTTCATATCACTGCACAAACGTCCAGAATAACACTTTATAGAATAGCAATTTTAACTTAATCTAAAATATAACAATCAGGGTTATTAAACAGGTAATTACAAACATCAAATCAACAGATGTTGATATAAAAAAAAAAAAAAAATCAAGATACGTAAAAATGCATATTTTACCAGTTCATCCTTTAAACCCTCAACAATCAATGAAAACTTTTTTTTAAAAAGTAACTTCAGACCAGCCTTTCAGAGCATTGGCTTCTGAAGTTCCAAGACACAGAAGAGGCGTGGCCACAAAAGCCTAACAGACATTTTCCTGATGTAGCATTTCTGCATATTAAACAGAAGCTTACAAATAGTCATTGAGCTCTCTGCTCCCACGCTTGATCAGGACAAAAAACTGAAAAGAGATTCAAGACTGGCAGTTGTCCTTGCTAGAGATGTTCAATGATGTATTTTCTGTCTATTCATTCAAACATGAGCCATTAACATCTGCAAAAGTTATGGTAGCTAGCAAAAGGTGGGTAGTACATGGGAATTAAACTAAAGATCATTTTGTCTTGAATAACGTTTAATTGTTAAAAGTTACATTTTATATGTAAAATAAATGAAAAATGTACAGAAAATGTATTATTTAATATGTATATCTGAAGTTTGTTAATGTTAAAATTTAGGAATTAATGCATTTGCAAATTAAGATTTAAGACCTGCATATGCCTAGTATAAATCAGGTACGACTTCTTTGGAATAAGAAATTGGGTACTTAGTGCCTCCTAAAACACAATAAGCTATTTTATCAAATTTTTAGAAAAAATTAATATGAAAGCACCTAAGCATACGAAGTGCTATTGATAGCTTTATTTTGCAACTAAAATATTAAAAAATATTGTATATGATGATATTGTAAATAAGGGAATAATATTTAATTTCATTACTTCTTTTCTTTCTTACCCTCCTCCTACTTTTCAGTCTTTGAAGTTTTCAATCTTTCTGTTCCCTTTTTTCTCCTTTTTAAAATATATATATGTGGAATAGAAACCCAATTATGCTGAAGTTGAATACTGTATTAAAACTAAACTAAAATTTAAAATAAAAAAAATACTGGAAAAAAACCATTTCTGGCATGATTTGTGAAAAGAACTATCAAAGAAAGTAAATGCTGCCTTTTGTAAAAACAGAACTTGTGGAAAATATTCAAAACTGAAGAACATAAGATTACGCAAATTAGGTTGCATGATCTCTTTAAATGCTGATCACCAGAACATATTCCTGTATCCAGATGTTGTTTTTAAGATCCTTATTCAATACTTTATTAAAATAGTGCTAATTCATATTTTATGCATATATAAATACTACTGGAGCTTTGGAATAGGTTAACTTTTATTTAACTAAATTTGAACCCAAATAAACTTTAAATATGTAAAGTCTGAATTAAGTATTGCTGGTTTTGCTTCTGTTTTAAAGAACATGAGAAGACTGAAAGAAAACTGTGAAAATCAGACCGGATTAGGAGTGGGAGAGAGTTTTTAAATGATCTACAGAAAAATGTTACAAATGGCAAAGTTAAGAAGCAAAGTGCTTCCATTTCCATGAGTGCCAGTCTTCAGCACTTGCAAACATAAGCATCCCTATCAGATGTGGATGCATAATGATACAGCTTATTTACATCATCATGAACTAGTTTTTCCACAGGAGCCCATTCAGGAAAACATGCACAGTTCTGTTGTGAAGACGGATGCTTTCCTAAACAGGGCCAAGGGAAGCAGGGATCCTGTATAAAAAAACAAACAAACAAACCAAACCAAAAAGTGGGTGCGTACTTGCTCTTCAAGTTAAAAATATGCTAAAGTGCCTTTCTGAATAGAGACAGTCCTAAACACATGCTTAAGTGGTTTTCAGAATTGTGGTCTGTATGTAGATTGGAGAGTATTTAGTTAGACCCTGATTTAGTAAAACGTTTAAAGCATTTGTGTTGAACAATTTTATTTCTCATGAGAAAAATAGTAATTTATCTACAAAGACAAATAAACTGTAGGAATTGTGCAATGACAATCACCAAATAGATGCAGGGGATTTCTAGTTTATTTTTTTCATAATGAAATTAGATAGAAGTGATTAAAAAAAGTATAAGATATATAATATTACTAGGAAATATTTAATTTACTACAGCGATCATTTTCAAATAGTTTGCAAACACTTTCAGAAAGTCAGGCCATACCATGAAAAAGCTTAAATAATTGAGAGAAACTATAAATACCTAATATACCATTACCTCAATAATATAAAGGACGATATTCTTGTAGAAACAGTACAAGATGCATTTAGCTATCCTGTTATAGTTCCAGGCACCATGAACCAACAACAAGTTCTTTAGATACTTGAACTAAAAGGCAAAGAAAAATATATTGAGGACCACATGTCGATCAATGCTATCCGATTTAATTGTATTTTTAAAGCTTTACAGTATCATCATTTACCTGTGCGATTGAGTAATCTGAGGAATTAGCTGCCTGTAGTCCTTCATTTCCACTAATACCGACACCAACATGCGCCGTCTGTATCATACTAACATCATTTGCTCCATCCCCAATTGCTAATGTTACTACTTTAACCTGTTTTTTAACCATTTCTACAACTTCAGATTTCTGAAGAGGAGACACCCTTTAAAAGAATGAAAACAGCTTGATATAGGAAATCTGAATATACAAGACATTAAACATATATAAGGCAATACAAATCAGTTACACCTCACATTTGTCATTGTTCTCTCTCTCATGAATACAACCTTAGATCATAAATCAAATAGTCTGTGAACCCAGGTCTTTACAAACAACAAATACTATTAAGTACTAAAATATCTGTTATGAAGTATAGAAATATAGATCAAGTTTGTATATTGAATACCTTAGACTCAGTAAACAAAAAAGAAAAAAAAGTCAGAGAGCAGAAAAACTAATACAAATCAGGTCTCTCTCACTTACAAAGAGATAACACAGCATTAGCTACCTCTATACCCAATAAGGGAACAAGAAAAGATGTTCCCTTATATGGAGTGAGAAAAGATTTGAAAGAGAAAACAGGCCGGCAATAAGCAAATTTAAAAGGTCAATCAATCAGGAACTTCGTTTTCTTCAAGAACTGGCTTTGTATATTCATACTAATAGAAATGGTATCTTTGGCATTTTGAGAGTCTAAAATTATGTTAGAAGCTCTATACTTTCAGGCTCTACGTGCACTTCCTTGTGGTGCCAAAAGCTTAGCAGTCAATGTTACCAAAGGTATTGCAGATCTCAACTTTCTTAGTTTCTTCACTTGAACTAAAGAGCCTATATTTAGAGCATAAACCAAAGAGCATATATAGAGAACTTCAACATAAAAGGGAAGGTATACATGTGAATTACTTGCAAATAACCCTTCTTCAAGGACCTTTGTATATTCCCACTTGTGAGACAAGAGACAATTGTACACCCTAGATTGAACATGGGCTGCTTTTATAAACTCAGCATAGAAACAACGTGACTTGTCTAGGCAACTGCACTTCCAGAATAACATGAGACTCCAAAAGTTTAGTGCCATGACAGGGCTTGTCTGCAGTCCTAAAGGACATAGCACTGCAGAATGTCCTGAAAACTCAGTTGCTTGGGCTACTATTTCCAAGAATATGCTGAAATTCCCTTAAAAAAATTCTAATTCATGCTGATATGGGAAAATGAAGTCTTCATAGCCATTAATGATATTTGTGGCAGGTCAGATCTCCTATTAAACATAATTTGAGATAATCTGGTAAACAGGACAGTAGACATTAGGGATCTACCCTATTCACGAAAAGCAGTTTCTGCAAACTCTATAAAAATGGTAATCCCTGTGATTTTGGCCTGGAATTGCCAGAAAAAAAATTCTAAAAATAAAATGCTGGTTCCCATTTCCTTAGGGTTGCTGGAGTCCACCTCACAACCTGCCGGGGGGGGGGAGGGAGAGGAGGAATGGGGAGCCATGGCATGAAGGGGAGCAGCAGAGACAGCAGCAGTCATCCCCCACCCTTTGCTGTTGATCAGCTGAGAAGGTTACCCATCATGCAACCCTACCACTCTCCACTAATCAACATGAGCGGTGGGGCTGATGGCCACTGGGATCCCTTGGCCAATCAGTGGTGGTGGTGGGGGAGGGGGGGAGGGGAGATGCTGTGAAAAGACCACAAAAATGGGGCCATAAGCGGCCTGTGAATTTTTTTTTTGCCTCAGCACAATTTAGGTAGATCCCTAACTATTATGGTGGTTAATCTGCAAGAGTCACATTAATAGTGGTAATGAAGAGAAAACTAGTTGCTACCAAAGAAATACATCCTTTGTGACTACTTGTATTAGTTAAGTCCTTTGCCAATACAAAATGTTGGTACATGTAATGAATAAAATGTTCTCTTGTCTCCCAACCTAGAACAGCAGTAACTGTGTAGTTACTGTAGTGGTGTAGCTCTTTTGCTGGGTAACTTTACACAAGAGTAGAATGGCTTACACTAGTATAAAGGCTGTATGTCACATGTCCATTCCATTTTTACACTGGGGTAAAGTGGTATTATGGCGGCATACAGTTGGTGCATGTCTATCCAAGGCTAGAAAGTAGTTATGGATCAGACTGGTGTGGAAGATCTACAGCAGAACTACAGGTAATTAGTAGTTTAGTTTCACAGATAACCTATATTACTTCTATTTTTTTTTAAACTTCCCCTCAGAAAAATCTTAGAAATTTAGATTAACTCCCACCCCACAGCATTGTTAAATACATGTCAAAAGACAATGAAAAAAAAAAACAAAAAAATAGCAGCTTCTCTCTCCCGTATTCACTTTTTATTTCCAGGGGTATTGGACATATTTTACATTTTACTCCTTCCCCAACCAAAAAGCCCAATCCTGCAGACCCGAACATCTAAATTTTAATAATTAATAGCTGGCATTCCTAGCAAGACAAAAAAATACCTGACATTTGTTTTAATTACTTTAGCCTTCTTGCTCTGGAACACCTTCCCCTGGAACCCATTTCATATGATGGAAAGAACCATACTGATTACAATTACAAACTTTTTTATCTATTAATCTTTTTAAAATTTTATTTTTGGAAGAACTCTGAACTGTTTACTGGTATAAATTATATTAATTATTCAAGCATATTATTATTATTAGTGAAGCCAAACTTATCATCATATGTAGATTTGCGTGTTGAAGCTCCTAGACCTTGAATCAGTCCCCTTGGTATAGAAAAGGTAACGTCCTAACAGAAGGGTATTTTCATAGATATTAAGGTCGGAAGGGACCTCAACAGATCATCGAGTCCAACCCCCTGCATAGGCAGGAGAGTGCTGGGTTCAGATGACAACTTAAAGGCACCCAGTTCCTAGATGCTTATCTAACCCCCTCTTGAAGACCCCCAGGGTAGGGGAGAGCACCACCTCCCTTGGGAGCCCATTCCAGACCGTGGCCACTAACTGTGAAGAAGTTCTTCCTGATGTCCAGTTTAAATCTGTTCTCTGCTAGCTTGTGGCCATTATTTCTTGGAACCCCCGGGGGTGCCTTGGTGAACAAAACCTCACCAATTCCCTTCTGTGCCCCTGTGATGAACTTATAGGCAGCCACAAGGTTGCCCCTCAACCTTCTCTTGTGGACGCTGAAAAGATCCAGGTTCTCTAGTCTCCCCTCGTAGGGCTTGGTCTACAAACCCTTAACCATATGAATGGCCCTTCTCTGGACCCTCTCCAGGTTATCCATGTGCCTCTATTCGTCATGCATCTGCTGATGCACGATAAAGTGCCATTAGCTTTTCTGATGGCTTCGTCACACTGCCAACTCATGTTCATCTTGGAGTCCACTAGGACACCAAGATCCTTTTCTGCTTCAGTGCCACCAAGCAGGTCATTTCCTAGGCAGCAAGTATGCTGGACATTTTTCCTCCCTAGATGCAGCACTTTGCATTTCTCCTTGTTGAACTGCATTCTGTTGTTTTCTGCCCATATGTTCAGGTCTGGTTGTAGTTGTTCCCTGCTTTCCGGTGCGTCCACTTCTTCCCACAGTTTTGTGTCATCGGCAAACTTGGATAGAGTACATTTCACTCCCTTGCCCAAGTCGCTGATGAAGACATTGAAGAGTATCGGTCCAAGGACTGAGCCCTGTGGGACCCCACTGCCCACATCCTTCCAGGTCGATACCAACCCATCCACTATGACTCTCTGGGTGTACCCTCTAGCCAATTCGCCACCCACCGGACTGTGTAGTCATCCAAGTCACAGCCTCTTAACTTATTCACCAGTATGGGGTGGGATACCATATCAAAGGCCTTCCTGAAGTCTAAGTATACAACATCAACCCCTATTCCTGTGTCCAGGCATTTTGTAACCTGGTTATAAAAAGAGACTAGATTAGTCAGGCATGATCTACCTGCTACGAACTCGTGCTGGTTTCCCTTCAGCATAACTTGCACTGCCGGGTTCTCACAAATGTGAGCCTTGATAATTTTTTCAAAGACTCTGCCTAGGATGAAGGTGAGACAGACTGGCCTATAGTTGCCTGGGTCCTTCTTTCTCCCCTTCTTGAAAAGAGACCACATTGGCCCTTTTCCAGTCCGCTGGGACCTGGCCCATGCGCCACGAGTGTTCAAGTATTACCATCAGTGGCTGTGCAATGACATCAGCCAGTGCCTTCAGTACCCTCGGATGGAGCTCATCCGGGCCTGCCAACTTAAAGGCATCCAGTTCCTCCAAGTGACTCTGCAACATCTCAGGGTCTACGCATGGCTGTCTGGTGCCTTGCTGCTGCCTCTCTACAATCCCAGTGGGAGCCTTGCCCTGCCCCTCACTTAGGAACACTGAGGCAAAGAACTCATTGAGAAGTTCAGCCGTGTCCCCCCTGTCCGTCACCAATTGCTTCTGCCCATTTAGTGCTTAGGAACATGAGAAATTAAGTTTGAAAAAAATCCTAATAAAAAGTTCATCTTTTGTTTCCACCAGCTTAATTAACCAAATGCTCAGGATGCTATTTTTTAGGGCTGTGCGAAATTTCGATGGGTGTTTCATTTCGAAGCTGTTTTGGTGTGTTTCATGCTCAAAACAGCAAAATCAAAATGAAACAAGAGGCTTTGAAATGAAATGAGGGCACTTGAAACGTTTCAAAAATTTCAAACTGTTTCAAGTTTCAAAGCAGCCCAGTGGCGGGAGGCAGGGGAGAGCCACAACTGCACTCTGAGTGGCAATGCCAGCCTCATAGAGGCTGCCTGGTGGCAGGAGATAGTAGGAGAGCCAGTGGCAGAGCACAGCCCTCATTCCGAGTACAGCCTTGGCCAGCAACTTTCCTCGCCTTAGCTCCATAGGGCTTCAGGACCTCTAGCTGCCGGGCTGTGCTTGTTAGGTCTGCACTCCAAGTGACCCCACCAGCCCCATGGAGCTTAATCTGCTCTCCCAGTGCTGCTGGACTCCTCTCGGGGATGCAGACGCCCAGTTCTGCATGAGGGATGACAAGAGGCTACCACTGCTGCCGCTGGCCCCAGGCAGCCTTCCTGGTGCTCGGCACAGGCTGTGCCCAGTGCTGGTCCCAGGCAGCAGTGGCAGCCTCCTGTCTTCCCATGTGCAGATCCAGAGGCCTGTACCGCTGGCAGGAGTACGGCACAACCCCTTATCCTTCCCAGGGATACAGGCCCCCATACCTGCACACGGGATGACAGGAGGCTGCCCCTGCTGGCAAGTGACATGAGTTTTGCTTTTAGTAGTTTGCGGTGCAGTTTCCCAGAAACCCCTGCACCTACCTCCTTGAAACCTGGCAAGCGTCATGGCCTCAGGAGGGGGTACCATCCTTGCAATTTTCATCCAAATCAGGTGAGACACTACAAAGTTATAGGCATTTTCATGATTTCCCATTATGGCCTATTGGTGAAACATGTCAAAACAGCGAAACAGTTTTGACAAAACGAAACGGAACAGAACAGTGTTTTGAAATGAAACAAAACGATGAAACGAAACACTGTCGCTTCAAAACAGAAGTCAAAATTAAATGGTGCTGTTTTGCACAGCCCTAGTATTTTTACTTTCTATTGTGCCTCTTGTTAGGTGTAATCTTCACCTCGATGGAGAAGTCTTATTCATGTATATTCTCGTCCAAAAGGTGACCTCGCTCCAAAAAACAGAAGGGAATTGCTGGTATGGGTGAACAGATAGCATTGTGTCAATTAGGGCTTCAATCTTGTTGTATCCATCTTTTGGTGAGATCTTGCACTACTTTTGTCTTGTTGTACACATTTACTAAAGCAATAAATAATTTTAACTGTAAATTTTTTTATATTGCATGTGGTCTTTTCTCCAAGACTGGAATACTTATATTTAACTTGATTGGAGTAGGAAACAAGTCTGGTCAAAGGTTAGTATTTTAAATTCTGGAGGGGTAACCCCTTTTCCCTCCCTTCAGATCTTACCTGCAACAAATAACAGCTTTGCATGACAAAGCCAAATCCAGGAAATACTGTCTTACTCCAAATGTCAAAGCATACTTCAATGTTTTGCCATCAATTATGAGAGCAAAGTCATTTTCCTTCCTCAAAGCATCACCAAGATTACTGCAGTGATGGCTTAGGATCTCTCTTGTTCCCTGTTGTATATAAAAAAAGATAGATTTTAATTATTTTTATTTCAATTTGCTGTTCCCTTTGAAAGAAGAATTCAAAGGTCAGAAGAAAATACTTCCTTAATCCAGCCTTGATTAGAATTATTGCATCAAATGAGAGGGTCTTAAAAACTAGGATTGTTTGCTTATAAGGCTTGTCTCCCTGGGCAGTTAGACATGTAACTGGGAATTAACTAGCCTGGGGTAGGGGTTGAAGGGAAGGAAGAGGCACTAAGCACTTTGTAGCAGGGGAGGGGAAGGGCTAGGGGAGAAAAGGGACAGGTGCAGGCCCCATGTGCTTACTTCTTTGCATAGCGATAGCCATTGCAGTGGTGGCAGCATGAGCTTCCCAAGCACAGGCTGCTACTACAGTGGGCCACTATTGTTAGAAGCTGCTATTCTGGACCCCCTTCTAAATCAGTGCCCTAAGCTGGGCCTCCATTTGTTCACCCCTAGTTATACTACTGCTGGCAACCATTACCTACTTTAAACTATGTAATGAACAAGGTGGTTTTTTTTTGTTAAATGCCAACAGTTTAATAAGAAACATTATTGAAGTAAGAAAACAAATATATACAGTAGCTATGCAGTTTCATTAGCCAACTATTCTAGTAAAATAGGCACTCAGGTTATTCCAACCCTCATCCAGGGTGCTAGAGAAAAAATGAGTGGAAGCTGTAGAAGCCAGTTTGGGAATATTCTCTATTGAGCTTTGCTGGTGGAAGCTTTCTGAACTTCTGTGCAGAGGGCTTATATCATATGGGATCCTTATTCACAATTCTTAAAAAAGAAAAAAAGTTGTCAGACACATCTAAGCTGTTCAGAAAAATGTAAGCGACTATTTAGGGATTCCAAAGGCTAAGTGAATAACAAGCATCCAGTCATATTATAAACTAATTATATGTCCCTGTACTTTACCATCATATTAGGTCTCCATTTCTTAAAGGTGATGCAAGCATCAACTACATTTAAGTACAGTAGGTACCTATCTAGTACCTTAAAACCTGCCACAGGAGGGGAGGCAGGGAGCAGCCCTGGCCCAAAGGGGAGGAGGGAAACAGCTCAGGCCTAGGCCCAAAGCAGCGGCAGGGGAGGCGCAGAGTGGCCCAGACCCTGGCCCGGAAGTGGGGGGGAAATGACCCAGGCCCTGGCCTGAAGCGGTTGGGGGGGAGATGGGGAGTGGCCCCAGCCCAAGATGTGTGGTGTGGACACAGACCTGTCACTGCCTACTCCGCCCCCCCCATCATTCTTGATGGGCAATTTGCTAGTTATTTAATATCCTCATTAATGAACTGGAAGATGGAACTGAATGCACAAGTCATAAAACTGTGGATGACACTAAGATGTGGCAAGAGACCAGCTTGACTTAGCAGAGGACTCTTCAGTGAAGGAAGATTACAAGTGGAAACTTAGACAAAATTTGGAAGGAGTGTAAGAGTATTGCTCAGACATACAGGGATGAAGTCAAGAAGGCCAAAGTACAATTGGAGTTGCAGCCAGAAGGCACTGAAGGGTAACAAGAAGGATTTCTACAAGTATGTTAGCAACAAGAAGAAGGTTAGAGAAAGTGTGTTCCCTTACTGAATTGGGGAGGCAACCTGGTGACAGATGAGGAAAAGGCTGAAGTACTCAACGCCTGTTTTACTTCGGTCTTCACAGGCAGGGTCATCTTCCAGACTATCGCATTGGGCAGCATAGTTTAGAGAGGAGAGCAGTAGCCCTCAGGTGGGAAAAGAACAGGTTAAGAACTATTTAGAAAAACTGTATGTGTACAAGTCCATGGGGCTGGATTCAATGCATCCGAGGGTGCTGACGGAGTTGGCTGATGCGACTGCAGAACCACTGGCTATTATTTTTGCAAACCTGTGGCAAATCGGGGGAGGTCCCAGAGAACTGGTTAAAGGCAAATCTAGTGCCATCTTTAAGAAAAAGGAAGAAGGAGGAAGCAGGGAACTACAGACCAGTCAGTCTCACCTCAGTCCTCAGAAAAAAATCATAGAGCAGGTCTTCAAAGAACCCATTTTTAAGTGCTTGGGCTAGTGACAGACATTCAAAAAGCCTGAGCCTGAATTGATTCAACCTTTGCAGGTTAGTCTAATCTGGCTAGGCTGAACTGAATTGTAACTGGACAGACATTTTCTCTGGACTGAGGAAATTAAGGCACCTGCAGTGGCTCAGGCTACAAGCCAGGGGGCACTAGAGCAGCCCTTCCTTCTCTTTCACAGAGCTGAGCTGGGGGGGGGTGTGGCTAGGCCCCAGAAGGACATTCTGATTAGAGAGGTCTGTCTGCACCATCCCAGGCTTTTTCCCCACTTGCTGCTCAAGGGGTGGGATGGTTGCCAGACTAGCACTCTGAGGCAGGGTGTGTGTGTGCAGTGCACGCATCTGTTGATGATACGGAAGTTTTCAAATCTCCTCCCTGCTTCTTTATACTATCTGCAGCAAACTGACAGGCAAGCAAGCCAGCAGGGGACTGATAACAGTGTTTATAGTTTACCAGCTGACTTGATTAGCTCCAAAAAGCCCTAAGTGGACACTGTTCTGTCTGCCTGTCCCAGTGAAACTGGAGACATATGAACACAGACACCTCTTAGTAATACCTAGAATACCACATGCCTAGGGTCCATGGGGGTGGGGTCTGTGCTGTGGAAGAAGTGGGGGAGGGTGGTAGGGATTTATGTTTGAGCAGTGACCAGCAAAGGGAAGGTGGGGCAGGGTGGAAGCCAGGCAGACCCTGCTGTACCTGCAGTCTCTGCCAGAGCTCCAGCCAGGGAGCAAAGGGGAGGGGCCAGATCTGCTGTGGAACAGAGAGCCCTACCCAGCCCAGAGAGCATGCCAGGATGCTAGGGGAGTCTGGTTTATCTTAAACCAGCAAGGGGTCTGGGACAGATATTTCATAAACTGGTTTGACCCAAATCAGTTAAGTCTGATACTATATTCAACCAAGTTCATTTCAAATCAGTTTCAGCCATTTTCAAATTGGTTTATGTGTACTGAAGATCTGCTCTGTTACAATTTTAAACCAGTTTCTGTTCACTTAAGCCAGTTTGTGTGTAATGACTGTCCCTAGCTTTGGAGGAGAAGGTGATTAGGAAGCCAACATGGGTTAACCAAGGACAAGTCAGACCAACCTGATTGCCTTCTGGGATGAGATACCTAGCTGTGTGGGTGCAGGGAAAGGCAGTGGACATAATATACCTTGACTTTAGCAAGGGTTTCGATAGTCTTCCACAGCAGGCAAGCTAAAGAAGTATAGGCTGGATGAATGGACTGCAAGGTAGACAGAAAGCTGGCTGGATTGTCAGGCTCAATGGGTTGTAACCAATGGCTCAATATCTAGCATGCAACTGGTATAAAGTAGAGTGTCCCAGAGGTTGTGCCAGGGGACAGTTTTGTTCAATATCTTCATTAACAAAGATGGGATGGACTGCACCCTCAGCAAGTTTGTGAATGACATTCAAGCTGGGGGGTGTAGTAGATACACTAGAGGGTAGGGCTAGGATTTAGAGTGGTCTAGACAAATTGGAGGACTGGGCCAAAAGAAATCTCATGAGGTTCAGTGCAAAGTCCTGCACTTAGGACAGAACAATCCCATGCACCGCTACAGTTTGGGAACTGACTGGCTAAGCAGCAGCTCTGCAGAAAAGGACTTGGGGGTTGTAGTGAACAATAACCTGGATGAGTCAGCAGTGTACCCTTGCTGCCGAGAAGGCTAACAGCATACTAGGTTGAATCAGTAGGAATGTTGCCTACAGATTGAGGGAAGTAATTATTGTGCTCTATTCTGCAATGGTGAGGCCACATCTGAAGTACTGTGTCCAATTTTGGGCTCTCTGCTATAGAAAGGATGTAAACAAGTTGGAAAGAGTCCAGTGGAGAACAACAGTGCAATCAGCAAAATGGTTTGGGGGCTGGGGCACATGACTTATGGGAGGAGGCTGAGGGAACTGGATTCATTTAGTTTGGAGAGGAAGACTGAGATAGTTAAAGTTTGCTATCAAACCCTAACTATCTGAAGGGTGGTTTCAAAGAGGATGAAGCTAGACTGTTCTCAGTGGTGACAGATGACAGAACAAGGAAGAATGATATCAAGTTGCAGCAAGGGAGATTTAGGTTGGATATTAAGAAAAACTATCACTGGAAAGGAGTGAAACACTGGACCAAGTTACCTAAAGAGATGGTTGAATCTTAACCCTTGGAGGTTTTTTTAAGACCCAGCTTGACAAAGCCCTGGCTGGAATGATCTAGTTGGGGATGGTCTTGCTTTAAGCAGGGGACTGGACTAGATGACCTTTTTAGGTCTCTTCCAACCTTAATTTTCTATGATTCTAAGATGGGTGGGGCAGCAGATGTGCTTGAGGATAAGGCTGGAATTCAAAATGACTTTTGTGTGAGACTAATGAAATAAAGCTTGATAAAGACAACTGGAATTATGGCTGAATGTTTTTACTTTATTACTTTCCCCAACATAAAATATTCAGGTAATTATTTTTGCTAATTTAAAAAAGCCACCACACATTCAACCCTTTTAATTACAATGGCTCCTAATAGATTTTACTGCATCACAAAGTAATGGATACTATTAGTTACCTGTTTCACAAAAAGAGTAACTGTTTTGCAGATATCTGAATATTTTAAACAAAGTAAAACTACTTCGTTGTGGGTTGTAGTTATGTTTAAAAAGTTTGAAGATTTTACTTACATCAAGAGAACCTTCATTTATTACTATCAGTCCCATATTCTTCTTCAAAAGTTTACATGAGTGACCTGTTAAAAATACGCGTTATCAAAACTGTTCCACACAAACAAAAATTCTTAATAAAAACAAAACAAAACACCAAACTGCTGGCTTAACTCTGCTCCCAATGAGGTCAATTATAAAACTTCTGCTAGTACATCTTATGCCAGAATCATCCGTAGCATGTAACTGTACATAAGTGATTACAGATTCTATAACTTTCAAGTACAAAACACAATGGGAACATGCAATCAGAGTGGTTTGCTAGCATGTATAAGACAGCTTAAATGTGTTTTTTTATTTCTTGTGCAAACTCATCAGAAATTTGTACTTATGGTGGATAAATGTGAATGTACTGTATGTAAGTGGAGAAATGTGGCCCAATATTAACCAGAATAGAAGGAATGCGACTATTAGAATGCAAATATAAAAAGCACTCCAAATATTTGATATGGTATTAGCATTTTTATTTTCTGTTATTCCTTCATTCTCTCAACAGTTCCATAACTCTGTGACATAATTGGAAATTTTCAAAGAAACTGTAGAAATAGGTAAAAATCCCTAAGATGCATGTGACACCTTGCACTTCTATTAATAATGACAAGACATTCTATTATTATAGATGCTTATGAACAGGGAGGAAAGACTATTTGCAACATCAGTATTTTAAAATTCAAACTTAATTTAACAGTTTAGTATTTCTGAGAAAGAAACCTGAGGAAGAATGTCTTGCATTTGAAAGCTTGTCTAACTGTATCCTGACATATTCCAATAAAAACTAAATCCTTTTCTCCTGCTTAATTGCATGGGTGCACTTAGTTTGTTTCCTCAGATTAAAATACTGATAGTGCTATAAATATAAACAAAAACTAAGTTACTTTTGCTTTTCACAGTTCTTCCTTACTACCAATGTGAACACAGAAATGGATTTCTAAAGCATCAGATATTACTACTACAAATCAGAATAGCCAGTGATCATGTTTTTGTCTTCTAAAGTAACTATATATATTTTTTTGCTGCTGCCGACTATAGTTCGGACTGCAACTCCTAGAAACCCCAGGGGACTGGGAATAAAGGAAGTGACAATACAGATAAGGAAGCTGTCATTAATAAACTATACACCACCACCACTAAATGTCTTCCGCCCTATATCCCCAATTTCATATAATCTTGAAAAAAAATAAAAATCTAAATAAATGCTTAAAAATAAACACTGAAATTGTGTGTCAAATTATAAAAAAAGAATAAAAATCAAATTCGGCCAAGCCTATTCATATCTAATCTAATTTTTTGCTGCTGTTGCTGCAATGGATTAAAAAAAAAATCAAAAAAAAAAAATCAGTCTGGAGCATTTTTCCCCTCAAAAGACTTACAACCCCCCAAAAAACAGCTAGCAGTTCAGCTGTGGATTTCTATTTGAGCATTACCACAAGGATATATATTTCACCTGAAAATATGTCCAATGCTTTCATGTTCAGCAGCTTAGGTCAATAATTAAAAAAAATTAAATGTAAAATTCAAAATCAAATACAGTACCAATGTTGATAGCAGTCTCTTGTTTATCCCCAGTAAGAATCCAAATTTTTATATCTGCTTTCATTAGAGTTTCTATGGTTTCAGGCACTTTATCTTGTAGCTTGTCTTCAATGGCTGTAGCACCAAGCAACTGAAGATTCTGTGGAAACACATTATTAAAAGAATTAAATTTTAACCCTTAGTACTCTTATTGAACTGCCTGAAAACTCTGCAACATAAGGAACTGATTATTTAACTTCTAGTCAATGCACAAATCACAACTGCAAAAGCCTAAAAGAGAAATGACACACAATCACTGAAGCTGTTTACAGATGTTAAAACCCCCTCAAAACCATGCTTTACAGGAAGCATCCTATGTAACATGAGGTATACATTTCACCTTATAATTGATTTATCTGCGGAGACCAATAACATGACTTTGACTCAAGTCGATCCTCCAGAAATTCAGCCAGATTGGATTAGAAGCCTTCAAGGGTTCAGAACCTAGCAATTTCCTTGGGAAGTATTCTAACTTAATCCACTGTATTGTTAAAATAGATTCATAGATGTTAGGGTTGGAAGGGACCTCAATAGATCGTCGAGTCCAACCCCCTGCATAGGCAGGAAAGAGTGCTGGGTTCAGATGACCCCAGCTAGATGCATATCCAACCTCCTCTTGAAGACCCCCAGGGTAGGGAAGAGCACCACCTCCCTTGGGAGCCAGTTCCAGACCTTGGCCACTCTAACTGTGAAGAAGTTATTCCTAATGGCCAGTCTAAATCTGCTCTCTGCTAGCTTGTGGCCATTATTTCTTGGAACCTCCAGGGGCGCCTTGGTGAATAAAACCTCACCAATTCCCTTCTGTGCCCCTGTGATGAACTTATAGGCAGCCACAAGGTCACCTCTCAACCTTCTTTTGTGTCCTCCTGTTTAAAGCAAGACCATCCCCAACTAGATCATTCCAGCCAGGGCTTCCCTGCTGTTGGAAGCCTGTATTCCCCCTCAGGAATACTGCTAGGCTGGGGGTGAGGGTTGACCTAGTGGAAGGGCTTCTGGAAGGGCTGGATGTCTAAGTCGGCGGGCCCGGAGGACCTACACCCAAGGGTGTTGAGGGAGCTGGCAGGGGTGATTGCTGAGCCCTTGGCTCGGTTATACGAGTGCTCTTGGAGCTCTGGACAGGTGCCGGTGGACTGGAAGATGGCCAATGTGGTTCCCATCTTTAAGAAGGGGAGGAAAGAGGACCCGGAGAACTACAGGCCTGTCAGTCTCACCTCGGTTCCGGGAAA
>JAGPOW010001338.1:45884528-45923974 GCA_030014935.1 Caiman crocodilus
CCTGTGACCCCAGCACTCGTTCCTGCCATTGGCGGGGGGGTCAGACTAGATGGCCTGCTCTAGGCCCCTTCTGACCCTAGATACTATGATACTATGAATTCCCTTTTGTGCAACCGTGATGAACTTATAGGCAGCCACAAGATCGCCTCTCAACCTTCTCTTGTGGACGCTGAAAAGGTCCAAGTTCTCTAGTCTCTTCTCACACGATTTGGTCTGCAAGCTCTTAACCATACAAGTGTCCCTTCTCTGGACCCTCTCTAGGTTATCCGCATCCCTCTTGAAGTGCGGTGCTCAGAATTGCACGCAGTACTCCAACTGCAGTCTGACCAGCGCCCAATAGAGGGGAAGTATCACCTCTTTGGATCTATTTGTCATGCATCAGCAGATGCATGACAAAGTGCCATTAGCTTTTCTGATGGCTTCGTCACACTGCCAACTCATGTTCATCTTGGAGTCCACTAGGAGACCAAGATTCCTTTCCGCTTCAGTGCCACTCAGCAGGTTATTTCCTAGGCAGTACGTGTGCTGGACATTTTTCCTCCCTAGGTGCAGAGCTTTGCATTTCTCCTTGTTGAACTGTATTCTGTTGTTTTCTGCCCACTTGTCCAACCTGTCCAGGTCTGCTTGTAGCTGTTCCGTGCCCTCTGGTGTATCCACTTCTCCCCATAGCTTTGTGTCATCTGCAAACTAGGACAGAGTACACTTCACTCCCTCGTCCAAGTCGCTGATGAAGACATTGAAGAGTATCGGTCCAAGGACCACGCCACAAGGGACCCCACTGCCCACACCCTCCCAGGTCGAAACTGACCCATCCACCATGACTTTCTGCGTGCGACCCTCTAGCCAATTCGCCACCCACTGGACTGTTTTGTCATCCAAGTCACAGCCTCTTAACTTGTTCACCAGTATAGGGTGGGATACTGTATCCAAGGCCTTCCTGAAGTTTAAGTACACATCTACCCCTACTCTTGTTGTTTTTGTTTGAATTGGTTTGGTTTAATCACACCAAATCCAGTCATGGTTTTTCTGCAAAAATGTTTCAGAATGTACAATGTGGTATATATATGGCTGGCCAATCCTATTCTCCTTGGGTCACTACATAACCCTAGTGCAGCCTTCTGAGTCTGCTCATAAATGATACTCAGAATGAGCATAGCTATGAAGAAATCAAATGATGCCTAAGTGTCAAAAATTGCAGTTACATGGAATCATAGAAAATTGTGACTGGATGGGACTTCAGGAGGTCACCTAGTCCAACCTCCTGCTCAAAGCCGGACCACCCCCAACTCTATTATTCCATCCATAATAATCTAGCTCGATTTTAAAAGCCTCCAAGGATGGAGATGTTGCAACCTCTTCTAGGTAACCTGTTCTAGTGCTTTCCTACACACTCCTAGTGAGAATTATTTCCTCATTTCTAGGAGGCTTAGCAGGATTTAAATTTTTTAATCACTAAATGTTGATTTCACCTCACACTCAGAGACTGACAAAAAATAGTTCCATTGTTAATAAGTGAAATTTATAGAAAGGAAACACAAGAAAAAATGATGGCTGATGGACTGTATGACAACAGGGGCAGAAGTCCTATAGAACCTTGTTGACTATAGTTTGGATGGCAACTCCTAGAAACCCCAGGGGACTGGGAATAAAGGAAGAGGAAGTCACAAAACAGATGAAGAAGCTGTCATTAATAAACTATACACGGCCATTAATAAATGTCTTTCGCCCCACCCCCTTAATTTCATACAATTTTGGGGAAAAAAAAAATCAATAAAAATCTAATAAATTCTTAAACTGAACTTATCTGTCAAAATTATAAAAAAGAATAAAAATCAAATTGGCCAAGCCTATTCACATCTAACCTAAACTTCCCTTGCTGCAACTTATGACCATTGCTCCTTGTTCTGTCATCTGCCACCACTGAGAACCATTCTAGTACCATCCTCCTTGGAAACACTCTTCAGGCAGCTGACTGCTGTTGAATCCTGCCCACTCCTCTCTTTTCCAGACTAAAAAAGACCAATTCCCTCAGCCTCTCCTCACAAGTCACGTGCCCCAAGACCCTGACCACTTCTGCTGTCCTCCTCTGGACTCTCCAATTTGTCCACATTTCTGTAATTTTGGGCCTAAAAACTGGCCACAGTCCTCCAGATGTGACCTCAACAGTGCCAGCAGAGGGGAAGAATCACTTCCCTCAGGCTGCTGGCAGTGATCCTATTAATGCAGCCCAGTATCTCACTGGCCTTCTTCACAATGACAGCACATTAGTGGCTCATGTTCAACTTATTGTACACTGTAACGCACAGGTTCCTTTTTTGCAAAGTTGCTGCTTAGCCATTTGGATCCCCAACCTGTACCAATGCATGAGATTGTGCCGTCCTAGGTAAAAGGCTGTGCTCTTTTCCTTATTGAATCTCACAAGATTTCTTTTGGTTCAATTCTCCAATTGATCATGGTCTCTCTGAATCCCAGCCCTAGGATCCATTGTATCGGCTAATCCCCCCCCACTTGGTGCAGAAGCCTGGGAGCTGAACTCACTTGTGAAGACCAACGTGAAAAAGACATTGAGCAATTCCACGTTTTCTGAATCATCTGTCACTAGGTTGGCTCCTCCTTTCAGTAACGGATCCACACTTTCCCTGATCATCTTCTTGTTACCCTTCACATCCCTTGCTAGCTGCAACTCCAGTTCTGCTTTGACCTTCCTAATTTTATCCCTGCATGTCTAAACAATACTCTTATACTCCTCCCTAATAGTTGTATTCAAGTTACATCACTTAGGATTGCAAACATGAACTAGGGCTTAGCACTTAACATATAAAATTTAACATTTTATTTTGCTTCATTTTGATGCAAGGACTACATTTAAACATTATTAAAATTAACTTTGTCACTGAAATGCCTAACTTTACATTCTTTATGACAAGGATATACATAAAAATGGAATTCCACATACTTTTTCAATTAGTTCATAACTTTCCTCAAGTTTTAGCGCTCTGTTTTGTATGGATGTTGAAGCTCGGTGATACACATCTAGCCAGTCTTGATAATCACTTTCTGAAATCTCAGCCACAGCAAAACATAGCGTTCTTAAACCTAAAATAGAGAATAGGTGGAAAGCATAATAAGCAGTTATTCTGAGATATTCATTTCCTTGTTGTGCTAAGAGCATGTAATTTATAAAACCTGAAAACACTATGAATTACTAAATGGAAGAAAAAAAAGTAAAGCTTCCTCCTGCATGTAACAGAAGAGCCTTGATTCATGACAATATTAGTAGTTTGTCTAAATTAGGAATATTTGTATCAATGTAAATATATTAGAGATGCACCGATACATCATTCCCATATTGGATCCATGCTGAAATAAGAAAAATAGATGATATAAGCAATTGCCTTTTTTTGGCTGATGATGCTGATACTATGGTCGATAAATGATCTGTGCACGCACATAGCTGCAATGCAGCACATAGGTGGCCAGAAGCACAGCCCAGCAGCACGGAGAGAAGCTGGGTCTGGCTAGTAAGTCCATTGTGAGGCACAGGGCATGGGGTGGAGCAGATTGAGGCCCCAGTGGTGAGGGAGTAAATGGAGCTGGCAGGTGTAGAAGAGCCAGTGCAGGGTGTGGGACAGAGCCAAAAGCAGTTCGTCTGGGGGACATGGGGGTGGCTCCTGCTGCTGCACGCACCCTGGGAAGGCAAAGGGGGCATGTGCCCCAAGATCTGCAAGCGGCAAGGGTAGGCTGCAGCTGCAGGCTGGGGCTGAGGCTGTGCCGGGCTCTTTCTGGCAGGGTTTGGGCCAGGCTGTGCTTGGGGCAGGCAGTGGCAGTGCTGGGAAGGAGGAGCTGAGGCAAATTTTGGGTTGGCCACAGTACACGCCATATTCCCCTCCCAGTGACGCAACTGCCCACCCCCACCACAGCCTTAGCCCATCCTCTGCCGGGAAGAGCTTGGCACCACACTGGTTCTAGCCTGCAGCAGCAGTCTGTCCTCGCCCCATGCACAGATCTGGGGACACGCCCCCCAAAATGGCCTCCCAAAATGCACGCAGCAGCTATACCCCCCCGATAAGCTGCTCGTGGCTCTGTCCCACACCCTGCTCCTGCCCCTGCCCCACTCCCTCTCACCACAGGGGCCCTCAATCTGTCCCCTTCCAAGCCCCTTCTCTCCCCCCTCCCCCCACAACAGATTACCAGCTGGACACCACTGTCCATGCTATCCAGCTGCATATCAAAATTGGAACAGTATCAGCCAATATGGCTTGTTAAAAAAAAAAAAAATCTATTGGCCATCGGTATTGGTGCATCCCTAAAGTATATCAGTGTAGTTAACCTCTAGGTCTCCCCACAACTGGGCTTGTCCATCTTGCTCTGGAGCTCCTGCAGGAGCTATGGGGAAAGGCAGCCAAGACTGCCAAACACGGGGGTTGTAAGGTTCTCACAGGAGTAAATCCATTGGCTCCCTCTGCCAGGAACCTTACAACATACTCACCCAGCAACCCATTTTCATCATCAGAACCTGGGCTGTCCTGATCCTGACAACAATGCTGACAGTCAATTGATTGTCACCATTGGGAGTACGGCATGCCAGGAACCTACCAAATGCATCTGGTTTGTGATCTTGGAAGAAGTTTCTAAGGCCCCCTTGCACTTGTTCCATTTACAGACCATTAACGTTAGCCGTACTGTAAATGTTCAGCCAATTTCTGGTGCCATAATGGTAAACTAGTCACAAAGATGTTACATGTAAAATACAGGACATCTTTATGATGCCATATGAGCCTGTCACAAACTGAATGGGTGACATGCCTCCACTCCAATGTTGACAACTGATTGATTGTTAGCATTGTTATCAGGGCTGGGACAGCCCAGGTTCCAATGCTAAAAATGAAACCTGGGAGAATGGGTTCCAAGGTTCCTGGCAAAGGGAGCCAAGATCCCTGTAATCTCTAGGCCCGGAAGTTGTGACTTATCAAGGGCCCTCAGCCAAGCTGCAGAAGAGTGGCTAAGCAGAAGGCCCCAAAGCCTGTTTCTGAGCGACTGTGGCATGAACCTTTGCAGCTGTGACAACTAGCTCAGTTAGCAAAGTAAAGGAAGTCATCTACATGTCTAATTAACTCAGGAATGTGATGCAATTAAAACACAGCACCAAGCCTGAAAAGAGGTTTTATAAGGGAAGACCATACATTAAATCATCTAAATATGGTATATCATAACTTTATCTAAAAATATTATTAGTAATGATTGATGTAACCAAATGTATTAGATGTTATTTTGCTACAAAAGATGCATTTTTAAGATTCTTAGATAATTTGTAAAAACAGAACAGACTTGTCGGAGAAAACCATAAATTAAATAAGAAACAGGACAGCATTCCACAATGGGGAAGGAAAGGAGGTAAAAAACCGTCCCTTTTATTTTTCTAAGACTATAAATCCCAGCTAACTGACACCTTCCGAGTCCACAAGAGATACGGTTCCATCCAGTTCCAAAAGTTTCAGTGAAACAAAGAGATTTAAATAAAACCAATTAGACAGTGTTTATTAGAATAGTCAAACCAGCCATCTATGAATATTGGGTATAGGCTAGAGGAAAAAACTGGAGAACTCTGCAAATCCAAGATCTGCTGCCAATCTGTGCGCTACTCTCCTCCCACCTCTTGAGTCTCCTCGGCCAGTGGTATAGGTGAGAATCTATGTTGTGCTGTCACAGGTAGCCAGATAGACTTTGGGATAAAAGATTGTTTTTATGTTTTAAAGTGCAAGCAAATAAAAGGATGGGCTGTATACCCATTTCTGCCTCTTATCAGTAGTTTATCCACAAAGATATTTGTAATCTGGGTAACATTTTCCCCCATAGCTCCTGCAGGAGCTCCAGGGTAAGACGGACAATAACCCTAGCCGTGGGCAGACCCTCGGCTCCCTCCTGCCAGGCACCCTGCAAATGCAATTGGCTTGCAACGTTCCCATGCAGATGAAGGCATGATTGAGACTGGACCCCTATTGCAAAAATCATGCATCTGCCACGTGTGTGTTGCTGGATCTGGGACTGGTACCGGCCAAAGAGGATGATCTAGTCAGTCACCTACGAATTGATGGAAAACTGGGTGATAGTGACCACGAACTGATTACCTTTACTATCCATCACAAAGCTGGCAACTCAGCAATGCAGAAGTCCTTGACTTCAGGAAAGCTGACTTTGACAAGCTCAGGAGGCTCGTTGTCGAGGCCCTAAGGGACCATGACTCAACAGGAAGAGGAGTCCAAGAGAAGTGGTTGCTCTTTAAGGGAGTGATCCTGACAGCATACTGGATTTCCATCTCATCTAGAAGGGTAGCAAAAGGGCACAGCAACCCCCTTGGCTTAGCAGGGGGCTTGAGGCGATCCTATGCCTAAAAAGAGAGACTTAAAGGGTGGAATTCTGGAATCACCACCAAGGTGGAGGACTCAGCACTGGTCCATACCTGCAGGGAGCGGATCAGGAAAGTCAAGGCTGCAACAGAACTCCATCTAGCTTTACATATCAAGGATAATAATAAGTCCTTTTTCAGATACGTAGGGAGTTGGAAAAAAAGGAAGGGTAACATTAGACCCCTACTGAACCAAATGGGACAACTGATAATCGACACCCAGGAAAAAGCCAACCTGCTTAATTGGTACTTCGCATCAGTCTTTCATCAGCCCAAAGGGACAGCCCTACCTAGCATGACGTGGGACAACCAGGGTGAGGGCATATTTATACCCAGCATCAGTGTAGACCTAGTAAACGAACACCTTGAGAGACTGGACACCTTCAAGTCAGCTGGTCCTGACAGATTACACCCTAGAGAACTCAAGCAGCTGGCAGGTGTCATAGCACAACCATTGACAAAAATATCTGAAATCTCATGGCACTCAGGTGAAGTACCTGAAGACTAGAAAAAAGGCCAACGTGGTACCCATCCATCTTCAAGAAAGGGCAGAAAGTAGATCCTGAGAATTACATGCTAATCAGCTTGACCTCAATCCCTGGTAAGATTCTGGAGAAAATTATCAAAGAGACCCTTCTTGATAAGTTGGCTGATGGCAACATCCTGAGGGGCAGCAAGCATGGGTTTGTCATGGGTAGGTCTTGCATGACCAGTCTCATCTCCTTCTATAAGCAGGTCACCTGGTCAAGGGAGAAAAGATTGGCATCATATATCTAGACTTTAAAAAAGCCTTTGATCTGGTGTCCCAAGACCTCCTCATGGACATGAACGCTTCATGGAAAAATTGGCCAACTGTGGCCTCGGCTACACCACATTCTGACGGCTGGGAAACTGGCTCCAAGGTTGGACTCAGAGTAGTAGTTGATGGTAGCAAATCATTATGGTGCTCCGTGCCCAGTGGTGTTCTTCAAGGCTCTGTCGTTGGACAGGTTCTCTTTAACATCTTTATCGACAATGTGTACGTTGATGTCAGAAGCGCAGTGGTCAAGTTTGCCAATGACACGAAACTTTGGCGCATAGCATCCACACCTGAGGACAGGCCAATGATTCAGGTTGACTTTGATAAGCTTAGTAAGTGGGTGGATACAAACCTGATGATGTTCAATACTGATAAATGCAAGGAACCCGCAGCACACTTATAGGCTCAGCAGTGCTGTGCTCACTAGCACCACAGCTGAAAGTGACTTGGGGTCATGACTGACCACAGGATGAACATGAGCTACCATTGCAACATCGTAATTGGCAAAGCAAACAAAACTCTGGCTTGCATCCATAGATGCATCTCAAGTAGACCTCAGCATGTCATCCTCCCGTTGTACTGCCTCGGTGAGGTTGCAGCTGGAGTACTGCATCTAGTTCTGGGCTCCGCAATTCAAGAAAGATATTGAGAAGCTTGAGAGAGTTCAGAGAGCCACATGCATGATCAGAGGGCAAGAGAATAGACCTTATGAAGAGAGGCTGAGAGCCATGGGACTCTTCAGCCTGGAAAAGCGCAGGCTCAGGGGTGACCTGGAGGCAGGCTATAAGTACGTAAGGGGTGTGCATCAGGAACTGGGGGAACGTCTTTTCACCAGAGCACCTCAAGGGATAACAAGGACCAATGGTCATAAACGTCTCCAAGACCGTTTTAGGCTGGACATAAAGAAAAATTTCTTTACTATCTGAGCCCCCGAGGCCTGGGACAGACTCCCTCCAGAAGTGGTACAGGCACCTACTCTGAACTCATTCAAGCAATGTTTGGATGCTTATTTTGTTGGTACCCTTTGACCCTATCTGACTTCCTGCCCCTGAGCCAGGGGCCTGGACTTGATGATCTTCAAGGTCTCTTCCAGCCCTAACATCTGTGAAAGCCTATGAAAGCATGAGCTGCATGGCAAAGAATGATTGAAGGTGCTGCACCTCAGGAAAAATAATAAAAAATATAAATACAAAATGGGGGACACTTGGTTGGATGGCAACTCTAGGGAAAAGAATTGGAAGTCTTGGTAGACCACAGACTCTATATGAATTTGCGGTGTAATGCGGCCGCACAAAAGGCCAATGCAGTTTTGGGCTGCATCAACACATGGGAGGTGACAGTGCCTCTACTTGTCACTGGTTACGCCTGATCTTGAGTATTGCGTGCTAGGACTGTGCAAAATGGCTATGTTTTGATTCAGTTTTGGATTCGACCATTTCGGAGGAACAGCGATTCTTTCCAGTGTTTTGGATCACTGTTCTGTTTTGATTCGGCTGAATCTGTTTTGGAGTTTTGATGCTGTTTTGGTGATTTGGCCATAGGCTATAATGGGGAATCACCAAAATGCCTATAACTTCGTCTTGCCTCATTTGGATGAAAATTGCAGGGATAGTAGTCCCTTCTGAGGCCATGAAGCCTGCCAAGTTGCAAGGAGATTGGTGCAGGTGTGTTTGTGAAACTGAACCTCAAATTGTTCAAAGCAAAACTCGTACCATTTGCTGGCAGCATGCTCTCATCCCACGCACAGATCTGGGGGCCCCTAGGAGGGCTGCGGGGCTGTGCTCTACTCTCCCTGGGGCAGGGGAGGAGAGAGCCCCCGGATCTGCACTCAGGATGACGGCAGGCTGGCAATGCCAGCTGGGGCCAGCGCTAGCACTGGGTTATTTCTGGCACTTGGTGCGGGATGCATCTAACACAGTCAGGTGCTGGTGCTGGCCCCAGTCGGCAGTGGCAGCATGCTGTCACCCTGTGTGTAGATCCAGGGGCCTGTGTCCCACAGGAGGGCTCTGCCAGACTTCTTCCAGGGGGCATGGACCCCTAGATTTGTGTGAGGGATGACAACAGGCTGCCATCCCTCCCTCAGAGCACTGGGACTGGAAGGGATACCAGGGACAGACTGCACACACTGGCCAGCTACAGATGTCAATATTAGAGCAGTACTTCCTCCCCTCTTCCCCCTTCCTCTTTTTAATTTCTGTTTCCCTGAAGTCCTGGCTCTGAAACTCTGAAATTTTCTGAAAACATTTCAGATGGTTTCGTTTAGTTTCGGAGCCTTCTGTTGCATTTCAATACCTTCAAAACAAAAAGCTGCCAAAGTTTTGCACAGCCCTACCATGTGCAGTTTCGGACTCCACGTTTTAAGAAGGGCATGGAGAAGTTAAAGAGGACCCAAAGTCAGGCAATGAAGATGATAACGGGCTTGGAAAACAAGTCATATGAGGAGAGGCTGAAGGAGTTAAGCATGTTCAGCTTGCAGAAAAGGTGCTTAAGAGAGAACACAATAGCAGTCTTCAAATTCTTGAAGGGTTGCCATAAAGAGGAGGGAAAGCAGCTTTTCTCTCTGTGGAAAGACGGATGTGGACCAATGGCTTCAAGTTGCAAGAACATAAATTTGGACTGATTATCTGCAAAAACTTGTTCACTGTGAGAATAGTGAGACAGTGGAACAGACTGTCTAGGGAAGCTCTGGACTGTGGGGGTTTTGGTCTTCTCCTGTAGTGGAAGGCTTGGCGGTTTACCTGAGATTTCTTGGGTATAGATTGACAACATTTTATAGAAGCACAGCATTGGTTGCTATGGTTCCCCTGATTCACCTGTGGCAGGTTAGGGTGTTAGGTCTGTTGTGTCAGGGTTGATGGTAGTCTTATGTAGAGTTTAAATTATGGTTATATGGGATGGTTTGGATAGGGATGACCTCGACTAGGGTAGGGGGTTGAACTAGAGGACTGGACGTCCTTTCCTGCCCTACTTCTCTATGGCTCTATGATGACGTCATTTGAACTGATCCCCAATTTCATTTGAACATCTGCCAGCACTCTAATATAGACCGAATGCGACCCCAGACTCTTATGGTACGTCCCTACTTTATGCTTGTACTACATATCTATGCCAAAGACTGCTTTTTCATTGTTAAATTAACTACCTTTCACCAAAGTGGTACTTTGCATGATCAAGGAATAAAAGTAGTTATTTCTAGATAAAATATTAAAATATAATCTAGTCCATAACTGGACTGTCACAGGCAGAGAAAGGCTGAGGAAACTCCTGAGCTCAGGGAGAGAGCCCCAGAACCAGAGGCCAGAGTGGAGGGAAAAGAAAAGGAAAGAAACAAACAAACACATTACTCACTGCAGGATGCGAGGAGTAACATGGACGGCCGGAGAAGCCTGTGCATGGCCGGGACAACGCTTCAAGTCACCTGCGGATGGTGGGTGACATCATCACCAATTACCGGCCGGCGGGGATTAAAGAGCCGACCATGGTGAGGAGCGGGACGCGCATGTGGCTGCCGGGAGAACACCAGGCTGGGGAAGTCTGCTGGAGGCGCGAAATGCCTGAGCTGACCGCCAGCTCACAGAGCGGAAAAGTGAAAGAGCCTGGGGACGAACCAATACCGGAGGACAGCACGGCTGCTGTGGGTGAGCCGGGGAAGAGTGGGCTAAGAGCCTCAGTGGTGTGGAGGGGCCAGCGACCCGAGGAAGACTCAGAGAGAGGGCTGCGGGCCGGGGAAAACCCAGAGAGGGGGTTGCTCCGGGATATACTGGGCAAAGAGTGTTGGGTAGCGGGCACACGAGGAGAGGGCTAGCAGACCAGGTCACAGGCAGTGACCCAGTTGATAAGCTGAGAGGCAGCGGGACTACAGACCTCGTTAAGGAGTTTTACGGGGTGGGGCATGTTCCCCATTAGGCTCAGTGAGCCGTAGTTAAGTTCGAAGGAGTTTTGTTTCTTTTGTGTTATCCCGGGTCAGAAGGGGCTGAGGTGTATCAATAGGGAGAGTGAGCGAAGGGTGAGCTTGTTAGCGGCGTGCCTGAGGGAGTATGCAAGTACCAACAGAAATACCCAAGATCTGCTGGGCAGGGTAACGGCAAGGGCAAGGTGTAGGGCAGGAGGAGCCTCACTGAAGACACCTATGACGCAGGTAGCTGAAGAGGGTAATTGTGCTACATGAAGCCCCACTCACTGAAAGATCAAACTCGTGGCAGGCAAGAAAGGGGCGGGCTGCAGCGTGTGGAGAGACCACCCGAAGGCAAGCCAGATATCAGCAAACCCTCAGAGCAAGGAAGCCCGAGGTAAGATGTTTGAGGCCCGGAGGGTACATGTACATATACCTATCCATAAGAGTTGGGACTATTTTTGCATTACAAGAGATTTTTCAAGGTATGCAAGTCTCTCAATATACACTAAAATGAAGTATTAGCATCTTCATCATAATTATAAAGTATGAAAATGAGGCAATATGCAATCTGTAAATTATGGAAGTAAAACATAGATCTTACTGTCCTAGTATTAAATAGGGGTGTACGCAAAGATTTTCTTGAATGATACCAAAGGTTGTTTATTAACCAGCCAACTTGGCCAATACTGACCCATCTAATAGCTGATTTATAGGAATAAAGTTGGGCAGCTTCAAAAGCAGTGTCTAGCTCAGGGGCAGGCAATTATTTTGGGTGAGGGCCACTTACTGAGTTTTGGCAAGCCATCGAAGGTCACAAGACAGGTAGTTCATTGCAGATAAATATTAATTTTCTAAATATTTTAGGGGCTGTGTGGGCCGGATAGAATGGCCTGGCAGACCGCATCTGGCCCCCAGGCCACATTATGCCCACCCCTCGTCTAGCTGGTTAAGTGTGTGTGTGGGGGGAAGGGGTGTGGGGATTGCAGACTGAAGTCCTCATGATGAGGGAGGGAGTGGGGCAGGGGTAGGCGCTGCCCAGCCAGGGTGGTGAATGTTACCCCGAGTGTGGAACGGAGCCATGGGCAGCTTGTCTGAGGGGTGCAGAGGTTTCCCCCCGCCCACTTGGAACCCAGCTCTGGCCCAGCCCCCTCCCATCAGAAAGAGGCTGGTGCAGCCCCTGGCCCTGACCCTGCAGCCCATCCTCATCCCACATACAAATCTGGGGGGCACATGGCCCCCATGCCTCTCCCAGGTACACAAGCAGTGGTGAGGAGATGCATTCCCTCTTCAACCTCCTGCACTCACCAGTATGTGCCCCCACAGCTCTGTCCTACTCCCGGCTGGGCAGCACCTGCCCCTATCCCTGCCCTACTCCTTCCGTCACCATGGGGCCTTGATCTGCCCCCCTGCAACCTCTTCTCTCCTCCCCATGTCCCTTCCCTCTCACAGACTTACCAGCCCAGCAGTGTGCTCCAAGCTGCCAGGCTGCATTCCTGGACATGTATGCATGAAGTCACAGTATACACATGTGGGATTTATCGGTGACAATATTAGCTACAGTGGCCAAAAAACGCCAACTGCTGATAATGTTAATTTTCCTTTTATCAAGGAATTTATTGCCAATCCAATATGCCACTGCTATAACGTGTATAGGTTTTAAAGTGTGTTGGAGCAGACTCTATTAATCTAGTCTGCCCGAGCATGCTAATTAGCATCTCATGTATGCAGTGTTCCCATGCTTCAAAATGGCAGCAGGGGCATTTCAACTGAAGCACATCGAACAAGCTTTAGCTAAAGCACCCCTGCCACCATTTTGAAGCACAGGATACCAAGTACATCAGATGCCATGTGTGGCTCTTGGAACCACTCTAATTAAAGCACTTCCTGCCTCCCACCCCTCCACGCCTGAAGCACATGTGAAAACATCCATTATGCCATAGAGCTGGGGTGCCATATCATCTGGCCCATGGGACCGGATAAGTGGCGAGGGGCCATTCATGGACTCATTTGGGGCCACATACCTCCTCCCCTTACACCACCATACCTGATCTGGTTGCTCCTTCAGTCAGTCTGGGACCCGCACTGCAGCTGGAACCGATGCTGCATTGCAGTACAATCCAGCCAGAGCAGTAGCTGTGCTACACCTGGTGGTTGCCTTGACTGAACTTTGCTGGAAGCAGCACCTGCTCTGACAGCTTTGGAACTGAGCTGTACACAGCACTTTCTGCAGACAGACCGGGGCCCACACTGCACTCAACCATGCAAGTGCCATGTGCAGTGTGGGTCCCAGACCAGCTGGAGGAGGTGCTGAACACAATACACATCTCAGAGCAGGTACTGCATGTGGTGCAGGCTGGCTAGGCCAGATATTGTGTGCAGCCCAGCTGCTACTCTAGCCATTCTCCATTGCATGTGGTACCCATTCCAGCCAGGTCAGGATCTACATTGTACAGAGTGCATTTCCCAGACTAGCTAGAGCAGCCACTGGATCAGGTATACTGGAGGAGGGGGAGGGAGAAGGGCAAGGTGAGGGTCCATTAAATGAAACAGTGCATGTACAGGCATGGGTGCGTGCTGTGCCCTGTGTGGATCCAATCAGACACAGGGGCAGCATCAAGGGCTGGACAGCAGGGTTCTGCAGGAATATGTTTGATACTTCTGCTGCAGACTAACGAAGAGGAGTAATGAGAGACATCCAGGGACAGCATACCAGTGTCTCATTTTTTTTTTTATTCATGGAATTTGGGACCATGATATAAGAAGGAAGAATATCCTCTGTGGGAAACTGTGCAAAAAGGTTTAAACAGCAGGTAAGAGATCCTGCTAACTAGGAGTGACCAAAGATGCAGCTTGCAAGCCTACCTGAAGGTCTGGAATTTTGGTAATGGTTAAGTGGTACCAGTGCTAAATAACTGCCACCAGATGACATGGCCCCATGTGCCAGATCAGGCAAAATGATATGGTCCCATGACACTTACTGGCCTGCACTGCCTGGACTGAAGCCTCCTGTATGGGCTGTTGAGGTGGGCACAACTACCACCAACCTACGGACTCTATTCCCACCCACCGTTGGCCACAGATAAAGAATACTTGTGGAGAGAAGAACAGCTTGGAGTTCTTCCTCCCAATCTAGAACCAGTGCAGGGAGAAAGGGGATGTGGGCTCCTCTTCCCTTAGGCACATCTGTGTGGTTAACTAACTACTATCCCATGGCTACAGTGCCACTATTAGATTACATAACTATTTGCTTCTATTTTTTTTAATGAGAAGTACTTATGTGTTTATAAATATATTTTTAATTCTATTTATAGGCCATTCTTGTGAACTCAGATGTGGTATCTGCACCTTTTAAAAAGTACAGTTTCAAAGAACATGGTGACTTGTTAGGCCTCTGATACTTTTGCAACAGCTGAGGAAGGCTGGGGAAAATGTCCTATTATCAATAATGGAGGGTTTCAATAGTACAAGACAGTCTTAAAGCTAACTTAACTGGCAAGGGATGGATGGCCCCTCTGACGTGCAAGTCCATTATAGTGTCCCAGTGACTGCTAAACCACTCTTGACCCTTCTCCCCAGACTTTTTCCTTCCTTGTCAAAAGGGGGAAGGGAGGTAGAAATCAAAATTGTCAGAATGGAAAACATTCTGTCAGCTTATTTTACAGAATCACTTCTGCATTTCCATAATATATCTGAATAGCAGAACAACATTTTTAAAACCTTCATTTAACTTGATTACACTTGTTTTACTTTTGCTTGTGAACTTAGTCCTTTTTCCAAAAGGGTATATCTTGTCTTGGAGTCTATAGACATTCAGAAGCTCTATTATAATAATTATTAGTTACAATAAATTATTAGAACAATAACAATACAAAGTTACATGAAAATTGAGTGAATTGCATCTCACATTTACTTTTGTATGAAGCATTAGACTCACCTTCTGTAGCAAACTGCTCTAAATGTTTTAAGGTAATTTCCTTGAATTTTGAACTTTCAGCAAGACGGTCATAAATTACTGTATCCTAAAATATAATCCAAAAGTATGTGAAAGTGAATTAACAGAATCAATTTAAGTACACCGATTTTGCTTGCATAGCTAAAATAAAAATACATTTAGAAAAAATGAAGAGTAGAAAAAATATGCACTATTTCATTTTAACTCATGGACAAAGAATATGCATCTCTCTTCTGGAGAGAAGCAAACAGGCAGTCTTTGTAAATCCTGAGGTTCTGTAGAGTTCTGTAGAGCTCTGCACTTTGTGATTCTGGAACTATTTGGGGTTTTCCTGTAATTTATCCTCTTACCTTTCATATATGTATTTTCCCCCTTGGTCTGCCCCTCACAGACCAAGGGGGAAAATACATTTTTTTGCTCCTCTGTCACCATATGTTCTCTCATATTATTAAGCCCATAGAATGAAACTAACGCTCAGCAGCCACTGTAACTTATTGACAATTAGAAAGGTTAAGCAGCAGAATTTTCCTCAGTTCTATATTCATTTCTTACATTCACTTAAACATTAGTTATATGACTTACTTCAAGTGTTCAGCTTTTTAGTGAACACTTAAGCATGACTTAAGATCTTACATTAGGGATGGGCAAAATACAGCCCATAGGGGGACTGTCAGATCTGCAGTGGGCCCCTTGGTCCCACTTGGCTCAGGCACAGTTTGGCCCATAATGCATCTTACCACCCCTAGGCATAAAGTGGGGCTGGGGCAGCTCTTCAGCTGCACTGCCTTTTTAGGGGGTGACTCCTTCTGGTTGCTGCTCCTGCTGGCTCCAACCCTGTGGTATTGGCAGAGACCTGCACACACAGCTCTAACTCTGACCCACCCTAAAGCAGGCACAAGGGTGTGTGCTGTTGGCAGGGTGTGGGTATAGGTAAGCACACACATCTAACAGGCTGGGTAGACCAGTTCCTGGGCTTACTGCCCTGCCAATGCATGTAGACCAAGTTGCAATCTAGCCTCTTCATCAGAGAACAGTATTTTAATATAGTTAAACTGGAAAAACAAACAAACAATGAATTTTAGGTGCTCTGACTTCAACTGATGTTTTGTGGTAATTTCATACTTCTGTATTTATTTCTATCATGTATTTTTGTGTGTATGAATAGTAGGGTCACTCATAAATTAGCATCAATATAACATTATTACACAATAAATTTAAATAAAATAAAACTTACAGCTCCTTTGCAATAGAGTCTTAATTTCCCACTTGGTGTACGAACAATCACAGACATTCTTTTCCTAGTGCTATTAGAGATATAACATTCCATAAACACATGCAGTCCATTACACTTACATTAAACAATGTTTTTTCACCTAACAAGAAAAACAGAACCATCAAGAATGTGACAATCTGAAGGGCTCTGTCCTATTTAGATAGTTTAGCAAGGTCCTTGAAATGTACAAGGTGCTGAGTTTATCTCCAAGGGGCAATAGGATTTTGGGAAGGAAATGAGGCAAATTAAATAGGTTGGTTCAAATTAAAGTTTGCTACACATTTAAAACATTACATTTCATATTAGGTCTTAACATTTTATTTCTATGGAATGCCATCTATGGAAAGTCAACCATGAGAGCATGGCATTTGCTTTTACTTTGGGTTGATGCAATAGTAAATAAAGATATGGACATCTGAACATCTTACCGGGGTTACAAGGCTTTACTATGTATTATATACTCCCTGGTAACTACTTATTGTAGGATAATAGTATGCATATAAGTGAAAGGTAAACTGTAGTAACTTGATTAAAGGTGGTTAAAAGATTAACTGTTACACAGTGATAGCATACAGTGGGCAGTGATCACAAGCAGCTAGCATTTGGTGTAGCCCCACTCCCTTCTATACCCTGCTGTTGTGGTTCAGTGGCAGAATCCTTGTCTGCCATGCAGATAACTCAGGTCCAATTTCCGGACATGCACATAACTTTAGCTATTGAGATACCAAACTTCCAGTGAGTTTGGCCTTTGGATTCTATCTCAATGGTCTACGTGGGGATGGAAAGTCTGGACAACCTCCACTCCTCCAACCTCTAGCTTATGTATGCATTGAAGGTCTGGGTGGCCTGTAACACATACACCATGATCCAGAAGAATGAATGGTTGCTTACTATAACTCCTGTTTATTCTATGGTTAAGTGTTATTCTGTCTATACCTTAAGATCAATGTGATTTAAAGAGCATATAAAGAGACCTGGAGTTGTATGCTGAGATCTGCAAAAATCTTATTAATATTTCAAGTCAGAAAGCATTTTCCAATTTAAACAACCACTAATTGTTGGAGGGGCCATCACCAAGGAGGATTATACCACCTTGGCTCAAGACTGTAGGAGGGCTATTAGGAAGGCTAAGGCAGAGATGGAACTGGGACTAGCGAACCAGATCAAAAACAAGAAGTCCTTTTTTAAATACATAGGGGGTAAAAAGAAGGTGCAAATAATGTGGGGCCTCTGTAGGACATGCTTGGTAATCTGGTGGTAGAAGATCTCTTTAACAGATTTTTTGCTTCCATTTTTCTGAGCAAGGACAGGGACATTCCCCCATTGGGATTCTGGACAGACCCAGGGGAGGTGTAGCAAGGCCCAGGGTCAGTGAGGACCTAAGTCAGGGAATTTCTGGAGGGACTAGATGTGTTCAAATCAGCAGGTCCTGATGATCTCCACCCCAGAGTGCTTAATGAATTGGCTGAGGTCATTGCAGGACCCCTGGCACAGCTTTATGAGCACTCGGGGTGCTCTGGTGAGGTGCCAGAGGACTGGAAAAGGGCCAACGTGGTCCCCATTTTCAAAAAAGGGAGGAAAGAACACCCAGGAAACTATAGGACCATTAGTTTTACCTTGGTCCTGGGGATGCTCTTTGAGAAAATTATCCAGGAGCACATCTGCAAGGGGCCAGCAGGGGAGTTTATACTTAGGGGCAATCAACATGGGTTCATTAGAGGTCGGTCCTGTCAGACCAACCTGGTGGCCTTGTATGACCAGGTCATAAAAGCCTTGGACGCAGGTGTTGCAGTGGATGTAGTCTTCCTGGACTTTAGAAAGGCTTTCGACACTGTCTTTCACCCCATCCTCATTAAAAAATTAGGTGACTGTGGTGTCGATACCTACACAGTCAGATGGGTTGCAAATTGGCTGGAGGACCTCACCCAGAGAGTGGTGGCGGAGGGGTCATATTTGAGAGATGTGGAGAGATGTGGGCAGCAGGGTTCTCCAGGGCTCAGTCCTCAGGCCCGCACTGTTCAATATCTTCATTGATGATTTGGACAAGGGAGTGAAAAGTTCGCAGATGACACTAAGATGTGGGGCGAAGTGAGCACGCTAGAAGAGAGGGACAGGCTACAACTAGATCTCGACAGGTTACAGAGGTGGGTGGATGAGAACAGGATGAGTTTCAATACAGACAAGTGCAAGGTGTTGCACTTGGGGAGGAAGAACGAGCAGCATTACTTACAGACTGGGGAACTCCCTTCTCATTAGCACAGAGGCAGAGAAGGATCTTGGAATCACTACTGATTCCAAGATGAACATAGGCTGCCAATGTGGGGATGCAGTTAGGAAGGCTAACTGCATCCTGTCATGCATCCATAGATGCATTGCAAGCAGATCCAAGGAGGTGATCCTCCCCCTCTATGCAACATTGGTCAGGCCGCAGTTGGAGTACTGCATCCAATTCTGGATGTCGCATGGCAGGAGGGATGTGGAAAGCATCAAGAGGGTCCAGAGGAGGGCTACTCGCATGATTAGGGTGCAGGAGGGCAGGCCCTAAGAGGAGAAGCTATGGGACCTGAACCTGTTCAGCCTCCACAAAAGAAGGGTGAGAGGGGATTTGGTGGCCACCTATATACTAGCCAAGGGGGGACTAGCAGACAATGGGAGAGTCCCTGTCCCCCGAGCACTACCGGGGGTAAGAAGGAACAATGGCCATAAGCTGACTGAGTAGATTCAGGCTAGATATCAGGAGGCACTACTTCACTGGCAGGGTGGCTAGGAGTTGGAACCAACTTCCAAGGGAAGTGGTGTTTGCCCCTACCATGGGGGTCTTCAAAAGGAGGCTAGACAGGCACCTTGCTGGGGTCATTTGACCCCAGCATCCTTTCCTGCCCATGGCAGGTTGTCGGATTAGATGGTTTGCTTAGATCCCTACCAAGTATGAAACTACGGAACTATAATGGGTGGAGGTCATATCTGACTAATGGCACCAGATGCATATAAACTGATAATGCTCTGGAATTTTCTAAATATAGTTGGAAGGTTTAATTTGGCACTGATGGCGATAGTTTGAAGGGGAAAAAAAATCTCTCTTCAAGAGAATAGAAGGCTCTTACTGATTTCAAACAGATTAAAATTCCTATAAATGCTATCATTTGTGATAGAAAAAAATCAGTTTTTATTCTAAATCATAATGAATGTCAGCTGTTGAATATATTGAAGAATGTTATATGGGGCTGTGGCAGCTTCCTGATGGGATTAGATGACTTACTGATCCAGAGGCAAATCTTAATATAGATAGATTTGAATGTATATCTATCTACTACCATAGTCAGGCATATTGAATTTATTAACATGCCACAAATACCTTTCCCCACCCCAAAGGAAACCCTCCATAATAGGGGTGCATGTCTTAAAAGTGGAAGCTGATTTTCTTCACCAAAACAAAAGCATAGAGGAACAGAAGCATGGAGATGCTGTACTATTAATGGCTACCACTTGTCTCTACCCAGCAAACATGAGGGACGGAGTCCTGTTTTAACCTTCTCAGCTAGTAACAAATGTAGCTTTTGGTTACTTCAGCAGTAGCTGTGAGAGGGTTAACACTAGGTTCTGCCTGAGCAGTCAGTAATGTGGCTAAGGACAAGTTGACTGCATATAGTCAATTCTCTCAGCAACGATTATGGGGTTAAAAAGAAGAAATGCACCCTTTTTCGGTTCTTTTTTTGAAATGCAAAAAGATGTCTTACTATGGGGCATGTGGTATGTGAGAAAATATGGCATTTAAGACTGGATGCTGGAGAGGAATTGAATGTTAACATTTTGTATTGGCAATAACTGAGTTAAAAAGTTTGGGCACAGCATTGTCTTCAGTTATAATCAACAGTCGCTTCAGGGTGCCTGAACAATAGTGAAAATTGTCAGTTATCCCTATTTCAGGAAGTTCATCCAACTGCATTTGAATGGCACACATGCTCATATGCCAAAAGGGTCAAAAAGAACTTCACAGAACCGAAGACAATATAAATAAACTCATAAATTCATTGTTAATAAACTTGACCTTCTCTATTTAGGAGACGTACACTTTAGGATTACCACAATTGTATGCAACTTTAATTTTGCTTCTCAACATCTCTAAGGTGGATAAATAACTAGTTGGATCTTTGTATTCTGTGAGTAGTGATCAATGGCTCAATGTCCAGTTGGGAGGAGATACCAAGTAGAGCTCCCCAGGGGTCTGTCCTGGATCCATAACTTCATTAATAATTTAGAGAGTGGGCTTGAGCGTACACTTAATATATTTGTGGATGACACCAAGCTGGGTGGAATTGGAGACATTCCAGAAGGTAAGGCTAGGATCCAGAATGACCTGGATACACTGGAAAAAACAATCTGCAAATCAGCCAGATGAGATTCAACGATGTGCAAAATCCTGCACACGGGAAAACTACATGCACAAATACAAACTTCACCCATGACTAAACCACGGGTATAGACGGCTATACCCTGTACAGGAGAGATCGAGTGGACAAAAGCGGTAGGGATGTAGCTCTCTATGTCAAGGAAAGCTATGCATCCCTGCAAGCTGACATTGGCGCCCAGGATGGAAGACTAGAAACCCTCTGGGTTAAAATCCGTGGGGAACATGGTGCAGGGAACACAATGGTGGGAGTCTACAACAGACCTCTGACCCAGGATCAAGAGCTTGACCAGGAGTTTGGCAGGGAATTGGTTGAGGCCGCACGCTCCTGGTGCATGGTCGTCATGGGAGACTTCAACTACCCAGACATCTTGTGGGAAGAGTGCTCGGCCAAATCTGAGTGGTCACGAAGCTTTCTCTCGTGTAGATGAGCTCTGATGCAAGAAGTCGATGGGAAGACGAGAGGTAAAGCATTACTTGACATGGTTCTGGCAGCGGGGGACGACCTAATCAGCGATCTAATGATTGAGGGGAAGCTGGGTGACAACGACCATAAGCTGATCACTTTCACTATCCGCTGTATAGCTGGAAAGTCAGTCAGCAATACAGAATTCCTTGACTTCAGGAAAGCTGACTTTGACAAGCTCAGGAGGCTTGTCAGAGAGGCCTTGAAGGACCACAACCCAAAGGGGAGGGGAGTTCAGGATGAATGGTTGCTCCTCAAATCCTGGAAGCGCAAGCAAGGTCTATCCTGTCTCAGAAGAAAGGCAGCAAAAGGGTACAGCAGTTCCCTTGGCTCTCCAGGGAACTAGCAGACCTCCTGAGTCTAAAAAGAGAGACCTACAAAAGGATGAAGGACTGGATCCACCTCCAAGGAAGAATACTCTGCACTGGTCTAGACCTGCAGGGAACAAACTAGGAAAGCCAAAGCTGCAACAGAACTCCAACTAGTTACAAGTATCAAGGACAACAAAAAGTCCTTTTTTAGATATGTGGGGAGCTGAAGGAAAAGCAAGGACGACACTGGACCCCTGGTAAAGCAGATGGGACAACTGATGCCCAACGCTCAGGAAAAAGCCAACTTGCTAAATGGGTACTTTGCATTGGTCTTTCACCAGTCTCATGGGACGCCCCTGCCCACTATGGGACAGGATGGCCCGGGTGAGGGAGATTCCTTACTCTCCATCAATGCTGACCTTGTGAAGGAACACCTTGAGAGGCTGGACACCTTCAAGTCAGCCAGCCCTGACAGTTTTATACCCTAGGGTACTCAAGGAGTTGGCTACCATCATAGCCCAGCCCCTGGCACAGATCTTCAAAAACTCCTAGTGCTCTGAAGTGGCCGATGGTCGGAAGAAGGCCAATGTTGTGCCCATCTTCAAGAAAAGGAGGAAAGTGGATCTGGCAAACTATAGGCCCATCAGTCTGACCTCTATCCTGGGGAAGATCTTGGAAAAGATTATGAAAGAGGCCATTCTTAACAGGCTGGCTGATGGCAACATCTTGAGGGACAGCCAGCATGCGTTTGTTGAAGGTTGGTCTTGCTTTACCAATCTCATTTCCTTCTACGACCAGGTGACCTATCAGAAAAAGAAGAGAATGATGTTGTATATCTTGACTTAAAACAAGCCTTCAATCTGGTATCCCACGATCACCTCTTAGTAAAACTGGCCAACTGCAGCCTTGGCTGCACCATGATCCACTGGCTGGGTGATTGGCTCCGTGGTAGGACGCAGAGGGTGGTGGGTGATGGAAGTCAATTGGTGTGGTGCCCTGTGACCAGTGGGGTCCCCCAGGTCTCTGTTCTTGGGCCTATACTGTTTAACATCTTCATTAGTGATGTGGACATTGGTATCAGAAGGAGACTGGCCAAGTTCGCTGATGATACCAAACTCAGGGGTAAACAGTACATACCTGAAGACACGAGGGTGATCCAGACGACCTTCACAGGCTCAGGAAATGGGCGGACAAGAACCTGATAGTGTTTAACACTGGAAAATGCAAGGTTCTCCACCTTGGGGAAAAAACCCTGTAGCATCCTTATGGGCTCGGCAGTGCAAAGCTGGCTAGAACTATGGATGGATAGGATTTGGGGGGTCATGATTGACTGCAAGATGAATATGAGCCTGCAGTGTAATACTGCTGCTAGTAAAGCAAGCAAAATGCTTGCTTGCATCCACAGATGCTTCTCAAGTAAATCCCAGGACATCATCCTCCTGTTGTACTCTGCCTTGGTGAGGACACAGCTGGAGTACTGCATCCAGTTTTGGGCTCCACAATTCAAAAAGGATGTGGAGAAGCTTGAGAGGGTGCAGAGGAGAGCCACGCTCATGATCAGAGGTCAGGTAAGTAGACATTATGAAGTGAGGCTAAGAGCCATGGGAATCTTCAGCCTGGAAAAAGCACAGGTTCAGGGGTGACCTGGTGGCCACCTGTAAGTTCATCGGGGTACTTACCAGGACCGGGGGGAATGGCTGTTCACCAGAGCAGTCCAAGGGATAACAAGTTCAAACGGTCACAAACTCCTCCATGATCGTTTCAGATTGGACATAAGAAAGAACTTCTTTACTGTCCAAGCCCCCAAGGTTTGGAATAGATTGCTGCTGGAGGTGGTTCAAAGCACCTACTCTAATAACCTTCAAAGGACATTTGGATGTTTATCTTGCTGGGATCCTATGATCTCTGCTGACTTCCTGCCCCTGGGGCAGACGGCTGGACTCGATCTTCCGAGGTCCCTTACAGCCCTAATGTCTATAAAATCGGGGAATTAATGGTTAGGCTGCAGTACTGAAAAGAAGGACCTGGGGGCTACAGTACACAATAAGCTGAATGAGCCAATAGTATACTTTTGTTGCAAAAAAGCCAACAGCACATTGGATTGTATTAACAAAAGTATCACTTGCAAATCAAGGGAAGTGATTCTTGTGATAAGGCCTCACCTGGAGTACCGTATCCAGCTTTGAGCCCCAAACTTCAAGTATATGTACAGCTTAGAAAAAGACCAACACAGAGCAGTGACTAGGGATCTGGGAGGTTCAAACTTACGAGAAAAGGCTGAAAGAACTCGGGTTATTTAGTTTGGCAAAGACAGGGGGTTTGATAAAAGTAGGGGCAGGCAATTATTCCAGGCAGATGGCCACTTACCCAGTTTTACCAAGCTGTCAAGAGCTGCATGGTTAGCCAACAGGTGTCCCGCTCCCTGGTTGCCATCTTGTGACTGGAAGTCCTGCCCCCTAACCCTGGACCTTAGCCATAAGAAGCCCCTCCCTTTTCCCCCCAGAAGTACTCCTTTCAGCAAGGGGTTTTGTCATCTCAGAACCAAAAAAATACCAAATGATATTCTAAAGGGCAAACATCTAAAACAGTCATTAATTTGACTTCAGAAAATATTTTTGTCCTAGTTTACATGCATTTGTTTAGTGTACATAGAGGTGATTGCATATAATAGCTTAAAATGAAGTCTTACTCTTGTATATTGTTGGGGAGAGTAGGTATAGGTCTGTGGGGGACTGTGGGTATGTGGGAGCATGTGGGGGGGCTGCATGGGGGCCAGGTGGATGGGATGTGTGAGGGGGTATGGGTGTGGGCATCTGCGTGTATAGCAGTGCAAGGGGGTGCGTGTGTACATGTGTATGGTGGGGTGTGTATGTGGGACTCACCCTGCACACACGCACACACACACCCTCCCTGCTGCCACACAGCCAGGGTACTGGTGCAGGCCAGTGTTCTCCAGTCAGGTAATGCAGCTGGGAGACGCATGGTGCTGTAGCAGTGTGGAAGTACGAAAATGGCTGGGGGTGGGACAGGGCTGGGCTGCTGCATTCCCCAGCCTTCTGTGATTTTTGACAGGCAGCCAGGAGCAGATAAATATTTTCTTATTATTTTAGGGGCTCCACAGGCCAGACAGAATGGCCTGGTTGGCAAAATCCAACCAGCAGGCCATGTTTTGCCAACCCCTAGATAATAGTTTCCAAATACCTGAAGGGCAACTACAGAGCAGATGGAGATGGGCTTTTTTCTGTGACTGTAGGGGAATGACTAGGAGCAATGACCTCACATTTCAAAAGGGAAAATTCAGGTTGGTAATTAAGGAGGAACTTTCTGACTGCGAGAACGGTCAAGGTTTCGAACAGGCTACTTAGAGAAATTGTAGAATCTCTATTGGTTTAGTCAATTATGCTTCTGTTTGAGCAGGGACCTGGACTAGATGACCTTATGAGGTTCTTTCCAGCCCTTCCTTCCTGTGAGCCTACCCCACTAAAGTATTAAACAATGGATATTTTGTGTAATAAGTTGTACCTGCACAGAGCTAAAGCAGCCCTTTATCTGTTTTATTCTGAAAAGCAGTAAGCTTATTGGAAAAAGTGCATCTACTCAGGATCAGTTGCTTATTTTTCCAAGAAGCTTAAAATATTTGCAAATTCTAGTTTTCAAATAAAAGATTGGATTTCTACTCAGGGTATATGCCTCTGGTACTGGAATTGTTAAATTGATCTCTTATTTTTAAGCTATTGCATCCAGTAGGGAACTTCTTGCTTTTCTTCTACTATGGAATAATAGTGACCTCTAGTGCTCCTAATCAGTAGCTTTAAGCAAAAAAATTATAATGCTGGGAAAAAAACGGGTACAAAAATCCAGAATTTGGATTAGACTTGGATGAACAGAAATGTGCCAACACTCGATGCTTAAGAGGACAATACCTTACATGTGAGTTTTCTTTTTTTTGTTTCTCCAAAATATACAAGCTGAATTTAATTACCACCCAGGTGACTCAGAAGCTTTAAAAATGTCTATGAAAACTTATTTTTTTTTCACTTCTGTTTCATAAGAAAAAAAGGGAACCCTGAATTCTTGTTCTACATAAATCTTTACACGTCTGTAGCTATCAAGCACGGAAAGTGCTTCAAGGACTTCAAAAATCTGTATCCTTCCACATGTACTACTTCCATTATGCCATTCCATGAACAATGGAATAAATTAACAATAAATTAACAATAAAACTGTATCACAATTCTTTATGTATGCATGCAGAAGTAATAGATGGGTAAGCATGTGCCTACTGGACTGAGAATGCCACTCAATACATGTACACACTTGGATAGAGCGCCATTGATCATTGGTATATTGTAGTTTATATGCAAGAGTGCACTTTCCATAAAATTACTCTAAACAAAACACATTATTACCAATATGTAAGCTACTTATAAACTTACCACTAAAAATATACTGCAGCCTGAAGTCTTTACTAAATTAGAAGCTTTTAATCATTTTTCTTAAACATGTTACAAGTTTAGAGAATGAAAATTAGTGTTTCAATAGAGAAAGTATATTTTTTCTAAATCTGTCAGATAACATAAGAAAATTCGTTTTACTCAAAGATCCTTGAACACTGGCTTCCAAAATGAGAAGCGACATATTTCAGGCAAAAGGACAGAAATCTGACAAAACTAATGCATCTGAGAAAATGACTTTTTACAGTGAAAATTCTAGGGCAACCTTAATCATTGAATATATTTATACTTACATTATATACTTTTTTACCAAAGTAGAAAAACAATCTTTAAGTATGAATTTAGGTGATATGCATATACAAGCTAGAATTTATCCATAAAAATCTCAGAGTATACATGTTAAAAATTAATTTTTAACAATATAAAGCAAAAACTATTTAATTTTGCCTTACCTTGTAAATTCTAGCACATTTAGTAATTCATATCTTTCTTCCTGACCAAGCTGAAAAACAAGACATTTTAAAAGAAGCTTAAATCTATTTAACAAATGGACTAACAACCACTTTTTGACACGAACCTACTGTGATTGTATATGAGCCCTGTAACAATGATGGCTGATGACAGACGTGAAAAAAACAAACCAAATCAAACCAAACAGTGCTTTACCGGAAAAGGAAGTGCATTGGTTCAACACAGCTCCCCAGTGTCTTCATAGACCAGGCACTTCAGTGGAGTTTTGGTGCTTTTATCTGAAGTTGATTCAAATCAGCTATTAGATGAAAGCTTCAAAAGACTCCCCCAAAGCATGCAATGTATAGAGATGCTGAGCAAACTGGGTCAATCTAATGCAATACCTTTCCTGGGCATGTGCTGCACTCGGCATGGGGCCATACCAAGCTGAAAGTAAAATGTTGTTTTTGGGTTTTTTCACATCTCTAAGCAACCAATATTAACAACGACTCATACAATCATGTTAATGTACTTACAGAATCGATGATTACCGAGTCAGGTGTCCTTCCAGTAAACACAAATCGAAGATGCTTGGCTGCTCTGACCAATGCTCCCTCATCTGCAATGAGCCAATTAGGTGGTTACATAACTTTTCTGTGAATTGGGATGTGCAGGTTTGAGTCCTCTCAGATTGAGAAGGGTCTATAACTCTGGCCTCCCACTTGCTGAAAAAGTACAGCAACTGCTCTGTTACTGTTCAAAAGGTATATACATCCAGCATCACCAAAGTGCAAGCTACTATTTAGGTGCTTATGTCTAGGTGAGCATTTCAGGCAATGAATGCTTGTGTTCAGCTCAGGACTACAGATAGGCAGAGCTCTGCCACTTGAGTCTGGAAGACAGGTGGCATTTCAGACACATTTCCCTTTTCTCTATTTCCTACCGGCAGGCCTAGGGGTCCTCCTGCTTAGCTGGCTGAGTACTGTGAATCCTAACTGCAGGTGCTTATGCCTCTGTATTTAAAATATGGGTAATTAGGTGCCTAATTTGATTTTGCGGATCCTATGCTCAGCACTAGGGACTCATAAGAGGTGAATCTCTTCCCCATATTCATATCAAATACTAAAAGAGAGGGAACACATTATATTAGTTACCTAAGCCCAGGAACGGGTTTGCAGCTGTAAAACTTCCTCCATAGGTGTTTAAACCATATTGCAGGTATGCACTTAAGTCTGGGAGACATGGGATTTTGGACTTATCCCTCTCTCAAAGACTTAGACTACTGTTCTTCTTATTCAGTGTAATGATGGGTTAAGTAGCTCGTAAGAACAAGACTCCCACAGGCAAACAAACTGATTTAGGAGTGCAGTGTCAAACTCAGTTTAATGATTTCCATCCTTGGTATTTAAATTAGGTATGGTGACACTGTTACCGTATCTATCTCTAGGTTGTAGTTTTGGTTATAATTTCTTTAGATCTGCACTCATGAATAATTTAATGATAATGGATAAAATTATGTTCAATGCCAGTGTCAAAATACTACCTGAGAATAATGGTCCATGAGACTAGTGAGGCTAAGGCATAACAGTTTCTTCTACCGCCATCAGAACATAAAAGGAATGATATGGCTAGCATCAGATCTGGCTGCCTTTCGATTTCCCAGCCTCAATGACCAGGTACCCGTTTACAGGTTGTGCTAGGCAGGCTGTCTAGCTCCTTTGCTTCTATAGGTGGGTTTTTCTCCTTGCAAAGCTTCTCAGCCAGCCCTCCCAAATAAAACAGTGTGCGTGTAATCATTAAACAAGCAAACAAGCAAAAACTCTTTTGCCCCATCTCTTCCACCAGGAGGAGTTCCCCTTTGACTTTGGCCCCAGCACAGAATCCCTGTAACAAGCTGTTCTGCTTACAGATTGCTTTCTCCTCTACAGGAATCTTTTTAAAGCTCCTAGTTGTACAGTCCCTGACTATCCAAATGCTTTGCAGCTGGGCTCTCTCAACAGAACTGACTGTTCTTTCCATAAGTGGTTCCCTAGGGATAGCACAAGTCCAGATCAGAGCTTAATGTCATGCCTCAAGAGCATAGCGAAAAGCACCTGAACTATTCTGCCATCATACTTCAGATCAAGATAATTGTACAAATCGCTAAATAAACATATTCTGCTGTTTGGGCACTGTGCCACTCCACAGAGACCGAGATTTCATTCCTTAGCATCAAGACTGAAAGTTTTTTAAAGAGCCTAATAGTACAGTGGCATATGCAGTGGCATACCTAGGGTCCCCAACAACCGGGAGCCTGCAATCGTACCCCCCTGGGATGATCTGAGCAGGGTGCAGGACCAGGCCAAATCAGCCTGTGCGGGGCCCTGCCTCCCACACCACAGTATGCCTGTGGGGGAATTACCAGCATGGTATACTGGCTGTGTGGGAAGGAATGCTAGCCAGAATTTCCGGCTGGAACGGCAGAACAAAGCCACAACCCACCAGGTGGGTGGGAAGGCCACACAGCAAATGCAGGAGGCGCCCAGGGGCCTTGCCCCCTGCCCTATCAGCATGCCGCTGGGCACATGCAAGTCTGAGTCTTATCAGACTGAGGAGGACCAATAACCCAGGCCTCCCACCCCCTGGGAAAGTATTATATCTGCAGTGCTATTGTTCAAAAGGCATGTACAACTATCATCACCAAAGCGTGAGCCACAAGTTAAGTGCTTAAGTCTAGAGTCAAATTAAACAGTTAACTCTAACAGGAGTGACATAGTTGATGAACAGGAACAAAATATGTAGGACACAATACAATTTCAGGAACAGGTAAAACATGAAATGTTGGTTTTAAATAAAGAAAAGGTTTGAAGAAAATATACAAAAAGGCTGGCAAATGCAGAAAACAAACTATTAAATTAAAAGACATAAATAATACATCGTAAATTAAAATTAAATGAGAATAGATGTAACTATTTGTATGCATTTAAAAAGAAACTGAACTCACCTCACCAAGTTGCATTCTAAAGGGCCTATATAAAAGGTCTGGTCACTGCCAACTTGTACCCCTTTGTCCTCCCCCGTCATTATTTTTCAACTTATTATTTCTTTCTTAAAATTAGATTATAAGGGTGGGAGTACATTACTGTATGCTTACATCATGACTAGTATAATGGGACTCCAAATCTGATTGAGGTCAAGTATTATTTTAACAACAAATAAATATTTTAATTAAAAATAATGTTGCTATAGTACATATTTTCCAAAACTGAGTTTGGAAAAACATTCAATTGTTTTTCCTGATATTTTAAATATCATCTCTTTTTGTTCTGTAGTTCAGGGCTGTCCAAATGGTGGCTCACAAGCTGCATTTGACCCACGAGGGATTAGTCTGGAGTCCTTGGACTCCTGCTCTAGGTGCTACTCTCCTTGTTGGTCTCTTCTTGCTGCTGCTAGAGCCTCTGGGCTTCCCCTTCCCTTCTTTAGCTTCTACTGCATGTGTGTACCCTTGCAGACAGGGTGGTGTGTTGCAGGACTGTAGGACCACAGGAGACCCAGGGACCTCGAATGGCATGGGAGTGCTGGTGCGTGCAATGAGGATCGCATGCAACACAGAGCATCATGATGCAGGGGCACTAGTAAAGTGCATTATATGGGGACCTGTGGAAATGGTAAGAGGATGAGGCACTGTATGGCATGTGGCCCTCACACCCTACAGCCCCTAGCCATTCAGAAGTTACACAGTCTTTTTGTAGTTTATCATTATTGTCCTACTTAGGATCTTCATTTTTCATTCTTAATACTACATGGTGTTGTTTTCTTTTGCAATGCTTTGTTAAATCAATGCATTTAACAAAGCATGCCAGAAGGTCATAAGCAGTGGTATTAATTTCTTCTAGTTACCATTCATTTTCTGTCTGTATTTAATCAATTAATTTAGTTATTCACAATATAGCTGACAATAGCTAGGTGTCAAAGTATAGGTAATAATTCGCTTTGTATTATTGTATAATATATATACAATCTATAAATAAAATCTGAAGATGAAAAAATTCCATTCAAAGCCTTATATAAAATATTATCACTACTTCTGTATGCTATTTTTAAATTCCTGGAAAACATCTTGACCCTATGAAATTTTGAATGATTTCTGTGGGTTGGATGAAATAACTTTACAGTTTTCATGTAATTACTCTGGTCTTACCTGGAGATGCTGCTTGATAAATAATTGTATCACCTTCTCTTTCTGGAACTGCGGTATGACAAACTGCCATCATTGTTAGAAACTCACAAATGATGGGTGCAGTTGGCTAAACCAGAAAAAAAAATGTAGAGGGTGAGGGGAAGAGGTCAGGAGATAAAAACAAACAAACAAACAACCCCTCTATCAATCAATCAAATCAGGGTACTATTTAAAATTTAGTAGTGTGCGAATAAATATAAATTCAGAAAAAACTTATTCTTGATTGCAAGAATAGACAATTTTACAATCTGATTATACCAACTTGATTAACTTGAAGTCCATTAGTTGGACCACTGAAAAACAATGTTTTCCTCACCTCTCATTCAAATACCACAAAGTAAGAAGCATCCTTCTGTTTCATTTCTTTGGTTAGCTTAAATATCTCAAAAGTGGTCATCCAAGACAGTTTACTGAAATTGCCTAACCATTCAGATCTTAGAACAGCATGATTAAGAAATTACAGTAAATATTTTAGAGTTTAAGGTGTGAGGCTGTTGTCATCAAGACCCAACTCCTAAGTCATGTAATTCTAATACATAAGTAGTTAACATGCTTAGATATAGGGCTAATTACAATTAATACATTTTATATTTACTTAGAATTAAAAGCTGCTTGTGACTGGAAGCTTATTGTTTAGACAGACTATAGATTGATTTCAGGTAAGTACAGAATTTAATTTTCTTTAAGGACACGTTCTTCTGACTTTGCAAAGTACCAATATTTGTTTCTCTCTCTCTTACATGATTGCTCTGGAGATTTTCCAGCAATGATGAATCACTGAATGCTTTTTCATCTCCATTTTGTGACCCCAGCCTAAGAAAAATGAATTCAAGACATTGGAAGAGCATCATATTAATGTATGAAATATTCACCTGAAAAATCACCTAAGACCAACACATTGCAGCCAAATGTAGTTCATGTCTATGTAGTGTCCATGACACCACATTGTAACTGATAAACATACATGTATGCAAAGAATAACTGAGGTGAATCAAACATTTATTGTTTAACTTTGATATCTAAACAACTCTGAAAATATATCATTACACACATTGAAAGGTAATGAGAGGTTCATTATTAACTTGGATAATGGAATGGCTAAAGTAAAAGTTAAAGCTAATACAATAAACTAATAAAACCCAAAATGGAAGCAAATCCTAGATACTAATCTTTGTAAGACAACTCACGTCTGAATGGAAACCCATTAACGCTATGGGAGGTCTGTGCACAAACAGGAATTTGCTTACAGTAAGCAAACTGCAGAATAAAGCCCAAATAAAAAATTAAATTTACCGTTCAAGAAATAAGTCATGTGAGTCTCCTACAGACTCAGAAAAAAGATAATAAATACAGCATAATGTAAAGGTTAAACATCAAACATAAAATATTTCTAAACCATAGCTAGGTCTACAAAGTAAAGTTATCATACCCAGAAATGGTAGAAGCAGTATAGCTATGTCCATACATCAGTAAAGGAGGATTAAATGAACCTCTCAACAGTGCTAGTTACCGGATGTGGCTATACTAGTTCCAATTTAGGAAGCAGAATGCCTGGAGCAAGAAAGCTCAACTGAGACTGTGGCTGCCAAACATGGTAAGTTTACCATGCAAACACAGCCTGTACTGTCACTATGGTATGTAATTATCCTTGTAAAGGAGAAATAGTATAATTAACACTTTTTTCAATAAATATGCATTTCATAGCTAAACTTTGTGACTGAAGCCCTGCTGAAGCCTGTCTTGAGCTCCCAAATGTGCCTGTAGATCCCTTGGGCAGCTTCACATTTAATTCAACAAAAAGAATGTCCTCCACAAAAGTAACAGCTCTAGCACTCCAACTTGGGGCAAAAAAATCTTAGTCCAGCTGAATTTAACAACAGTTTAGCTCCAGGTTTCTAAGAACAGTTTTTAGCTTGTTAGCAGACCAGAACAAAAAGGGAATATGAGAACAGGCTATATAAAAACTCCATATTAAGAAGAAAGTGATTAAGGAGTTACACACACACTCCAGTCAGCCCCAACCCACTACACCAGTGCCAGGTGTCAGACCTGCAAGTTAGGCTTGAGAAATAAGGAAGCACAGATGATTTTGCCTTATTATGGGAAAATAAACTTAACAGACTGTTTAATCGATTTGCTAACAGGCAGAATCCTGCTGACGTGTTAAGGAATGGGGACTGAAAGCAGTGACTACTAGGACCAAAGGCTCTATTGGTTTATATTGGACTTCCACTTGGAGACTCTGCTGTCCTGGAAGGGGTTGAGCTCTTTCAGTGACCATCTGGGGGCTTAAGCCTGGTCACTAAAGGAGCTAAGATCCCACTGGGGGAAGAAGCAAGACAGCTGCTGTGATGCCAAGAGATGAGGGCGTGTGGAGAGAAGAAGGTTTGTCTGGGATCTTTAGACCATCTCTGATTAAGGAAGGATATAGGGAAAAGATTGAGCCTAGGGATAGTACTAGCAGGACTGTTTAAGTCTACTCATTTTTGCTGGCCCTTTTGTGAGCATATAAAGAACACCACAAAAGATGCTCCTGTGGTTATTTCTGAAGACAAGCTCTCTCAAAAGAATCCAGAATCAACTAGTTCTAAAACAGTTTTTGAAGCTTTGCCTATAAGGATCTAAAACTTTGGTCACTATACACAAGTGAGGTGATAGAAAGGACTGAGAACTATCTGGAGACTGATGGAGCAGATTGTCTTGAACAGTGGACCTGAACAAGGATGAACCTGAAAGGAAGGTGAAAAAAAACAAAACAAAACAGGAACCCCAACTGGGGAAGCCATAGAGAAATGTAATCAAGAAAATGCCAGGCTGTCCTAAACTTTAGGATGCAGATGAGCCACTGGTCTCATAGCCAGTTTCAACTGAGTGGAAATGCCTCGAGATGTAATCAACTGACTTTTCCCCTGTGTGTTTCTAACATAATTAAGTTGGATACAGACTGTCCACAGCTACAATGTGAAATGTCCAGAGTTCTTCACAGCCCACAATATAAAGCCTATTATTTAGACTTTTAATAGAGTTTACTCTGACAACTTGAAACCCATTTGAAAATGACTGAAGACTGCCAGACATAGGGCAAATCAAAGTGTGAAAACAGGCGGTGGATGGCTTCACTGGCTTTCTGTTTGGAGAAAGGGGTTCCTGTCAGCTAAGGCTGGCAGATTTCTCCTAGTACACATCTCATGAGTACACAAGAAACCAAATGTAGAGCCCACATTCATAGCTCACTCAAAAGGTATAAAGCACTCCAATTGAAGTCAGTGATAGAAATTCTTCTGTTACCAGAATACTGGGAGGAGAACAGCACTGGAGACGTTTAGTAGCCTGAATTAAGACTACCAAGGAAGGCAGAAAAAAGATGCAATAAAAATGGTTCTAGATCCTAGAAAAGCAGCTGTTGAAATGGACATGAGAGAAGGAAGGAATAAAAAGAGACAATCAAATAGTGGGTAGCTAATAGAAAGAAGAACCGACATAGACAAGGGTAAACTAAGCATGGGAAGCAATGCTGCTCACTTTTTGAGCAGAAACAAAGCATGCTGAGGCAGTAATAAGGATCAGGGAGAAAAGCTCAACAGCAAAACCAAGCAATGCCTGTTTGATAGAAAAGCAAAGCATGTTGATGGCCATATCTGCTTGTCAGAATACTACACAGCAAAAAAAAAAAAAACAAGACCCAGGATGAAAGTCATGGTCTTTTCATAAGGTCACCTGTTTTAGGGACAGAGTTATTTTAATCTTCAACTGAAACAAACAGTTTTAGGATTAGGTCTTGTAAATCAACTCTGCCCTCTTAGCATTTCTGGTGGGTGTTAAATCTGAAAGAATTTAAGTAGAAAAAACTGCGGCTCGGTGGAGGTTGACCAAAGATCAGGTTGGCAGTTCCTGTGCCGTGAGAGAAGCCATTTTTATCTGGGGTCTACCTGAGACAGAACGTGGACCAGAGTTTCATTTTGAAGATTATCATTCAAATAATTATTATCTCATTGGTAAGAACAAAGATTAATGAATTCTTTCATCTTTTCAGAGTTAAGGGAAACACTGAAAACTTAAACTAATATTTGCAAGGGTAATTATTTTCCAATTAAGTACAACACAGGTCAGATGAAAAACACGTATTTATAAAGCTATAAAAATATTCTAAATTTATGTTTCTTATGGTTCCCATTTGAAGATACAAAAGCAGAAAAATATCATACTGGATTTCATTATAATTGGAAAATTTCAAACATTCATGAAAATTCTCTTTCTTATTTTTATTTTCAAAAGACCCTGACTGCACAAGCACTTAGACAAGTTGTTAATTTTGTCTGAGATGTTGTTTGAATGCCTTGTATTTTCAAGTCAAGCACGCATGTGCTTGCATTATATGCTCCACAGACTATCAAATAAATACGTATTGCACTTTTATGATCCTGTTCAAGCAAATCCTTGATTATTTTTAATACAACCAACTTCCTATCATTAATCTAGCAAAATAATAGTTATTTTCCCCAGAAACTTTAAAACAGTGGTTCTTAACCCTTTTAGACTCAAGGAACCAGTTTGAAAATAGCTCTTAGCTTTCACTCATTTTTGAACTACAGAAAAACAGAGCAATTCTTTTGCTCAAGAAAACTACAGCAGCAGGTCACAATGTTTTTGACGATATGGTTTCCTACCAGAAATCTCTGGGTTTATCTTGTGAGAGTCACATGTAGGCATCTGCACACTTCACCTAATATTGCATGGCATTGTGTGGCACTCTTAAAAGGATCTCATGGTACCCCAGGGTAGCGTGGTTAAGAATCACCACTACAGAATCTATGCTATACATCAGGGGCAGGGAAGTCTTTGGGCTGGAGGGTCAGTTAGGGAGTTTTGGTGAGCTATTTGTGGGCTGGGTCAGCACCCTCTCCCCACCTCCCAGGTTAGCACCTTCTCACCCCCACCAAAGTCAAGGGCCATACTTCTCACTCACTCCCCCATATACCCACCTTTTCAGAGCTGCAGCACACCGTGATCCTCACTCTGACCAGAGCTACAATATGCCCCAATTTCCTCCCTGCCTGGAGCTCCATATGCCCCAATCCCTACCCCCGACTTAGCACATGCTGGTCACGTCCACAGCTTATGCCAGCACCCAACCAGTACACAGGAAGAAGTCCCAGGTAGACTCTGGTGTCAGCTGTGGATATGGCCAGCCAGTTCTGGGGGCACATCTGCCTAGGTCTATAGTTAGGCAGAAACAGCCCTGCCCACCTGGCACCATGCAGTGGCCTGAACTACCAGCAGGCTGGATCCCATGAGTTTGTGGCTGCTTGCCTGCAGGTCAGATACAACTCTACATCTCATTACTGGTAGGACAACTATAGGGTCAAGCAGAATCCTCAGATTTTGTTGATGTCTTCAATTATATTTCTCTAATAAATCTAACATGGTATTTTTGAATAATCAAACTTTGTCAAGTTCGATAAAGTAAAATTGTACAAAATTTACTATTCCCACATAGGTTTGATTTTAAATCAGTTGCTAGGAAAACGCTTTGTATATTTTAACATTCATTTTTTAAAAATATATGGCTAACAATGTTAACAATTAGAAAAGAATTAAAAATCTTAGTTACTAAATGATTTTTTTACTGCTTACCAATCATCTGAAGAATAACTATAATCCTCAGGTTCAGGACAATGGCTGCACAAAAAGCAAAGCAGGGATAGAAATAGAAGGGGAAAACATAAATCACTGAAGCAACGAAATCAGATTACATAAAAGCGAAATCAGCAAAGGAAATTAATGTCTTAAAAAAATAGAATTTAAGAACATTGTTAGTGCCAGGAGAACAGTTAGCAGAAAACGCTATAAACAAAATGTAACAGAACTGTCAGGCTAAATTAATTTAGGATTGATATGATGATATCCAACAAAGTGCCTAATCCAAAACCAATTTAAGCCAGTGGAAACATTCCTACTAACTTCAGTGGGCCTTGTATTTATCTATTACTACTTGAAGAGAAGTCTAAATTGGAGAAATATAGTTCCTAAGCAACAAGATATGTTAAATACCATATTTTAATGCATATAACATATACTGTTGCCCTCAGAAAAAATGAACCCCCCAAAACTGAGGTGTGTATTAATTGGGGAGGCTGATTTTCTACCTGGATGGAAGCACCACACAGTGCAGCAGCTGTGGTATTATTGTGCATACAGCTATACGAGTCAATTTACATAATGGCTCATTGTTTTTCATTCCACAGATGTTAATGACCATTGCCCCTTTTTAATGATCTTTCTGTTCCACTAATCAAGCTAACCTTAGGGCAGTTTTGCCATCTGATGGCTACTCCTGGTCTCTATTTCACAGTCTCCTTCACAGCTCAGACTTTTTAGCTCTTTAGAATAGCTTTTTTGGTCTCTGGAAAGATGTATGCTTTTGAAAAATGAGTCTTCAGCAGCAGCTAGGGATTAGCTTTAGTTATGCAAGAAAGGGAAAGTGAGTCAGCTGAACGTACAGATCTTTCTCTTCTCTATACAGCCATAACTCTGGAAAAATCTTCTCTTTTCATTCTGCCTTTCAGAGCCAAGGTGCATATTATATTTGGGGGCATGTTATATGCAAGAAAATATAGTAATAGTTCACCTGCCAGCTCAGCCCCTTCATTTCTATTTAGAAATATTTATGTTCATTTAAGGGGCAGATCATCAGGTAGCATAAACTGTCATAGCTCTACAGAGGTCAATATACATCCCACATAAAACCCATTTTTAAATATCTAAAAGCTATTAGAACTGCAGAATTCAGAAATACAGAGCAACACATCTGGCTACAGAAGAGGAAGGATTTAGTCCTATGATGGCACATGTGAATGTTTATCTACCACCTCATTAATACTACACTTCAAAGGACTCGTAGAGAAAATGGGGCAGTTCTATTTCTCTACTCTCCCTTTGATAGTTTTGCTGCATGAGACAGAAGGGAAGTAAAAACTGAAACCGATTCTCAAGGATGCTGTGGTTAGAAATGTCCCTATGTAACTTGACTTTCTGTTCCCTTATGAAAAGTAACGTTTTTCAGTAGACAAGCTTCTGTTTAAGATTCCTGTGTCTTTGCAAGGGAAATGCATGGTAGTCGGAAAGCAGGAAAAACTGAAATCAAGCTGACAATCAAAGATTTATTGATTAAACATATAACCACCTGAATTATAAATGCTGTTTCTTCAATGTCATTATTGTTAGCATTTTGGCTGAGTCGTACCAAATTGCTAAAGGAGAAAAATTTGAAAGCTTTGTTCATATTATTACTCCTATTAACAAAAACGTTAAACATTTGATAATTAATAACTTTGTTAATGTATTTAGCGTCTAAAGTTTACAAAAAGAGCAGCTTAAGCTTAGACTCTTAAGACCACATTTAGACATCCCTGGGTGGGATTTTTAGATCAGTTCCTGTGCAACTCTAGAGATGCCTAAATATTTCTTGATGAATATGCAAAGAACTGTCAACTTCCAGGCAGTGCTATCACATGTAAGCCCCATGACGACTCGCAGAATTGGGGCTAAATCCTATTTTACTTTATACAACCTAAATGCCACACAAACACTCATATAACTATAGCTCTTGGCACTTTTGCATAGTTTGTGATTCAGCTCTGGACACACAAGACAGACCACACTCTGGCTAGACAGGTACATAGTGATACAAGATTGCTAAGGTACATGCATATGCCCAGATAAATCCTGAACTTTTAACTGCAGAAAAAACATGATTAGTATTGTGAGCCAGACAAAGATGTTCCTTCCATGTCTTAAGTCATACTGTCCAAAGAGCAGGAAACCCAAATTCTAGGTTCCTGTCATCCAGAGGGGGTCAGTGCCTCTCATCTTCTACTTCCCAGCAAAGTATCCTAATGCCTACTAGTTAGGCATTATACTGATCCTTCTATAGTGCTCCTTTTGAAGCTGGCCTGCTGAGCACCCAAATGAGAGAATGTTGGAGGGCTGGGAGGAAGTAAAGAAGCCAGACTGGGTGTCACTCAATGAGATGGATGGTGCCCTGGATTACAGGGCAATGGTGAGAGGGGTCCAGGCAATGCATAGGCCATGGTGTGGTGGCTAGACTATTTTTTGTGAGAAGTGAAATAGAATTTACCCCTAAGCTTTTCTCATCACTCTATGTTTCTTACTTGTAGAGCCAAATATGCTAGGCACTCTAAAAATATAAAGAAAATGTTTCAGTCAATAAGACTACTCATCTAATTAAAACAGTGGGAGAGGTAGATGCAAGTGTTGTAGTGCATAAGTGATTTAGGAGCATAAATTCCATTGACTTCAAACTGCAAATACTTAACTTGTGGAAGGTGGTTTCATCTAACAATGCAGCACTATTTATCTGCTTATCAATTATGTATTTAAGTTTGTGGCATGTCTAAAGTAAGAATGTTAAGGAGCTCCTGGACTTATTCTTTTCAGTACAGATGAACACTTGAAGTGCACAACCATTTTGCAGAAAATCTTCCTGTAAATTTTTAGTTTAATTTCTTTAAACTTAAAGAAAAAACAGAAAACATTCACTTGTCAATACAACTAAAACAAGAGCAGAAATAGCAACATATCAATCTAAATTAAAATTCCTGGCTTGCTTCTACCCTCATGAAGCCATCTGGACCTTAAATGGGTTTAATTTGTACATCATGTAGAGGATAAAGGAGAGGCCTGTTCTTTCTTTGCCTTGTGCAGATTGCATTGTAGGCGGTGACTCATGACACCACCTAAGAAGCCAAACCCTCGTAGTGTTTCATAGGCTAAAAGCGACTAAGTGATTATAA
>JAGPOW010001338.1:45924074-45996479 GCA_030014935.1 Caiman crocodilus
GGGAAATCAAAGCCTAGTGCGGGAAAAAGAAATTAGTTAGAGAGCGTTCGTTCTCGCCCTAGGAGTCTGTGGAAATTAAGGCTCTCAAGGTGCGACATGCCTCAGTGCTCCCTTTCCCGGGAGCACTGATCCCTCATTGGGGCAGAAAAATCTATCAGAAGTTGGGTCTGTTCAGATTCTAGGGTTGCCAACTGTGGATGTGGGTGGATGGGGGGGGAATGTGGTGGGCAGGGGAAACAGGGCTACAGGGGTAAGGCTGGGGGAAGGGGAAAGCATGATGCTGTTGGGGGCATAAGGATGTAGGGTTGGGTAGGGGGCTCAGGTAAGGGGGAAGGAAAGAATGGCATAAAGCCATTAGTGCAGTCTAGCAGTTCCTTACAAACCCAATATTTTTTTTTAATGCAAACTTTTTATTGACAGCCAAACTTTTTAATTATTATTATGGTTGATCTTAAATCCCTAAATTGGTACCCAGCCATTCTAATTGGGGATTGGCTGTAGGGTAGAGCTTAGCAGAAGAGTTACATTTACATAAAACAAATATCAGCAAATACAGGTTTCCTTTGATTTCTTCTGTATATGAGTTCCTGGAGAATGGCAGACAAATTGAATTTGCATAAAGTGAACCCACTTTACAATGTAACAAATAGGGATAGGTTCCCATGGTGGTAAGGGAGGGAATGAGCCTGAGACTAGGGAAGGGATGGGAGGGAGAGGTGCTGCTCCCCAGACTGCAAAAGGCAGCAAAGCAGAGGGAAGAGAGCGTCACTCACCCAGCCCCGGCTGCACCATGTTCTGCCTCTCCCCAGTCACCTTTGCTCCAGGGCTGTGCCATGCCTTGGTGCAGGCTGCTGGTGTTGGCTGCTCCTGGGGCTACTACAGCTGGGGCTGGGGCGAGTGTCATGGCCTGTGCTGCCCAGTGCTCCAGTTGTCTGCGCTCACCCCAGCCCATGGTGGAGTGGCCCCAGGAGCAGTTGACACCAGTTGCCTACATCATGGCATGGCACAGCCTAAAAGCTGGGGTGAGCCCAGGCACAGGGTGACAGGCGGAACAAAGTGTAGCCCAGCAGCTGCAAGCCACTGGCACCAGCCACTCTTAAGGCTGTTGCAGCCAGGGCTGGAGTGAGTGGGGCCATGACCCTTTCCCCTCCACCCACAGACTTACCTGCTTGGGCAGGGGGCAACTATGCTGATTGCATAAACTGAATTTACCTCACATATAACAAATTACGGGTCTAAATTATGCATATAAAGGACCCACGTAAATTGAGGGAAACCTGTATGCATGTCATTAGATACATATAGCTCTCAGTAAAAAGTTTGCACATTGAGGGGAAAGGGGACAGAACCAGAGGGAAGCAAAGGCTGGGGAGGAGGGGAGGCAGGCAGCAGAGGATGCAGGCACTGAAGGGAGGGGGTAAGTAGGCTGCAGGGGAAAAAGGTGGTGGAAATTAGCAGCAACTAAGAGGACCACCTGGCCCCTCTGCAGCTGCCTGACTCCCCCTCCCCTGCTCTACTTTCTTCACTGTAGCAGTTGGGGGAATTCAGTTAAAAAAAATACCCTCCAAAAATTAGATTCTATACCTGGAAATGATAACAAATTTATCAGTTTTTCATATATACAGTTTAATTATGGGGGGGGCATCTTAAATCCAGTTGTTTTGGATTCAGGATTTATGGAAGTGACTGCAAAAATGTTGTATATTAATGTCCAGCAGCTGTTGAGAAGAAACTATAACTTAGATTCTGGAATATTATAAAAGATCAGAGAGAAATCACTGTTACTTCTTGGGACTTGAGACTAAGATTAAATATTTGAAGACAAAACACATAAGGAAGTGTATTTGATCTAAAAGTAACTGCATAAGAGAACACAAATGCTTGAAGTAGAATGAGACTTTTCTGGAAAAAAAAAAAAAAAATCAGAGTTCTTATAACTGCTGCCAAACGGTTAGTAGACACACATGCTTTTAGACACTGAGATCCTTTAATCACAGAGGAGTTTAAAAGCAGCAGCAGCAGCAGCCGCCGCCTAAATTAGTGCGCCACAAAAATGGGCTGGATGGGGCCTTGACCATACTGGCCCTGTACTATATGCAGGATTGTGCCCGTGGACCAGATCCAACCCACAGACCAGTGAATGAAGTGTGTCACCAATTTTTATCCAGGTTAAAAAAGAAAATAAAGTGCCTCCCATGTATCGAGAGTTTAGGAAACACTAATGTAGACTTCTCAACAGAGACCTGGCAGTAAGATTTAATGGTGTTCTAAAGGATATGTAGTATTTCTAGAAGTAAAAAAGTAACCTGATGTCTGTCCTTTAATTTTTGGTCCCTCAAAGGAGACAATCAACGTGCTGTCTTTTTTGCGTTACGCAAAGCTTATGTATGTTGACAGATATGCTGTGACTGCAATAACTCCTAAAATCTGTACTTGCATAATATCTTAAAATGACTAATTGAGCAACCTAAGAATACACTACTTTAGAAGTTCTTTCCAAAAAGCAACAGGTTACTGTGTACTCTTGTTTACAGTATAGACAAGTCAGGTGTTCATCAGCATCAGAGTGCCTGAACATGCATCTTGGAATTATACATTAACAAGAAAAATCTCTAATCTTTTTAACTTGGCTTTTGCTTGCCAAAAAAGGTTCTCTTAAGGTTGAAAAACGCCAACCTCAAAAACATTTAATCATGACCACAAGAAAAAGAGTTTTTTGGCTATATTCAAAGCCAAGGGGACATTTTAAAAAGCAGTTTTAATTTGATATATAAAAATACTATTTTATATAAACATTTGTAATACTTACCCATAAGCAACTCCTGCTATAGTACACTTCTTGAATTGCATTACGTTGCAAGTCAGAGTACCAGTTTTGTCAGAAAATATGTATTTGACCTAAAAGAATGTTAAAATTAAATCACAATTTCAAAATCAATACCTATTATTATATTTTAAACAACTCATTGCTGTAAATACAGCAAACATTTTAGTTAAGTTTTGCACTCAATTATTTCACACAATGTTTTGGATATAAAAGGGTATTTAGATCTTTTAAATACAATAATTTATTTATAAAAAAAGTATCAAAGATGCACATCCTTGATACCTAATAGTTCCAGTCAAAAGATGACACAATGAGATTGATTTAGAATATTCTGTCTCGATCTTACTGTAAATTCAATCAGTATTTTGTTTTGGTATAGATATTTGAAGTCAATGTTATATCACTGTTAAAAAGACATCTGGGTTTTTACCATGTAAATTCATATGTAGTAATTAAGGAAAAATGGACACAGAGACAGGCTTGATTTAATACAAGGTGTCATCCTCCATTGTTCTGAATTCTTTGAACTATAAAAGACACCAATATTAAATTACTGATAGTTTTCTCCATAGATGCCAACAGTTCAGAAGAATGTTTAAAGCTGTTCTGTACTACTACGTTTGTGAGGCAAATTTCTTCCTAAATTCAAGAAACTAGAACTTGTACTGCAGGACATGCCTGACTCTTCCCTTGCTCTCTCCTGCCCCTTCAAAAATCTGCTACAAAAACCTTTTACTTATACTCCTTAAATGGAATTAAGTAAATTTTGTAAGTCAAAACAGCCTTTTTTGTTGATAGTTCAAAAGAAAAAAGACCCAAATATCATACAATTATTAGCGGGGCTAGTAGTTTTGTCAATTAATGAAGGTACCTTTACATTCCCAATAATAAGGTCTTGTTTTCAATGATTTACAATTTTCTCAAACTTTAGGTGCTTGGGGCAAATCTTTGCCATGGTAGGTATCTGACTCCGATTTTTTTTTCTGTAAATGGAATTCAACTTATGTAGCGAGAACAATTCTGCTCATATTAAATTGTGGTGACCTTTCCCCAGGCAGATGTACTGGGAAGGGCCCTGGTGTTCATAAGGGGGAGACAGCTGCGTCTCCCACCAGGTCCCGCTTTTTCCCAGCACCCAGCAGCAACTTTTCCCTGGCTCCAAGCTGAGTCCATAGCCCCAGTCCAAGCCTGGCAGGTTGGGGCCCCTGCAGCACCCTCCTCAGACCAGTGATCCCCAGCCACAACAAGCAGGAACAACCAGGCAGAAGCTGCTGCTGGGTGAAGGGAAAAAATAGGACCTGGCAGTAGGCTCAGTTGCTTCCTCTTCACCACTGCCAGGACCCTTCTGGCTGTGGTCGCCCACAACCTGAACTAATAAGAAAGGGGGAAACAAAGATAAAGAAGTTGGGGTAGGTAGAAGACCAGGGGGAAAACAGGATGATAGAGAAACTGGAGCCAATAAGTGAGGAAGAATATGAGGCAGGACAAAATACAAAGGGAGGGGGAAAGGAGATTGAGAACTAGTAGAATGTAGGAAGAAATTTGACAGAAAAGCCAGGGTACAGGTTCAGGGACTGAATTAACAAAAGAACCAGGTATATAAATAGTGGTGGGAAAGGGATACCAGAGTGAAGAGCTCAGAAAGAGAGGTAGACTGACTCAAAGCTATTGGGGACTGTCTGCTGAGGAAAGCAAATGCTGATTAAGATCGGAGGACAAAGACAGATCAGATGAGGATCCTGGCAGTGTAGAACAAGGACTAACTGGGCAAGAACATTGGGAACAAGGATCTGATGTGTCAGGGGATACTGAGAATGGCTGGACAAAAACATGAAGCAGCAGAGATAGAGACTCAGAGGTGAGACTAGAACTTGCAGAAGGAGACTGGATGAGACTAGCATAGTGAGGAGTAAGGGACTGGTATGAGGAGCCAAAGATGATGGAGACTGAACTCAGATTATCTGAAACAAAGCAGAAGGGGGAAATGCAGGCAATGAAAAGCAGTCTGTTTCTACTACAAAATATACTCTTCTAGAGCAATGGTTCTCAGTCTTTTCAGTCACAGCACTCCTCCCCAACTTTCTGAATGTGGTGGTACCCACTGTTAGTGCTGCTTCAACTTAACTCAGTGCTTCTCAATGGGTGCTGCTACATCCGGGAAACACTGTCCCATATGCCTGCTGCACAGCCAACTCAGCAAGGACTGGCATGTGCACACATTCCTGCTGCATTAGGGCTCTCTGAAAACCCTAAAGCAGACAAAGCTAGGTAAGGCTGCAGCTCTTCCATCATCTCCCCCCTCAGCCCTTTCACAGTCCACAGAGAAACAAGTGCATGAGTGGAACTGTCATGTGCCTCTGATTCCAGAAGAAGTGTAGGGAAGGCATGGGGTGGGGGAGGGAAGGGGCTGTTTAAGAAGGTCTATAGTCCAAGCCAGCTCTCTCTTTAGGGTTTTATCGGGGAGCCCTAATATAAGAGTGTACACATGCCATACCCCTGTGCATGAGGCACTTTTACTTGTACAAAGGGGCTGAATTTATGTTGTAGAGACAACCTTGGTTCTGGCATTTCCTATCTTCAGATAAAGAATCGCTTCAATTTTAAAAATGGCCTTTACCCATAGCTTGTGGGGTGATGCACACATGTAAGGGATTTTGTAAAAACTGAATGCCTGTCTAAGAATAATATAACATTGACCGATTGCATTTATAATAAGATAGACTATTTAAAAATAAAAATGAACATGAGTGTATTTAAACAGTGGGAATAAAAAAGGTTCATGAATTCCAAGAAGCAAATTATTTCATGACTACATCAAGCAAGAAAAGTGTTATACCTGGCCAAGTTCTTCATTGAGATTGGATGTACGAGCCATAGCAGAATTATCTGTAGGTTCATAGTGCATGTCTATATCCTAAAGAAAAAAAAAAGGAATGTAGTCAAACGCTGGTTTTCTATAATGTCTTTAAAGACAAATAAATAAGCTAAGTAAACATTTATTGTAACTTGTTACTTAGGACATGGAAGACTAACAAGACCATTGAAGACCATGGGGCAAGCTAAGCTGCAAACTTACAGGACTTTACCAGCTGAGATACTTCACTGAGAAATAAATTCTCTTTTCTCACACTGTAGGAATCTGCACATTGGCAAAATGTAAAGAAGCTATAGCATAGTAGAATTGCATCCTTATACCCTAGTTTGCGCCTTGCAGTAACTTGCCTTTGTGCCCATGCCTTTATAGACCAACTGAATAAAGATCCATGCATTTAATCTGTATGTATGCAATCTGAATTGTATTTATTGTACGTTGATTGAACCACAGAGACAAGCAGATAATTTCCAAAGGTGTTCTGAGCAGATATAAATGTGTTCAGGTCTTAAATTAACTTAATTATTCATATGAAGCTTGAGAATTGTAGTTATTTGCATATTAGAAAATAATGGTAACCAATATATTGAAGATGGGTACTATTAAAAAGCTATAGCAATAACATATTTCATAAAATGTCTTATATTTAGGATACAAAACAGAAATGAACTGAAAACATTCCCTAAAAAACATTGTTTTAAAATAGAAGTTATATTTAAAAATATATTAATTAGATTACTAGAATTTCAGAAATAATTACAGGATGCTGTGGTTACTAAAAAAAGATTGCTGGCAAGAAAAAAGAGCTGGATTTAACCTTATAGGACATTAAACCATGTTAAAATATAGCATAGTTGGGGTCCCTAATAACCTCACTTGCCTGGTAGCAATACTACACAAACCCTAGCTTTCAGTCCTAGATCAGATTTAAATGATTCTTAAAGATATAGCTGTATCTGCAAAGATGCACAATTTTATTTTTTCCTTTCTTCTCCTGGTGTCACTCACTACAAGGCAGCATAAATGTGTTTCAGTTCTATAACTGTGCATTTATAATGCTTGTGTTAGCAATTCTTTTGTACATGCCTATCAACACTAAACAATTCCTTGAATCTTATATCCTATTCTTCCAGGTTCTCTTTTCTGTTTTTTTTTCTTTCAGATTGTAAAAAATACTCAGAAGTACTATGTCCTATATTCTCTCCCAATGCCTATAACCTTTGGGCACTATCATGACAGCAGGGAATAGATATGTAATATATTTGACAGTTAGAAAAAGACAAAATCTATTTTGTAAACCAATATGCAAATTGCAGACACTACTGTATGAATGTATTTGGATTATATAAATCACCAACATAAAATGAAGTAGAAAAGCAAAAGAGACCTGTATCTCTGCTAAGAGATGGCTAAAAGGGAGCTCTAATGGTTTATACCAGGGATGTCAAACTCATTTGGCCAGGAGCTGGATAAGTAGCGCGGGATTTGTCCACAGGTCAAACTGGGCATAAAGACCAGCCCTGCACATGTGTGTGGTGGAGCAGTCAGACTGGGTGCTGCATGGTCCTTCTTCAGCCACTCCAGGGCTGCGCTGCACATGGTAACTGCTCCACCGCTCTAAGACATGAGCTGGAGTAGGTGCTGCATGCAGCACATAGGGCCATCCATCATGCTCTGCATGCTTCCTGTATGTTGACTCCAATACCATGGGAAACACTGGGGGCCAGATGATAGGGCTCTGTGGGCCAGATCTGGCCCACGGGCCATATCTTTGACATCCCTGGTCTATGCATAGTTGAAGGAAACAAACATCTGAAGACAGATGTTTTAAGGTGGCACAAGAGTTATAATTAGAAGCAAATAAATGAAATGCAAGAACATTTAAACTACTTTCTTGACAAAGATCTATATACTATATTTTGAAACAATTTGAACAAAGGCACCTGAATTAAATCCTGTTACTTGGAACTTTTAAAAATTAGACAAGCATACTATATGTTATAAACAGCATCGCTGTCTGAGGTTTCAATGAGTTTATGATTAATGCTGCATACTTAAAAAGAGGTTAAGAGATTATTAAAAGACTAAAACAAGAATATTAATATTAAAGCAACATTTTATTAAAAAGATCAAGTGTCAAATATATCACTGCCCTTTAAGAATATTTACCCAATTTATGAAATATGCCTGGATAAATTTAACAACTTCCAGCGTAACCAATAAACTGATTGGAATGAGATTATTGAAGAGAATAATAAAGGTCAAGAAATTCAGTCCAAAATTGTTAGCGCCACCATCTGTTAAAAATAAGAAATAATACATATATATTTAATATCAAGCGAATTTGTAGTTAGGTAATCAATAGGTAACAATTTATACTGATCTGTAAAACACTGATCAACTTATTTAAAGTATAACTTCTCTAAGAAATTTGACAAGTTACATTCATACTGCTTCTCTTATTATATTTGAAGGCCATTCAGGAAGCAAGGATCTCAGGATCTAATGTAAACAATAATTCTGTTTTTCAGCTTTTAAACATGAGAATTTGTATTCTTCCAATGTAGCATGTTCTTTGTAGGGATGTGAAATAAGAACTAATTGTACATTTACTCTGAGTATGAACTTTTGAAACTGAAGAATTTTTTTGAAGTGGAATTTGTGGGAGAGAAGGTTATCTATTTCTTAGAACATATCTTAGTTCTTGTAGTACTGTGAAACAGAAGCAGCAAAGCAGAATAGTATCTTTATGATATTTGCAAAAGGCGAAGTGAAATTTTACCAAAATATCACAAACATTATATATACCCCCCGACTTTTTTTTTTTTTTTTTAAATGCATCACAGCTGATTCCTAACTGAATACTTTTCCAAACTTTGACTTTCACCCATCACTAGTTCTACCAATTACACGATGCACTCTAAATTCTGGAAAGAAAATACTGATGTAAAATGTAATTAATAGCACACTTTTACACTACTTTTCTTTTTTGGAGTTCCAACAATTAGTTAAAATTACTAGAATTGAGCTTTTAAAATTGTTTTTATTTTAAAAAACAGAATTTTGCTCCAGGCAGCCTGGAGAGCAGCTCCAGCAGGGTTGGGGGAAATTGAAACCCCACCCCTGCTGCATAGAAAGGGAGTTGGGTAGGCCTGGGGCTGCTGCCCAGCCAGGCAGTACATGAAACGTGGGATTCTAGGCCACAATGTGCAGTCACAGGGCCCTGTCAGGAAGTGGGACAGGGCTGCAGCTCGCTTGCTTAAGGGGGCAGGGCCAGCTTCCTGATGCTGCATGCACTCCTGGGATAGGCAGAGGGTACTTGTGCCCCCCAGATCTATGTGCTGATGGGGGTGAGTGCACACTGCCCACTGTGGACTTGGGCTCCCTGCCCTGTTGCACTCCCCTGGAGCCTCCACAGCGCTGCAAGACAGCTTGGGGCTGTGCTGGAAAGCTGCTTCCCACAGTGAACTCCACACTGCCCTAGCAAGGCATCCCCTGCATATAGGGCTGCAGTAAGGGCAGTGGCACAGGGTTGTGCCCTGCAAGCAAGGGACGCATCACCAGGGCAGCATGGACCTAACAGCAGCAAGCAGCTTTCCTGCCTGGCCCTGCTCTGCCCTGCAGCACTGGGCAACAAAGGCCCCGAGTGACAGCAGCAGGGTGGGAGCCTGAGCCCACAGTGAGCAGTGCGAAGCCACACCCACCCCATGCACGGATCTGGGGGACAGTGGTCCCCCCTGCCTTCCAGGAGTGTGCACGGTAGCAGGGAGCCAACCCCCCACCCAAGCCCCCAGCAGGCAGGCAGTAGTGGGGAGCTGGGCTCCACTCCACTGCAGCAGCTGCCACCTCCTGCTGGAGGCAGGAGGCTATAGACCTGGGTTCCTGGATTCATAGCCATGGAAGCTGAGGGACAGGGGTTGTGGTTGGGGAGGTGAGGGATCTGAGCAGGACCAGGGGGTCTGGGGACCTTTCATTTTAATCACAGATTTTAGGATTTTTAAAATCAGAGAATTTGCAATTTTTTAAATCAGGGAAAACCAAGATCACTAGTCACAAGTAGGGATCTACTTCAATTCAAATTCAAAGATTCAATTCCAATTCAAAATTCAAAGAATTTTTGGTTGTTGTGAAATCCAGCATTGTCCATGAAATTGAGCGGCACCTCTGAATTCTGCAATTCCCCCCCCCCCCAAGTTACTGATAAAAAAACTTGGCAGTCCTCAGGACACTGCAGCAACCAGTTGTTGGGAAAGGTGAGGAGGGTATGCCCACTCAAATGGCTGCTGGCAAGATGGCTGCCACCCTCATGCTTGACTGCTGACAAAGGCTGCTTGTCGTCATGTGATCCCTGTCCTTCTCCACCAATCAGTGGCAAAGGGTGGGGTTCCATGACAGGCAGCCCTTCCAGTCAATCAATGGTGAACAGCAGGGCCCCTCAGCCAAATAGAGGCAGGGGGGCCCCCAACATGTTCCACTGCAAAATGGCTTCATTCTGCCTGTGACATTGGGAGGGCAGTTGCCCCAGATTCAGTAGGTCCCTAATCATAAGGGCCCCTTTAAGACTATATCTTTCTTCTCTCACAGCAGCCTATAGGACAGTGCTCTCTGTTTCCCCACTTAGTGAAGAGTAAACAACTAAAGGCTAAGATATGAGTAAAATCTTTTGATAGAAGTAGCTTAAAGCCACAATTTTATATATTGGGATAATGGAGATCAAGGAACAGGAAGAATTTAATCACAAACAAAACTGGTCAGTACCAGTTGCAAGGAATGTGATATGAGCGCCTAGGAAATCTTCAGAAGAAGTGGTTCATGTCTGATGATTCCTACAGAGAGGTTGTTGAGCTAGGGAAGGAGGTGACAGAAAGCATGAACGCTGCTCCCTTATGAAGTTCAAAGATGGGAGAGAGAGAAATGACAAACTTTTGTTCCTTAAGTTAATTCACCACTTACTGAACTTAGTAATATGATGGTATAGTACAATAGCTTTGCTCTATATACAACATTGTATATATGTTTGTATAAAGTCAATATTTAAGTATACTTAACAGAAGAATGCTTAACGGTTCTATTTGCCAAGCATGAAACTTAAGTACCAAAAGAACAACAAAATATTTAATACAATTATTTTAATGCTTACAGTTCAGACTGATATACCAGTCTCTTTCAGTATGCCTTCGATTCCACACAGCTGAACCAATGGAACAAATCAAAGACATGGCAAGAAGGATACAGAACAAAATCAAAATTTGAATGTTTGTAATTCGTTCCACGTTGGATAGTTTAAGAGGTGGGCTTGTTGAATTCTGCAAAAAGATAAGAAAACAATGGATAATAAAGAGGTATATATGCAGCTCTGTAATATTGTATTATTGTACCTAATAAAATACCATTTTAGCATACCTTTTCTGTAACCTTGTCCCAACCTCATAATATTATAACAGACTGTATAAATGTCTGTTTCATTAAAAAGATTTAAAAAACACACCAAGTTTTAACTGGTACCAAAGTAATTCATACTTGATCCCAGAGAACAACCACAACAGCTAGTAATAAAATTTAATATCAACGGCTTTTTGCAGATGTTAAAAACAAAAAAAAGTGCTTTACTTTAAACTTTGTGTGCTCCTGTATTAAGCTCCGAAGAGGACCCAGCTTGCCCAACATCTTTATAAATTGGGCACTTTAGCGGGGCTTTTCTGGTGCTTTTATCTAACACCTGATTGACTCAGCTTTTAGATCAAAGTACCAAAAGCCCCACTGAAGTGTCCAATTTATACAGGTGCTGTGGAGCTGAGTTGAAGTAACACACTGCATCTTCTGGTAAAGCATGGTTTTTTAAATTAATTAAATATTTGTTTTTTTAAACATCTGCAAGCAGCCAAAAAGCACAAGCAGAACAGAAGATAGGATAATCTATTTCACATGACTAAGCTGTGCAAATTAGAAAATCAATTAAATAAAAACAAAGTAGTCCTGATATTGGCGTTTTGACATTCTCCTGCTGTACTTTTCACATGAATTAAATTGTACACTGTTCGTAAAAGAATACTTACCTTTGTGCTCTGAGGAAAGCTCCGCAATGGGACAGTTTAAAAAAAATAATCATGAAAATCATACAAAGGTTGAATGGGCAAAGCAATACTGATTTAGATTATTGAGAAATATTTCTTCCAATGTAAGTTACAGGAAAAAAACCATGCCTACTACTGAAAAAGCTTACATGTATTAAGTACCACAAAAGAAGTATGTCTTGAACTTTTACTGACCTTAACTCAGACAAGACCTGCTCTATCAAGGGCAGACTGGATTTTATTATTCCAAGAGCCAGCACTTTTACTTAAAATATTTTAACCAAACAGTTTTTCTGTAAAAATTGTGCTATCAAAATAGACAAAATAGAGAATATTCAAACTATCTATACAAACCTGCATAAGTTTAGTATCGTGTCCGGTATATACAACTATTCCATGAACCCACTGTGTATTTCTTAACTGAGCTCCCCGTAGAAGAATTTGATCAGATCCCAGTGGAACCGTACTAAAAGAAAGCAATTTTACACTTTCAGTATAAAACAGTTAATTTCCTAACAGAGAAAACACACAACTGGAAACTAGTAAGAAACAAAATGCACAAGTCAAATCAAAATTTCAAGTGCAACTAGCGATTTTAGGTGCCTAAAGGGGTCTGATTCTCATTAGCCAGGTGCTCTGAAAAAAACTCTGCCCCCCCTTTAAAAGGTCTCCAGCTGGTCACCCAATTCACAAAATAATACTAGTCATACTTGTGCAATAAGCATTACAAATATATGGTTACATAAGAGAAAAATAGAAAGTAATAATTGATATATTTTTCTTGTTAACTAATTTTATTATAGAATTTCAAGAAATCTGAGGGAAGTCATGTTTATTTGTAAATTGATAGCCATCTACTCTTACAAATTTAATTTTCCAAATTAGTTCTTAATATCACTCTAATAATTTTATTTGTACTATTATATCTTAGGCAATTTCACCAGCTGTACATCAGAAAATAAACATTTAAGTACAAATGTGTTTGAAACTTATAATAAATTATTTTTTATATCTGTATTTTTACTGAAAAAACCTTACAAATTTATCTACATTATTCAAAGTGCATACTTCAGATAAGCAAAATTCTTCACAATGGAACAAGAAGTAAGAGTGTTAAAAATATACAGACTTTTCGTTTGTCATGCCAATTTATATTTCAGAGTTTAAATGACTGGTAGACAAAATGCATTTCAAAGTCCTAGCAAAATAGGTAAATTTGTTACCGGATGACTTTTTTTCTGTGACTAGTATCTCCCCATATCTCTTAATCTATCTGCAATTATTATTTCTAGCTCAGATTTTACATTAAAGCTCTGAGATGCTACACTTTTAAGATAATTGCATAGAAAAAAAAACATTTGACTATTAAAATTCTTTGATGTATATTGTCCACATACACATTTTCACTGTAGGTATTCTCAGTTCCTTAGCCTCTGACCAGAAACCTGTTTTAGCAGTACACAAAGGGTTTGTTCCAGCACTACCTATGGACAAGTGAGGACAGAAAATACAGAATCTCACATAAAGGTGCAGCGTGCTTAATCACATCCTGCTCCCTTCTTGGAGTAGTGGCTGCCAATGAGAAACTGGACATTTATGTTTGATGCCTATGACAAGAGATGAGGTGTATGCATTTCCCATCCTAGAAGAGAAGCACCTGTTATTACTGACACAGGAAGAAAGGTAGGCAGAAAACACTTTTGCCCACACTAAATCCTCCCATCAGGGGAGGGAAGACAACATTTGGGATTATTATCATTATACTTAGAGAACACGTTTGGAAGATACACCGACTAAAACTAGGCCTATGTGACTCAGAGGTGAAGCATGATATGCCATGTCATACTATTTAGAGTATTTTTTCTCTTATGGTCAATGAGGTATTGTTGAGAATGTCTCACATCTGCCAGGGGCAATTCCCAACCAGCTGCATGAGCTCCTTTCAAAACTCGATAGATAGGGACGTACTGGGATTTCCTGTTTTTGAGATATGCAGCTACTACTAAGAAAAAGTTGATAAGGAAAAGTGAAGCGGTCCAAATGAAAGAACATTTCTGTACTGATAGTGGTTCTGTCCCTCTTGGAAAAGGTGTGGTCTGTGAGAGTCTTAGGGAAATACGCCCTCTGTAAAGTCAAAAGCTAATCCCTCCGTTTCACTGATGGAATAATAGATGCTTCAGTGGCCCTCCAGAACCTGAGCTTGCCAATTAACATGTTCAGTTTTTGTAGGTCCAAGATGAAAAACCATCTTCCCTTCCTTTTTTGGAACAAGAAAATTACCATTGTAACACTCCTTCCTCCTGTGATATGGAGGAATTTCCTTTATTGTTTGCAGGGCCAGGAGAGTGTGAGTCTTCCACTGAACTAATCTCTCATGAGAGGAATCCTTAAAAAGGAATGGGGAGTATAAGAGTTGACTGGAGGTGTAGTGGTCAGTCCAATGAGATTACAATAGGTCACAGGTTTACCAGCATGGAAGCCAAGGTAAAGTCAAGTTCAGGATAGCAAGCCAAAGGTCAAGGCAAGGTCAACGTCAGGGGAAAAAGGGTAATCCAGCCCAGGAGGCCCACAACAGAAACAGGGGCATTCAGGAGGGTCCAGGCCAGAGGTTCAGAGCACAGACTCATGTTTAGGAGTTCCAAGGAGGTCAGAGGCATAGCAGGGTGGTCTTTTGCCAAGACAGTCTCCTGCTGTCTGGTTTGAACTTGTATAGGCCAGTGCAGATGGGGCCTCTTCCTGAGGAATGACTCAGCCTGACTACCTTCAGCTGGGGCCTGGAACAAAATCTGCTCCAGCTGGACCTTGGCTCATTACAGAGAGGATACTTTGCTGGTAGTAATGAAACAAACTCAGAAAGACATAACTGTTCCTCACTACCTTTTTGACCTAATGGCTTCAAGTATTTCTGGTCCAAAAGAGACGCACATATTTTAAGACAGTAGGGAAATAGCATAAGAACTGCATGCACTCGTGACTGGAGCAAAACATTCTGGGTGAATCTATGTATGCATGTTACAGTGGAGCTGACTAATTACTTTGAAGCAAAGCATCACTGTCTATATGTGTTCCTGTATTTGGGTGTAGTAAATTAATTAACTCCACCGTGGGATAGTACAGTCTGGGACAAGTACTATCCTATGGTGGAACAGATACATGTGCTGAAACGTGGAGATGGTGACCAGGGCTGGCTGGGGCACAAGAGTGCTACAATGCAGGGGCTGCCCACCAGCTAGTCCTCCACTGTGGCATTCTTGTGCCCTAGCCAGCACCTCGGTGGCACACTGAGCTGAGTCAGCAGCCCCAGGCTGGCTGGCTGACCCCTGGACCCTCTGTGAGCTGGGGCTGCTCCTCCCCAGCTCAATGTGCTGTGGTCCTGGGCACACGTGTAAATGCTGGGCCTGGGAGCAATAAATTCCAGCACAAGCTATACTGGAGTTTATTGCTACATGTTAACTGTGCATGTAAACACACCCTCTGTCTAGTAAAAACAAATCTGCAGTGGGGAACGAAACGAGATGCAAAGGCATATCTGCAGGTCAGGAATACAGTAAACGTTCTGTTATCTGGCATCCCCTGGAAATGGGGGATGCTGGATAATAAAATATGCCAGTTAATCAAGCAGCCTGGGCCACTGCTTCTCCCACTGCGTCAGGGGCATCCCACTGTGGGCACTTCCAGTTTCACCATCTTACAAGCCAGCATGCTAGCTTGTAAAATGCCAGTTTTACAAAGTTTACAGAACTTTTACTGTATTTACCTGTTCTTGGGGGCGCTGACAATACCGAGTTCTGTTCTTAAACATGGTGGCATATACCTCCAAGGACTGGAGGGCTACTTTGACACGTCTCAGTGAATGGAAGGTCTTAGCAAATATTTGAGCTAAATAGCTCACCTCCTTCAAAGGGTAAGGTTTCAAAAGAACTCCGAAATTCTCTTTGGAGGCTAGATTCTCAGGAGCAAGATCTCTTCATCACAACAACATTGGTTATAACCTGGGTAACTATGTCTGCAGCATCTAGAGATATCTGTAATGCTGACTTTGTGATTTATCCTTCCAAAAATAAGGGCAAGAAAGATAAATGCCAATCCAAAACTGAAGAATAGAAGATGAACATGCCTTTCAGATATAAAGGTCTATGTCTCTGTCCCTTGTCCTTAGGCACCCAGAGATGTCCACTTATTCATGGGTAGGGCTGAATCAAGTATGAACCCTACAATTTTCACTGGATCAAGAATGGCATCACTAATATGTACAACTATCTTCAAGGACCTGGACTGGTGAAGAATGCTCTACCAAAAGTGTGCAAGAAGGGGCAGAAGGTTCAAACAACAGTGACAATGGTAAATCTTGTGGCAATTGGTCATAAGTCCCCAAATCCTTTAATCTTCTTGATCAAAGCAAGGTGTGAAGCAAGAATTCTAGGAAAGGAAAACAGCTCCTTTGAGCTACCTGGTCCAGACAGTGGTAATGGAGAAACAGGCTGGCCCAGGGGACTATGAAGAGGAGGAAGCAAATAAGTGGGAAGCTGATTCAGCAGCTGGCATCTGTAATCTACAGATTGCTGAAGATTCTAAAACAAGAGGGGACAGGAAAGGAAGCAGAGACCTCTGAAACTATTACAGTTAGGGACAGTGTCAAAATGCCTGCTACTGCACCTAACAACAGGATCTCCTAGGAGAGTGAGAAGCAGCAGTCAGCATGGGTATGAAAATAGGGTCCAAATCATAACCACACTCAGAACCTGAAGGGTGGAAAGGCAGTGACAAAAGTTCTTCAATGAAAAGGTCATAAGAACTAAGCATGGTGCCAAGATTTGTGCCAGATAGACAGGCTGCTAAGACGCTATCAGAGGTAGTAGTTCCAAGTGGGGAACAAGGCTTATCAGTACCAATGCTGATGCAGACTTCAGCTGAGGACAATGCCATAACAAAGGTTCTTGTACAACTCAAGAGGCAGACACCTCCATGTTAGAAATAAAGTACTTGCGCTTCTCAACACTTCAGCCATTCTAACTGGTGTAGAACCAGTTTGATTTCCAGAAGCTGACAGTGTCAAAGCTTTGAGATTCACTACTCCATGAATCACCACATATCTCTCTTAGTAGGATGCAAGCATTTGTAGCTGGGAGCTAGAGGGCTGAACGTAAGTGCACAGGTGTCCATCAGTATTTAACATACTAGGAGGACTCTTAGCTTGAGGGTCCAGGTGCCTTGGTCTCTACAATTTGTAGACAGGTTTTTTGTAGAACATGAAACCTCAGAATTGTGAGGCATAAGTATTTTTTACTCAATAACCCTGCCAGATATCTTCATCAGCATTGGATGGAGCTTTCAAAGCCCAGGTCAGAAATCGGTCTAAGCAGTCCTTTGAAAAAAAAAAACCACTCTCCTTCCAAGCTGGTGATCTGAAAGAACTTATCTTTCATCACTTATTCCATTCCAAAGTATTAAAAGTAAATCTTCAATCTCTTGCAAGTCAAGGAACGTGACAACAAAACATAGCTTTTTATATCTTTCTACAAGACTACAAGTACAAACCAAGAGAATGATCCTTTCAGCCAAATGACTGAAAGAAGCTGAGGAGTGGAAAGTGTCCAATTTTTCCTCAGCATCAAGGAGGTGAAAGGCAGCAAGTGACAGGGTTGGCTCTCACTACTGGTAATGCTGTGGTAAAAAGATCTCTGGTCAAAAGGGTCAGGTGTCAAGCATACTTACACTGAGAATGTTTATACAGAAAGATACTCAAAAGGACAATAATAAGTGGACAGTAGCTTCTTTATAAACTGGTTTATGATAAATAATCTGATTTCTATATGATAGACAGACCCTGAAAACACATTGCAATATCTCTGTCTTTGTAATTGACAATTTTTGTTTAGCAGACCAAGAATGAGGTCAGTCTCAGTAAGGGAATCATCAGGTAACATTTTTCTATTTTGGATCCTGACATCTCCTCAAGTCTCAAATTCAGACATCACATAAGGAATACTTTAATAGGGAAAAAAAATTCAAAGGACAGAGAGAAGGACGGTACTCATTGCTTTGTAACCAGAACCTGAAGCTCTTTGACCCTAGGCAATGAATACCAAGGCTTTAATTACATAAACAAGTTAATTGTATCAACAGAATTATGCTTAGAAGATTAGTGCAAATCATGGTAAGTGGGGTTTGATCCACTCATCTGTTTTTCCCTCCAGACTACGCTTCAAATGAGGTACACCTTGCTCCACGTAACTATGGAAGATTTGAACAATTTCAGTCCAGGTATTTGGTTGAAATGGAATGAATAAGAATGTTTTCTTAAATTTATTTGTTCCATCAAGATACATTTCATTTTTACTTCTCATGTTTGCTATATGTCATGCATTTCAGGCATTGAAGTCTTGTACAATTACCTATGAGGTCTGAGAAAAGAGATGATGTTGCATGTGAACAATAGAGAAGTCTGAATAATCTAATCCTCATGGAAGATGCAGTTAAATTAGTGTTTGCCAAAGGCAGAGATTTTGGAGAATTTTCCTACCAATGTCATTACAGTCATGAAGCATTTCCTTATAGAAAGAAATACATGAAATGAGATGCCATCTTTTATAAGTAAATATGGGTTGTGAGATCTTAAAATACTGTGAAGCAGATCTTAGAAGCACATTAAAGATCAAGATACAAACACCAATAAAGCAGCCTTAAATATAGTACAATTACATCTAACTAACTGCAGCATGTAAAGCCATGTATATCTTGCATAAAACTCAATTTCATACATTATATAGTGGAGCATAAGCAAGCTCATATGCTAAACATGCTGCAATTTGATTTAATTATATTTTGTTGAAGGCCACCTGATCAATGCTTGTATATTGATTCTTAATGTATTTATCTGGCTAGACAGACTGACCTAGACAACTTATCTTGCTCATCTCCTCACACCTCACTTATTTCCTTACATCTCATAGAAAAATTTTGTCCAAGTCTTTGTATGGGGTGAAAGGCCAGAGCATGGCTAGGTGATCATTTAGCTTCTTAGAGAACACTGGACTTACACATACTAAAAACTCACTGTATTAGACTGAAACAGGACCTGGTTGATCATTAGATCTTAAATGAGTCAACTTGTTTAATCTCATTCCTAGAAAACTGATGCTCCAATGTACCTCTGCTTCCATGTTTTCTTTTACTGAGGCAGCCCAAGTGCTGCCCACATCCTGAAAGGCTGGTGACCATAGCTATGCATTTAGGATCCAGATTGTGAAAGAAACACCAAAGGTGACTTATGCATTTGCAAACACACTGGAGGAAGGAAAATAGTTCAAAGAGCAAAGTTTTATATCACAGTACGGTTTTCCATGGGTAAATCTGCAAACACGTGCCCACTGAGGGACTTCATTGGAACATGGATTTCAGTTTCTGCCAAAAAAATTATGATAAAGCAATGCAGCACTGCTGAAGAGCACGTCACAGAGTAGAAGCAAGAGCATCTATCCTGAATGTAGTCTTCCTAATGGATGAATTTGGACTTTGGATTTTTATGATCAAATATTCTTTTCTTGATCTTCTAACAATGAAGAGTATGAAATAGAATGCTAAGCATCTTATACAAGAAGTTTAATTGCTACTAGGTCTAGAGGGCACATCCCTTCAGGATTTGATATTTAATCACCCATCCTGAAAATGGAAGAGGGTACAAAGAAGGCATGTCAAGGATCTCTGAGTTCCAATGACAGCTGCACTACATTATCATTTGTAGTTACACAACACATTGAGAAATGATATATCAGGTTTCTATTTGTGGACATAGGCATGCTCCTTTCTTTATTTGGATCAAAGAAAAGATTCAGATGTGTTAAATGTTCCTCCAGTGCTTTAGGCCAACAGGGAAGGTGGCTCCTTTTCTTTTTGCTCTAGGTAGGAATGAAAGAAAAAAAATCTGTGCTTGTGTGATGACCTGTAGAACATTTTGGATTTCATTAGACTGGAAGCACACACCTTAGTTTGCATTTATTAAGGCCCCCTCTATACATGTAGGTTAAGGTGTGAATGGATCTAATTCGTGATCCACACAATTGTGCTTGCTGCTACGCATGTATGGTATGGCAGGGTGCATTACTGTGGGATTGCACATCAGGTATAGCCAGGACTGTACTGATGGAGCTCAGTTGCAGGGTGCTCAGTTGGCTGAGGGTTGCATGCACCCTCAAGCCTTAGGGAATCACAGCAACCACAGTCCCCAGGGTTCAGGTGTTTTAAAACAGCCAAGGTGCACAACTGGTTCCCATCCTTGTCAGCTGGCAGGGCTCCCAGCTACAGGGGAGACCCTGCTACATATTCAAATTAAAGCTTGATAGCAACCAGCTATAAAGTTAGACCTTGACAATGTGTAGTAACTTAATGGTTGGAGATTTTTACCATGTGAAAGCTACTTTACACGTGTAGCTAGTCTTACAATAACTGCACAATTAACCAGTTAATTGTGAGGGGGCAGAGAGGGGGCATAACTCTTATAACGCCATCAACTTTCTCCCCAGTTCAGCTTTCACAAAAAAATTGAGCCATATAGAATTTGTTTTTACATATTTACCCATTTTATCTACCTTAAGCAGACAAGTCCTACATCTGGCGTCAGTCAGCAGCAGAAGCCAACTGACAACTTTATGAGGTCCGTAAATTCTTTCATAAGAATGCAGTAGTTAGTGGCATTTTCTCTCACTCTTGATTTTTCTCCTGTTTCTGGAGTTTAAGCAGGACTCCATGGCTCTGGTACATCTGGCAGCTATAAGGACTGCTGAAGAAGCTCGGAAGTCTCTTCTTGCTCTGACCTGTCTCTTCCTGCCTATGGGATTATTTCAGAGGAAATGACCCTCCTGAGCATGTACTGTAGGAAGTAATGCCACTGACATTTGGGATGACAATGAAAACCTCTTGAGTTTTAGGATCCAGAGTGTCCAGTCTTTCTGACTAATGCATTTCTCTTTGTTAAGTGTATCTCAACATAATTAGGAAAATAGGAAGCTGGTAATGATTTCGTTTTAGACAGTAGATTTTTCTCTTCCTCCTGTTTCCCTGGGAAAAGATCAATGAGCCCTCTCTAGATGTGCAGGTGAAGGCAGGATGAGATCTAATGCATAATCCACAGAATTGTGTCTCCTGCCATGCCACGTGTGCATGGCAGGTGTGACTATGGGACTGTAAATCAGATTCCATCACGCCTTACTGCTGGTACAGGGGAACCCGATCCCAGGCTCCCCCTGCACTAGCAAGAAACAAATTCCTGTAGCTGGGAACCCTCTCAGCTGATGGGGCTTCCAGCCATGAGGGCACCCAATGCACCCCAGAAGCTGCAGGTCTCCCAGCTACAGGGCACAGGCTATAAATGCAAATTAAAGGTGGATAGAAACCAGCATAAAGTTTTTATACATTTTCCAGCAATAAATTTATAGCTATTTGGACTGTTTTAAGGCTTTATAGTTAATCTGCATGTGCAGCCAGTCTAAATTAATTGTGCAATCAATTGCATAATAAATGTAATCTGTAGAGGGGGCCTTTGTGTCTACCATGTTTTTCTTGCCTCAGTCTACTACTTTTCACTATGTGGGAGTGTTCACACTTCAGAGAGTTACCCTTATTGGGAAGACCAAGAGCTCATGAAAGCTAAGAAAGATTTGGGTGTTTTGTGGTCTTTTCTTTTTTTGGTGTGGAGCCACAAAATAGAGCTCCAACTTCTGTGGAGAAGATTCATGACAGAGTAAGCAAAGATGCTATGACTAGGTATGGGGAAATAAACAGAAAGAACCATTAAGAGATCCAATTTAGAGACCAAGGTTCCCTTAAAACAAAACAAAACAAACCAAACAAAAAAATCCTTATGGTCTCCAAGGCAGGGAAGAAAAAAAAAAAAAAAAAGAGTAAGAAATATTTTGATTGTTATTGCCCAAAATCAGCTTGAAAAGTTAGAACTGCATTGAATAAAGTAAGAACACTGAAATGCAACTCTACTTGTAGTGTCAGAAGAGCAAAATATAGCAAGAAAGCAGAAGGAGCCAGGCCAAGTACTGGACAAGTTTGACCTGCCTTCATTACCTTCAGGAAAAGGAGTCCAAATTTATTAGATTGAGAATGAGATCAGGATCTACAAATAACTACTTACCTGTAATTCTTGTTCTCTGAAGGTAGATATTATATTAGAGCCACACTTTTGAGACTAGCATCCTGCACATAAACCACATTCCAAACCTCCAAACCTGAATTTTTGAGATGAACTGCTTTTCTAGCAGGTGTGCTCCTACATCCTCTGGAGGCACAAAAGCCAATAGTACTCTCAACATTCCTTTTAAAAAAAAATTAATAATTGGAATGAAATTAAGAACAAAGGTACATTTTTTCCCAGATGGGGAGTTTGGATGTGTGGATCTATTATAATTATTACCTTCAGAGAAGAATTACAGGTACATGTTTTTCTCTTCTTTATAACAAGTGCAGTAGAATTATAATAGATCCACATTCTTGCAACTGAAAACTCCAGGAAATACACCTGCAAGAAATCAGTAAAAAAAGGGCTATAAACATATACTTGTTACAACTTGTTATGGCATCAAGGAGGAAAAAAACCCAAACTTTCTAAAGAAACACATTATAGTACTAAACACAAACTTGAAAAAGATTGTGTATAGGTAATACAATAACTCAAACCCAATACTAAAGAAATGGAAACAAAGTATAAAATAAGTTCTGGTAAATGTAAAATTAAAATCTTTTGGATCCAACAACTGATTTTTTAGAACTGATGGATCATATTTGGTTCTACAAAATATCCTTGGTATGGAGTATATTTTAAAAACTCCTATGAAGTAACTGAAAATCTGTAAGTTGAAAATCCCCCTTAAGGTCATTTCTGTTTACAGAAATATGATCTCAGGAAAATGAGATATCAGACTGGCAGTCATAAACAGATCACTCAAATTCAATTTGACTTAACATAACAATGTCAAATTTAAGAGAGAATTGGGATGTACAGAATAAGGCGCATAGTGTATTCTAGACAAAACTTAAGTGTCCTCTTTGTAGGACAAAGACTGGCTACATAAACAGCTGAGAGAGATTCATAGGATATATGACAAACTTCCAAAAAGATGTTTGGAATTTATAACTAGCACTTCCATGTATTTTTATAATTATTAGTATGTGAAAGTCATTTTCCATACAAGATGGAGTTCTTGGCATCAAAATAAAACAATATAGAAGTTTAGCTTTAAAAGAAACCATATTAGCTGAATAAAGAGCAAGTTATTCATACCACAGTTCAAGAAGTTAACAATGGATTTTAAAATGCATTGAGATGGTTCTCCTTAGTTTTACATACCCATGCCCATCTAGTCTGATATTTCCAACAAAATCATAGAGATGGCGATTTGGGCTTTCACATTCAATTCTGCCTGAAAGTTGCATCAAGCTGTCAATGTCCTTTATATCTGATGTCAATGGCAAACCCTGTAAACACAGTTTGTTGTAACACTACGTTATAAACTACTTTATAATAAATGCAAATAGTATTTTGTATATAAAAGTTAGACTCTGCTTGGTATGATGCAGAAAAGTAGTTCTCTTTAGCTCTCTACATAGAGGTCCAGCACAGAAAACTCAGGCACAGGTACTGGCTAGCACTAGCAGTACAAATAGACTCCTGAAAAAGATCTGGGAAAGGACAGGATCAACAACTAAAATCTTCAACCAGACCAGACCACGGAAGTGGCCCAGCTTTATTGAGAATTCATGCTGCATTCTTTTAAAAGCTAATAGATCTACAGGATATTTTTTCTCTGAGCCTCAAAAGAAATTATGTTGCAAACAGGTTCTCACAAGCAAGCAGCTCCTTTTCACCCTGCTCCTTTTATTAAAAAAAAGGAGACATGACTTGGCAGTCACTATTTGGCCCTCAACATGATATAAATAAAATTGTATAAGAACAACCACCTTCCCATCAGTTATTAGAATGTATTTACATTATATTTATGCAATACTGCATGATGTCTTTATATGCTGAATGCTTTACTGATGTTGTTTCCCCATCAGAATCCAAGAAGTGAACTTCAAAACTTTTCCTAACAAATCTTCTCCTTTACCTCTTCTCTTCAGAGATGTAGACAATTTCCCTGTTCACCCAAGCTTACAGTCTCAATATTACATTATATAAATTCCTCCATCTTCCCACCTTTTCATGCTGGTAACAATTCTTATCTTTTCTTCCTCTACAATATAACAGTTAACTGCCCATCTCTTTATGACCCTATAATTAGAAGTCCATGGGTTTGCACTCTCATGTGGACAACTGTACATGTCCTAAATTAATTCTTGCATTCACCTGCAAGGCTCAGCACTGTCCCTTTCGCATCTTTTTATGCCTGTAATGCTTACATCACAAATGTCTTGACAGTCTAATGCTACATTTTATCTTTATGCTTTTTCATTTAAATTCTGTATATGAAAATTTGAGAAGTTACAGGGCAGCGCAGGGTGGGAAGCAGCAGTGAGGAGACCCCAGAGCTCCCTGCAGAGCCAGGTTGTGAAGCAGGGCAGTGCTGGTCCCTGCCGTGCAACCTGGCTCCACAGGGAGCAGAGATCTGGGTCAGTGCAGGGTAGGCAGCGGCAGTGAGGAGATCCTGGCATGGATCTCTGCTCCCTGCGGAGCCAGGTCATGCGGCAGTGCAGTGCAGGGAGCAGATCTGAGCAGGGATCTCCTCAACACCGCTGCTGCCTGTTCTGCGCAGCCCCACGTTGCGAAGGAGACCACTGGTGCAGATCTCTGCTCCCTGCAGAGCCGAGTTACATGGCAGGGACCAGCTGGCTTGCTTGCTGCTGTGCATCGCTTCCCTGCCCCACAACGCGGTGTGTGGATCTGTGATCCTTGTCACAAGGGTCTCCTCATCTGCAGAGGTCAGTGGGCCTCCCCTGTATAAACTACCCATTGGCCCTGTCCTGCTCCCTGCTGGGGCCCTAAAGCCCTGACCCCAAGCCCCACCCATCTGGGCAGCAGGGCTGTGAGAACCTTGCAGCCCATTCAAAACGGATTCAGAGGAGATTTGGCCGAAACAAAGTAGGACAGGGATCTGAAACACTGAAATGAATCAATGTCCTCTGAAACAGTTGAATCTGAAACTGCATTGAACAGTTGTTTTGCACAGCTCTACTGCGTAGCAGTATTCCAGTTTCAGCATACACTCAGAAATGATTCAGTTATCACACTTCAATGTACTATAGTGCCTAACTACTGCCTAAGCTGTATGGCAATTCAAATTGTTGATGGGAGGCTCCTAAACTCCACCTGAATCTCTAGAGGGCTCTACTAATAGACCAAAAAAAAAGTTATACCATTCTTAACTTGCATTAACAGGATTTACCTTCAGCTCAAAAGTCATTCCAAGCCTGATGGTGCCACTGACAGGCTCTTCCAAAACACTTTAGTACAGTGATTCTCAACCCTTGTAGACTCAAAGCACTCCACAAAAGAGCCATTACTAAGTTGTAAAGAGTGCAAAGATGACAACAAATAATACCTATGAGAAATTTTATAATCTTTGCACTCTCCTTTGCCTGAACAAGGATGCATGTAAGCTTGCAAATAAAGGGGTTTTTTTTTTTGCAAATATCTAATTGATCTAATAAAAGATATCACCTCTACCAAGAGTTCCGATTCCAACAGGTAAGAATGGTTTTTGACACATGGCTCCTTATTTGAAATCTCTGGATTTATTTTGTGAATCGTGGTGATGGCTGCATGCATAAGGCTGCCACACAATATTAGCGCTATTAAGAGGATCTCCTGGCACCCTTAGTGGTTTAAGAACTTCTCATTAGTTGAGAAATAATTGGTCTAATGGTTGAAGTGCTGTCCTACAAAATGGAAGCTGTTGCTTTTAAGACTTCCTCTCTGAGGGGTTTTTAACCCACATCTTTCACATCTTGCTGTAGTCACCAGACTATGGGTTAGGCTAAGAGGTACTTTGCACTGCTCTTAATGAAACTGGGCCATTAGACAATACAGCAAAAGTCACAGGTTCAGAAGAGAAGAAAGAAGCAGCCTGCCTCTGTAGCCTACTGAGGACAGCACTCACTGGTGTGAGGAGGGGATGGGGATGGAGGAGTCCCAAGTTCCAGTTCCACTACCATGATTATTTCTGTTTTTAAAATAACTATCAAATACAAAATGCATAGACAATCCTTGTAGCAAGGGCTGAAATAGTGCTATAACTACTAGGTTACAGAGAAAGGCCCCATCTTTGTTCTTCTAGTGATATGACCCTTGCACTCTTGGCTGCTCAGTTACCCAGGTTCAACAAGGAGGGTGGAGAGTCCTTACATAGTTTATTCTACGGCATGATGTTAGCACTCTGGATAAATGGGAGATATGCATTCAAATTCTCAGGCTGCAGAGGGCAGCCTGACAGTAGACACAGTGAACTGCATATGAACGAAGGCAGCCAATGGACAGTTTGAATCAGATAACTAAGGTTTTGAGAAGGACAGAAGTTCAGCTGTGTCCTACTGTTTTTGCTTTGGCTTGCTCTAACCATCTAAACCTGAATCATTCCTTACCACCTCCAAAGTTTTTCTACCCTAGGTGCCTTCCCTGGCCAAACTGACTCTCACTCCTGGGGAAGGAACCTAATACTCATGTACTAGACTGCTTACAGGTAGGACCTAATGCAGCCTAATGTAAGGTTTTCAATTCCATGACCTATATCCCCTCCCCAACTCCCCCAACAGTGCCATGATCTCACTTCCTATTACCCTGAATCCTGCCTGAAGTCATTTCTGAAAATGTAACTTAGACTCCTAAATAATTTTGGTTTTTCAGTAAGCTTTACCCTAGAACTCATCAGTTCCCAGAGTGAAAATTTTACTTCAAACCAGTCCTCAAAAATTCACCTTTTTGTCAAGTGCATTAACATTACATCTCTTAACAAACAATACATTATTACATTGAAATGACTGCATTCAGAGAAAAAGCCAATGAAGTATTAAAACAGTATTCCTTTTACATGATATACCATACAACAAGACATGTACACCTTGTTTGGGATGGCAGAATGAAGGGAAAAATAAATTCCAGACACATGGCTGAATGCAGCCTTCATGTGCTAGGGACAAATTCTGCTCTTCAGTGTCACTCATATTTTCTCTCTCTCTCTCTCTCTCTCTGCAAGGTTCTTAGCTGAAGCTTTAACACTGTCATTTGCAGCAGTGTGCAAGGACACAGTGAGTGATGCTGGACAGCATCCTTCATGTGGCTGGGAAGGAAAGGGAGCACAGCTGCTAGTAGCTATTCTAGTGCCCCCACTCCTCCATTCTGAAGTAGAATTTGGCTTTCCTACTTAAAACACACCTTCCAGTAATGAATGGCTAATTTTTTAGGGGACAAGGAAAACTGCAAGTAAATACGGTACATGCAATTAGCATACTAACAACATATACATTCTTACCTGTCGAATTTTTAGATTTGTTTCACCATCTAGATTTGATGTTTCTATGTAGCACATGGCTTGTGGTTCACTTTTAGGAAAAAATAAAGCATGTGCAATTAGAACACAATAATAACTATAATAATGTGCATGTGCAAGGGCTTCCTGATATCTTAAGTCATCCTTGATATGAAGTTAAGACAAATATATTTTGCAAATTATTAAGAAGTCATTTACATTTTCAGAAAATGCCTATTACATATTATCAAAATAATTTAAAAGAAATATACCTAGAGTCATCTTAATACACACTGATCCTTATTCAAATTTCACGTGTGCTTAATGATTTATTTGTAACAGCCAATTAGAACATTCCAGACATTTCAAGTTTCATAGTTGATAGGGTCGGAAGGGACCTGAGCAAATCATCGAGTCCGACCCCCTGCTATGGGCAGGAAAGTACACTGGAATCAAATGACCCCGGCAAGGTGATTGTCTAACCTACTTCTGAATACCCCTAAGGTAGGAGTGAGCACCACTTCCCTTGGAAGTTGGGTTGAGATCCTAGCCGCCCTGACTGTGAAGTGGTGCCTCCTGACGTCTAGCTTGAACCTACTCCCTATCAACTTGTAGCCGTTATTCCTAGTTACTCCGGGTAGTGCTTGGGGAAACAGGGACTCGCCCATTCCCTGTTGGTCCCCCTGGTAGTTTATAGACCCACCAGGTCCCCTTCTCAGCCTCCTCTTGTGGAGGCTGAACAGGTTCAGGTCCCATAGCCTCTCCTCATAGGGCCTGCCCTGCTGCCCCCTGATCATATGAGTGGCCTTCCTCTGGACCTTCTAGAGTTTCATTGCAAAAGTTATAATAGTGCGCATATTATGAAGAAATATGCTCGTGTGAACTATTACGAGTCCTAAAGATATCTTAACTTTCTTTATCTAAAATTGGTTTACAAGAGATGTATATATTTATGCAGAACACATTACAACAGAAGTGATGCAGTTATTCAGACTTGAGCCCTGATGAATGTATACCATAACACCATGCTGTTTTCTCAATTTATCACATTTTCTCAATGTAGCATGGTGGTTTTTTTATCATAACTATTACCTAGTAATGGGAAAATTTGTGTATATATCTATCCATCTATCTAGATAGATATAGTGTATATTACACCTCCCCAAACATTACACATACATGCACACACACTTTCATGTTTTGTAAAGCATTTAGGTCCAAGATGGGGGGAAAAAAAACCCCAAAACAAAACATTCTCAGGTCCCTTTTTCAGACAGGGAAAGAGAGGCACAGACTGGTCAACGAACTTGCCTATGGCCAAAAAGCAAGTGAGAAACAGATCTAGAAATGATGGTGTGACATATATTAAATGTTCTAGTCAGCTGTTATTTCCTGCATATGAACACAAAGTATTAATGTATAGTTCTACATGGAAGTTTAAGTTTTGTTTTTGTAAAGATCAGGCAGTAAATGAAGGAAGTATTTACAACACCATTTTCCTTTTTAAAAAGAGATATGTACTTCAATGTTATTAATAAATACAGAAAATTTAGAATGTTCTCAAGAAATGTAATTAATTTAGTAGTGATTATCAGTAGTCAATATTGTTAGCTTTCTATTGCAGCAAATATTTAACTTTAGCAGTGCTGTTTACTTTTGCATGTTTTCATAGTATTCTAGCATTAAAATGAAATGCTTCACTTTCATTTTAAGATTTTTCTTGGCCCACTTTTCTAAGAATGTAAATGACTGACTTGTAGTTAGTCTGTGCATAGCTGACTCAATCAATACACGTGTTTAAGATTATTCATTAGTTTTACAGGTGTATACAAACAACTTTTGAAGCACTTTCAAAGAAGATTCCAGTAGCAAAGACATTACAAATAGAGACATGCTAAATTACAACCATTTTAGCAGATTTAAATACATAGATTACAGTTATATTGAAAGCAGGCTTTTACATTTGTTAGGGAAAAACAAAACAAGGTGCAGTCACAGTACAGACAATAGCATAAAGCTGACGTATATCAAAGTATCATGCATTATACACAATTATAGAGCTTTTTTTTTTTTGAAATCACATGCAGTAGAGACTGTGCAACATCCAACTTTGTGCAGAGGGTCCTCTACAAGTCCTAAAATGTACCAAATGTTTTATGAGTATTATGCAATTTGTTGAAAAACAAGGAGTTGTTTATGGTACAAATGTGTATAACCCTCTCAACTTGTTTAAAGTACAACAGAGTTATACTATTGTTTCACAGTGACAGTTTATTTTATGAAAAATTTGCTTAATAATTTCATAAGCATAGCATAGAATATAAAGGGAAGGGTAAAACTGTCAACGTTTGGAAGTGCAACAGTACAATTACATATTTTAATAACACATATTTATATCTTTATCAGCTAAACCTTTTCTACTTTGTAAGATTCACTTCTGTAATTGTTGTGTTTTTAAGTTGGAGGTACAGAAACATAGCTTTGCTGATACCAACTGAACTCTGTATTTTCAGGTTTGGTGTATAAGGACCCACATACACATTTCCTGTGCAACTACTGTAGTTTATTCTAACCTTGATGAAAGACTGATGAGATCAGCTGGGAGATGTTCCCCATTGGTCACTTTCACTATTTCCCCTACTGCCACCTACATATCCCAGTTTAAAAATGTGATTAGAACAAAAAAAAATGAGTAACAGGGGAAAAAAACCAAATGGACGGAAAGACAGAAAGACAAAAGTTTGAAATTATTATACCAAACAATACATGTTAATAAAAATGTCTGATGACAAATTTTTCAAATTCTATCTTAATCAGGTCAGAGAACACAGTGAAATATCTGCTTGATTGCTCAATCTGAATAAACTTGCTTTTCTTTTAAAATAATTGATTTTAAGTATCAGAAAAATCTGATAAATTTACAGGCATCTTATAAAAAAATAAATAAATACAAGCAGGCAGCTTATCACTCAAGCATAAAAATTACTTAACTGTATAAACCCTGCCTGTCCCCATTCCTCAACACAGAGTACTCAACAGTTACATTGGTACTCAACTTTCCTAAAAAGCTACAAGGAACAAAAAGCTTTCATATGGAGATAAACTGGATAATTACCCCCTTTTTTTTTTTTTTTTTTTTAAATTACCATCCATTCTCAAGTTAAATGAGTAATGAACTTTGATTCCTAGTATTGTCAAATCTAAATATATTTTGTGACAAATTCACAAAAAAGGACTCTAATACTGCAGCACAGACCACTGGAACACCTAACTTTACATGTTTTGTCAAAGCAGCCAAATCCACAACCATAAATTAAAGGTTCCTAGGCTCTCTAGCCAATGTGCAAAAAGAAATATGCCTAAGGGAGAGGTCCAAAAAAGCAGGAGAATGCGAGAGAGTCACTTAAGCGAGCCAAAGGAAAAAACTTTTCTCTTTCTGGCAACTAAATGCCTTACTCGGCATTAGACAGTTCCCTCCATTTGTGATTCAAAGCCCTGAAATGCCCATTGGTGTTGGACCCTTTCTTTTTTGTCAAAAAATGGTAAGAGTTCAGACCTCTCATTCAAAATACAGCAGGATTTTCCCAATTCAATTCCAACACTTCCATCGCTGAGAATAGTGTCCTACTGAGGCAAGTTATGCCTAAAGAGATGTATTGGGCAATTCATTCTTTCCTATTGAAACCTCCAGTTTTCATAAAATGCTCAGATTCACAAGACTAACAGCACTATTCTTTAGTCCTGCAGTTAGGACACTAAGTCTGAGGAAGAATTTGACTTTAGTCGTTGGATCAGTCATTGTTTAAAATAAAATACATAAAACAAACATTTGTTGGAGCAGAGACTGGAACCTAGGGCTGCTCAGATATAAAAAAACCCCTGGTGCTTTACTTTAAACTCAACGTGCTCGGATGTCGAGCCCAGCGCATGCCCAGGAGAGGCACGGCATTAATTTGACCTTGCTCGCACAACATCTGTATAGACCAGGCACTTCAGCAGAGCTTTTAGATGCTTTTATCCAATACATGGTTGAATCAGCATTAGCTGAAAATGCCAAAAAGCCCCGCTGAAGCATCTAATCTATATAGAAGTTGCAGAACCAGGTCAAAGTAATGTGCCGATTCTTCCGGTAAAGCATGGGTTGCTTCCCCGCCGCTCACATTTAGGCTGCTGACAGATGTCCGACGTATTCTTTAAGGCATGTCACCACGACTAGCCCACAGGCCAGATCCAGCCTGCAGAGCCAATCCGTCTAGTCTGACAGGCTACCACTGGATTACCACAAATTGCAGGGTGTGGCCAGCAGCAGGTATCAGCTGCTACACAATCTGGGGCCCTCTGGCAACAGTGGACACGGCATTTAGCAGTAGGCAGACAACCAAGGGCTGTGAAGCACACTCCTCAGTTGCCTTGCAGGTCAAGTGGCCTATCAATGTTTTTACATCTTTACCACAGAACAAGCAGCTCTGTGCTCTGCAGCCACTTGTCCCACTGCTGCCATGCTTGCTGCTGCGGTACCTGTTTGTCCTGTAATCCACACTGTATCCAGCCTGTGATGTCCAGATCTGGCCCAGAGCTTCAAGGGAGTTTGACACTCCTGCCTTCAGGTAACAGTCCTAACCTCCACAAAATGTTCTCACATTTGGCATATGGACAAATGAACACTGGAAGTGGAAGTGCTGTTCCAGACTGCACAGGAGCTATTATAGTATAAGATTAACAGGTCCAGGAGCTTGTATCAATACAAATATAACTCTTTCAACTTAACCCTGTGTCATAAACCCATGCCAAAAGCAATTTAGGGATTCAGAGTATCCTATGCAGAGATATATTTTCCAAGTTTGGTTTAGCTAACCTTGTTTGATTTCTTCCAAAAGCTGTATTTCTTTTCATCCCTTTTATCACTACATGTGTTGTGTTCTAGAGTAGAGGTGGCCAACCTTCAGTACAGGCATCACAAGAAGCCTCTCTGTGACGTGGTAGACCAGCGAGGGGACAGGCAGCACAGCATCAGGTAAAGCAGAAAGTAGGGTAGCAGATCAGGCAAGGAAAGGGGATTGAATGGCTCTCAAGTAAAGTGCGGAACTAATTTATGACACACCTGCTAAAAAGGTTTGCCTTCATTGTTCTGGAGCAAGGTCATCCAACTTCTGAGTAACTGGCGGGCACAGGTCCTCGAGCCACATACCACATGGGCCAATTCCCCTGCCTGGGATGCATGCCATGCTGTACTACAAGTATTCCCCCTGCCAACACCACATGGCAGGCAACATCCCCTTCCCCCACCCTCCCCAAGCTAACATCTCCACACCTTACATGCTGAATGACGAGTCCCTCCTGGAAAGCAGTGCCTCCCCCACCCCCATTGCTTGTACCACACTGGCACTCCACTACCATGCCATGCAGCATTCCCAGGTGCCTTTGAAGAGCATGGCTGTGGGCTCCCTCAGCTCTATAAGCCATCCCACCCTGCCTCAACAAGCAGGGGCCAGAAACAGAAGCCATAAGAAGGAAAGGGAGCGTGGAGAATCTACCAGTACCAGTAGATGGAGGTGGAGGGATTAGTGCAGGGAGTAAGAGCCTGGGCGCTACAGGTTAATTCCTTAAGGGCCACATGATGTCCATGGATCACCAGTCGGACAACCCTGTTCTAGAGGCTTTGCAGGCCTCCCAGGGAATAGATGGCATAGTAGAGACTGGAGGAGGGAATGAATCAAAGATAGTTAGGAGGCACCTGATAAGTAAAAGGTGCTTTTGGATTTTTCCACACCTTAAAGGGAATCCTGCTGCCCAGCTGCCAGAGTCAGTGGGAAAGCTGGCCTCTGAAAATATTGATAGCAGTCTCTGAAGGAGTGTACTGTGGTCAGGAAAGAGGGTGGGACATTGTTTTTCTCTCTCTGTACTGACTCCAAGATCAACTTTTTTTGTATGATTCTTTTCTTGTATGTAATAAATCATTTTGCCATTTTCTTGTGTTACTGACTGCCTGTAGTAAAGTGTGATCTCAAAACAACTGATAAACCAAGCGGGCTATTCTCTGGAGGGAGAGACCCTGAATCTTGTACAAACTCAGAGTATTCCCCTTTAGCTGACCAAGATTCCTGTTGTACGGTCCATGGATCTAAAAGATCAGATATACTTCCTTACATCAAGACAACATTCTGCAGAGACAAATAAATCTATATTTAATGGCTCCATCTTTGAATAATTAATAAAGTAATTGGAATTTGAAGCTAATCTCCTGAAAATATCCTTTAATTTATTTCACTACAAGAGAGGGCTTTTTGTGATTTTTTTTTTTGTACGAACTATGTTTGGGAAGAAGTTTTGGACATGCTTTTACACTTAAATCCCTCTTCTTCAGGTCTTTTCATATTTAACTGTCATTTTAAGGCCCTTTCCCCTACTTCCAGGCTCTTATAGAACCAGGTAACTCCCTATAAGTCAGGTGCAAACATATTTGGACCACAGATGCAAATGTTGCATCTTGCTGATCAACAAAAACATAAAAAAAAAAAAAAAATTGTTGAACCTTGCCACTGTAACATGGAATTCTGAAATGTGAATAACCACTTTGTTTAGTTTCTCTTCTCAGACATAAAGATGAAGCAGAAGTGCTTCTCTGTTGGTACCCTCCCATATTCTCTTGCCCAATTTGTACGTGTGTAAGCTTTCACCCTGATGGGACTAAGTCACTGTTTTGCAAGTCTGTTCTACGTTTGGTAATTCAGTCTCAAAAAGATGCAACCTCTTTTACCATATGCGTCTTTAAGGAGAATTACCTCATCATTCAAGGAATGGAAAATTAACTTAGTAAAGGCTGATTTGGAAAGCCTAAATTGAAACTGGTAGTTGATAAGCGCTTGGATGGTTTGGCTGAGCTCATTTGTACTTCTTGAGGAGGGTATGGTCATCTGGAAGAGATAATCTAAGAAAGGGAGCACAGGTCAGCAACAGAAGGTCCTAAGATGTAAAACAGGCAGGTTTTTGGGTTTTTTTATCCCCAGGAGAGGGAGGCTTGGCATGGGATTCTTGCAAGAGAAGTTAAAAAAAGTAATTCCTGTATGGTAAAAGATTAACCGTACTAAAAAAAAGGGGGCAGGGTGCAAGGGAAGCAGCCCTGTCAAGTTGGAAGCCAAAAGAAAAGAGGACAGGGAAGTTCAGATTCAGTCAAGGGCACCCCAGAAACACTGGTTCAGCAGCAGTCAAGTAGCCAAATAAAATGTTAGGAACTATCAAGATATGAACTGCAAACACCACAGAAAATAGCGATTTCCTCCTTTATAAATCTATGGTGGATCCACACCTTGAATGGTATCTGCAGTTTTGTTCCTCAAACCTCAAAATGGAGAGAGAAAAAAAAAATGAAGGCCTACAAGAAATAAGGGTATGGAGGGGCTTTCATATGAGGGGAGACTAAAAAGGCCAGGATTTTTCAGATCAGAAGAGAGACACTTAGGGGTAGACATGAAAGAGGTTCAACAAAATATTAAATTATACAGAAAACTAGAGATTTTTTTCTATTTAAAGTCTTGCAATACATAAATTAGGGGACATAAAATGAAATTATTGGGTAGTGAGTTTAGAACTAACAAAAGGAATTTATTTTTCACAAAATGAGAAATTATTGCCACAAAAGTTGTGGAGGCTGGTAACTTAACCCATGTTAAAATAGGGTTGGATCCATTCTTGGAGGAAGGGTCCTTCAGTAGTTATTAAAAGCCACAAGAGTGCAGCCTATCAAAACTCTGAATGCCAAAAGCTATAATGGGAGAGAAGCAAGGGGTGCAAAATACTGGATGAACCCTGCTTACCCTCCCACTGAGCATCCACTCTGCTATTTTGTGATACAGAATACTAGGCTTGATAGTAGAGGTGCACTGATACATTGATCTATATTGTGCTGGCACCGATAAAAGGAAAACTGACATTAATTGACATTCAGCTTCTTTTTTGGCTACTGTGGCCGATAATGTTGCTGCACCCAGCCACAGCATGCACATGGCTAGCCCAGCAGCGGGGAGAGCAGCATCCGGTTGATAAAAGTCTGTTCCAAGGAAGGGTTGGGGGGAGGGAAGGGGCAGGCATGGTGCAGCCAGGGCAGGGGGGGGGGGAAGGGGCATGGGACCAAGCTATGAGTAGTTCATCCAAGGAGTGCAGGGTTGGGGACTGTTTCCACTGTTGTGTGCACCCCTGGGGGAAGCTGTAGTGCCATAAATTAGTTTTGCACTTTTCTTGAGAGTCATTCAATCCCTTTTCCCTGCCTGATCTGCTGCCCTGCTTTCTACATTCTGCCTTACTTGCTGCTGTGCTGCCTGTCCCCTCACTGGTCTACCACATGCCACAGAGAGGCTGCCTGTGCTTCAGGATAGCCACCTCTACTCTAGAACATTTCTTTCTGCCTGGGAGAATGTGAAATTTTCCCAAGTAATTGCCAATCACTCTGGACCATGCTTGTTATTGTGAGGCTAATATTCCTCCTTACAGGGGGCTGATGCCTCACGTATTATGGATACCCATTCCAATAATTAGTTGGTTCTCTGTATTGGTACTCTTTCTTTCAGGAGTCTGACAATAAGTCTTGTCCTTGTGGGCAAGGGCATTGACCCTTAAGTTGTGACACACTTCCCTGTTCATTAGTTATACATACCATGGATCATTTGGCAAATTAGTCATTAACCTGGACAGAGTACCTGCATTATCTGACCTGTCTATATTTTTTAATTCAGCTGTTGCAAAATTGCAAAACAGCATATATCCAGAATAACATGATAGGGGGCATGTACCCCCTGGATCTGTGCATGGGCTGAAGGTGGGCTGCCTCTGTACACTCAGGGCCAGGGGCAGTGCCAGGCTCTTCCCCAGAAGGCACTGTGCTCACGGTGGCAGTGGTGGTGTTGGGAGGGGGCTATGGGGTGGGGCTACAGTCACCCCAAAATTTGCCATAGCCCCCCCAAGCTCTCCCTCCCAGCACTGCTCCTGCCTGGCCTGAGCGCAGCCATGGCCCAAACCCCTCACTGGGAAGAGTCTGGCGCTAGCCCCAAGCACACAGTAACAGCCTGTTTTTGACCTGCATGCAGATCTGGAGGGCATATGCCTCCTGTGCCTCTGCTGGGGGTGTGTGCAACAACAGGAGCTGCCTCCCATGCCCCACAGATAAGCCACTTGGGGCTTGGGTCCTGGTCCCATGTATGGCCCCTCTCCCCCACAGCTAGGCAGTGGCCTAACCTTGCCCCAGCCTCACCTTCTCCCTCATTGTTGGGGCCTCAATCTGCTCCCCCCACCCTCCTTCCCCTCACCCTTGCCCCCAGCAGACTTACCAGCTGGAAGCTACTCTCCAAGCTGCCAGGCTGCGTATTGGCAATTGGATTGGTACCGGCTGAAATGGCTTGTTAATAAATTGGCCATCAGTATCGGCCCAAAAAATCTTTATCAGTGTACCCCTACTTGATGGACCTATGATCTGAGTCAGAAAGTGACAGTTCTTATGTTCAGAGAGCCCATGTGACTAGAAGGAAGAGAGATGGAGATCCTGGTTCTGGGGATGGCGCAACAGGCCTAATGATACCCAAATTTTGCATTCTATTTTGGTGAACAGGACTGGGGCTGATGGGAAAACAAAGAGGACAGATGTCAGTTGGTATTTTCTATTAATGTAACTAGAGGCTATTGGGATGAAGTGGATGAATTATACTGCCGTATAAAGGGCAGGACATGAAGAAATCTATCCAAAATGCAAGATTAAACTACAGGAGGTCATTAGGTGAACCCCAAGAGACTGATCTGGTTGAAGTGAGCTGGCAAGCCACTAACAAAGATGGAACACCAGCATGCATGGAGGGAGGGAGGAGTGTTCTGACAGGGGCCTTTGTCAGAGAGTCCATTAGAACTTCTGTTGTTCTTATCTACTGTACTACCTAGTCCTGAAGCAAATACAATTCAGAAAGGTTTACAAGATAAAATTTAGGGGAAAATCAATTTAGATCACCACAGGAGTTTATAGAATTATTTCCAAATACTTGAGACCTGATTCCTATTTGAAATAAACATATTAAAGAATAATTACATTCATCTCATCATGAAAGAAATGGTACAATACAGAATTCTTTCATAGAATCAGAGGAGGAAGAAACCTCAGAAAGTCATCTAATCTGAACTCCTAATTTAAGAATAATCCAGCTCAAACCATCCCAGGCAAACTTTTTGCTTTGTTACACATTACACTTTAAGCTTATCAACTGCTGACTGGTACTCATGTTAGCTCAAGTTTAGAGCAGTTGCACATTCAGGCTAAAAACCTTCTTTGACTGCCCCCCCCACCAATCTGCACAGCTGTGACTTGCCATTAGAGGGCTGGAGAGCAGAGGCCTGATTAGGAGCTTCAGCTGTAAGTTGCCACTACAGGGGTAGAAGCTTGTCTGGGTTCATCAGCCCTGTTCTAGATGGGGGGGATAGGAGCATGAGACTGGAAGGGGGAGTTTAATGATGGGGACCAGGTAGTGAAATGGGAGGTGGATAGGCAATGGGTTGGAAAGGCAGCTGGGGACTGGGTGGTGAAATGAAGGAAGTTATCCATTAAACCTACTAAATGGATAAAACAAATAATAAAAAAAAGAATTAAAAAAGTGAATTAAATTAAGTCTCACATTTTCATGTTTTAGTAATTTGGGATTGGACAGCCCCAATTACATGGACACTGTCCCAGCTCTGGGACAAAAGCCCCAGTTCATGGGGATCCCAATTTGAACTTGCTCCCTGCTCCACACCTTTAGCCCTCCATCGTGGACTGGCGTGTTCCCCTGTGAGCTGCCTAGCCAGGTCACGACCCTGGGGGCAGGAGAGGGAGCTGGCTGGGTGCAAGTACAGGCATGTTGCATCATATGTGCATTTAACTTGCGAGAATTCAGTTATACACAGGTGGGGAGGGGGGCAAGGCTTGAGTCTGCACGCAGTGCCGCCGCTTACCTGGAGGCCCAGCCATCACCACACTGCCAGCGCTGACTGCCTCTAAAACCTCCTGCTGCTGCCATGGATTCGTGCCCAGAGCTGGGTGGCCGGCCGGCCGCCAGGCGTGGTAGTGGCTGGGTGGCATGCAGCCATGCCCACCACCACCCTGTGTTGCGCTGCTGCCGCCAGCCAGACCGCTCTAAGCATGGCTCCACAGTGGGGGCAGGAGGTTTTGGAGGCAGAGGCAGTCACTGCTGGCACAGTAATATGTGATTTGACTCTATGTGATTTTCGCCTTTATGCGCTGTCTTTAGAACGTAACTTCTACGTTAGATGCGGGATGCCTGTACTACCCCCTGGGCAGAGTTCAGGGAGTGGAATGTTTGTTCAGACAGAACAGCAAGACTGAGGGGAGGAGACACTGCATCCTAGGATGCTGGAGGACTGAAACTTGGGCAGCTTATTTCTGGGAAGTGGCCACATGTTTGGTGAACACAAGTTAGGTAACATGTAAATAAGTCTACTCTGGAGTGGCATAACTTTAAAACAAATTTTCTATTACTCTATGACACTTAAAAGGGTACTTAAAACTAACTTACACATCTTACATTGTGGAAAATCCAGTCTTGTACACAGTGCATAGTTGACTGTAGCCCTTTTGGTAAGAACACATTATGCGTCTGAAGACTTATCAAGCCCCTCTCAGTCTCCTTTTCTCAGAATAAATAATACCCATTCTGCCAATTTTTCCCTGTAAACTATGTGTCCAACTCCTGTAGTATGCTTTCTAATTTGTACACATCTTTCTTTAAGCATGGTACCCAAAACTTGACACAGCACTCCAGGTGAGATCTCACCAGCACTGAATAGTGGAAGAATAATTTTCCCTGATCTGCATATATTACTCCTGTTAACATTTTCTATAAGGAATATATTCCAGGGCTTGTATAAGCGCTTTAGCACCTATCCTGTGATGGAAGCACTTATATGAACTCTGGAATATGTTCCTTATACATAGTAAAACTGTGCTCATGCCACTTTTCTGCTCCACACAGCAAAAAAATGTTGGGCACCATTGCTCTAGGTGCTTATCAATACATTCCTTGGTTATATGCTCCAATCTCTTTCCCAGCATCTGCTCTTTTCCTGTTCTACATTGAACATTACCTCCTCTATTCTTGCTGCTAACTATGCTTGCTATTTGATGGCTATTGTTTTTCATAAATATTGAAGTAAAAAAAAGACAAAAAATATTTCAGCCTTCTCTGCATCAAGCATTGTCTTCCACATTAAACAGAAGTTGATGCTATCCTTGGTCTCCCTCTTTCTTCTAACATTGTTATAGAATGTTTCTCATTGCCTTTTGTTTCTCTTACTAGCTATACCTCAGTTTGGGCCTTGGCGTTCCCAATATTATCTCTGTATATTTGCACTGTATTCTAGGGTTGTTGGTTGTAGCCATGTTGGTCTAAGGACATAGGCAGTCAAGGTTCTTCGGGTAGATGCCATCTCTTTTATTAGACTAACTAAATAACTGGAAAATTGTTCTTTGCAAGCTTTTGGGCAGAAACATCCTTCTTCAGACAATAGAAAGAAGGAGGCTGTTTGTGCCAGAGAGCTTGCAAAGAACAATTTTTCCAACTATTTAGTCAGTCTAATAAAAGAAATTGTATCTACCCAAAGAACCTTGTTTGTGCTTTATGCACTCACACATCCTTTTTTGAGAGATGCTTAATTTCATTTTGAAATCACTGAAGAGTTCACTGTTTGGCCCAACTCTTTGCCATTTTCCTTTTTACCTCCCATAGGATCCTGTCTACCAGTTCTCTGAGTTTTTCAAAGTCTACTTCTCTGTTCTATTACTCTTATCATATCATAGTCACTGTTACCAAAACTGACTTCCACATTTAGGTTCTCAACCACTTCCTCCTTACAAGCAGCAAATCAAGAAGCATTTCCACATTTGTTTTCTCTACCACCCATACCAAAAAGTTGTCTTCAACATGTTTTGGAATTTTAGAAGCAAATTGCTATTATATGGCTCTTCAAGGGAGCAGTGTCGGTCTCCATTTCTTTGTTTTGTGACAAGTCAGTTGTTGCTCATACAAGAAATATGTGGGCTTAGCAACATCCTTATATAAAAAGGGAAAAATAAATTCCTTAAGTAACATTCTTCAGTAAATCTAAAAAACTAAAGTGGTAATAGAAATACTAAATTTACAACTATCTTTCTTCCAAATCACAAACTTTTCTATATAGGCAAAACTCCTTGCTCTTTCAAACCCCTACCTATGTGCTTAAATTTAGGCCTGATTAGCTTAATTAATTTCAGTGGAACTATGAATATCATTTAAACTCAAATCTTCAAATACAGAAATGTTTAGGTAATAAATACCCCCTTTTGTTTTGAACCAGATTCATGTAACTGCAAAGCAAGTTAAAACACTGGTTTGCAGCATCTTTACAATTCTTATTTCAAAAGCATTCTTAAACCATATGGTTCATGACCTGAGCTGATAGATTTTGAAAAACATGCATTTTGCACATAATTAAATGGGTTTTATAAATAAAACTGTCCAAGGAAATGATAATAAACAACCTCTAATAATTTTCATTAAAAATAAAATGTGCTTATGGTTTTTGATATTTTACAGTGGTATGGTGAATATAGTTTGTTTTAAGTAAAGGCAGTAACAGCTTTATACAATTAAATCTTGGTTTTAAATATAGTTAACTCCAATATATAGTGTAGAATAAAGTAAATCTGTTCACAATATCACCAAAACATAGGAAAATATAATATGGTAATATGATGGTTAATTTCTTACGTTACAATTTTGTTTTTAAAGTAATAAAGCTAAATAATATAAATACTCATTAAAAATAAACTGCTTTGCCCAGGGGAGAATGTATGCTTAAAAGAAATTTAAATTGCTATGAAAATACTGAAAAGTAACCCTGGTTAAGTACAGCAGCACAGACATCCGTCTGTTCAGATTATTCTTTTATATGAGATAGGCAGATCCAGACAAAGTTAAAACACACTGGAGGGTCTTAGTTATCCCTCAGAAATTAGCAATCATCTTCAGTGTAGTTTTAACACTGGAACTGATGATTTAGAAATACAGTACTTATTTTTCAATACTAAATGTGAAATTATGGTAGAGGTGTACAGTACTTTGTTTATTCCTTATTTCCTTGGAGCAATCACAGATTCAATGCAGGTAGAGAAACCAGCCTCTACACTGTAAGCATCAGTGGGCATCTCTACCTTGATGAGAGAAGTACAGTGTCAGCAGGTATATACTCTTTGCCTTTTATTATAACTATATCTCCAACATCTACCTGAAAGAAAACTGGGAATTGGTTAATGGTCTTAAACAAACACACTTTCCCTTTAACTTTCAATTAATCATTGGTAAATAAATATTTAATCTGTCAACAAATAATTAAAAGGTAAAAACTTAGGGATTTTCAAAGAGCCTAAGGGAGACAGTTGCTCAAATCCCACTCAAATACTTTGTAAATGAGACCTAGTTTCTATGCCTTTATGGTGTTGCACACACCCCCATTTAAATTTCCCTATTTTTTGGAACCTCTCATTCATATTTAATCACTAGATTTAAAACAAATACCTAATTTTAGAACAAGAAATTACATTCCAAAAGGCCATGGGTCTGCCACATAAGAGCAGAGGTCAAATCCCGATTAGCAACACAATTGCATGGAAATTTAGTGTAAGGACAGACATTACATATAAATCAGTTTAAGTGATCAGAAACTGGTTTAAACCTGTTATAGAACAGACATTCAACACATATAAACCAGTTTGAAAATGGCTGAAACCAGTTTGAGATAAACTTGGTTAAATGTAGTATCAGACTTCACTGATTTGGGTTAAATCAGATTCTGCAATGTCTGTCTCAGACCCCTTCCTGGTTTAACTTAAACCAGAGTCCCCCAGTATCTCAGGTGCTTTGCAGCCCTGGGCTATCTGCTCCAGAGCAGGGCTGGCCCCACCCCTTTGCCCTCTAGCTGGAGCTCTGGGGGAGACTACAGGTACAGCAGCATCTGCCTGGCTTCTCCCTGCCCCACTACCACTCCCTGCTCAAGCAGGGATTCCTACCTCCCCTCTCCCATAGCAAGGACCACAGCCAGCATGTGGTATGCTAGCTAATGCTGAGAAGTGTCTGTGTAAGGCAGACAGAACAGTGCCCAATTAGGGCTTTTTGGAGCTAATCAACAGGTCAGCTGGTAATGTCCCTCAGTTTCTTCCTTGGAAAAAGCTGTTTAAGAAGAGCTTGAACAAATGAGAGAGGATTTTTTGTTTTTGTGATGAGGTGCTAAATACTGTGTTATCAGCTCTCTGTAGGGCTCCCTTGCTGGTCATCAGGGATGGGGGAGACACCCCCTCCCTAATCAGAGTGTCCTGCCAGGGCCTGGCCATGCCTCCCCCTTCAGCTCAGCATCGTGGAAGGGAAGGGAGGGCTGCTCTGGCACCCCCCGCCCCCAGCTTCTAGCCTGAGCCACTGCAGGCATGTGTAATCAAAAGTAAACTCAGTTCAATCTCTGCAGGTTGGACTAACTGGCAAAGACTGAATCAATTCAGGCTCAGGTTTTTTTTAATGCATCTCTAGCCAAGAAGTCAAAGTGAACTTCTTGAAGTTGAACCTTATTTGCAGCAAAATGATTCTGCCGCATGAGGTAGGAGGTGGAGCTCTGACTTGACTACATTTAATTAAGCTTTTGAAGGGCTTAAAAACTTACAAAAGTGATTTAAAAATCTCCTTTAGACCAAAAATGAGGGAGTGACTATATTTAACAGTGCACTGCCCTAAACACTACATCCAGTACTTCAAATATGGCTTCACAGAAGCTGAAATCTAGAAATATGTTATATAACTCAATAACTTTAAAAAAGTTTTCTAATTTTTGCTCACTCCATGTAAAATGAAATACTTTCCTATTAACAATAGTACTTCTAAAGGGATTCTATATACGAGTACCCCCACTGCTGAAGATCCTCCTTTGATAAAATTTTCATTGATCTGTTAATGCTCATTTTGCCCAAGTAAGATCTTCAAGATTTTAGCCTAATACATATATTTTCTGAAGCAAGTGAAAGCATTTTGCGATAAAGTTTTAGCAACATATTCTACAATATTAAATTTAGTTTATCTGTACCACTGGAAATATGTAATTTACATCAATGATATTTATTCAGAATTAAAAGTATAAGCTACATCTCATGAACACAATGTGAATCCAAAATTTACAATTTTGTTTAAAAATCTCCAAAAACCAAATACACACCTTTTCCCAGTGGACAATCTCCCAAGCACCATTTCTCAATACTGAAAAAACAAAACAAAAATAAAAAAAGATGCACAATGAATCTAAGCAGCAACGCAATGACTACTTGCAAGTGACACTCATCTGTACTTTACATTTCCTATTTTTATTAAAAATCATGCACTGGTATAGTCATATAGCATTTTATAGCAGCACAATCTCTGCCAATTGATATCAATCATTTCAATTATGAAAACATTTATTCTGTATGGCACCCTTCAAGGAAATTATATCATGACCCTTTACAAGGTTAGATAATTCACATTGTATGCAGTAATTAAACTATATACATCAGAAAGAAATAAAGGCAAAGACAATGGAAACCTTATTATGCAATTTGAGGAGAAAAATACTTCCAATTTCTTTTTTAAATTTATGAACAAAGCATGCTTTGAAAACATCTCAAAATTATTACAAGAAAATACACTTGAGAGTATGCTATCTGGTAGAAAGTGCCAGATAAGGAAGGAAACAACAAGATGATTTAAGAATCACAAAATCTGTCTCTTGTAAGCCTCTTGCAATTGGACTGTTGAGCTGAGACCCCAAAACATCCCCAATTCAGAAGGTTATTTATTTAAAATTGATTCAGTACCTTCTGTTTGGTTTGACACATTCCTAGGCAGCAGCAATTATAGGTCTACGCATGTGAAGAAATACTTTGGCTAGGGCAGTTAAGAGCCACTAAAATCCAAAAAACCTAGGTGAAGCAGCTCTTACATGTAGGGCCAGGATGCATGCTCTGAGCATACCTGACACACACTGAGGCCATAACTAGATAATAAAATTTGCTGTTTGACAGTTCCATGCATACCTCCTCTCAGATGAAAAGTTGTGTAACCAAGTCCTTGAGCTGATAAGGATGGGTCAACTGGCAACGACTTTCATCAGTAGTTCCTAAGTAAATGAAGGCACTGCCAACAGCTCCTCAGCATTTTCTATTGACTATAGTCAGCACCATAATCAAAGAGTGAGATTTTTAGATTGCTCTTCGGAGGTACTTGACTCTACCCACACAGTGAATAGGGGGAACCTAAGCATGTAATTCTGGGCTTTGGATTCTATTACAGGACCCAGGCACACAAGCTGCTTGAAGATGTTAAACCCCCCCCCAAAAACTGTGTGCTCCCTCGCTGAGCCAGAACATGCCCAGAAGAGCCTACACGTTAACATGACCCAGATCACCCAATGTGTGTATAGATCAGGAGCTTTAGTGGGTTTTTTTTTTTTTTTTTTTAAGCACTTTTAGCTAATAGCTGATTGACTCAGCTATTAGCTAAAAGTGCCAAAAAGCCCAGCTGAAGTGCCAAATCTACACAGACGCTGCAGAACTAGGTCAAAATAACATGCTCCAGTTTCTGGTACAGCACGGTTTTCTTTTGTTTTTTGGGGGGAGGGCATGTTTTTTCATTTTCTACATCTGCAAGAAGCCATAAAGTTTAGCACTTGTTGGTGCCCAAGTCTTTTAGTAAATCTAGTAATCATTTAACATTCTATAAAGGGCTTAGCCCATCTGTCTGTGTGTCTGTAATGCTCTTGAGGGGCATGGCTCTCAAAGGGGAGTGGCTCTAGCCAGTGCTGCATCAAGAATGCCCATCAAGAATGACAGGCAGGGCATGGCTCCAGCAGAGGGTGTGGGTGGGGTGGGCAGAGAGAAGCCAGATGCACAGAAGGGGGGGAGGGCTGGGTGGCACAGGGCCAGACATGGAGTGAGGGTATGGGGGTGGCACACAGCCAGATGCAGAATGGTGGCAGTATGGGGTGGTGGGTGGCAGTGGTGGCTGCGCCCCCACTTCATCTCCCCCCCCCCCCAGCATTCTAGGTGGGCAACTTGCTAGTTTTATTTATATTACAGGGTATTGTGTTACTAAAAGATGGAGTTTTATAAAAGATGCATTCCAGCCCTTGAATATTTAGTAATTTAACAAACAAGAAAAGCAATATTAAAGCAGCAGACAACAAGCAAATTAAAGGAGAGAGTGGATACTTTATTAATAGAAGAATTGCTTTGGTGATTGATTTGAAGAAGAATACTAGGCAGACATGAAATGGCTTCTGTGATAAAAGAAGCCATATATACAAGTTACACAACTGATCATTAGAAAGAGAATAAAATAGAAAGAATGTGAAAGAAGGAAATGAAGGGAAAAAACACTGGTGAGATGAGATTAATGAGATTTCTGATAAGCATCTTGAATTGAAAGCAAAATTCAATTTAGGACCTCATGCAGGGTAATGCTACCAGATCTAAGATGAGATGATTACTTCGTGGCAGCACTATAATGGGGATAGAAACTGATGGTCAAGACAGCTGAACAGGAGGAGATTAAGTTGTAAGATTTGGTGTCCAAATCTATTGGGGTAATAGCATAAAGGAAAGGTGGATTAGATATTGAGGAGGAATAGACAACAAGATTTAGTAAATGTTCACAGGAGAGAACAAGGCTGAGACTTGCAGAAATGTATATATGCATGAGGCTTCATTCACCCTGCTGTAAAATGAAATAACTAAAAACTACACATCAGAAAACTCTAGCTCCAGGTCTGGAAGGTATCAGCAGCTGCTAAGGTGGGTGTATGAGCCCTCTGCCTGCCTATATACATATACATACACACACACAGACACATCCGAGTGGGGGCGGGGGCACATTTTAGTTAGTTTTAAGCAGTTCCCGGAGAGCTGCTCCAATTAAAGTGCTGCAGCATGTATTAAGCCCCTGTACATTTAAAAATGTCTGCAGGATACTTTAACTGAAGTTCAAATTGAAGAGCTTTAACTAAAGTGCTCCCATGGCCATTCTGAAATACAGCGGGGTACTTAATATATATGATGCTGCAGAGATGCTAGAGCATTCTAACTAGAACGCATTGGGAGCATGTCTATAAGCAGCTTTGGTGCCAGAACTTCATACAACTACAATGTAGATAAGTTGTAAAGAACTAAGAATCAGAGCTTTTGACTGGTTGCTTACCCTGAAGGCTTCTAGCCAGCCAGGAAGCTGAGGGAGAAGCAGCTTGGCTCTGATAGCTGGGGAAATTAAACTTCAAAACAAACCTGAAGGCTGTAAGTAAAATTTGGCAGGAAAAGTTTTGGTGACCTACAAATCTTTGAAATTTCCAAAAGACTTTCTAGTTCTATATTGACACAGGACAGTCTTCAGGGCATTTCTACAATTCATCACTGGTGTTCCTAAGAAAGAATGTTCTTAAGCACATCCTGCCTACCTGCTTATATGGGCCAAATCCATAAATACAGCAGAAAAGCATCTCAAGGGATACCCCTGGTGTTTACCCTCAAGTCATTTTACTTCCTTCAATACAATTGCAATGGATGACCATAAAGCAATTTCACCTCTTCATTTCTGAGTTTGGTGTAGAGGAAAGTAACAAGTAGACTGAGCATACTTGAGGATGTCAAGGACACAATGTAGACATAGCCATAGTAAGTTTTAGATAAAACACATAAGAACACAAGATGAAAATGGATTTCCTGGTTTCATCCAGTCTAGTGAACCAGGTTTCATTTAAAAACTACTGTACTGACTCAGATTCCCCACATACTTTTCCTCCAAATTTAGACTTCCAAAATTAGGGCGCGTCTCCTAACTGGGGAAGCTGATTTTTCTGCTCAGAACAGAAGTATGGAGTTGCTCTCAAGTGGCTGCTGCTTCTTTTCCTTCTCTTCCCTCCACCAGCCATACAGAGGCAGAAGTGGAGTTTACCAGGGTGCAGATCCAAGAATATGGGGTTGCAGTGCTGCTGGTTGTAACCCACTCCGATTACTGGTCCACCTAAAATTTAAAACCAACCACCTAGCAGCATTCCTTCTATTCAGATACTGAAGAAATCTTTGGCAATTTTGACATCTGATAGCTACTCCTGGTCTCTCCTGAAGGTTGTTTGTAGCTCTTTTGAAATTCTAGATTCAACAAATGGAGTTCAAACTTCAGCAACAACTAGCTTCAGCTTTTGATTGAACAGTGAAGAGCTTCTAACAGTTCAACTGTGAACAGGTTAAACTGTAGCTTTTTCCCCAAGTAGGAAAGGGAAGGTGAGTGGGCTCCGCCCCTGCTCTATGCAGCCATAACTCTGGAAAAATCTTTTTCTTCCTTCTGCATTCTCAAAAATAAGGTGCATTTCTTATTTGAGGGCATGCAGTATGCACAGCAACACAATGATCAGGTGGTTTTTGCCTCTATTACTCTTATCAAAAAACAATTCTATAACCCTAGTCAAAAAATTTTCTAGTGTTGGACATACTAGAACCCTAAATAACCTGGTTGTCAGGGCACTGACCTAGAATGTGGGAGATCCAAATTCAAGTACCTATTCTGAATTAGACAAAAGGACTATTCCTTAGGTCTCCTTGTGAAGTCCAGATCTCCAGACTTATGGGTACTTTGTTAACAGGAGACACAAAAAGCAAAAAACTGCAAGGTGCAACAAGCCCAGTATTTTGTAAAAAAAAAAATATTTATTGGGCAAGAGAAACAGACTGGCTTTATTGGATCTGTACCAGTGACTAAGGGACTCACATGTGGTAGATCAAAGTTCTACTCCTTGCACCAGAAAATACTTTTTTATATAAAAAGTGGAAGTTTGAGAAGGAGCAATCACACCAAAACAGCTAGTAGCTTGGTGATTGAGCCACTCTCCTGAGGTATGAGAATATGGCAGAACAACAACTTGAACAAGATAGCCCACAAGCCAGCTATTGGTTATTCTGGGTCGGACTGCTTCTTTCTTAGACTAAAAATGTTTCCTCATGAAAGTTTTGTCAGAAATGTAACAGGTTAAGGATTAGATTTTGAAGAACTGGCGTTTCTAACGCTATCAGAATAATTCTGAACCAGTTGCAAGCATGCGTCAGGAAACTTGAAACCAAAACCACACTAATACATAGACACTCTCTTTAAAACCTAACACAACATTTATTTCCATTTTATAGCTCCACTTTTCAATCCATAAAAATCTTTCCAATATCAGATCTGCAGTTTATTGATGACCAAAAAATTACATCATTTCTTAAGCTTGTCATTACACTTTGGATTTAATGTGCTTATGACCAATTGATTAAGAAAATCTTTTAACCCCCCTTATTTAATGCATTACCTGAAAATGTATGTGTTTATTTTTCTCATATTATTAATTCCGCATATTAAAATAGAAACCAGAAATAAAAATGCCTATTTATATGGGGTAAATGTAGTCAATATGCACTAACATTTGAAATATACAATTGCATGTTTTTCATGCACAATATCACAGGCCTTTAAATTCTAAAAGTCTAGAAATTTAAATAGATATGACTTGTGATTTCAAAAATACTGTTGACAAATACCAAAATCAAATAACCAAAGAAGAAATATATTTAACATTATGCTTCTATATTGTTCTTAACTGTACAATTAAGAGACTATTACAATTGCTCTTACCTTGTGTCTGTTTCTTGTTTACTGCATTATCAGCTTTATGCCTTTTCTGGAGTAAAAATATACAACTATTAATAATGTTAAAATAATTACTTCTGTTAACAAGAAAAAAAATCCTGCAATTTAAAACAAATATTTTGTGTGTCCATACACATACATGCACATTCTCTCACTCACTCTCATTTGCCTACCCCCACACATGAATTCAAAAAACAAAAAAAAAAATCATGCATGTTTTTCAAACTGTAGACTTTAATATATTATCTTTGTTATCTGGGCACTCAGAGGGAATGCTACACTAATCCTGTCCAATTGAAAAACCCTTCCTTTCCAACTATTTCATTAACTGCACTAGTTTCTAGAAACAAACAGCTTGCACAAGACTTTAATCCCCGCCCCCCCCCCCGCAAAGAAAAGGCTGACAAATTCTAGATACAGCAAAAATAGTTAAGGCAGTAATAGTCATGTAAAACTTGTGACTGGCAAGATAACTACCCTGCAGATTTCCATAAATATTTTTCAAGCAGATTATGTTGTTATATCAGCCTTAAAACCCTTTAAGATCTCCTTAAATTGTGAGGATGTTTCTCTGCCAGACAGACACTGCAACTGACTCTGGAATCATAAGGTGCGCACCCATTTTGACATGCTACTGTGCTAGTCTTTTGAGAAGAAGGGCTCCTTTACATGTGTACTATATTGTACTAATGCAACTATGCTGCTTCTGGTTTGAGGCCTATTACATGCAGGCCTGACTGGGGTGTCTGTAAAGCTCTACCTTATGCTATGCAGGCATCAGAAGATAAGCTAATATATCCAGAGCCCACATAAAATACCTCTACACAACACTGTTGCTTCATTTAGACAAAGACCTCCAGATACTGTCATCCTAGGTAAAACATATAGCATAGCATGATGAAAGCCATATTACTAATTTTGGCTACAAGCTTAGGTTCCAAAACAAAAAAAGCCTCTGACAAAGAATGGAATCTAGGTCTTCGTCAATAAGAATGTGACTTGGAAAAGGATAACGGATAAATCAAATGGAACTCATCACTGTAGACAAGAATACTGAAGAAAGGAACAGGTTTTTCTCCGTGTGATTTTTGTGTGTGTGGAATACAAGGCAGCAGAATCAGCTATCTAGAATTGTAATCTTCTTTTAATTGCCATTACATTCAAGCGTATCTTAAATAAGAGGGTTAATAAACTGCTGGGAGGGCATTGTTTAGAAGCCCATCCATTCAATCTGTCAGCACTAAACTGAGATATACTTTTCATAGTATCATAGTGCTTAGGGTCAGACGGGACCTAAACAGATCATCAGGTCCAACCCTCCGCCCTAGGCAGGAATGAGTGCTGGGGTCATAACATCCCAGCCAAATATCTATCCAACTTGTTTTGTAACAAGTTTTTTTTGACAGACACTGAGCAATCATTGAATGAATTTTCTGATGGAGGAATAGGTAAGACAAACGCACTTTAATCAATGACAAATCACATTATTGTTTACCCATAGGAAACATTTTTTGCCCTTTATGGTAATAGTAGTACAGTGTCATTTGCTTTCTGCACTAAAGCAAGATGCTCTGTTATCCTGTAGAACACGGAAGTAGCCACTATGCTGTACTACTAGATGCTACAGTTTTTATAGACATACTTGAAATGCTGACAGTATGCAAATATGGAAGACATCATTAGGAAGCCCATGCTGCTCAGCAGTGATGCAGCTGCATCCTTAACTCGTTTGGATGAAATATTTATTACTTGCATTATCATAAAACTGATAACTAGCAATAAAACCCTAGGTTTGAGGTACTATCTGCAAAAAAGATTTTTCCCAAAAAATGTATAGTGGGGGTTATGAACCTTTCTAAACTTAAGCGCTCCTTGGAAAGTGCCAGCTCTTCATTTTCTCTTTAACTACAGACACATAACATACAGCCAATCCCCACAGCACTCTTAATTAGTTCCTGAAAAACCAAGCATTAAGCAAAACCGAAAGTATCTGATGACCAAAGATGGCAAACACAATTGTTTTTAATGATCCAAGATGGTGACTGTAAGCATTATAATGAAACTCACTGAGTGCTAAGTGAAATCAGGTATCAATTTAAAATGGGCGTTATAGTGAAACAGCACTAAGCAAAACAGCATTAAATGGGGATTACCTGTAGTAATTTTTCTGTTGCCAAGGATTCAAAGACCACAATAGATCAGAATGTTTTTAACATTAAAAATTCCTACTTGAAATCTCTGCGTTTATCTTGTGAAATGTGTTTGTACACCCAACAGTGCTAATATTTTGTGGTACCCTACAGCACTCTTGAAAGAATCTCAAGGCACCCCAGCATCCTGGATAAAAATCACTGGCTTATGATTTAGCCTTATGGCAAAATGAAGTGGGTAAATGAAGTGAATAGAGGGCCAAGACAAAATGAAATACTGAATGATAATAGTTGGTTAAAAAAAGAAAAGCATATTTTTTGCATAGTAAACAAAGACGTTACCAGATGGTACAATTTTATAGGCACCACAGCATAGGAATCTAAGGAGGATAGACCGTAGTATAAAGGACTTTTTAAAGGAGGCTTTACCACGCATAAGACTAAGTACGAAGATGTTTGGAAAAGCTGACTCTGAACAGAGGCATAACAGAGTTGATACCCTGGCAAAGGGACAGGGAGTGGCACAGGGGAATGGATTCCAAGAGCAGAAGGAATGAAGTCTCTGGTGGGTACAGCATCGTTTACCCACGCCAGCTGTAGCGCTTACAGTAGCAGTGTGGCATCCATGCACCCACGTAATATTGTAGGGCTGCTTTTGCTGCCAGGGAGTATGACTCTGGGTAGTGAGAATGATTCTGACACACCTCCTAAATTAGTACCTAGAGCTAGTGCTCCCTTGCTTGCCCCTTCTTACGCTACTGACTGTGGACAATAAAGTCTCAGAATGTTAATGGAATGTAGATAAACATTCTTATGGCTAATTGAACAGTAAAAAAACAAAAATAAAAATCTGGGAGGCTCTGCTCAACAGCCCTGCAGCATTATCTCCAAACTGTGGGTCTAACAAAAAAATCCTCACAGTTGTACTCAGAAAGCTAGAAAGGCCAGGAGAAGACGCTTAAGGGAAAATATGAATGGGAAAAAGGGGGAGAAGAAGGGAGGGCAATCTGGTGAGCCTTCACATCTACACTAGCAGGCCCAAAGGCAGCATTATGAACTCAAACTTAGATATGCAACTGAGGCTTCAAGAACAAATTTCAAATAAATTCTTTAGTGATTTGTGAGAGCTATGGAGGTACAATATGGAGGGGCAATGAGAAACCCTAAAGAATACTAAGGAAGGAGCATGATTAGAATGGCTGGAAGTACTGTCACAATCAAGGAGACTAGAAATGACACTTCTGATCCCTAAAAACTCTCTCACTTCTATATCTTATGCTCAATGAGGTTGGAGCATAAAATGGCAGCAACTTTAAATATTTTACACCAGACAAGAGCCAAGAAAAGCTTTGGAGTAATATACATCTACTTAGAGTGCTTTTCTAATGCCAAGATGGCTACTCACAGAGAATTTGGCTGTGGCTGCCCTACATTACATGGATTCAAGATGGTAAAGTCCTATTTCCCCATGTATAGAAAATAATCTAATGGTCAGGAATGTGCGTCAGAGGATAATAATGGGGCAAATACACTCATTATAATCAATACTTTGGGGATCTAAATTAGATACGAGTTCTTGAGCTAACACTTGAGCCTGCTTGGCATTCCTGAAATAACCAATGTATCTAAAGTGTACCTGAAATACATGAACTATTATCTGAAACTACAAATTATTAACACCCCTGACCAGTCAATGGAAGACTTTTCATCAAGAAAAAAATAAATTCTTTAGGCATGCGGTAAAGCTACCATATTTAAATCAAAACTGAAGACAACCCTGACCTAAAAACAAAAACCCCAATAATTATATTCTATATATGGAAAGTTTTGAGATGTTATAATTTTTCATGTATAGAATTTCATTATTGGAGGATAATTTTTAATTCATCCTTCCCACCATTGCAGAAGGGCAGGCAATAGGGAGGCAGGTGGTATGGGGAGGTCAAACAGTTTGTCCCCTGCATGTGCCTGCCCCCTTGCTACCTTTGCTGCTCCCTTCCCCCTCTTGCCCTTGATCTACACTGGAAAGCTTGATCCTGGTTCTAGCCTGGGACATGGAGCATAGCCCCAGCCTAGCCCTTGTAGCAGCAGTTTGGGCTGCACAGCACTGCTATGGGGGCCAGGCTGGGCCTGTACTCAGTGCCCCAGGATACAACATGGATGAAGCATGCCAGCATGAAGCAAGGGTAATGGGAAGTAGGGAGAGGGGCAGGTGAAGGTGGTGAGGTAGTGTGAGGGGAAAAATGGGTGGAAGAGGCTGCAAGGGGGAGATGCCAGGGTACAGAGGTGGCAGGGGCACATAGCAGCTATAGCCCCAAACCCAGGTAGGGGCTGGAGCCCGAGCCACAGCAGATGCTTCCCTGTCCCCACCTCCACCCCCCCACTCAATTTTAAGATGAGGAGCTCCACCCCATGTTAAATGGCAGAAAACCCTCATCTTAGAAGTAAGTCAATAACAGTATTTATACTTAATTATAGCAAGGAAGGATAAAGGAGGCTGGTTAGGCTTGCCCAAGGTCTTGGGACGTCAGACCTGGGTGGTACTTCCCATTTGTTGGATTATGTAGAAGTTGCTTCAAAAACAAATACCAAATTCTGTTTCCTTGCACTGCAACATACGTACAGCAGTAGATGGTCTTTACCTCCTTTCTCCCTCGTCTCAGTGTCAGAAGAGTTCAAGACTTAGCAAACTTAGTTGGAATTTCACAACCTCTCACTTTCTCCATATGACCCATGACCTCTACACAGGGCCTGTACTAAGAATTGGGACAAACTGATGCACAACATTATGTTCTAACTCAATTAATTCTGCAGTTCTTCTTATACTGTTGTTTCTTTCCCCATTATACCCATCACCGTGACTGATTCCTTCAGTGGAGTCGAAGGGGAAAAGAAGAATCTCCTATTAACATCTGAACACTTCCCTCATGCAATGAAGGAGACTTCACCAATCATTTTTACCATTGGGGTTAGATTTAGAAATAGTCTACAAGCAGGCTGTATACTGATCTAAATTTGTGCAATCCCATAATATGGAAATCAAAGAAAAGATGAAAATATCTTCTTTCAGATTTTATAAACTTTTCATTTCTGGCTCTTCAGAGACATGAGAAAGGTCCTGCAACATGTCCAAATTAAAACTGGATAGAAACCAACTAAAACATTGTTACATATTTTCAAGCACTAACTTTATAGCAGGTTGGCTTTTTATAACTGGGTGAACATTTGTATGGTGCAATAATTACTTTGCATCAGCTAATTGCTCAATACTAACTTTGCACATTTATCCAGTCTAAATGTATTGGATAGTTAACCAGTGAATTGTGTAATATATGTAATATAAGACTACTGGGCTTCAAGCATAATTTTGGGTATAAAGAGGAATTCAACATGGAGAGGATGAAAGAATACTGCTATAAGTTCATTCTTAATGAAATAAGAAAAATAAAAGGCTGTTTGAAGCCATGGTGGGATTTGGAAGGCTACAGTAAATCCCAAGGAAATGTGCTAGGTTATAAGGTAGTGAAAAACTGCACAGGTGTACATTAACCATATTCCTATACCATTTATCACATGGATAGCACCTACTGTATCTATACAGATGATAGATACAAGATTCTCTCTACCACAGTTTAAGGCTTTCATCTTTCTATCACAGGCTTTTCTATGGCTTTCAAGAATCTCCAAATAACAAACATAATTCAAGAATGTGTTTAATACAGCATGAACCTAGTAACTTCAATTATTTTTAATTTTAGATATATGTAAATATTACAGACTAACTTTTGGGAACATTATAAACTAATACTAGGAAATAGTTCCAATACTTACAATATCTTCAATGATTTCCTTGATTGCGGCTACAGCTAAAATAAACAAAAGAGGAACCAAGGTTGTATAACGACCGGTTGGGGATACATCTGGAATTTGCTATAAAAAAAAAAAAGATAGAAAAAAATCATTGTGTATTTGTAGGTAAAAGTACAAATTTGATTATAATCAAAGAGAATTGTGTCAAAAAATAAAATGAATGCAGCTTTATTCAGTTTTGAAATGTGGCACTGATAGTTTTCACTGAGAGTACTACCATATACTAGAATCAAAGGGAGTGGCACAGTAAAGCACTTAAATGCTTTATAAAGAATTCAGTAGTGCATTCTCATGGACAAAGTTATGTACATACTTCAGTGTTTGCTGGAACACAGATTTAGAGGTTCAACCTCTCAAGTCCAGATAAATGTTAGTTTTTACTACTTTGTGCCCATGTTCTTTACTTTCTTTTTTTATAGTCTTAGATTACAAGGCATTTTGTACTTGTTTCTTTTATTAGCATTTCTAAACTGACAGTAAAATTTTACATTTTAAACGGTTAGAGGCTTTACTTTTGAAATACCAGTTTAAACCACACAGGATGACCCATGTCCTCACTAATGCCTCTTTTTGCAATATTGCCACGTATTAAAAACGTAAAAAAAAAAAAATCAATACGAAAGCAGCCTGTACTATATGGAAGAACATACACATTATAGTAAAAAGCAGAGAGCTGATTTTTTGTATAACACTGATATCTGCATTCATCTGAATACAGACACTAATGATATAGGAGAAAAGCATGAGAACAAGTTCCATGTGATTAGGGTTGTGGTATTCAATATGCCCAAGAGGAGGACTGCTTTGTGAAAAAGAGCAAGTTATACAAACGTAGTAATAAGCTTAATATTTTGTATGTATTCTGAATCTACTGTTAAGAGATTCAGAAGGAAAGAAAGTTTATTATCTATTTTATTATATTTCTGTGCAACCACATTGTGGCATAAATAAATAATAAAATAATAAAAAAAAATACATAAATAACTAAAATTGCTAAATAAATAAAAGGTGACATTTTTACAGACTGACTTGAAGTTTTTCCAGTGGCCAGCTTAATGAAACTTTAAACAAGAACAGGATACTGGCGTTGTTTGCTGGAAGATTTAAAAAGTGTATTGACATGTTCTGAACAACTGTTCTAAACAGCCATACAAAAAACAGTAGGAAAAGTAACATATATTCATGTTCATTTGTTAAAACTAAAGTATGATACAAGATTAAAAACAATCAATGTACCAGCATTACGTGGTGGCAAAATATGTAAGGTCTCTTTAATAGCATGCCATTTTTCTAACATTCCACATGAGGGGAATCAACACGTTGTTCTAAAATCCATAGAAGTTTAGGCTGGAAGTGGGTTTCTGTCAAAACTAAATTACAAGAGATTCTACGTACCTTTGAGGAGAGCGTGCTCTTAAATAAAAATAAAAACCATATTCAATCGAATATCGCACACTCCTTTTTCCCCAAAACTGGAGCATCTCTCTTAAGTGGAAAGGTTATTTTTCTGACAAGAACAGAAGGATAGAAATGCTTTAAGATAGCTTGCTTCTGCTTCTTTTCTCTGCACCAGCCACATGGAAGGAAGGGCAGATCTGGGGGGGGAGGGAGAGTGCACTGGTACAGTTGCAACCTACTTAGTTAATTTTAAATTTTAGGCTGAGCATGAATCTATCTGCCAGGAGCAGTGGCATTTCTATTCAGGCAGCTCTCAGGGAACCTTACCATACCAGTTTAAATTAGGGAGACCTTTTATTCAACGTTCTATGAAACTTTTTTTTTTTTTTTTTTTTTTAGGAAGCAAAAGCATTTCTGGATAAGAAGGACTTTATCTGGGTGAATCATACAATTAATATCCATTTTATGCCAATTAGAGCTCAAAGTAATGGAAGCATGACATTTCATTTGGATGTGCCAAATGATATCAAGACAACATGGTCATCTAAAAATTAATAATATAGAAATATCATATGAATGATAAACAACAGGTCTATCTCCTTTTTAATTTTTTTTTTATATGCAGCAATATCATGCAAACATACTAGAATCTGATTAAACTGAGTAAGAGTCTGTCATATGCTGGAGTGTTCTAAGGAAGTCCTTACTGCATGAAGTGGTGCTGGCCAATCAGTAATACGGTATACTTTTTTAGCCAACCAGCAGAGCACTGATTAATATTTGAGCTGAAAAATACAGTCTTTTGAAACAGATTTCAAAGTCCAACTGTAGTCAAGAATCTATCACTTTGTGTGACAAGTAACCTTTGATCCTGATCAAAAAAAAAAAAGACATGGAGAATCTTGAAATGGTCCAGAGAAGTGCCACAAGAATGACTGAAGGGCCTGGAGGACAAACCTTATGAGGACAGACTGAGGGATCTAGAACTGTTCAGCATGGGAAAGAGAAGACTGAGGGGGTACTTGGTAGTCATCTGTAAGTAGGTGAGAGATAAGTGCTGGGAGAAAAACTGTTCACTAGGGCACCCCAGGAGAGGACAAGGAGCAATGGCCATAAACGGTTAGAGGATGGTTTCAAGTTGGATGCAAGCAAGAACTTCTTTATGGTAAGGGTGACCAGAATCTGGAACGGACTTCCTAAGGAGGGAATGCAGTCCACAACCTTGGAAGTCTTCAGGAAGACACTGGACAGACACGTTGCTGGGATCATTTCATCTCAGCAGTATTCCTGAGAAGAGCAGGCAGGTTGAACTCAAAGATCTTTCAAGGTCCTTTCCAGCCCTTAATTTCTAGGTTTCTATAAAAATGCAGTTTGGGAAAGGTAAAATATTATATTCCTCATCTGCAATGTTTCCAAATCATAATGGAGGATTTCTGTTTATTTTGTGAGCCAAATTCACATCAGTGATGCCCTTTATTATGAAAAATAAAAAGATTACAAGGAACTCTGTCTATCAGATGGTTGCCAGATACATTCTGTTTTATAACCACAACCTGTGTTCCACCGATACATTTTCAAATATTCATTTGATAAAACCTCCTTACATGGATACACAAAACTTCTGCAAAATGTTCAAAATCATTATGAGTAACCTATGACATTTATTAGTACTTAAATATTTGAAATCTAAATCCTTTTAGCTAAGCTTACCTGAAGTAATGCAATAAAAAGAAAAAATGCATTGGCAGCTCTTCTGAACTGGGAATAAAGGAATCTTGGCAGGAATGTGATTATGTTGTATTTTGCAGTGCTAAAAAGACAAAGATAAAAACGGGTACAAGTATTACAGTACCAACAAATACTGTATTTACCTCAATGTAAGATGAGGTACTGCTCCCAACTCCCCCACCAGCATGGGGAAACAAAGTCCCTTATCTTACATTCTCATACAAAGAAACTTTATTAAATACATTGCCCATCATTAAACTGCTGCCAAAAGCACTGTGTGCTCAGCAATGGAAACCATGAAGTTAAATGCAGCCAACACTGAACATGATTAAAACACATGGCCTGTATATTTTTTTAAATTTTCCATATTCCAAGCCAAATTAGCCAAAACAAATTCTAAGAGAGTCAGCCCAGAGCCATAAGTGGCCCTACTACCAGCAAACATCCTCCACACGCATCTGGGGCTTCAGATGTTTTCAAATCCTTTGATGGACATCCTGTTTGCAAGTCCAAGCCCAGAGGCTTGGCGTTAGGATGCCCCCGAGTTTTGGCTGCCCTCAGCTGTAAGGCCCCAGAGGCAAACCAGGGAGGAGTCTTCTCTTTCCATTAAATGAGCTTAAAGCCAAGACCTTCCTAGTCCAGCAGCTAAGTGGAAGGTTCACTATACATTATCTTGGCAGGTACTATCCCTGTGCCAGGACAGCGATCTTCCCTGGTGTGGCTAGGAAGACTGCCTCCATGGTCATGGTGTTTCCCTTGCCAGGTAAGCCTAGACTACACTTAATCTGAGCCTTCAAGAGGCCACAAAGCAAAATACATGGCCAATATTAGGTTCCCATCAGTATGTTTGCCCACCACAAGGATAGGTTAGTGCAACCCATTTGAGTAAGATATGGTAGTGCCTATTATGTTCAGTCCCCATCAGTGCTGTGTCTTTTTCAAGTCATGATGAGTCACTACACCAAAAACATTTCAACTTCCTCTTCACATCCACAGCTGAGCTGTGCCTTTCTTCCCCATTTCAATGATTCCCATTTCTTCACCAGCCTTAAATGTCTGGCAAACATCGCTAAACAGGGCCCCAAAAGTTCAAGCAGAATCCCTGTTGCCCTCACAGCCTGTCACATATTATTAGTGTGGCCCCAACCTCCATGCCTCCTTGCCAGTGGAGCTGGACAAGCTTGCCCTGTACCTCCTTGGTATATACATTTTTGGAGAATCTTAGGAGTCATGATAAGAACACCCGGTTCCAATCATGGGTGGGGAGCTAATTAGCACAAGGGCCCTTTGTGCAGTGGGGGGGTGGGGCGAGTGGTATCTGTAGTAGATGCACGTAGTGAACAGTGCTGAGCTGTGGGGTCACCATGCCTTGAAATTCTGTTGACTCTACTGGAGCCCAGACCAATGAACTACATGGTAAATTCTGAGCCTTGACCATGATGGTGGCAAGGGAAATACCTCGACTGAGGTAATGTACATAAAATGGCATTGTGCAGTGAAGGGTTACAACCTTGTCTGCTTGCTGACAGAACTCCCTATGAGAGCCTCATAATTAGCTTCCCACTGGCCAGCTTCCAGTGGGAGGATCTTGGCTACAAGCTGACTTTATGGAAATAGGAGACTTCTCCCTAGCTTGCTCCTGCAGCCATATGGCCAAGGACAAGCCAAACTCAGGGGTATCCAAAACCCAAGCTTTCAGGCTTGGGACTGCACAAAGGATGCCCAAGAAAGGATCCGGAAACATCTGAATCCCCAGGTAGGGGTGGAAGATGTTTACTGGTAATAGGGACACATTCGGTTCTTAAATGGCTCACAGATTTGGATTTGATTTGGCTGATTTGACTGGAACATGAAAAGATTTCCTTAAAAAAAAGTTTATATTCTAAGTAAGTGCTAAAGTGCTGCTTAAAGTGTGTTTCTGGAGTACCTGGAGTGCCAATAAATGCAGCAGTTAAAAAAAAAAAAGTAAACTGCATCAGTTCTGGATGAACCAAGTCTATGGTATTCATAGTAATCTGCCTATATGCAAATTACCACAGTCATGTTTATTTCAAAGTCAGTGTTTTCAAATTTGCCCATCATTTCCATGTGCTCAGGGAGAGCAGGGTCCAACAGTAAGGGGTGAGGATGAAGGGGCTACAAACGGATGAAATTGGGGTGGGGCAGACAGGAAGGGGTCATCTTCTGACTCTCGCCCCCCAGATTTATTTTCCCTGCCATAGTAGTGGGAAGGGGACAGATACAAGGCAAACCTCCAATAACTAGATTCAATACCTGTAACATTATACCAGAATTATTAGTTTCCTTATATGGAAAATTTATGGGGGGTGGGTCATCTTATAGTCAGCATCATCATATAATTGATTAAATATAGTAGCATGCATGTGCACACACACTAACTTTCCTTATGCCTTTCAAGGTACATCATGATGAGCTCTTACACAGTAAATACTCCAAACAACAAAATTTGCCAAATAAAAGTTGAAAGGAGTGACTGCGTGAATCAGAATCCCTACAATATATCAAGAACATTACAGAACCTAATTGAATATCTTCATCTACTAAAATCATATCTCCTGAATTGCCACAAATGCTGCCAGCTTCCCCATGTTAACAGATACTACCACTTCAAAAACAGCTGGATTAAGAATATTCAAACAAAAATCCAAACAAAAATACTAAGCATGTGTCTTAAAATTGCCTCTTTAGATTACTGAGCTCAATTTTAAACTTTAGTAATGTCTGCTAAGTGCTTCCAATAACCAAGACAAGAAAAGATTCATGTTAATTTGTATGAATACTACCATATAAATCAAAGTTCCATCTGCAGGATTAAACAACACTTTGCCACAAATCATTTTAAGAATGCAAGACCACAGTAAGCACATCTTCAGTCCCTCTATCTTCTCTTCACCGGACTGAACAATCCCAGTTCCTCCAACCTTTCATTTTAAGTCAAGTTTCCTAGACCTCTTATTTTTGTTGCTCTCTGCTGGACTCTTTCCAATTTCTCCATGCCTTTCTTGAAGCATGGTGCCCAAAAGTGGACATAGTACTCCTCATTAGTGATGACCTAAGTGGAAGAATTGTATCCCATGACTTGAATGCAACATTCCAGTACGGTACTGGCTATTTTTGAAACAGTACAATATTGACCACTCTGATCACTGGTTTAACTGAGAACTGGTAAAAGAAAAGGGCAGGGACAGCATCTTGTGTGAATCTCTGTAAAGTGGCATGCAAATTATGGGCACTAAGTACATATTGTTAATAAATATTAACATACTATTAAAAGTCAATACCTGACATGATTATTGCAGAACTTAGTTAACTGAGCCTGATTGATGAATATAGCTCTCAATTCCTCTTGATCAGCTAGTGAAGTTTTCTCTGAAACATCATCTGTCTTCTCATAGCCTTTAAAATATAGAACAATAGTAATCTAAATAAACTGATACAAATAATAAAAATACATTTCAAATTAAACATGTATTAAATGCAAATAACTATAAATACAGAAAGTATACAAGTTGCATGTCCTGAATGTATATAATATCTCTACATTTCTAACAATAGCAATGGAAGTTTATTAAAACCATTATATTTAGCATTTCTAAGTGTTATTGTCAACAATTAAGTTAGTGAAACACTGGTCGCAGTTTCACATACAAAGAAGTCCCCTTAAAAGCAGGGATTCGACTACTTTTCTGAGTATGATTATGACAAACTAAAAAAAGGAGAGAATTAATTTGTGAGAATTTTAAGCAGAATGTGAATGGAATAGGAGGTAATGGAAAACTGGAGTGTACACTAAGGCTATCTTTACTGCTTTGGGAATGCAAAGCAGCTCTAAACCTGCTTAACTGAGAAATAAACTGGATGTTCTGTGCAACTCCATAAGAGCATAAAGCAACCAGATTACCCTGGTGCGTTTTGCCTTAGAATTTGAAATTTTTTTCCAAATATCAGTTATTTAAGGATAACAATACATTCTTCAAATCTTTAAAAATATCACACGATAATATTCTTGGTTTCTTCTTCAAGGTTGACATACAACATGTTTAATAATTTTAAAACCAAGGAAATCCTCAGACAAAAGATGTGAGCCATGAAGTAGTACACACATCACAGGGTAATAGCAGAGTGTACTAGAAAGATATATTTAGGTTAATCTTTGAAGGCTTAATATCAAAATCATCATATCAGACATCTGAAGTGAACACATAAAACAAGCCTAGGCAACATGTATAGTTACAACCAAAATGATGAAACTTCCTGTTCACTGTAATTCAACTACTCTATGAGCAATACTCCAAAAGCAATGCACACAATTTTCTCACAGTTAATACACCTGCAAAAATATAATTACAACCTACCTCTACATATAGTTACCATATTCATTTTGCTCCAGCCGCTTTCCTGATACAGCAGCTAAAAAAAGCTCATCAGATCTATTTATGGTACTCTGGATTAATTTTCTTCATCAAAAGAGCGAATGTTAATTACTCATGATCCTCCATTAGACAAACTCATTTATAATTAGTGTATCTGCATTTGCATAATTAATTGTAATTAGAGGGTTTGTTCCTAATATCCTTCTCCCTGGACACTCAAAAGAAGTAGCTAGATCAAAGCAACCAGTATTTTCTGATTCAAGGATGGAAAGTAAGGTAGAGCTTTGGCTACAGAAAAAAAACAGATATTCAGGTACCTTAGCAATAAAATAATAACCATGATAATTATCTGATGGCAGTACACCAATAAGATTAAGAGGGTGTATGTGCACGCATACATGCACATACATGGATGGAGGACTGATTCAAATAGATTCATAAACACACACACACACACACACACACACACACACACTAAATTATAGCTTATTAACTGCAAATTATCAATCACTTGGACTGCTGAATTAAAAAGTGCTCTTCAGTATATTATTATTAAGTATGTACAATTTGCATAGGAGAAGGGTATTAAACATAAGTCATTGGAAGCAATTGTAATGCATCTACTTTATATTTTACTGGAACTGTAAAATGGACTTGCACAAATGCAGTATAAATGAATGTCCAATGCTCGGAGGAGTATGGGTAAAAAAAGAGGAGGAACTCACCCTCAGAATAGCCAGTTCAAACCCAGACATAGAAGGGATTACAGAAACGTGGTGGGATTCACTCCATGACTGGGCAGTTAGCATTAGGGGCTACAGGCAGGATAGAGAAGGGAGGGAGGGAGGGAGGGAAGGTGGTGCCTTATGTCAAAGAGCAATACTCATCCTCTACCAGCAAAATGGGGTCAGATGTGGGGCAAGCTGAAGTGCTCTGGGTCAAGATACAAGGGGTGATCTAAATTACCTAGACACCTGCTGGGAGGAGCAGTCAGCCAGGTCAGACCATTCCAGGAGGTTCCTGGCTGAGATACAGGACCTTCACTTAACCCAGGAGGTGCACAGTCTCACCAGAGGGAATGCTCTGTTGGACCTGGCCCTGGCCACAGGCAATGATCTGGTAAGTGGGCTCCAGCTCCTTAACCACCTGGGTGATAGCGATCATCGCTTGCTGGAATTCATCATCCAGAGGATGGTGACAAGGGCCTGCATCAAGGTGGTAGCCCTAGACTTCAAGAGGGCCAACTTCAAAGAGTTGAGGAGACTGGTGGGAGAGGCACAGGGGTTCTTGAGGGCAGGAGAACTCAGTGCCCAAGATGAGTGGTCGTTCCTTAAGGAGACGTCACCCCTTGGGTGCTGAGTATCGATATCAACAAGAAGCAAGGGGGGCAAGAGGGCCTAAAAGCCTCTCTGGCTCACCAAGGACGTACGGGAATGCCTGGTTGCCAAAAAGGTGGCCTACAGAGTCAGATGGACTGCAAATTGGCTGAAGGGTCATACCTCAGAGGGTGGTGGTGGACAGGTCATATTCGACCTGAAGGGAAATGGGCAGTGGAGTCCCCCAGGGCTTGGTCCTTGGGCCTGCGTTGTTCAATTTCTTTATCAGCGATTAGGACGACAGGGTGAAAAGCAACCCGTTCAAATTTGCTGAGGATACCAAAATTTGGGGTGAGGTGGGCATGTTAGCAGGGAGGGAAAGACTGCAGGAAGACTTGGACAGGTTGCAGGGGTGGGCTAACAAAACAGAATGCATTTCAATACGGACAAGTGCAGGGTACTGCACTTGTGCAGTTGTAACCAGCAGCACACTTACAAGACAGAAAACTCCCTTCTTGAGAGCACAGAGGCAGAAAGGGATCTTGGAGTCATCACTGATTCCAAGATGAACATGGGCTGACAGAGCGAGTTCATGGTCAGCAGGGCTAACCAGACCTTATCGTGTATCCACAGGTATATCTCAAGTAGGTCTAAGGAGGTGATCTTCCCCCTCTACACGACACTGGTCAGGCCACAGCTGGAATACTGTTTCCAGTTCTGGACACCCAACTTCAAGAGGGATGTGGACAACACTGAGAGGGTCCAGAGGAGGGCCACCTGCATGATTCGGGGACAGCAGGGCAGACCCTACAATGAGAGGCTACAGGACCTGAACCTCTTCAGCCTTCACAAAAGAAGGCCAAGGGGGGACCTTGTGATCATCTATAAACGCACTAGGGGGAACCAGAAGAGGTTGGGGGAGACTTTGTTTCCCCTAGCGCCCCCTGGGATAACAAGGAATAACGGCCACAAGTTGTTGGAGAGTAGGTTTAGATTGGACATCCGTAGGAACTACTTCAGTCAGGGCAGCTAGGATCTGAAACCAACTTCCAAGGGAAATTGCTGGCTCCTACCCTGGGGGTCTTTAAGAAGCAGCTTGATGCCTATCTGGCCGGGGTCATTTGAGCCCAGTTTTCTTCCTGCCCAGGCAGGGGGTCGGTCCTGAAGATCTGCAAGGTCCCTTCCGACCCCACTTCTATGATATGATTCATAGAAATGTCGGAAATCAACAAAAATACAGGTGACAAAAAAACCCATCTTGCTAACCCAATGTGGAGGGCTTTAAAACAAGGTCCGCCGGGGGATGGAGACCAAAGTCCAAGTAAGTGGGTGACCTGGAGGAAACGCAAGCAAGAGTGGGCAACAAGAGAGACCTTACTGTTCTCTGGAAAAATAGGATACTTGGCTAGTTACCTGAGGTGTCTGTACACAAATGCAGAGAGCCTGGGAAATAAGCTGGAAGAATTAGAAGTCCTTACAGAGTCACTCAACTATGACACGATTGGAATAGCAGACTTTGTGGGAGAGCTCAAATGACTGGAGCACTGGCATGGATGGGTATAAACTGTTCAGAAAGGACAAGCAGGGGAGAAGATCAAAAGGAATTGCTCTTTATGTAAAAGAACTGTATCATTGCTCAGAGCTCCAGTATGAAACTGGAGACAGGCCTGTTGTAAGTCTCTGGGTAAGGATCAGAGGGGAGAGCAACAAGGGTAATGTCATGGTTGGTGTCTGCTATAGACCACCAGACCAGAAAGATGAGATGGATAAGGCTAAGACTTTCTCCAAACAGCTAACACAAGTTTCCCAATCTCAGGCTCTGGTGCCCATGAAGGACTTCAAATCACCCTGACATCTGCTGAAGGCAATCAAGGCAGCTTGGAGAGGTCAGCTAAGGACTGTGCTCTTCTTGACCTGCTGCTCACAAACAGAGAAGAATTGGTGGCGAATATAGTAGTGGATGGCAACTTGGGCAGCAGCGACCATGAGATGATTTCAGTTCAGATCCTAAAGAAAGGAAGGAAGAAGAGCAGCAGAGTACAGTCCCTGCACTTTAGAAAAGCAGACTCTGATTCAGGGAACTAATAAGCAGGACCCCCTAGAAGGCCAGTGTGAAGAGGAGAGGAATCCAGGAGAGCTGGCTATACATTAAAGAAACCTTACAGAGGGTGCAAGAATGAATCATCCCTATATGCAGGAAGACCCAAGCAAGTATGGCACAAGACCACTTTGGCTTATCAGGGAACTCTTCAGTGAGCTAACACACAGAAAGGAAGCTTACACAAAGTGGAAACTTGGACAAACAACTATGGAGGAATATAAGAGCACTGCTCAGGCACGCAGAGATGAAATCAGGATAGCCAAAGCACAACTGGAGTTGTAGCAAGGGACATGAAGGGTAACAAGAAGGATAGAAGGATTTCTAGAAGTATGTCAGCAAGAAGATGATCAGGGAGAATGTGGGTCCCTTACTAAACAGGTGACATGAACTAGTGACAGATGAATGGAAAAGGCTGTGAGAATTTCAGCACAGTTTGGGGAGGTGAGCAGGCAACAGTGGCGAAAGAACAGGGTAGGATTATCAAGAAAAACTAGGTGTATAAAAGTCATTGAGGCCAGACAGGATGTACCTGAAAGTGTTGACTGATGTGATTGCAGAGCCACTGGCCATCATCTTTGAAAACCTGTGGCAATCAGGAAAGGTCCTAGACAACTGGAAAAGGGAAAATATAGAAAAGGGAAATCTTTAAGAAAGGAAAGGAAGATCCAGGGAACTACAGGCAGGCCAGTCTCACCTCAGTCCCTGGAAAGAACTTGGAGCAGGTCCTCAAGCAATCCGTTTCTAAGCACTTGAAAGAGAAGGTAATTAGGAATAGTCAGCATGAATTCACCAAAGGCAAGTCATGGCTGACCAACCTGATTGCCTGTGATGAGATGACTGACTCTGTGGAGGCAGGAAAGCAGTGGACATGATATCTCTTGACTTTAGCAAAGCTTTTGATATGGTCTCCCTCAATATTCTTGCAAGCAAGATAAGGTAGTACAGGTTAGGTTAATGGACTATAAGGATAGGAAACTGGCTGGATCATTAGGCTCAGAGGGTAGTAGTCAACAGCCTGATGTCTAGTTGGCAGCTGGTATCAAGTGGAGTGCCACACGGGTTGGTTCTGGGGCCTGTTTTGTTCAGTATGTTCATCAACAATCTGGAAGATGGATGAAGTGCATGCTCAGCAAGCTGGGGGAAGTAGTGGATATTCTGTAGGGTAGGGCTAAGATTCAGAGATACCTAGACAAATTGGAAGACTGGACCAAAAGACATCTTATGAGGTTCAGTAAGTACAAGTGCAAAGTCCTGCACTTAGGACAAAACAACCTCACGTATCAGTACGGACTGGAAACCAATTGACTAAGCAGCAGCCCTGCAGAAAAGGACCTGGGCATTACAGTAGACAATAAGCTGAGTATAAGCCAAATGTGAACCCTTGTTGCAAAGAAGACTAATGGCATATTATGCTGCATTAGTAGCATAATATGCCATTATTATAGTAGTAGTATTGCCAGCAGATCGAAGAAAGTAATTATTCCCCTCTATTCTGCACTTGCGAGGCCACATCTAGAGAGTGTTGTGTCTGGTTTTGGGCCCCCCACTACAGAAAGGATGTAGACAAATTGGAGTCAATCCTGCAGAGTGCAACAAAAATGGTTAGGGGGCTGAGGTGTAACAAGAATCTTTCTTGCCTGCACCCCCCATTTTGTGCATTTCTTTTTCCTTCTGAGTACTGCCAGAGACCTAGCACACCCATTGCATGAGTGTGGTAAAGCTCAGAGCAAGCCAGAACACTGAAGTGGCTTTCTGTAGGAGAAACCTACAAACTATGCCTACATATCAATTGAGCTAAATGTCACTAAAGAAAACTAAAGAACTAAAATATTCACTTCAAAGAATGAAATTATATCCTGATGTTAACTTAACTAGATGTCCCCAGTAGCCTTTTATCTTCACTACCTCACATTGCATGTTTATACATTTCTCACAGTGCATTTTTACACATCATCTGTCCCATCTTTGCCATGGCATTTTGTATTTTATGCTTTTAAACCATTAAGGAATGTACTCCCTGTAGAATAAAGTTACATGCTGGATCATTATTAAAAACTGCGCTGAAATTGTGATTGTAAAAAGTGACAGAATCTGCTATATTGGGGGGGGAGATCTAGCTATCTACCTATCTAAATTAAGCCTAAACCACTTTGTGTGCTTAGTGCAAACAGAAAAGCAGGAAAACAGAATTATACATAAATAAATAAAATAAAATAAATAATAGCCCAGAGTTGCATTAACAACTTTTAAAAGTATAATGTTTTAAAACAATATAGATGCTAGTCTATATTGTGTTGTTTAACATATTAATTTGTTTACCTACATAGGATTCCTGAAGTAGACTTTTCTCAGATGATGTTCCACCTTGTATTATCTTTCTGTATATTTCTTGTACTCTTTCAGGACAGTTTCTACACGTTATTAAATGTTTCTTCATTCTTGTTCCATTGTAAGCATACTCCTACCTCCATTATTTACATCTACCAACTTTCTTCCTTCCTTCAGTGGCTTGAACTTCACTATAATAATGCCACATGCTAGTTTTTCTGATTAGGCATTATATTAAGATTACTTCAAAGCAAAAACAAGAAAAAATTTACAAGATCTTATGCAAACACTTCCAACTTGTCCAACTCAAGAAAAGAAATGAGACACTGCTCTGTTTGCTGAACTGAAAGCAAAACAAAAATTAATCAGTTTTAGTTTTGCTTTCACTTGCAGTCTGAGATGAAATAAGAATTTTAGCTTTGGTTTGATGTGACCTGCAGCCAATTAGATGAATTCATAACTTGATTTTTGGTTTGGATTATTATGCAAGTGTATTTACCCTCCCATTTACAAATCAATAAAACATACATGTACTCTCTCTCACACTTACTAGGGATAATCACCTGAAAAACATTAATTACAATTTTGCAACTGCCAAGTTTTCCTAATATTTTATTGGCATCCATTTACTGTCACAGAAAAATAAAGCAGTGCAAAATATTCCAGAAAATTTTCTGCCCCACATCTCTGAGCCTAACACACTTCTGCTATGTATTACACATCATGAGACATCAGCTATCATACACAATCCAAATGAGGGTTGTCCAGCTTAAGTGGCTGGGGGCAGCATACCCTATAGGTTGCACCAGTGTGGTGCCATGGGACCTCTGGGTTACATGCCATGAGAGCATGGCTTCTACTGTACCATGTGCACAAGTGTCCCAGGCTATGACAGGAGTTTCTCTGCACCGTGGACTGCACTGTACTATACTGTGCCCTGACGTGGGGAAGGAAGTGGAAGCTGGAGAAGGGAGCGGGGAAGCTGAAGCCCCTGGTTGCAGCCAGAGCGATGAGGGGAATGATTGCTGGCTGGGCACCTGGAGCCATGAAAATTAAACCTTTATAGGCCATATGTGGCCCACAGGCCAGAAGCTGAACAGCCCTGATCTAGATCATTCTTCTTACACCTGCCCATTGCTTGCTAGGGACAAAAAACTTGGTTTAAACCCATCATCTGTAAACTAAAAAAAATTAACCCTCCCACATGTGCAGTTCTTGCTAGGAGTTAAGATTCCTCACATTGCATTTACTGTTCATGAAAGCATTAACACACCTATTTCAAGGCCTAGCAGTAAGCCTAGGTAGTGTGGAATTTCACTCCATATACAATGCAGATCCACTGTCATTCACTCTTCCCATTAAGATTAATTCAGCCTGCAAACCTGTCTTTCTTTTGCCCATCTCTTTCAAGCTGGAGGAAGCAGACAAAGGGCTTCCAGCTACAAAGTCTGGTAAAGTGGTTAGCTTTGACAGCATTTTCTTAGGGGTCCTTAGGAACCTGCAAATGTTCTCATGGACTTGGCTTGCAAATCTTTTCAATAATATACATACCACTGGTGCGCTCCCTAAAGAATGGAAAAAGAGGTAAAAGTCATCACAGTCAGAAAATCTGATGAGCTTGATGATGATTTGAAAAGTTACAGGCCAATCTGTCTTCTGTCCATGGCTTATAAAGAGGTTAATCCTTGCCCATCTGGAAACCACCCTGGAAGCCATCATACCCAAAAGAGCAAGGTAGCTTTTGGACAAAAAGAAACTGCTATGATCAGGTATTAGCACTGACTAGTCATATTGAGGCCAGATTTCAGCACAAATTAAAAACAAGTGCAGCATTTAGAGACCTTTCCTTTGCATATAATACTGTTTGGAAAAAAGGACTTTTGCTAAGGTTGGCATAGGTCATCAAGTGCAGACAAACCTTCTCATTAATAAGTATCTTCCTATCAAATCATAGGTTCTGGGTACATCTCAAGGATTTGAGCTGCTGGAGAGTGCTAAATGACAGTCTCCTTCAAGGGTCTGTTCTTTCTCTGGTTCTTTTCAACCTATACACCAGTGACATCCTGCCAATAGTGATGCATACATTTATTTATGCTGATGAGATTTTATTAGCCACACAAGGCAATTCTTTTGAGGCAACAGAAAAAGCCCTTGAAAATGATCTGCACACCCTATAAATAAAGGACTATTTCCGAACTTCGCACTTGAAATCTAATGCAGCCCAAGATGGCAGTTTCCTTGTTCCACCTTAACACTGAGGCTATTAAAATGCTAAATGTACAGTTTTGTGGCACTAGAAACACCTCAAAAAATCTAAAATACCTTAGAGTCACTCTAGGTTGAACTCTCAGTTGCCTCCAGTGCCTCAAAATTACTGGCAAAAAGATAGCAATGTAAGTAAACATTATAGAGAAGCTCCATATCCTGGGGAAGCGAAGCTCCTATCCTCCACAGATTGACCAGCCAGTGGTACTCTCTACAGCTGAATACTGCACTGCCGTCTAGTGCCAAAGTCTTCACAGCAGTCACACTGACACACAGGTGAACATTGCCAGGTGAGTAGTAAGCAGCCCTCTAAAATCCACACTGCTTCTGTGGTTGCTGGTGTTATCAAATATCACTGCCTCCACAGTAAGAAAGGATTTGGCCATACTTCAAAATACAAAAAGATCATGGCTGATCCTGAACTCCTGTTGTATGAAAATATCAGCCACCCACCATGATGCTGGCTTAAGCCAAAGAAACTTGTCTGGTTACACATGCTCTAACTTTTATTGAACAGCAGATGCTAAGAGCCACTGGTACAAAATCCGGTCTGCAGCAACAGAATGCAAAAATGTTGTCATTAAACTGACCATCAACCTTCTGAGTTTCCACCTGCAATGTAAATAATATACCACACTGAACTGCATTTGTACAGGACATGGAAGGTGTGACATGTAAGGTGTGCCTTGCATCAGGCATCAAGGACTTGCCAAATGACATAAGCTGTGAGGTGCAGTCAGTAAGCCACACTACAAACTCCTGCCCTGAACTTGCATACCATGGAGGGATTAAAGCAATTCACTTAGTCAACCCGCATGTCATCAACTGGTTATCAAACATCAACATACAACTTTAATTAACCTGCACCTTTTTTACCACTGTTTGCCCTAGCCACACAGAAGAATATTAAGAGGGAAAGAGTCTAAAATACCTTGTCCACTACTTTCACCCTACTGATCATTTTAATAAATTCAAATCAGCTCTACACAATATACCTGCATTGAATTAATCCATTGCAAAATGATGACCAATAACCAAATTAAGTTTGTACATTACTTTTTTTTTTTTTTTTTTTAATCAAAGAGGGAAAGATGATACAGCTGAATTGTTAAATAATTACTAAAAACTATTATTAAAAAAACCTTTACATTGTGCTTTTCTTGCACTTTCATTTCTTGTGGAATAGACTAACGCACCTTGTTACTGAAAAGCAGAATGAAGGATTTTCTTCCCCAGAGTTATGGACGCATAGAATAGGTACAGAACCTGACCTTCACCTGATTCACCTGCCCTTTCCCTGCTTAACTAAAGCTGGAACTTAACAGCTGCTGAACACTGGTCTCCATGGGCAGATCTATATTGCTGAAAAGAGCTAGTCACAGGGTTGTGAAATAGGAGATAGACAAGGACCAGCTAAAAAAACCCCAACAACCCACCACTGACTTAAGATAGTTCACTGATCAAGCTAATCTATCAGGACCATTAAAAAGGGAGGGATGAGTTTTAACACCTGGAGATGAAGAACAATTCACCATTAAATTAATTCACTTCCTCAGATGCCTGAAGAGTAATGTCACAACTGCTGCAATGTGTGAACTGGAATCAAACCAGGATGATTCTCTCCTGGGCAGAAAACAAGTTTGCTGCTTAATAAAGCATAAACCTTGAGCAAGGAACATGTAAGAGACGCATAGATGGGATTATTTTTTAAAATCTGAGATGTGATAGTTTATAGTTTAGATTTCAGGAAGGCGTTTGACACGGTCGCTCACCCCATCCTCATTAAAAAGATGGGGAGCTGTGGCATTGACCCCTACACGGTTGAGTGGGTCAGAAACTGGCTGACGGGGTGCTCCCAGAGAGTGG
>JAGPOW010001338.1:45996579-46027592 GCA_030014935.1 Caiman crocodilus
GCCGCAGATGGAGTACTGTGTCCAGTTCTGGGCGCCGCACTTCAAGAGGGATGTGGACGGCCTCGAGAAGGTCCAGAGGAGGGCCACTAGACTGATATGCGGGCAGCAGGGTAGGCCTTATGAGGAGCGTCTGAGGGACCTGAACCTGTTCAGCCTCAGTAAACAGAGGCTGAGGGGGAACCTGGTAATATAAGCTGCTGAGGTGTGATCAGCAGGAAATAGAGCAGGCTCTTTTTTCCCCGGGCACCACCAGGCGCAACTAGGACCAATGGTCACAAGTTACCGGAGAGCAGGTTCAGGTTGGACATTAGGAGGCACTGCTTCACAGTTAGGGTGGCTAGGATGTAGAACCGGCTTCCCAGGGAAGCTGTTCTTGCTCCTACCTTGGGCATCTTTAAGAGTAGATTGGATAGGTACTTGGCTGCGGTCCTGTGACCCTGGCACTCATTCCTGCCACTGGCAGGGGGTCAGACTAGATGGCCTGCTCTAGGCCCCTTCTGACCCTAGATACTATGATACATTAAATGTTTTTCATAGTCTAAATCTTTTGTTTATAGTTGAGTATTTGTCTACTTATCCTCAGATGCTTATTTCCCATTTAAGTACCTGTACTTAAACTATGAATTTGTTGGCAAATTTTTCTTCTTTTCTTTTTTCTTTTCAGTTAAAAGAGCACCACAGGGTACTTAGAAGCTGCACAAAACATTCCCTAGTTTAGTTGCCATGAACTACTGCTTATTAATTCATGTTTCCTTACAGTGGAAATCCTACAGCACTGGCAGACATTAATCTAATGGTGTGATAGGTTCTGATCCCAAAACCCACGCATTCTGCATGGCAGGATGCAACAATTTTTGGAATCAGAAATCAAATGTGTCAGATACCAGTTATACTCCTGCCAGTGCTGGGAGCGTGGCATAAGAAACCAGTCTTCAATGCCATATTTCCCATGGTGTCCTTTCGATTGGTCTTTCAATGGCTCACATGGAGCACAGGATTGTGCAGAACTCGCACATTCTACTGAAATATTATACAAACCAATGTGAAACATCTTCGGTGTTGGTTTGCGATTTTACAGTGCACTAAATTGTCTGAACACGTGACATACCTTTATGATATGATTCACAGTAACAACTGCCAGGAGTCCAGATGAACTCTTTCACACCATGGAGTCTGCAATATAACCAGCTTTCTTTAACTTGTACTTGGGCCTAAACTTTGTAATGTATTAATGAAACAAGTATCCCACTACAGCAAGCAAAACCAAGCTTCCTAAATCTGTATTAAAAACATGCATTAGCCTATGCACTATATTGTAATAGTATCTGAACTGCATATGTAATTTACAGTGTCACAGTTAAGTTGTTTTATGTTTTTAGGCAGAGACTTACAAGAGACTTCAGAAAGTTCTAGACTTCCTGGTAACTGTACTCAACAACATAAGAGGCCCCTTGCAGTCCTATGTTCTTCTCACAGTTCTTTATTGTTTGACCAAAATTTCAAAGGTTATTTTTAAATACAAAACTATGTCTTCCACTAGAGGGAAACAAGTTCACTGAATAGGAGACTTTCACACTGTATATAAACTAGGATTTTGATTGGAACTCATGCTCTGATCATCAGGTTTGGGGTTTTTTTATTATTCATTTTAGAAACAAATCTTAAGTAACATGTCTAAAAGCAGGATATATTCATTCTTCCACGTGTCTTTAACTCAAGCTTTTTTCTAAGCCTGTTCATTTACTGGACTTTCCCATAAAAACCACCTTGTCAGTCACTCACCTTAGTGTATCAACCTCTCCCTGAAGTAGGCTGAAATCCAGTGTCTGTTTTCTTGTTTTTCACACGCTACCAGCATTATAAATAAAGATGGTGATACATATTATTTACATGCTAGCCTTTCATGCATGACCTGTAACCTCAAAGATTAAATTATATGAAAAGCTTAACAAGTTAATTAACCAACTGCTTTAAAAGTTTCTTCAAAACTTCACATATTTATCCTTTGGCTTTACAAGGAATCTATCTAGCAGTTTTAACTCAAAATTAGCTCTCCTAATCAAGTTTATCAAGGCACTTAATTTCTATAACCTAATACAACCTTACTATAATCTTATTTTTTCTGGCTTCATCAAAAAACATTTGTTGACTAACAAAATGCACATTTTTATTTGAGAATGGGAGAAAATTCCCACAATAAAGTAATGTTTTAGATTCAAGCTGATTTGAAATTGCACACTTAATAGGCTAAAGAAGAGGGTGAAAACCATTTTCTTTAGCAGTCAGAAGTCCTGGCTCCATGGGATTAGAATGATTTCAAACTTTTTCTGACCTTATTTTTAAACTACAAAAGACACCCTGATAGTCAGTTAAACATGACAGGCAGTTACATGACCAACAGTAAAACAGTTACTCTAGAGAGAAATGACTGGTAAAAAAAATTAAATTAAAAAAATTAAAAAGATACCACAAAAGCAAATGAACCACTACTTCATTCCATTTCCCATAGAAAGAAAGGCTATTGTGAAACCTTTGCGTTACAAGAGCTAAACAGTTGTTCACCTAAATCTTAGGAAACCCACGTCCTATCAAAAAAGCAGTGTGCCAGAGCCTCAATGAATAAAAAGTTGCATTCCTTGTAATTGCCCCATATAAAATAATAAAACTTTCTGAATTCTGGAGTAGCAGTGATGCTAAACTCTCAGAACCAACAAGGATTGAACAATGCAAGCAAGTTTTACAGAGTATGAGCTCCAACACAGCAATAGTAGTACAATTAGTCAGGGAAAAAGGAGACGGAAAGGGAAGTAACATTTGGCAAGAACCCTCTTTCTTAATTCTCTAAATCAGCAAAAACATTGGCTTAGATCACTTGACCAGTAATCAATGAAACAACTCACAAAAATTTCATCTCTGCATATACAAAATCATTAAAAGGTGAAAGATTAACTAGTGGACCAGTTCCTTTTTCTGGGGGAAATAAAAAGAACCCGTAGCATAAAGAAGTACAACCACGCTCAAAATAAAACAAATATTTGGTGGTTAATGTCAAAGGGTATTTCTATTCTGAAAACGGTCTATGCCAAAACTGTACCTATTTTGAAACTGATTATATCTGTACCCTCATTTCACTACTTTCTATTCCTGTTACTGCTACATAGGCCAAAGTTATCAGACAGCAAACCAATAGTGTTCTAAATATTAAATCAACAAAATGTTAACCAAGGGGTAAAGTCTGTTTATAAAGATGAAATATAAACCAAAAAGAATATTATGCTACTTACAGGCGAGTTTACAGAGTTGGAAGTAAGAAAAGAATAAACATTGTTTTACTTATTAAGATAGTAGAGAATATGGAAATTGCTGACAAATGTCAGATTCTCATTTTACATTGATTTAGCAACAACTAATTAAATTACATCCCGAATTTGGTAATCTGTTGTAAATTAAATAATTAAGATAGAAAATATATTGGAGAAAGACATTAAGAGGAGACAAAATGAGTAACCTATTATCTGGCCAGTGAAGTCCCTGCTAAAAAAAAAAAAAAAATCAAAAAAAATCAAAGGGCCATTCCTGGGAATTCTAACAACGTCCAAATATTCCATGATAAATTTAGAAAAAGATGCCTACTTAATTTTGTTTTCATCTCTGCCCATTTTTTTCCACCCCCCAGAGGAACACTTAAACACAAAGAAAAAGCTACAAACAAAAACAATCCAACTTTTTCTTCCTAACGACTAAACCAAGAACTGGAAGATCTGTGATGGTCCACAATTTTATACCGAATGTGTTATCAAGCTGAATTTAGAAGACCTGTCAGTTTCAGAAGAAAATAACAGAAAGATCTGTTCAATTAGGGAGATGTCCAAATAATGCAGTTAGAGAGAGAGAGAGAGAGAGAGAGAGAGAGAGTGTTTAAAAAAACCCAAACAAACCAGTTCTACTAACTTGCTTTAGAAACTAACTAGCTTTCATCTCTCAACAATCTTGCCATTTTACATAAAACTGGATTAATGGTTCAGATTTTATCATTTATTATGATTTCATTTTTGTTACCTTTAAAAGTATTACGAGGATTCCAATGATTTTCAGACTGACTGCCCAGAGAAATACAAGCAAAAAAGCAAAAACAAAAAACAAACTCTCTTTAAAAGTAAAAGCAACTTAACTTATAGTCTTAGTTTTCTAGTTTCCCCTCTTCATTTCAAGAGAAACAGGACTACTAGGATTCAGAATTTCCCATACTCCAACTCCCCCTTCTAGCTCCCTATGGTAATAGTGGGATTGCTTTTGCCTTTTCAAACACTGCTCCTTCCCACTGCCCATTTCAGCCTTGGTCTTCTGCCTCTCTCTTTGTCTACTTTTTATTTCAGCTCTAGGAAAGCCAAGTTAAACAAGTGATTTCTACATTTCATTATGTGGATGACAAGTGAAATCCTAGTCTCATTCAAGTCATATATGTTATTTGCATTAATTTCAAGTAAGCCAATATTTTACCTACTGACCAAGGTGTTACCAGGACGCTGGTGATGCATGGGGCACCGAAGCATGGCTACTGACTAGACACCTCACTCTTCTTGGAGCATAAGAAGTTGTAAAGCCTTGCCAAGTAAGTCCTATCTTCCACACTAATAAGCTTCATCCTGAAGTTACTTCCTAGTTCTCATAGGAACATGATTAAGAGAGCAAGATGAAATGAAAAAGACTCCGCTCTCATAGATGGATCTGATAGTTCCACAAACAGACTTGGAGGTTAAAACTAAAACCCTTAATTTGACTCAGTTTATAAAAATATATAGTACTAGCACTTTGAAAATTTTACTGGCATGATCAGCTCTCTGTTGTTGGCATTGCGGCCTAGGTATAACCTGCTGCATTCTTAATGGTCTGAGGCCCAAACCCTATTCTTCCTATTTGACATCTTAAGATGTAGTAGCCAAAAATCTGCTTCTTGCCACAGGAGAGCAATTTATTCCAACTCACAGAAGTGTATTGCTCTCCCTTTCTCTCTTCGGGTTCTAATGGACAACCTTGTGTGTTCCATAGGGGACACATCTACCTGAACCTTCTATCATGTCAGGAACCAGACTGCTCAAATGTGATGCCTAACTGACCTTAACACTGATTTCAGCGTAAAGCAAAAGAGACGAAGGAAAAGAACCCATCCATTTTTTGTCCAAAAGCCTAGGTGTTAAGGCACTTGTCTACTGTGAGTACTTAGGTTGCCTATACATGTGCTGGTTTGCATTCTAATCAAGTCTGCACCACATTCTAATTAGAACACTCCAGTCTGGCCTCATCATTGAGCATATAAGCCCCAACAGGTTTAAAAATGGTAGCTAAAGCACTTTATATGAACCTCATTCAATGAGGTTTAGATAAAGCAACCCACCAGCATTTTTAACCCTGTGGGAACTTAACACATGTGACAGTGAGGCATTTCAATTAGAGCAGCTCTCTGGAAACTGCTCCAATTAAAACACTCCCTCCCATGCAGGCATGTGTATAGGCACCTTTAAGTTTTACATCTTGTTAAGTCTGGGGGCTAGGCAAGATTAAGGTCATCATTCACCTCTTCTGTTGAAATGTTGCCCAGGGGGCAACAAGTGAAAGAGTCAAGGGACCTGAAATAAAGCAAAAGGAAGCATGACTTTGTGGCCTAATGAAATAGGCACTTCCCTTGGAAGGAGGGAGCCCAGGATTCTGGTCCCTGATCTCAATGCTACAAGGTTTTTTGTTTTGTTTTGTTCTGGGTTGTTTGTTTTTTTTTGGTTTTTTTACATGAAATGGTTATTACAAAATACCCCTGTCCCATGCAACCCCACTCTGAAAACTGTCCTGAGACCAACTGATAATATTCAAAATGGTTCTCCACACTGTAAAATGCACTCTTTCTACCAAAAAGCACTTCAAATCCACAATATCCAAGTCCCCCATTTTCCTTCCAGAATCATCCTTCTTTGAAGATTTATACTTTGCTGTATACTTAAAGAATTGTACTTTTCTTTCTAGAAGGTAAAAAATCTAGAAATAGCTTATACCAAAACCATACCAAAAAAAAGTTAATAGCTACTCCTCTCATTAAAAACTTAATCCATTTCTCTTTCACTTGTGAGCAAAGGAGTATCAATAGTTCTGAATGTAAGCCTTTAATAAGATGTATGGCACGTAGAAGGGTCCATGAAATTTGGGATAATGATGAATGAAAACAATTAATTTTCAAAAACACAGAACTTAAAAATAAAAGGCCTTGTGCCAAAAGTAAACACTGAAGAAAACCTATCAAAATTGCATTCAACCATATTTATAAGATGTTGTTTATATACAGTAAGAGGTATACAACTCAGTTTATTTTTAAGAGGAACTTGATGAAAGCTCAGAGAACACTAGACAAAAATCTCACAAGACAGCCAAAAGATCATTTCCCTATTTCTTCAGTTTATTTGAACTCAGTCTCTGATAAAAAATGACACCTTTGAAAAAATATATTTGGAGATAATGAATAAGTACCAGGAAGTTACAGAAGGTCAAACTGTCGTACTATCATAAGAGTAGCCCAAGGTGAAAGTCACAACTCCATTTACTCTGAATGGGAGGACATGCTTTGTTTGTCAGGACACATCTAATTTTCTACTCTCTCCAGGTATGTGGGCAAGTAGTATGTCAAGCAGCTAAGGTTCCCACCGACCAGCTTCCCAGCTGGAGAAGTGCAGCTCCAGCCACTTCTAGGAGAGCGGCCCCTTCTTCCAGTCTGCCCCCCATCCAAAGCAGCAGCAAGCTTTGCTCAGACAAACAAAAGGGAAAAATACCCCAAAAAACCAAAACAAGAAAACAAAGAGCAAGGCCTCAACTTCTCTCATTTCCCTGCGTGGCCCAGCAGTCTGTGGCATGAGTCACAGCCTTACCGCAGTCCTATATCGCATTCAAAGAAATAAACCACCACACACAGGGAATGAGCAGCTGTAACCGTGCGGAGTTACAGCTCTCACCGCCACCATGGCTGCCTCGTTGCCTCTGAACAGGCGACCCCGATGACACATGATTCTCTGAGGACGGGCAATCACAGCTGTGCAGCGCAGTCCATGCAAAAAACCCCCAAACAGATATCACCTTAACGCTTCCTTACATGACTCAGGCGCGCGCTTCCCGCAGCCGCCCGCCGATGCCACCGAGCCGCGCCCGGCTTTGCCCGGGGGTCGCGATGCTACCGGCGGGAACTGCAAGACGCAGTTCCCGGTACAGCAGCAGCACCAGCAGCAGCGCGGGCTGCTCCCTCCTCCTCTTGTTCGCCCCCAACCCCGCCTGCAGTGTCTGGCGGGCGCGGACCCCACAAGCCGTCGCCCACCAGTGCACAGGGAGGAGGGCGGGTCCGCGGGCGGCGCCGAGCCCGCTACAGCCGCGAAGCTTCTGCGCCGTCAGGGGCCGGGGTGCCTCCGCGCCGCACTCACCCTCAGCCCGCGAGCGGATCTCGGACACTGTCTGCACCGCGGGCATCGCCGCAGCTTCGGGGCCGACACTCCGCTACCTCCGCTCCACACCTGCCGCCGCACCCGCTCCCTCTGCTGCCTGGCTGGCCTGAGCCACAGCACCAGGGGCGCGGGTGAGAGAAGGGGCGGGGCGAGCCCGACCTGCCGGGGAGGGGGGAGCGCTGGTTGGTCCCAGCCACCTGGGCGCGCGCGGCAGCGTCCGACTGCCCACCCAGAACGTACCAACTGCCCCTGCCCCCGCCTGCTGGCCCCGCCCCCTCTCCTAAGTGACCGCGGCCCAAGGCCTTGCGTGCACCTGATCCTGCCTCCTGACACAGAGCGTTTTGTCGTCACCCCCGCGTTAAGGAAAAATGGAAGCGGCCGGACTTGGGCTCTGCTCAGCCCTTAAACTGAGGGGAAGGGGGGGGTCCGATCTAGCAGCAGCGCGTGGGTGTCGCGCGCGCCGGGGGTGGCTCTCCCTGTCCGCCGCAGGGGCTGGCGCCCTCCCAACAACGGCTGCAGTCCGCAGAAGGGCTTCAAAAATAAATGTAGGCGGTTCCGTCTTATCTTTGTTTGCAATCGAAACCCCCTTCGAGCCCGCGCTCGTCTGAGCCCTGGGGTGACGCTTCGCGCGGTCGTGCCGGGCCGGGACCCGCAAACCGGCCGCGCGCGGGGGAAGCGGAGCGTCATGGTGATGGCTGTACTTGTGCTGACTGCCTAGAAGAAAATGGACACAAATATTAACACTTAACACCCCCACCCCCAACACACTTCCTCTCTCTCTCTCAAGAAAAAAAGAAAACAAAAAAACTGGTTGCTTGGGACAGTAGGTGTTTTCTAATCCAAAATGTCCAATAAAAGCCTTATCTTTATAACCGGCCATGAACTGACTGCCCAAAGGAGTTTTCCATCTGTTTACTCCTCTGTGAAATCCTTTGAAATATGAACCTTCATTTCTACCCAAGAGAACTTTTACAATTTTTTCTCCAATGCTTGATGAAGAGTGTTTGTGCCTGAAAGCTTGCAACTAAAGAACATTTTTTTTTTTTTTTGGCAACAATCTTGTTGGTCTAATAAATGAGATCGTCTCTACTACCAGTCCTGATTGCCTTGTCTTTGTAACAGTGCCTTACCTGAAGAACTGAAGAAACCTCTTTTGATTACAAAACAGAGCACCTGTGCTTGTGGCAGGAAAAAATAATCCTGTTTTTCATACCTGTCACCTGTTGCGGGGGAGGGTGTTAGGTTTCCTGGTAAATCTGCTTTCAACCCTGACATAAAAAGATTTCAGATTATGGATTTGTTTGGGATGGTTTGGATAGGGATAGTCCTGACTCAGGCAGGGGGTTGGACTGGATGGCCTCACGTAGGGGGTGGTTTGGATCTCTTCCAGCCCCTCTTCTCTAGGAAAAAACAAAACAAGCAAAAAATACTCCCTCCTCCCCACCCCCCCTCAAAAAATCCAGACAACCCTCCTAGGTCTTTTTATTAAGTGTTGTCCCCCTAATCATTTAAGCAGTGGGACACACAACAGCCTTCACCCACGAAGTAAAGTGAAACACAAAAGATTCAGGAGCCTCTCTTTGCTCAACAACAGTTTGTTTCACAATTAGGCTAGGCTGGTTCAGGATGGGGCAGGGTTATTCTACTTAATGGGATACCTAGGCTTAGAAATAATTGTGAATTGCACCCAAGCCTTTGGCCAGGAAAGCTGCTGGCAGCCTCTTGCTAGAACAATGTGCTCCTGGTGCACCATCACTGCAGCATTCTTTCTTCCTGGTCTAAGCCAGTCACATACACAACAAGGATTGCTGAGCAAACATTTAACCATGCGCTTTACTGGCAATAAATGAAGCATACTTGACACTAAGAAGCAAATCTTATCACTGATAGGAATATGTATACCTTTTAAGAGACACAACATTGGTTAGATTCATCTGTGAAGGCAAGAGGCTGGTGGCCCAAGGAGAATCATCTTCAGGAAAGAGTAGCTTTCCTTTTTTTGGTGAGGTTCAGTAGAAACTCTGACAACTGTATCCATTCAGAAGTGAATTAGCACAGGTCCTAGCTAGCAAATTGGGGCCTGGCCTTTCATGAGAGCTTAGAGACAGGTTGTATGATTACCAGAGCCATCCCTAGGGTTGTGCAGGGCCCAGGGCATATCGGCCTGTGCAGGGCCTGAGGGAGCAGGATAACAAGCAGCCAGAGATGGCAGCACTCTTGGCAGCGGCACGTGGCAGCCATGGGGAGCCTATACGGCACTGACCATGTGGGCCCTGCCAAAGCATGGGGCCCAGGGCAGTCACCCCAATTCATCATTCCCCCCAGGGACAGACCTGGTGATTGGTGATTACATTTCCATTCCAGACAGACTTGTCATCATTGTGGGATTGCAACAGCAAATTTGAATGTATTTTCTGATGAGCACCATATGGGCACATCCCCACAAGCATGCGCGTGCAGTTTCAGGTGCTGCAGACCCTACACATGTATATGTTCACCACACTGCTAACTTGCAGCACAGTGGGGGCTTTTTGACCCTGGGAGATCCCAGTCAAAAAATCTGTGCCAGAAAAAAGCAGGGCAGCACGTGTGGCAGCAGTGAGAGCAACCTGAAATTGGAGCCTGGCTGGCCAGAGTCATGCTCCCGCTGCCGGCAAGGCTTCATGTGCTCAGATTGCCACTGTTGGGTATTCGGGAGGACCCCAGAACTCCAGAGAAGGCTGCTGGGGCTAGCCTGGGTGCTGGCCTTAGCCATCCTCCCTCCCTTACCTCCCTGGGGCAAGTTGCTGTGTGCACACAGACAGGGGGATTCCCCAGGGGCAACTAGCTGCAGTACAAATATGTGCCACAGCGTGTTGTCCCTGGGAAATGTACATGGGTATATCGCAAATGGATATATTAAAGATTTTGTTTTATTTAGTATCTTCCATATTTGAATTTGGAAGACAGATACATATGGATCCTCAGTTGCTGAAATGAACCACAACAATGGCTATTTAGATCAGGACTGGCATCTTTCTTTGTTAAATCATATCCCATTTATGTTTAAATTAACTTTTAAACTAAAGCTTCCAACTGTCCATTGAAATCTATGAACAAATTATCATATAATTTTGCCATTTTAGTGCTATTATCCATATTTCAGTGAAAGTAACACAGCAATAAAATCATCTACCAAATATATTAATTTCACTATACATTATTTTGTGGATATCCTATCATCTATCCAGTGAGATACTGTGAATGTTAAATATTTCCAATACAAAGATTTTTTTCCGTATTTACAATAGCAATTAATGAGCAAATCACAGCATATAACTCTTTTATTTTTATTTTTATCATTGAGGCTGTAACATTTTTTCTAGTTTTAGTTTTTAGGATGTTTATCAAACGTCAATGGCAAAATGATCACAGAAGCAAAAGAACGTTGTAGGAAAGTGGGTAAACCAAGTTAGCCAAGCAAGCTTCATCTGTTTGATTATACAACAGACTATGCTATTCATCTAAATAGCATTTGTATGGAACAAATTGTAGTTTAACAAATAATAGTTTAACAGAGAGTGCAAACATGGGGAGGACTAGGGGGGACTATCCCCCAAGCTAGGGAACACCCCTGGGGCTAACCTTTTCAGGCATGGAGGCACTGGATCCCCCCCAGTGGGGGACCACAGGGGGCGGGACTGCGGGTGGGCGCTTCAGGGAAGACCAGTGTGCCTGGTTGTCTGTTGGGGCAGCTATAGGAAATTCAAACTGCAGCCCTTAAAAGTCGTAGTTTGACATAGCCCCCAGCACTCAGGAGCAGAGGAGGGAATTGGACACTTGTGTGCCCCTGCACACATGTGCCCCCTTACCTAACCGGAGGCGGAGGTGGATGTAGCAGTGGAGCCAGCAGTGGGAGCAGCAACAGCAGATCCCCCAAAGCTAAGTGGGGCAAAGGGAGCCAGCACAGCTGAGCCGGTAGGGAGCCGTGCTCCCGAGCCATGTCCTGCAAACAGAGCGCACAAACAGGCGTGCTCTATAAGAACGTGCTGGTGTTTGCGCCAGCGTTTGCGCCAGTGGGTGACCAGGAAGGGCCAGGAGGGAGACTCCGGCAAGTTTAGGGCGAAGGCACCACACAAAAAATATAAATAAATAGCAATTTATAAAATGGTTTCAATGTGGAGTGTTGGTAGGGCCCCTGCCTGGGGGGCAATGCCTACCCGGAGCTTGTCTGAGGCCTCCACCCAGACAGACCCCATGAGGGAGCTGGCATCCCCCTACCCCCCAGCCTGCGGGGAATGCCCAGCAGGGCCAGGGGGGTTAGGGATTGGGGGCCCCCACACCTGTCCTGCAAGAACCCATTTTAGGGCCCTGGAGATGCAAGTGACAGAGCTCCAGGAGGAGGTTAGCAGGCTGAGGGGAATCAGGGAGGCAGAGAATGATAGTGTCTGTGCATAATGGTTAAGAGATGCCTCGGCACAGCTTGTGTTGAGCACATTATGAGCACAGGAGCAGGAGACTCACTGCGTGAGTGCAACCCACGTGTCTAGCTCTCTAATTCCACACTCCATCAGTGGCCCCATTCTGCCAGCGTTTCTTGGCCCCTACAGATAGGTATTTTCTCTCCCTGCAGGGCCAAGCATCCAAGAAAAAGCACCCCAGGAGGTGCCCCCCACAGCAGAGTAGCAGATGATCACCTCCAGAACCAAGGCTGCTCACAGCGAAGCAGTACCAGTTCCTCCCATCCGGCTGGAGAACAGGTATGAGGCCTTGGCGACACTGCAGGAGAAGGAAGGAGAGGAGGAAACCTCTGGAGTGGAGGTGACTCCACACTCTCCACACTCTGAGCAGGCTGAAGAAGCTAAGCAGACCCAGAGGAGGAAATGTAGAGTGATTGTCATAGGTGACTCCATCCTGAGAGGTACAGAAGGTCCCATCTGTCGCCAGGACCTCTCGACATGTGAGGTCTACTGCCTGCTTGGAGCAAAGATTCAGGATGTGACAGGGATGATCCAGGCCATGATCTGGCCCACCGATTACTACCCCATGCTCCTAATCCATGTGGGCACTAATGGTGCAGCCAGGAGAAGCTCTGATCACTTGATGATGGACTACCATGATCTGGGGGGCATGCTGAAGGAGATAAGGGTACAGGTGGTATTCTCTTCTGTCCTATCAGTGAGTGGATGTGGAAGACGAGACGAGACATGCATCAGAGAGGTCAACTTGCAGCTTTGGGAATGGTGTCCCAAGGTGGGCTTCAGCTTCCTAGAAAACAACCCACACATCAGGACGAGAGACATGCTCAGGTGGGATGGGCTTCACTTTTCCCCCAAAGGTAAGCATGTGTTCTCTTCTAGGTTGGCTGATCTCCTCCAGTGGGCTTTAAACTAGGTTCATCAGGGGAAGGGGAAGACAAGGAGGGCAGAAACCTTGGACCACTAAACCAAGTGTCACCCACAAGAACAGCCCAGCCTAGACCAATGACAAGCAGAACAAATACCCAGGTGAGCAACAGCAGCCCGAGTAGTACTGAGATTAGAGGGCCAGTGCATGCATCTTCAGGAGGCCTCAAATGCCTCTACACAAATGCTCGTAGTATGGGGAACAAGCAGGAGGAACCTACCCTCCTGCTAGCTGACACCAACCCAGACATAGTGGGGCACACCAAAACGTGGTGGGACTCAACACATGTAAGGGTGAAAAATATCAAAGGCTATAGGCTGTACAGGAGGGATAGGACAGGGAGGAAAGGTAGAGGTGTGGCGCTCTACGTCAAGGAGAAATACACATCCTTAATAAGTAGCTTGGGGTCGGGGAGGGGCACACTGAAGTGCTCTGGGTTAGAATACAAGGAAGTTGAGTGGAAAGGGACTTAACGGTGGGGGTTTACTACAAACCACCCAGCCAAGGGGAACAGCTAGACAGGGAATTCTTAAGTCAGCTCACCATGGTAGTTAGGTCAAAGGATGTGGTCATCATGGGTGACCTGAACTTTCCAGACATCTGCTGGGAAGAGCAGGCAGCTAGATCTAACTGCTCATGTAGATTCTGAGCTTTGATGCAGGACCTCCATCTAACCCAGGAGGTGCACAGCCCCACCAGGGGAGACGTCTTGTTGGATCTGGTGCTGGCCACAGGCAACGACATTGTGAGGGGGCTGCAGGTGCTAGACCACCTGGGTGACAGCGATCATTGCCTGCTGGAATTTATCATCCAGTGCAAGGTAGCAAAAGCCTGCAGCAATGCAGCAGCCCTGGACTTCAGGAAGGCAGATTTCAATGAGGTAAGGAAAATAGTTGGGGAGGCACTGAGGTCCCGAAGAGGAGAGGAGTTGGGTTTCCAAGAAGAGTAGTTGTTCCTTAAGGAGATGATCCTCCAAGCCCAAAGGGAGGTAATCCCAACACGGATCAAACGGGGCAAGAGGGTGCAAGAGACCCCAGGGCTCACCATAAGCATCCGGGAATGTCTCCTAGCTAAAAAGGAGGCTAGGAGGGGAGAGAAGGGAGGGACCTAATGGAAGGGAGGGGCCATCACCAGGGAGGACTATGCTTTGGTTGCTCAGGGCTGTAGTGGGGTGGTCAAGAAGGCCAAGGCGGAGATGGAACTGGGACTAGCTACTCGGATCGAGGACAACAAGAAGTCCTTTTTTATATACATAGGGGGTAAACAGAAAGGTAACGTGGGGCTTCTGCAGGACATGCTAGGAAATTTGATTGTCGCACCAGACACTAAAGCTAACCTATTTAATAATTTCTTTGCCTCCATTTTTCTAAGCAGGGACCGAGTCATCCCCCCCACCACACTGGGACTCCCATAGTACCCAGGGGAAGCACACTCAGACCTAGATTCAGTGAGGACCTAGTCAGGGAATTTTTGGAGGGACTGGATGTATTTAAATCAGCAGGTTCTGATGATCTCCACCCCAAAGTGCTGAGGGAATTAGCAGATGTCATTACAGGACCCCTGGCACAGCTTTATGAGCACTCATGGTGCTCTGGCATGGTGCCAGAGGACTGGAAAAGGGCCAATGTGGTTCCCATTTTCAAAAAAGGGAGGAAGGAGGGCCCAGGAAACTATAGACCAGTCAGTCTTACCTTGATCCTCGCTTTTTGAGAGAATTATCCTGGCACATGTCTGTGAGGGGCCAGCAGAGGAGATTATGCTTAGGGGCAACCAACATGGGTTCATTAGAGACAGGTCCTGCCAGACCAACCTGGTAGCCTTCTACTACCAGGTCACTAAATCCTTAGATGTAGATGTAGCAGTGCATGTAGTCTTTCTGGACTTTAGAAAGATCTTTGACACTGTCTCTCACCTTATTCTCATTAAAAAACTAGGAGACTGTGGCATCAACAACTACACTGTCAAATGGGTCACTAGTTGGCTGGAGGGGCGCACCCAGAGAGTGGTGGTAGATGGGTCTTATTTGACCTGGAGGAAAGTGGGCAGTGGGGCTCCGCAGGGCTCGGTCCTCATGCCTGCACTATTCAACAACTTCATCAGCGACTTGGACAAGGGGATAAAAAGCACCCTGTTCAAATTCACAGACGACACTAAGATGTGGGGACAAGTGGGCACACTAGAAAGGAGAAATAGGCTGCAATTGGACCTAGACAGGTTACAGGGGTGGACAGATCAGAACAGAATGGGTTTCAACACTGACAAGTGCAAGATACTGCACCTAGGGAGAAAGAACCAGCAGCATTACTACAGGCTGGGGAACTCCCTTCTCATCAGTGCAGAGGCATAAAAGGATCTTGGAGTCATTATTGATGCCAAAATGAACATGGGCCAATAGTGTGGGGACATGGTCAGGAAGGCCAACTGTACCTTGTCATACATCCACAGATGCATCTCAAGCAGATCCAAGGAGGTGATCCTCCCCCTCTATGCGACACTGGTCAGGCTGCAGTTGGAGTACTGCGTCCAGTTCTGGGCACTGCACTTCAGGAGGGATGTGCACAACATGGAGAGGGTCCAGAGGAGGGCCACACGGAAGATCAGGGGTCAGCAGGGCAGGCCCTACGAACAGAGGCTAAGGGACCTGAACCTGTTCAGCGTCCACAAGAGAAAGCTGAGGGGGAATCAGTGGCCATCTACAAACTAGTCAGAGGGGACCAGCAGGCATCGAGGGGAGTTCCTGTTCCCCCGAGCACTCCCAGGAGTGACAAGAAATAATGATCACAACCTGGCAGAGCGTAGATTCAAGCTAGATATCAAGAGTTGCCACTTCACTGTCAGGGCGGCTAGGATCTGGAGCCAACTTCGAAGAAAGGTGGTGTTGGCTCCTACCCTGGGGGTCTTTAAGAGGAGGCTGGATGAATGCCTTGCCAGAGTTGTTTGACCCCAGTACTCTTTCCTGCCATGGCAGGGGGCTGGACTGCCATAGATGATCTGCCCAGGTCCCTTCCAACCCTACCAACTATGAAACTATAATAACGTTGTAAGAATTCTTATCAACTTGCAAGAAAACTTAGGAGAAACCAAAGTGACCCCTACAATTCCTCACTCCTATCCCAAGCCAGCCATCCTTCTCACTCCTTTAATCTCTTAGGGGAATTGGTATATGAGCTCTGTTCCGTACACATAAAGATATTCAGATGAACAGGTAGCTTGTATCTTCAGACATCTTCATCCTTTTTCCTGTGGCAACAGGCCTTGGAAACTGCTGTAACATCTCAATGCTCTTGTTGTTCTATCCCCAGGACAAAGTCTGCAGATTTCTTCTATACTATATGGGAAACTAGTTGTTTCAGACCACCCAGTTTAAAGGGGATAATCAATCAAATGTCTATGAAAGCTCAGGTGCATATTGGCCACTGTGCCAGTACCAAGAAAGTCTGTCGCATCTGTTGTTCCCTATTTGATCTTCCATGGGGCTTCAGTATGCTACATACACTGTGAGTTTCATGCTGCCAGTACTGAAATAATAGCGTTTCTAAAAATTCCAAGTATTAATTCTTTGTCTTTTGTACAAAAGTTAATGGTGATACCTTCACAGAAGTGGAAACTCATCTGTTAAGCTGATGGGTTTCACCATATAGCACTATATAGATAGGGAGAATTCCCATAGTCTCCATGCAGCTAGTAACTTCATTTTTGATTTTAGGATTAATAAAAAACAAAGCAAAAATGATATATCTCTCCTGGTATGACCACTAACTTCTTCAAGGAGAAGGTCAGAGTTTTCCTGTTCTCATATCTGAGATATTTCTAAATCCAGTGGGCTTCTGGAGTAGTCTGACAAGGCATCTCAATGGGCAGCTGTACCTCAGCAAAAGGTATTTTGGAGTTTTCCTGACTACTTTTTCTCTTCAAGATCTCTGTCAGGGATTTGGGGAATGATGAAGCTTCATGGATTCAGGTTTCATCATAAATAAAGATATCTAAGCAATGATTTTTCAGTTTAATGGTTGACTGAGAAACCAGAAGCAAAAGCATTTGGAGTCAATCTGAAACATTTTTGTTTGTCACCAAACAGAGCATTCTGTTTCATTTTCAGGTTATAAAACCATGTTTTTAGTCTTTTCAAAAGTGTAGATTAATTTGGAAATGAAAATATTTCAAAATGGAAAATGAAAACATTTAATGTAGAAAAGCATAAAAATGAAACATATTTTTCTAAATGTTTTCTCCATTTTTGCTGTTTGATTTAAATTTGTGAAGTTTTATCTCCTAGCAACTGTGTTTTTCAGAGAATTTACTATTAACTGAAAAAAATTGCCTGAGCTAAAATAATTAAGCAAGGATACCACACTTTTTTGTCTTTTATTTCTCTAAAGCTAAGCAAGCTACTACAATTTATAAATGAAATAACAATAATCTCTGCGAGAACTCCAGTACAGTGGTGAATGACAAGGGAAAACAATATCAATGTATCCTCTTTTATGATTAATTGTGAATCCATCTACCTTGTAATTGTGAAAATCCTTCAGCATTTATATCATTTTCTTTTTTTCCCCCTTTCCCTTGTTTACCACTAACAATCCCATTAACAATAATGAATATTAAATTACATAAGCATTGCATTAAAATAACGTAAACGTTGTTAAGTTAAGCTTTCAAAAGTTAGGAAATTCTAAAGTTAAAGTTCCTCTGCAACCGTAACTTATTCCCATAAATAGTTTTCCTGTAGGTGTTTTACCTCATTCAGGTAATAGGTCGTTATTCAACACTTCTTTTTCCTCTTTCACATTTAGTGTGACTTTCCAAGCTTTATTCAATGTAAAACTGTGCTTGAGATGTTTTCAACCCCTGGCCCACAGGCCAAATCAGTCCACAGAGCCATGGTATCCACCCCACAGGGCTGCCCACAGATTGGGAAACTTGGTAGTCAGGGGGTGGTGACAATTAGCTCTAGAATCCATCCCCTGCTGCTAAATTTCCAAGACCTGTGTGGCCAGCTCAGACTGAGGGCTGTTGTCAGGCCTCCACTGAACCTGCCTATGTGCCTACTGATGGATGGACCCAATACTGCTCATTCAGCCCACAGGGTAAAAAGTTTGGGTGCTACTTGCTTAATACAAAATTATTGTTTTCTTCCTGGGTGTTTCTACACTGCCATCACCCTAATACCTATCAAAACTGTTTCACTGAGTTAGAAAAATACATTTTTAAAATAATTTAATGAGATACTCGCCTCAGTTTAAAAATACATAGGTAATCATAGTTATATTTCAATGACAATTTTTATGTCATGTATGATTTGTTCTAATTTTATCAAAGAAATTAGGGTAGCTTGCAAAAGAGAGGATTCCCAATAGTTCATAGAGTAAATTCTAAATACCACTTACTTATATTTCCCATTTTTAAAATTTGTTTTTTATATAGCAATGCAAATATGCATTTTATTATTTTAAGAGAACAATTAAATAATTATTTGAAATGTTAACTTCAGTTGGAGAACATCCTTTTCCCCACCACAGTAAAAAAACCAAAACCAACCCGCACTCCTTTAATTGGTTTAATATCTCATTCCAGTTTTACAAGCTATGGAGTGTCAGGATCAATTTTATGGGCTGATTTCTGAGTAACAAATTAGTAGTGTCCAGGAAAGCCTCATGTTTAGTTGCAAACTGTTAGAGTTCCTCAGTGAGAGAGCTGAGAGTTTCAACTATAAAATAGTCATCATTCTGCTAGTAGCAGACTATTAACTCTATTAGTGTTAATATACTCCTTTCATGGATGCCCATTACCAGTGGCATAAGGATGGTCCAGTGATCAGGGGAGACACCCAGGGTGCTGACCTGGGGGAAGATGGGAGCAGGAAAAAAACATGTGCCACTCCAGCCCTGTGATTGCTGTGGCAGGTGCAGTAACTGGAAGTCACCATTAACTGTCCCAGGCATCCAGCTACATTATTATGCCTCTGCCCACCACCAGAGCATACAGAAATTGTTATATAGATGAGAAAAACCCTCTAGGACTCATGACATTGCATTTTTGCTTCAACACAGGCTGTGTTTATGCAGGATTTTCTTTGCACATCTTTGATAAGGTATTATTTCTTCTCAGGGGGAATTAAATAATTTAAAAGAGGAAAAAAGAAGGGGATTAAGTTTTAGCAACAGAAATATTAATGAAGCAGGAACAAATGGAGCCTGCATCCATACCATCATTAGTTTGTCCATAAGCACATACCAGATTGAGAGCAAGTAGATACTATTTCCAAAAGTCTTTTAACTTCAGCGGTATCTCATAGTGGAAGAGTCAGAGCAACAGAAGATGGAGTAAATCTGACTGGATATGAATTGTATCTGCCTACCCTACAGATGGATGTTATTGTGAAGAGCTGTGTGGATAGATCTATAATGGGTTGGCAGTGGTGCTTAGGCAAACTAGGCACATAGGCAAACTATGGGGACCTGGTCTTTCCTTCTGTGGCAGGAGTGTGAATGGCCCTGTCTACTTCCCTTCCCTTCCCCTCCCCTCCACCAGCCTCACTACCTTGGCAGCTGCTTCCTAGATGTGACTTCAAGCCCTGCTCCTGGTGGGCAGCAATGCTGAGTTAGGGAGGGGAGTCTTGACCAACTCTGAGCCACCAGGTTTGTTTGCCTAGGGCCCACTAAGGAGTTAATCTGGCCCTGGGAATGGGCAATTATTTAGGCTGGAGGGTTACTTAAGGAGTTTTGGTGAGCTGTTGCTGGATGGGTCAGCACCCAACCCTGCCTGCAACAGCTTATAAACACTCCCTAAATCAAGGGCCATACTTCTCTCTCTTTCTCTCCCCCCTCCCCCCAACCCCCCCGGCCCATGCCAGCCCAAACTGTAGCACACCCAGATCCCCACCCCACCTGGAGCTTCGGTACATCCCTTCCCCACTCTGCCAAGAGCTGCAGCATTCCCTAGTCCCTACCCCATTCAGATCTGCAGCTTGCCTTGATTTTGACCCCACTCAGAACTGCAGCATGTCCCAATCCCCATCCCACCCAGAACCTGTCAGTCATGTCTGTAGCTTCTGCCAGCACATGCAGGGAGCACCAGAAGCAGCCACAGGACGGTGCTGGAATCAGTGTGGAAGCAGCTGGCAGCTGGTTCTGGGTGTGGATCAAGGCATCCACCCAGGTCCACATCTTATGATACCTCAGCAGCACAGTGCAGAGGCCAGAGCCAGAGCCACCAGCTGCCAACAGGCAGGATCCCATGAATTTGCAGCTGCCTGCCCACAGGTCACATATGATCAGCTGGTGGGCTAGATCTGGCCTTCAGGCCATATTTTGCCCACTCCTGATTTATAAGATTATAATCTCAGAACAATTTATGGTATTTAGGTACATATTTTCCTCAAGATTTATGTTGTTGGTATCTGCTTTGCTAAATCCTTGTGCATCAATGAATGAATAAATAAGATAGGAAATCTTTAGTGCTATTTTAACACTTGTATTGAATTTAATTAACATAAGGGCTCCTATCCCACAGCCACAAGCCCATAGTGTTGTGGGTATTCCTAGGAGGAAGAGGATATGGCAAAGCCGCATTTATGCTAAAACAAACAGTTGGATTTTTTATCAGGCTTATATTAGAACAGCTCCATCCTGAGTAGTAAAACCTCATGTTTCCATTAGTCACCTTAGACTAGTCCAGGGGCCAGCCGTTTTTAGGTAAAGTGCCAAAAACACCTGCAACCTTAGCTTGTAAGATGTTGGCATGCCAGGGTGAATGGCAGAGGAGCTGTCAGGGGCTTGATCCTTGTGGCAGCACAGCCCTGGCCCCTTCCCCACCATCTGCCCTGAGGCATTTGTGCCAAGGAAAAGGCTTTTGTGTATCATGCTCCAACACACTGATGGGGGCTGCCTACTCCTTGTCTAGCCTGTATTCTCTTCAATATCCCTTTACATTGAAATATTGGGTAAAGTGAATTTGAAAATTCTTAAATGTAGTAGTTTCTTTTCAGTGGTCTTACACTTTTCTTGATAAGATTATTTATAGTCTTGTGTCTCATTGGGTATGTCATTTATGCTTGCTGGCTTAAATATACCATGGAGTAAGTTACTGTGCAGTAAGTGGGAATAGGCCGGTGTCTACACATGCAGGCATTAAAGGACATTAACACTGTGTGTGGATTGACTTGGGACTAATCTTAGTCCCAAATCAGACCATATACACAATGTTACTGCATAGTACAGCATCTACATGTGCATTTACTGTGCAGTAATTAATTAGGCATAAATTTGAAACAAAAGCCAGTGGCGAAAACTGGTGGTGAAAGAATGGTGAGGGAGATGGCAGGGACGTTGGAGGGCAAGATTACTCCCTGGCCAACATCCCAGGAAGGTCTGCAGCCCTGGTAAAGGTGGTACAGAGACCCTCTGAAGGGGTCTTATCCATATTGAAGAGAAGGGACGATGTCAAGGGACTAGAGAGGATCACAGACTCCGGACCTGTGAGTGGGGTGGGCAGAAATTCACACCCAGAGCCTTCCATTATTTTCTTTCTTTTCTTCTTTCCACTTTGATTTTGGGAGGGACCTGAAGGTTTGACCAAAGAAAGTCGCTCCATGGGTCCAGGGTCACAAAGGAAGATCGAAGCCAGATTGGTACAAGCCTCAGAGGAAGGTCGGGCACGAAGGCAGGGACAAATTGTATGCCTCTCAGCTGTCTGGGAGAGGTGAGTCGGGGAACAGGCCAACGAGCCACCATCTGGCAACCCTGAGGGTTGGAGCATGGCTGGGGTGTAGGGGAGGTGGAGCCCCAAGAATGTCTCCAGCAGCTAGTACCCAGAATAGCGAGAAACCCTGGGAAGGAGCCTCGCCACTGGAAAAGAAAAGACCAGGTCATGGCAGGAGAGTGTTGGGGCTCCCCTCAGGGCATGACCTAACACCTGAGTTCTAGGAGTATACCCTTTGGCTGGAGTCAAGTGAATGCTTGAAGGCTGCCTGAGAATGCCTCTACAAGATCAGATGGAGGCAGTGATATTAGAATTAGGTTGAGGATCATGGAAAGATTTAACCAGATTATTACTTCAGAGAGTATGATTCTTTATTGTGTTCTGTCATATTTCTCTGTGGCAAACATGTTAGTAAACAAAGATCTCAGAGATCTGCCACCAGATTCTTGAAGCTCTTCTTGCCCTTTTTTACTATTCTGGTAGCACCATGGAGCAATCAAATGGTACTCAACCTACAGCCCACATGCTGAATCTAGCCAATGAGGCCATGTGATTTGGCTCACAGGGCTCCCCACAAGTATGGACATTTGGCTGCAGGGGAGTGATGGCAAGTTTAATTGCCATGGCAAAACCAAGAGCTTTGACAATTAACACTGCCACTGTTCCCATGCCACCAAATTTCTGGACCAAAAGGAGGTCTGTGGCTGGGCACTAGGAGTGCCTGCCACTGGAAGAGATTGCAGCAGCGGGACACCGAGCCTGCCAGCCACTGGTGGAGAGAGCACGGCAGGGCGTTGAGCCCGCAGCTGTTAGTGAGATTGCGGCAGGGTGGTGAGCCTGCTTGCCGCTGGAGGAGATCGCGGTGGCGGGGCGTTGAGCCCGCTGGCCGCTGTGGAGGAGAGTGCGGCAGGGCACTGAGTCGGCCTGCCGCTGGGGGAGAGTGCGGTGGGGCGCTGAGGGCGCTGCCGCTGGTAAAGATCATGGCAGGGCACCGGGGGTGCCTGCCCTTTTAAGGCCCTGGAGCTGGCAGCCTCCAGGTGCCTGATGAGGGCAGCCATTTTGGGATGCGGACTACCCATATAAACATGGGCAGTTTGGCTGCAAGAGGTCAGGCAGCAATATCGCCTGGCCGGAGAGCTGCTAGGAAGAGCAACTGGAGGTAAGGTGGAGCTGCAAGGGGATGGTAGAAGGCTCCTGGTCCTGGGCATGACCTGAAACTGCACCCTGCTGGGAGTGGGTGGCCTGGTGGGGCTCTCAGTGGCGTGGGAGCCCCCAGGAAATGCCAGGCCAGTTACCACCCTGGTGAAAAGCAAGTCGGGACGCCATAACCCCTTTGCTCCCACCGCCAGGTGGGTTAACCCCATTGGTTTGTGTTTGGATGGGCCCAGAGGTGGAGCCTAGGAGAGAGTGAGTGAGGGGCTAGAGACCAGCCCTAGCCAGTGAGTACCCTTGACTGGCCCATGCTAGGGCCAGAGCTATGGGAGCCAAAAGGGCCGGAGGCCCACCGCCAAGGATGCCCAAGAGCCGGGGGCCTGGGGTCCCAACTGGCCTGGAGGTGGGCCAGGGCTAGGAGCCAGAGGTCCCGGGGGACCACACCCGAGATGGGAAGGAGGCACTGCAGTTGTCCCCAGGAGGCGGGGATAGCAGCGTGGTGATGGCTTTGGGGGGTGAGGTGGACCGGATGAGGGCGGCGAGGCTGCCTGACCAGAGGGATCATAGGAGGGTCCTGTACATAAGGTTCAGGGGCCCAGCGTGGGGCCAGCAATTAGTATAAGATCGTGACGCCATCAGCAAGGCTTGGGCTGCAGTATGGGGATGGAAGGAGCTGCAGATAGCACCCCTTGGCATCGTGGCACAAGTGGGCAGCCTCCCACTTATTACATCGGTGAACGTTAGATCAAGTCGTGGCAGGCGAGAACAGGTGGGCGGTTGGCCCACCGAGACAGGCGGGTGGACTGTAGAGTGCAAGAGGACGGCCCGGGGATGCCCTCCTGTCACAAGGTCCTATAAGATTTTATAGATTTCATAGACATTAGGGCTGGAAGGGACCTCATGAGATCATTGGGTTCAGCCCCCTGCTTAAAGGGCAGGAAGTCAGCTGAGGCTATATGACCCAGCAGGGTAAGCATCCAGGCGTTTCTTGAGTGTTTCCAGAGTAGGTGCTTGCACCACTTCTGGGGGAATCTATTCCAGACTCTGGAGACTCAGATGGTAAAAAGTTTTTCCTTATGACCAGTCCATAATGGTCTTCTTGCATTTTTTGACTGTTAGATCTTGTCTTCCCTTGGAGTGCCCTTGTGAACAGATGATCTCCCAGTTCCTGATGCACACCCTAATTGCCAATTGCCTATCAAGAATGATGGGGGGAGGGGCAGGGGGTGGAGCCCTATGTATCCCCCATCCAGGCCTGCTCCCCGCTTCTCTCCTGCTGCTTGGGGTCTGGACCTGCTTCTGCCCACCCCGCTGCAGCGGTGTGGGGAGGGGAGGAGTGGGCCTGGGCCCAATGCAGGGGAGGACTGGGCCTGAGGGGGGGAGAAGCTGGCTTGCTGCAGTGGGGGTGGGGGAAGCCTGGAAGGGGGGATGGGGGAGGAGTGGGTCTGGGCCCAAGGGGAGGAAGAAACCAGCTCTTCCTCTTCTCCCACCGTTGCCAAATTGAGCCAAGCCTGCTGTTCCCCCACCTGTTCCCCCTCAGGCCCACTCTTCCCCCTCTTGGGCCCACTCTTCCCCACTCAAGCCCAGTGCTCCCCTCCTCCCTCCCCCGTCAGGCCTGCTCCTTCCCCCCTTGGGCCCATTCCTCCTCTCATCTAACGTCAGTCCAGGGCCACTCTTTCCCATCCTGCTTCTGAGGCACACCAGTTTCTCCTCCCTCCCACATTGAGCCTGCTCCTTTCCACACCGCCCGTCTAATCCTCCCTGCTTGTAGTGTTCCAACCCTGCTCCCCCTCTGCACCACCATCACCACCTCCAGGTTGCAAGGGGAGAGGCCAGGCCAGCTGTGGTGGCCTTGCCTCCCCCCTGCGTCATCATCATCACCTGCAGGGAGCAGGGCAGAGGGGGAAGGCCAGCAATGCTGGCCTCACCCCCCTGTTCTGTCCACTCTGTGCTACTGCCTCCAGGAAGCGGAGCAGGGGGACAGCAAAGCCAGCTGCACTGGCCTCGCCCACCCTGCTGTGCCTCCACCATCATGGTGGCGCTCTACCACGCCACAGCCTCTGTCCCAGTGCTGTATTCACACTCTGATTGGCTGTTTCAGTCAGTCAATCAGAGCATGGGTAAAGCATTATGGACAGACAGACAGATTAAGGATTTTATAATATTAGAATAGGCTGCCACCAAGTCCCCTCTGAGCCTTCTCTTCCACAGGCTGAAGAGTTCCATGCTTCTCAGCCTCTCCTCGTAAGACCTGTTTTTTTTTACCTCTAATCATGAGCATGGCCCTACTCTGGACTCCCTCGAGCTTTTCCACATCCTTTCTAAAGTGTAGAGCCCAGAATTGGATGCAGTACTCCAGCTGTGGCCTCACCAAGGCCTAGTAAAGTAGGAAGATGACTTCTTCGGTCTTGCTTGAGATGCATTGGTAGATGCAAGCCAGAGTTTTATTGGTTTTGTTGGCTGTGGCATTGGATCAGTGGCTTATATTCCTCTTGTGATCAATCATGACCCCCAAGTCTCTTTTGGTCGTGATGCTAGTGAGTGTAGCTCCACCAAACCTATAAGTATGATGCGGGTTCTTTCTCCTGAGGTGGAGCACCTTGCATTTTTCAGTGTTGAATGTGATCAGGTTTTAATCCTCTCACCTTGTAAGCCTATCCAGTTTGGTCTGAATTCTCGGCCTATCTTCTAGCATGACCGTACATTCTCATAATTTGATGTCATCTGCAGATTTAGTCAGACTGCTTCTGACACCCGAATCCAGATCATTTAAGAATATGTTAAAGAGGACTGATCTGAGTATTGAACCCTGGGGGATGCCACTGGTCACCATGTGCCATGTTGAATTGGTTCCATCGACTATCATTCTCTGAGTGTGACCACAGAACCAGTTCCCCAGCCTTTGAACCATAAAGGTTGTTGAGGCCGCAGTTTCCCAATTTTACCATGAAGACATCATGAGAGACAAAGTCAAAGGCTTTTTTGAAATCCAAGTAAATGACATCAACCTCTTTTCCCTTGTCCAGGTCATGCATCACCTGTTCATACAAGGAAATAAGGTTAGGCAGGAAAGAACTACCCGCAATGAAGCCACGTTGGCTATCTCTTAGCCTGTTGTTGATGGATTCTTTGATAATTTTTTCCAAGATCTTTCCAGGGATTGAGATCAAACTGATTGGCCTGTAGTTCCCTGGATCTTCCTTCCTTCCTTTCTTGAAGATATGTACCACATTGGCCCTCTTCCAATCTTTCAGAAGCTCTCCTGAATGCCACAAGTTCTCAATTATCCTCATCATTGGTTGCGCTGTGATGTCTGCTAACTCTTTTAGCACTCTTGGGTGCATTTTGTCTGGGCCAGCTGACTTGTGGATGTCCAGCCCCTCATGGTGTTCCCTCACAAGACCTTCAGCACTTGTAGGCATATGATCACCCTTGCCCTGGTAATCCTGGGTTTTGTCAGGCAGGATGATCCCCTTGGGCTGGTGGAAAACCGATGAAAAGTAATTGTTTAGGAGATTAGCTTTTTCCTGGGTGTCAGTTGTCAGCAGGGTTTCAATACTGCCCTAGTTTTTTTCTGAGTTCCTATGTATTTGAAGAAAGACTTTTTATTGTCTTTGATTCCCACAGTCAGTTTGAGTTTGGTTTCAGCCTTGGCTTTTCTGGTCCACTCCCTACAGATGTAGACCAGTGCTGCATACTCCTCCTTAGTCGTAGTGGTATTTCCTGACTTCCATCCCTTATGAGCTTCTCTTTTCAGATTCAGGAGGTCCATGAGTTCCTTATTGAACCAAGAGGGTCTCCCAGACCTTTTGCTACTTTTCTTATGGGCTGGAATCAACTTTCGTTGATGAATGACATGGCCTGTGCACCAGATCATGCCGGCATGTGAGGCCAGGTGGGTGCACCAGATTGCATCCATGGGCCAACTTGATGTCATGAGTCCACAAGACTAGGTCTGTAGAGTGATCCAGCTCATAGACTGGCTTCACATTACTCAGCTCATAGACTGGCTTCACATTACTCATTTTGCCCATGGAGCTAGAATGGTTGAGCACCACTGGTCTTAACTAGTTTGTTTTTAGATCCTCTGCAGGTGGTATTATGATGTGAGAGATCCTATAAAGAAATTCTTGGAAAGCATATAACTGGCAAAGACAGATGGGAAGGCCCTGGACCTCCTGGGTCATTGAGTCCAGTCTCCTGTGTTCTGGGCTTAAGGGTTCTGAGCATAATGACTCCTACCCCATAAACTCTGGCCCATAGTACAGTTGGCACTTCTGAAAGAAAGAAGAAAAAAAGAAATGCATGGGCATTTGTATGCCTTGCCAGTAGCAGATGCTGGAATAAGTCTTTCAGGATGTATATTGCCAGGATTCAACTTACAGTGGCTCCCTTCTGAACAGTATGAGATCTTGTCTTATAGACACTGCAAAGATGCAGAGTTTCTTTAGTGACTGTATCCCATCTTGTGTTTCCACCCCGCTTCAGCATCTTCAGTAGCCCTTCAATTATTTTTTAAAATATAGTTAAGTAGTTAGTATTATAAGTACAAGATTTCTCACAGAAAAAGTACTTACTATTGCAGTTTAAAATAGGGAGAAAATCTAATAAAATGGGGCGAAAATCTAAAACATATTAAAATGTTATAAAATCCTTGTAAGATAAATTAGGCTAGACTCTGTTGTACATAGAAAATTAGGCTAGACGTCTATGGTACATATAAAATGGTGTGATTCCCCTTTCTTCTGCTCTGTACCTGTCAGAAAACTTTTAGCAGATTCTGAGCCAGTAGCTTAAGTAAAAATTGATACTGGAAGTGCTGCTACTTTTCCAAAAATGTCCATGAAAAAAACATGCTGGGTTCCTTTGTCAAAGTGTATTGTAGCTTATTTTCTGGTTTACATGATATTGCAGTAAGTGCATAATTTGCAAACAATTTCAAATACTTGTAGCATTTAAAGTAATGCCTTTTTAGCAAAAAGTGTAAATACATATTTTCATTAACAGGAAGACAAGTATTTATTACCAACTACATTAACAGCTGAAGGAAAATAGGCATCTAAACCCTAATGAGTCTACAGCTTGACTACCACAGGTGAGGGACTGCCAACTGAACAAAATTCTTGAGTAGTTTTGGAACTTACAAAATAGTAGCATTTGTTCTTATCTACTCTCGCGGTCATTTCTGTTAATTGGTGCTGAGGCAGGTGGGAAAAGATTGTACTCCTTCCACATCCCTTAGTCCCTCCTTGGAAAAGCTAGCATAAGTGACACCAAACTTAAGTCTTTTATTCCCATATTCTGCTTGGCCCTGTGTACTCTGCAGGGTTTTGTGCTATGTAGTTTTTATAGAGGCTGAAAAACAGCTAACAGAAATATAAATTGATAACAGATGCATTTCAGAACTGAATTTTGAGTGTCTAAAACAGAGACAGAAAAGTCTTTTAATAAAATAAAACAACAATTAGGAAAATAATATTCAACTGGAAATGGTTCACATTACTGTTTTATTTAATATTATAAGATGTTGTTTTGGTTTAGAATTACATAATTATATTGGCTTCATTTTCTGACAGTCAAAACCATTTAGGCTCTGATCCTACTTTTGGTGAAATGGTTGGCACGTAGCTCATCATCATTTTCAATGGGAATAACACCGAGCGTTTAGCTTGCTTACTTGTGATATCTTAAATTCATAGACTCATAGGGCGCCTCCACACATGCAAGCATGTGAGCTTGCAGCAGCTCAAATAGAATCGGTGCAAATTTAAGCTGGGGTTTTTTGCTTCAGCGCATGTGCTCAGACATGCACTTTGGTGTGAAGCAAATTGTGCCACTTGGGGCAAAAGAGCCCTGCCTGGCTTCTCCCGGATCTGCAGCCACGGGGAGCTAGAGCCCAGGGCCAGCACCTGTGCTATCCCCAGCAGTATAAAAAGCTGCCATGTCTTGGCTTCAGCATTATAAAATGCCACCCTGGCAAGTAGCTTAGGGCTGAGGACACTACCCCTTGTGCCAGCTGGACTGCTGAAGCAGCCCTGAGAGTGCTCGGCACCCTCTATCCACTGCAGCAGACTGGCAGTGGGGGCTGTTGCCTGGCTGTTACCTGCTGTGCACTGCCAGACTTGGATAGAGACTGCAGAGCCAGTAGAGGCATCTGCCAATCTGGGCCAGCTGTTAGTGAACTGTAGTTGCACGGTTGGACTCTGTATGGCACTACTGTCATTTGTGCCCCCTGCCCAGTCATCTGGGCAGCTATCACCCAGAAGATGTTTTGAGTGTGGTGGCCTTCTTTGAACTGTCAAAGAATGTCTTCCTGGCCCCATTTGGCCAGGAAGTCAGCCACAGTCAGCTGGGTCCAAGGTGCCACCTCTGAGCAGGCATGGTCCTGCCACTGGACTTCCTAGCAGAAATTGTGGTGTTCCCTATTGGAAAACTGAGAAATCACTGATAAAAAAAAAATCCCAAAGTCACTCTGTATAATACCCCCCAATTCCATGTTCTTCCACAAGTAAAACAAAAGACCACTATAAAGAGAGAGAGGCAGCAAGACAGAGACAGTGATCAATTGGACAATGTTTTATTGACATATTTACAGTTGTAAAGCAAGTCTTTTATCATAATAATAAAGTGAACTCTAAATACATGTTTCATTAATTCATGAATACATGTTTTGCTGCACTCCCACAAGGAGATAGCCTCCACACAAGGGGCTTGTCTCCCCAACAGGGGATCCAGCCCCAAACAAGGGGTTCAGCCCCCTAACGGGGGATTCAACCTTCACACAAGGTGTACGCTCCCCAATGAGGGCCAAATAGCCCCTGCAGGGACTACCACACCCCCTGTAAGGCCCACATGCCCCCCAACTGCTGTCCCCCCTAGCCCCATCCTGCACCAGTTGCTGTAGCTCCCCAATGGCTGCACCCCCCAGCCCCACCCCCCACTCCCCCAGACCCCCCCAATGGCTTCCTCACCCAGCCCCACCCCCCAAATTTCATCCTCAGGTCCCCATGGCTAACCCCAAAACCCCAGGCACCATCACAAAACCCAGAAAAAAGAGGGAAAAAAGCCTCTGCTTATTTTTGAAACAGGGGTTGGGGGGAGCTCCAGGGCCTCCTGGCAGAGCCTCCCAGGCAGCACAGGACAGCTGGGGGGGGCAGGAGAGCCCAGGCTGGGGCCACTGGGGCTCTCACTCTGCCCCGTACTGTGCAGGTGGGGCCTCAATCAGCCACACAGCAGCTGAACTGCTGGTGCATGCCAGGTTTTTTGCTTTTTTTTTAAGCTACAGGGTGTAGGGGCAGGGATGGAGGGGTTTGGGGGGATAGGGCTGGCGAGAGCGGGGGTTGGTGGTCTTGAGGCGGGGCTAGTGGGGGGAGGGGCCAGCCCCAGCAGGGGTCGGGCATCTTGGGAGGTCTCATGGGGGGAGGGGCCAGCCCTGGAAGGAGTTGAGGGTCTGGGGGGGATGGCTAAAGGAGGGGGTCTTGTGGGGGATGGCCAGGGGAGGAGCTGGCCCTGGCAGGGGTCTGGGAGGCTGGGGGTGGGCAGAGCCATCAGGAGTCCCCCCCATGGTCCCCTTCTTCCTCCTCCAGCTCCCCGCAGCCCTTAATCACCAGCACTGGAGCCCTGGTGCTGAAACACATGGCCTGGCCAGACGCATGTTTCAGCACCAGGGTGAGGGGCAACCATAGAGATGTTTTGGCAGCCATAGATGCTTTGGCAGCCTCCCATTGCCTCAAGGCATGGTCTGAAACCATGGATATCCAGGGGTCTAATTTTCTCCCTGCGCTTCAAACTTGCAGTGCAGGGAACTTTTTTTTCATTCCCAAATGTGCCTGTTGCCCCATCTCAGAGGGGTTTGAGGGGTATGCTCATGTGGATGCGCCCATAGATTTTAAAGGCTGGAGTTAATCATTGTGATCATCTAGACTATCAAGTAAGCCACATAATATCACTCAGTAATTTCTTTGTCAAATCTATCACTTCTCATTGAGCTAGAGCTTGAGATATCTGATCTTGATTGTCACATTTCTTTGTAAAGTATTCTATCAGTTAGTTTCCTTCACTGTTATAAATATGTGCCTTCTTTCTACTCTGAATTTGCCCAACTTAATTTTATAATCATTATATTATAGTATAATGTATAATAGTCTTTTTAGACTTCAGGAAGGCGTTTGACACGGTTTCTCACCCCATCCTCATTAAAAAATGGGGAGCTGTGGCATTGACCCCTACACGGTTGAGTGGGTCAGAAACTGGCTGACGGGGTGCTCCCAGAGAGTGGTGGTGGACGGGTCGTACTCGACC
>JAGPOW010001338.1:46027692-46061180 GCA_030014935.1 Caiman crocodilus
TAGGACCAATGGTCACAAGTTACTGGAGAGCAGGTTTAGGTTGGACATTAGGAGGCACTACTTCACATTTAGGGTGGCTAGGACGTGGAACCGGCTTCCGAGGGAAGTGGTTCTTGCTCCTACCTTGGGCATCTTTAAGAGTAGATTGGACAGGTACTTGGCTGAGGTCCTGCGACCCTGGCACTCATTCCTGCCATTGGCAGGGGGTCAGACTAGATGGCCTGCTCTAGGCCCCTTCTGACCCTAGGCACTATGATACTATGATACTATGATATTTTATCTCATGTCTTCTGGATTAAAGAGCTATCAACTATTAGAAATCTTCTTTCTTATTTATAATGGTCAAAGAATCTTATAATCTGATTTACTAGACTTATTCTGAATCTTGTCTAATTATTTTCCAACCTGTTTGAAGTGTTGACACCAGAAGTGGAAACAGCATTCTAGTAAATCTCACTAATGCAGTATGCAGAGGCGGTATACTCCTATTTGATATCCTTTTGTCCATATATCCAAGAAACTGTACTAGCTCTCTGAGACATAGCAGCCCATTTGGAATTCATATTCACTTGATTATCCACTCTAACCCCAAATAGAACATAATGGACCTGATTCACCTCATCTTGGTTTAGATTAAAAGTAATTATACTGAAGAAATTACTTCAGCACAAACTGTTACAAGAAAGAAGAGATTCAGGCCCAAGATAACATCCGAAAACACAGATTTGTAACAAATAATCTGCTTCCCTACTTAACCCAGTATAGGTGACTGACATGCACTGGATTAGCTCTGACATATTTCATCCAATATACATTGTATGAGCCAGTACCTCACAATAGTACTAGCTGCAGGCCATGAAAAGCTGTTGGATTTTTTGAAGAGGATATTCTAAAGATATCATCTACCTAATTACCCTCATTTAAAAATAGGTCATAAGATTGTGCAGTAGGAAAACATCCTGTAAAGGACTGAACATATGTATTTGATCAGTACAGGTTAGAATAAATTCATATTATTGGTACTTACTGTGTGTGTTTTTACCTTTCTCTGTAGTGGGGGGCCTGGCCCTCTACTTGGGATCTCTTGAGTATATATTAACAAACTTTACAGAAGCAGGACATTGGGAATCTAGCCCTTGCCTGTCCCTGGAGCAGCTCCGTGTGGCACAGAGCTGCTTTGAGGAACAGGTGGGGGCTGCATTCCCAGCTCCCTCCAGCTTCCCAGAGCAGCCAGCACCATGCCAAGCAGGGCAGCTGCCAGAGAGCCCTGTGTCTCTCTGCCTGACAGAAAGCTTGGCCACAGCTGCCCCATACCCAGGACATTGGTCCTAGTCCTGTCCCTCCCACTGAACCCCTTGCTGGGAAGGGAAATCCTGTCTCTCAGGGGGCTTGCTGGCAGCTGGCTTTTGCAATGGGCATGGGCCAGGAGAGCTATACTCACGGCAGGAACAGCTCTCTCCTGGCCCAGTGCACATCAGGTTTCCTCCTGAAGTGCATGGGGCCAGGAAACAGCCAGCAGAGCTCTCCTGTGCCCATGTCCACTGGGACCACCCCAGTGCCCCTTGTCATTCCTGGGCTAGCACTGGGGGAGCCTGGCACTCCCCCTGGCTGCTGCTGGGGGGCAGAGCAGGGTGGGAGCCCACAAGAGGGAGCATGTGGAGATATGGTCCTGGGAAGGATTGCTGCGCAGTATTTTACTTTGCAGTAAGCCTACAGTGAATTAACAGCATGTGTAGATGAGCCCTGTGTGTGTATCTATTGTTACCTCAATTACATGTCTTGTAATCTAAAGCAAATAAACAGCTCTAAATCTTGACTAAATAATAGAACAGTGTAGTTCAGTGAATTATACACAGATCTAGAAGTCGTGAGGCATGTTCTTTTCTTTAATGTGCCATAAATCTGGTGCATGATCTTGGACAAGTTATTTTACCTGTGTGACTGTCTCAGCTCTACCCTTTCAAAAAGTAAACTGCAGGGAGCAAAGACCACCTTTTAATATTTGTTTGTGCAGCACCAAATACAAGCAGGATTTGATTTAAAAAATACAAATGATTATTAATAAGAATGATAGTAAGTATGATAGTGTTAAGCACTTCTGAAAGGTACTGACCACTGCAGCCTCCCAGTGTTGAGGGTATTCAGTACTTCATAATAGTTGTTGAACTCCTTGCAGGATCAAGCACCCTTACTAACTCCATACTTCCAAATCTGGAATACTTCAACCCCTTGACAATAGTGCTGGCCTAAATCACAGCTGAACTTCCTTCAATTTTGTTTTTGAGTGTACTGAGTTCACTGGTCATTTTTGCATATTCATAGGATCGTAGGATAAAGGAAATTAGGGCTGGAAGGGATCTCATGTGATCATCTAGTCCAGACCCCTGCTCAATCATCATGAATCTGAAGCCAAGAGTTAATCCCTAACTAAATCACCTCAGCCAAGTGTCAGTCCAACCTGCTCCTGAAAATTTCCAAGGATGGAGAGTTCACAGTTTCTCTAGATAGTCTGTTCCAATGCTTGACAACCCTCATAGTCAGAAAGTTCCTCCTACTCTTCAACCTTAATTTCCTCTGTTGCAGCTTGAGGCCATTGGTCCTAGTCCTGCCCCTTACAGCAACTGAGTAAAGCCCATTTCTGTCCTCTCAGTAATTGCCGTTCAGGTATTTGAAAGCTATTATCAAATCCCCACCAGTCTTCTCTTTTCCAGACTAAATAACCTTAATTCTTTCAGGCTTTCCTCATAAGTCTTCCCTCCCAGGTCCTTAATCATCTTTGTTGCTCTTTCCAAACTGTCCACATCCCTCTTGAAATGTGAGGCCCCAAACTGGACACAGTACTCTAGATAAGGCCTCACTAGTGCTGAAGAGAGGAAGAATAACATGCCTTGATTTGCAAGTGACACTCCTGTTAATACAACCCAGTATGCTGCTGGGCTTTTTCTGCAAAAAGATCATGGTGTTGGCTCACATTCTCCTTATAGTCTCCTGTAACCTCCATGTCCTCTCTGCAGTTCTGCAGCCTAGTCTGTTATTCCTCAGCCTGTGTGTCTCTTTATTAATTTTTTTGCCTGATTCTGAGATCTATTATTGTTAGTTTGCAGTGGCTTCTCATGCAGTAGGCCGTACCACAGCCAGGGGAACTAGCCCCTGCATAATGGGATACTTTGATGTTGCAGTTACCTTAGTGTATCCAGGAGAAAAGATGAAACCTGGCTTCTTGAAATGGCCACAGAGGTTGTTACCTACCCAAGATTAGACAAAATGTCTGACAGAGATGGTAGTGCAATCCAATAATTCCGATTTTCAGTAGTTTGCTCTAGTTTACATAAACTATAACAGAATAAGAATACTGGAGAAACATGAAAGTGAGAATCTGTACATGATTCCTGGAGAATAACCCAAAGTGCTAATAGGTAGAACTAAAGCAAGATAGATGTCATAACTAAAACAAATATGCCAGAAAATGTGACTGAAATATTTGATTGCATGCCAGGCCACTTTGGATTCATATTGGGATCAGAACTATTGAAGCCTGCTTGCAGCATGCTACAAACACTTGTGAAGATGCTATAGTAATCATTACTCAGCTGAGAGAAACTGAGATATTTATGCTGTTAATCTCAGTTGGGTGGTGTGGTAAGCAAAATAACATTTCTGAAACACAAAGGAAATGGAGCAGGAAAAGACTGATACATTTGCTTCCTTGTTTGTGGTTAATCATATGTTTATGCAAGTGCTTTGTGAAACCCACAAAAACAAAAGAGGAATGGGATGTTGATACATTTTTTGCAGGAATAAACAATTCAAAGTGGCAAGGGAACTATGGTTAGATCTTTCACAAATCTTCAAAAGATAAAACACAATAGATTTTACTGGTCAGAGTTTAAGTCCACCTTAATCAATAAAGCAAATAACTGTTATTTGATATCTCAATTGATGTCAATGAGAACACGAGCTGTGGCTTGATTAACTGCAGGGTTGCTTTTTTATCCATTTTTAATGCTATTGTAATTAATGTAATTATAGTATTGAATACGTGGACTAACACAGTGGTGATCAGGTAGTTAGGGTTTATGCTGAAAGCAGTTGAGTATTCTTCATTGCCAAGGATTTTTAAAGATTTTTATCTTAAAAGAAATTATTCTTTTATTCTTAGGGGGTAGGGGGAATGCTTCTGAAAGCAGCAGTCAGTTCTTAAAAAAAAAAAGGGAGGGTGGGGGAGGAAATGTAAGAAACAATACACTTATGCAGCTGGGACCCCTGGAGGCAGAAACACCAAAGTGTTAGTGAGTGAAAGGAATTATAGAAGAAAATGCAGCAGGTTGTCATCAATCTGAAGCCCTCCAAAACTAAACAGACAGTGGATCTCATTAGCAAAGGTAATATATTGCATGAATCAGCTTTGTTTTCAAGCAAGCAACCTTTAAAACTGCATACTATTATGACAGTACTATTTATATTATAAATTGTTCTAATGTGCTGCAATTGTCTCTGTAGATTTGGCAGTTCCTAGACCTATTTCTATGTGAGAAGGGGGAAGTAGTTCCTTTTTGGCCCATTCCTCCATATCTGTATTTTTCAGGTTATGAGGCTATTTTTTCTTTTTCCTCTAAAACTACAAAAATCACACTAGACCTACATTCAGGATCAAAGTATAATTAGGCCCCTGGTAGTTTTGACTTTGTATTTCTAGGATTTTTGTACATGAAATAAAAATACCATGTGAGAATTTATTTTGTGCAGTTTTTGTTAATATTTTTAGTGCATTTAACGCCTTGTGTCCTTTCTCTGCTTACTTAACTTTCCTGTGTGATTTTGTAAGGAAAATAGTAATTGGTAACACATAGGGGGTGCACATGCACCCCCTGAAATTGGTGGTTGTAACAGGGGGCCTTCTTGGGTTGATTTCCCTGTGGCCCACCCACCTGTTTCTGGGCTAACCACCTGCCTTCTCTCCCACCATACCTTGTTAATTATTTAATTGATGTTAATAAAGCAGGAGGCTGCCCATTTCTTGCCCGAATGCAGGAGGGACATTATCTACAGCTCCATTCCTTCCCTACACTGCAACCCAAGCTTCGCAGATGGCATTCAGATGATATTCATATCATTGGCCCCGCACTGGGCCCCAGAATCATAGTATCATAGTAGCTAGGGTCAGGAGGGACCTGATAAGATCTAGCCTCACCCCCTGCCACAGGCAGGAATGAATGCTGGGTTCACAAGATGCCAGACAGGTGATTATCTAACCTCTTTCTGAATTTGCCCAAAATAGGGGCGAGAACCACTTCCCTAGGAAGTTGGTTCCAGATTCTGGCCACCTTGACTGTAAGGTATTGCCTTTTGATCTCTAACCTAAACCTATTCTCCATCAGCTTATTACCATTGCTCCTTGTCACCCCAGGTGGTGCTGGGGAGAATAGGGCTCTTCCTATTTGCTGTTGATCTCCCCTGATAAGTTTGTAGGCAGCCACCAGATCCCCCCTCAGCCTCCTCTTGCTGAGGCTGAATAGGTTCAGGTCCCTCAGTCTCTCCTTGTAGTGCTTGTCCTGCTGCCGTCTTACCAAATGGGTGGCCCTCCTCTGAACTCTCTTCAGGCTGGCCACATCCTTTTTAAAGTGCGGTGCCCAGTACTGGACGCGGTACTCCAATTGCGGCCTGACCAATGTCGCATAGAGGGAGAATATCACCTCTCTGGACTGGCTTGAGATGTATCTTTGGATGTATGACAAGATATGGCTGGCCTTGTTGGCTGCGGTCTGGCATTGGCGGCTCATGCTCATCTTGGAGTCAGTAATGACTCCAAGATCTCTTTTTGCCTCTGTGCTTTCAAGAAGGGAACGCCCCAGCCTGTATGTATGCTGTGTGTACCTTCTCCCAAGGTGCAGCACCTTGCATTTGTCTACATTGAACCCCATCCTATTCTCATCTGCACACTTTTGTAGTCTGTCTAAATCTAGTTGCAGCCTCTCTCTCCCTTCAAGTGTGTCGACCCTGCCCCACATCTTAGTGTCATCAGCAAACGTGGACAATGTGCTTTCAACTCTTTCGTCCAAGTCACTGATGAAGATGTTAAACAGTGTCGGCCTGAGGACTGAGCCCTGGGGGACCCCACTGCTCACATCTCACCAGGTTGAGTACAACCCATCCACCACTACTCTTTGGGTGCTCCCCATCAGCCAATTTTTTACCCATCCAACTGTGTAGGCATCAGTGTCACAGTCGCCTAATTTATTGATAAGAATGGGGTGAGAGACAGTGTCAAAGGCCTTCTTAAAGTCTAGAAAGACTACATCCATGGCGACACCATCATCCAAGGATTTAGTTTCTTGGTCATAAAAGGCAATCAGGTGGGTCAGGCAGGACCTGCCTTTGATGAACCCATGCTGATTGCCCCTGAGTATGATCTCCCCTGCTGGCCCCCAAAGGTATGCTCCTTGATGATTCTCTCCAAGATCTTCCCAAGCACCAAGGTGAGGCTTACAGGCCTATAGTTACTTGGGTCCTCCTTCCTCCCTTTCTTAAAAATTGGGACCACTTTAGATAGTTTCCAATCCTTCAGCACCTGGCTAGATGACCACAATTGCTCATACAGCCAGGCCAAGGGCTTTGCGATGATCCCTGCCAGCTCCCTCAACACCCTTGGGTGGAGGGCATCTGGACCTGTAGATTTTAAAATGTCCAGACCTTCCAGAAGATCCCTAACTACATCTGCACTGACTGAAGGTCTGACAGAGCTATCCCCGAGATTGTCCCTACCTCTGATAGGAGGGATGTCCTGGTCCCTGTTCAAGAAAACAAAGGCAAAGAAACTGTTAAAAATATTTCCCAGGCACCACCAGGGGTAACTAGGACCAATGGTCACAAGTTACTGGAGAGCAGATTTAGATTGGACATTAGGAAACACTACTTCACAGTTAGGGTGGCTAGGATGTGGAATCAGCTTCCTAGGGAAGTTGTTCTTGCTCCTACCTTGGGCACACCTTCAAGAATAGATTGGATAGGTACTTGGCTGAGGTTCTGTGACCCATTCTGTGCCATTGGCAGGGGGTCAGACTAGACGGCCTGCTTTAGGCCTTCTGACCCTAGATACTGTGATACTATGATATTAGCTTTCTCATCTGGTGTAGCCACAAGATTACCATTTGAGTCTTGCAGGGGCCCTACATTGCCTGGTGCTCTCTTCTTGCTCCCAGTGTACTTGAAAAAAGACTTTTAGTTCGCTGGCAGCATCTGTGGGTGGTCACCAATCACCACTGGCTGTTGCCGACGTTGCCAGTGGTGTCTGTGGGTGGTCTCCCTGCCTCCCCTTGCTGTTGACACCTCTGCGGCCACTGCCATGCCCCTGCTGCTGCCACCTATGGGCAGTCATCATGCCCTCCCAGCCTCAGGAGTGACACGATGTTCATGGGAATAGTAGTTCAAAATCTTTATCTAGAACTTATATTCAAAGAAGTAACTGGGTTTCCTAAAACTGAACCTGAAAATATGTGGAGAATTTACATGCACTGTTAACTTATAGTCAGAGCCATATGGTAGGTATATTTAGACTTTTTTGTTTTTTGTTTCCATTTCCTGTATTCTGGGTGTCTCATTCAGAATAAGCGTCTCAACCCTTTCATGGCCAACATGGAAACTGACATTGCCATTATTTGTATGAGGCATGTATCTTGTGGAAATGGATTTTACTCTTTGAAATATTGTATTATAGGTGGTACAAGAAATATACCCTATAAATTATCTCACACTTTCCATTATAAATGGCCTGTAACAGGTACTGGGCATGCCTTTTACTTTTAGAAGGGAGAAGGCTGTGGAAGGAGCTGAGTCAGCAGGCAGGGGAGCACCTGACCAGAAAGGGGCAGGGCTTAACTTGGGTATAAACCCAGGGCTAGAGCTGGGGCAGTCAGCTTTACTCTGGCTGCTGACATGGAAGGAGCTGCTGAGCAAGCCGTAGACAGAGGATGACTCTGCACCCCCCAAGGGTTAAGAGGAAGGCAGCCTTAGAGCTCACTTAGGGTCTGGTGGCTAAGGGAGTGAAAGAAGGGGTGGTAGTGGTCTCAACTGGCCTTGGGGGCGGGGTAGAGGTCAGGGTCCCACAGGTTTGGAGCAGTGCTATAGCAAGATTGGGGGGTCAAGTTGGTGACCACCTTTGGTGTCAAAGCAAAAGGACACCAACAGATGCTGCCCAGCTAGTGTGGGGTGCAGGACAGAGCCGTGAGTGACTTGTTTGGGGGCGGGATTGAGGAAGGGCAGCTCCCACCACTGCATGCACTCCAGGGCAAGCATGCCTCCCAGATCCAATTGAAGCTGTAATATTCCATGCTGAATGTGGGTAGGCAGCCATCAATCTTCTGGATCATGGCATATGTGTAAGTGGTTTAGCTAAGTGCCTGATGAATCTGCTTGTTTGGAATCCTGCAACCATCACATTGGGACCTTCAATGCATATGCCTAGGCAAGAATATGAAGGAGTAGAGGCTGCCCTAGGTCTTGGGCAGCCCTACCATCTACTGTTGTTTCTTATGTGCTGATTGTTTGCCATTTGTTATAAGCCACCCTGAGCCTTTCTAGACAGAGCAAGATATAAATCTTAATGATAATGATAATAACAACACTGATAACAATATCCACAATAACAGCAATAATACACTGACAAGAAAGAGAAGTGTGAATTCTTTTTTTTATATCTTTGTTCTGCTGCACTGAGTTATTTGTTCTAAGTCTAGGTTAGCCCAGTGCCTTAATTTAAAGTATGAGTTCTGGGATGATGTGAAGATAGACTTAATGCTGCTACACATTCCCTTGGGCTTCATTATACTATGGAAACTCTAGCTGAGTAGGTATTATTGGAAGTCCTGATGTTGATAATACCCGGGGATTTGTGTTTTTCTCTATGATTATTTTTCTGTAGTGACCCAGGAAATCCTGGCTACCATGAAAATGCTTGTTCAAATTTCAGGTGGTCTGCTTAGTTATAAAATAGTTAACCACATTCTGGACCGAGATTTTGGAATAGGATTTAGACCTCCCAAGATTTTATCTAGCTTTACTCCATACTTTTCCAGACTTTTTCTGTTGCAGTGTAGGACACAAAGATAGATTTGTATTTTTTGTCTGAAAAGTAACAGTTACAAATCAGTTGCATTGTATAATGGGCAGCTGCTTCCCATTTGGAAATGAAATTGATTTTTTTCTTTTTTGTGAAGAATATGCTGCTTACATTGCAGGTAAAGGTTGTTTAGATCATTGCCTGTGATGATTTTTAAAAAAGATTTCAAAAGAGGTTAAATTTTAAGTAAAGATTTAAGTTTAAACTAAATGATTTATAAAGAATTGGGTTTTAGTGAAGCTAAAGGCATGGGGAAGTTTAAAATTGATTTGATATGTGTGATGGACTATGGCTTTTATTGTAATAGTTCTATTTTAAATGCGTTCATGTTATAATATTGCCTGCCTCAGTATACTTCATTCACTTCATAAGCATCGGGCACAGCTAATAATAATATTAATTGCATTATTAATAATGAATTACATTCATGTGAACATTCTGTGGATTAAAGGGATTGCAGAGCTCTCATTTATAAGCCAGGCCACAGACCAAAGTAAATTTTTCTGGCCTGTGCACGGAATGAGTTTGACTCCTGAAGTCTAGGGGTCTTCTACTTCCAAATTTACCAATACTCTTCTGGTCACATTAACATTGTTCTACGTTTTTTTGGGCTTTGTCACATTTTGACTATGCCAGTCAACAATTGGCTTGATCTGGCATTCCTGACTCCTTTACACAATGTATACCTTAACTTAATTTTATTAGTTTAGATTTACATACAAAGAGATATTAACAAGTACCCTACCCAAACTTCCACATGCTTCTTAAATATTATCTATTTATTGAGAAAAGGCCTCAAGGTTATATTTATACTGTGACAGCAGGTTGTCCCCAGGGAGTCACATCTTGCCCTACCTGCTTCTACTGACACCTTCCAAACACAGAAACATTGCAGTAAGGCCACACCAGAGACACAAATCTCAAGATCACTGTCACTGGAACATATTGTAGGACCTAGGTTCTTACTTGACTGGTGCCCTATCCCCTTGCAACATCAGAGTGAGACTCTGTGTAGCACCACTTGCAGGTTCTGGTCACTGTTTTTGGTTTCCTGCCATGACTTGATGTTCTTTTTTTGGAGACAGTTCCCAGCAGGTGGCTCATGAGATCCCACACTGTCAGTGTCTTTGTGGGGCTCCAATCTCCCCTTTACTCCACCCTTACCACATCCAGTGCTGGAACGGATGCTCTTGTCTTCAGGTTCCACTTCTGGGTGATAACTTCTCACCTGAATGTCCTGCCATTGGGGAGTGAGTGACTTCCTGGCCACCAACTCTTCTTAGGCCATCCTTTGGCTATGGACAGATGACCCTATAACTTAACTGTCTGCAGCCATGCATTAACAATGCTCTTATAAAGGAAAACTCAGGTAAACCATTGAAAATGTAAATAATCAGCTTCTGCTAAGATGTATGCAGGGCTGTGCCTCCCCGTTACAAGCTGCTCATTGTGGGCTCAGCAGCCTCCCACTGTGCCCTCCCAGATTCAATCAGGTTCCTTCACTAGATCCCTGGCCTTCAGCCCCAACCCAGCTCTCGGTGTGGCCAGTTGCTCTGGGGCCCAGCTTGGCCCTAAAACCTACAACTCTCTGCAGGGGCTTCTTGGCTATGGGGTTCCCTGGCATCCATCCCCCAGTCCACCCCCCTTAACCTCAGGGCCATTGGTTGCTCTACTGCCCCGCCTGGCAGTGCTCCGTGACTCCTTTCCCCACACTGGGCGGGGTGGGGGTTTGCGGGGTTACCTGTGTGACCAGCCATGCTCGGCACTCTGCCTCATTTCTCTCCTGGGCTCAGCAGCCTCTCTTGGGCTTTTTCCCTGAACTCCTCCCCAGTGTTCTGCCATAGTGTGCAGCCAGCTTTGCTCCCCTTGTGGGCCAGGTGTGGCTTCCCAACTCCAAGCTCCATCTCCCCACAGCATTTCCCTGCTGTTCCACTCTGTGGCCACTTACTCTGCTGCTGCATAGTCAGCCCATGCCTCTCCTGGGCCCCACCCCTCTCTCTTTCCTCTGGCTGTGTGTTTGGCCCTTGTTTATTGGCCTGATTCACTCCTGATTCACCCCTCTCTGCTTTCAATCTGGAGGCTCCTGCTGCTCCAGAACTAACACACCCGAACCTCTTATCCTGGCATTTCCTTGCCTGTCATGAGGGGTGGAGAAAGCTTCCACTGGAGGTGGGGAAAGCCACTCTTGGCTTTCTCTTCCCCTTTCACAATCATCAACAGAGGAACACCCCAAAGGAGCTTCATTACTAGGTTTGGAACATGCCTGCAGGACTGACTGGGCAGGGCATATGAGGAGGTATTTATGGTGGGGCATGTTGCCACCAGGATGCATACTCTAAGATACTCTACTTTGAGTCAAAGCATTCCTAAGTCTACAAACAAAGAGCCTATTTCTTTACTGGCCTTTACTATACAGGGGAGATACAGACTTGGTGTACAAAAAGTGCTTCATAATGCTGTAACACTTCCAGAACTGACCAAATATGGATAAAACTCAAACAGAAAAGCCTTTCTCCTACCAAGACATTGCTCTCTACCCACAGATACAGCAAACTTAATCTGAATCGTGTTGCCAATTCAATTATATTACCCAGTCTCTTAATTATTTGTATTATAGTTGTCTTTCTGGGCTCAGCTGGAAGAAAGACTTACAGCTACAGTCTGAAAAGCAAAAGCAAAGAATCTCAGAAAATCTTAATGAGAACATTTGTTACTAAGTTAGAATTTCTATATAGCTGCAGCAGAATCAGAGAATAACAATAATATATCACCTTAACAATATACAGACAGTTATTTGGTTTAAGATAAAAATGGAATCCATGAGGGACACTTCAAATAGTACACCCTAGTTGCAAAATACTACCCCTATGAAACTACAGTATCTTTACTACTAAATCTATTTGGCCTATCGCATTAAATCTATCAATATATGTACTTTGATCCATGGCAATGATAAAAAAACCAGAGAGAGAGAGAGTGTGTGAGGGAAAAATATTAACTTGCAGCTAAGGTAAGAAAAGCAAAACAAAATATTATGCTTAAAACCTCCTGATCTGTATTTTATGCCCTTTTGTTTTGTGATTTTTGTTTTTGTTTTTGTCAAGGACATCTCAAACCCATTTAAGGATACCTCAAATCTGTCTTTGACTTTCCCTGGTTTCCTGTGGCCCTGGCTCAAGGAACTAGCTGCCTCCCCTCAGGAGCTGAACTGGGACTTTACCTGCTACTGGGGAGAAAAAGGGCAACCTGACATTCCAAGCAGTAAAGAGATAACTCCTTTAGAAACACTTACTGGGGGAAAGAAGAGAGACCCTGCCCTCTCTAATTTAGACCCCAGAGCCCTAAGTAGCCCAAAGTTACTCAGCTTTTTTTGCTCTAATCTACTCAGTCAGAAGACACCAAAGCTACTCTACTGGTCTTTGTCTTCAGACTGCCCCCTGCTACAAGGTCCTCACCCAGTTTCTTTGCTACTTTGTCCATTGTCATGTTTATCTCAGTCTCCTCCATTTGACCTATGTGGGGCATCTCTTCCAAAGGATGAATACCAAGACCATATGAAGCATGAGCAGGGCTACTCAAGTACTGCTAATGATGAAAATTTCTGTTGTCTTGTCTTCCATGTAGGCAGCTCTGGGACTTAGGATAGATAGGACAATCAGTTAGATACCTGAATTGTTTATTTACTAATGCTAGAAGCATAAGGGACAATCAGGAAGAACTGGAGGTCCTAGTACAATTACAAAATTATGATATAATTGGGATTGTGGAAACATTGTGGGATAGTTGACATCACTGGAGTATAGACATGGATGGGTATAGCTTATTCAGGAAGGATAGGCAGGGGAAAAAAGGTAGGGGTGCTGCCCTATATATAAAGGCAATGTACCTGTGTTATGAGATGCAATATGAAATGGAAGACAAGACTGTTGAAAGCCTCTGGGTAAAGGCAGAGGGGAGAGCAACAGGGGGATGTCATGGTGGGCATCTGCTATAGGCCACCAAACCAAACAGAGGAGATGAATGAGGCCTTCTTTAATTAACTAATCAAAGTTTCCAATTCACAAGGACATGGTTCTCATACTAGACTTGAATTTTCACAAGTCTGCTGAGAGGGAAACAAAGGGAGTGTGCAAGCAGTGCATCAAATTCCTGGAGTGAGTTTGAGATAAATTTTGATACAGATGGTAGACAGGTCAACTAGTGGGTAAACTCTTTTTGACTTGCTGCTCAAGGAATAGGTTAAGAATATGGAGGTGGATAGTAACTTGGGTGACAGTGGGCATGTCTACACATTCAATTAATGCACTTTAGGTAATGTGCATTAAATCTAGCACCTCCATTGTGAGCTACTAGAAAAATGTGCATTGGCCTATTTTAATGCACTTTAGCTAAAGAACACAAATTTTTGGGATGCTTTAACATGCATTAAAATAGGCCCATGTGCATCAAAGCACAGGTGTAGATGTACCTCCTCTGACTACAAAATGCTAGTGTTCAAGATCCTCAGAGGGATAAGGAAGGAGAGACCAAGGCACAATTGGAGATGCAACTGGCAAGGGACATAAAGGACAATAAAAAGGGATTCTACAAGTATGTCAAAAATAAGAGGATGACCAAAGAAACTATAGGTCCTATACAGAATGTGGAAGACAAGCTAGTTATGCATGATGTAGAGCTAAACTTTCTATGTGGGTGGTCAAGCACTGATACAGGATACCTAGAGAAGTTGTAGAGTCTCCATACTTGGAAACTTTCAAAAGCAGTTTGGACAGACACTTAGCTAGAATTGTTTGGTCAGGGATGGTCCTGCTTTAAAGCTTTAAAGCAGGGGAGCTGGATTAGATGACCTTGTGAGTTCCCTTCCAGCCCTACTTTTCTATGATTCCATTAATAGGGACCTACCTAAATCATGCTGGAAGTGTGTTGCCTTAAATCTTGCTCTTTTTGCTGTGCTCCCACAGCTGCTGATTGGCTGAGGGATCCTAGTGGCCCTACAGCTTGCTCCTGATCAGCTGGGAGGCAAACACCGTGTTTTAAAATACGCCATGGATTTTGCCTCCTGCTGCTGATTGGCTGAGGGGCCCTAGTGCCCCCCCCCCCCGACTTGTTGCTGAGTGCTGGAAGGCAAAAACTGCAGCATATTTAAAACCACAGTTTTTGCCTCCTGGCTGACCAGAAGCATGAAATGAGTGGTGGGGCCGCTGGCGTCCTTCAGCCAATCAGCAACAGTGGGGGGTGGGCATCTGGTGAAAAGAGCAAGATTAAAGGAGCCACTGTGCAGTGCACTTCCAGTATGATTTAGGTAGATCCATACCTATTACATTTGCATTAGTTTTTATACAGTAGATGAATTCTTGGATATTGTTTACTAAGTGTTTTATTTCCGACATTCAGCAGAACTCCAAAGGAAAATGCTGTCCCCTTTGTGGCCACAGCTATGTCTGATAATTATTCCTTACCTTTCTGTAATCTTCTTTCTCTGTTTCTTTCCCTCTTCCTGTATGCAGTTCCTATCTACAGATTTATTTTGCAATCCTTTACCTACAGCAACTCCCAGTGCCCAAAGCCCTTTTGCCAGGCATTTTTGATTCTCCATTCCATCTGCTAATATGATTAATAGTGGAATAGTTAATGCTGGCACTGAGTTGTAATCACTAGGATTTAGAGATGAATGAACAGTGACATCCGTAGAGACAGATACATTCAGAACTCTGAATTATTGTTTGGCATTGTCTATAAACTCAGGCAGCCATCACGCTATTGGTTACATTTGGTTCACTTTTGGAATCTTTCTTTGCAAATAGGAGAGCTAGAAACTTGGTTTGGATGTACAAACAATTTATTAATTAATTTGCCAGATTATATATTAAGTTTAAAAAACACAACAAGTTAGGCAAAAAAAATCAAATGATATTTCTTTAGTTCTTTAGAATTATATGTACATGGTAGAATGGGTCTGGGGGTCAGTACAGTCAAGGTTTTGGAATGTATCCTTATTTGTGACATTGTAAAGTAGATTTCCTTTATGTGAATTTGAGTTATGCGTTTGTCACAGAGAACTTAGGTGCCCTGCTTCTTTGAGGAGTGAAAACTGCTAGGGAAAGAGCCTTGGCAGTGAATGGGGAGCCCCAACTGCTGGTTACCAGGGCAACTAGAGTGAGCTGGTGTCCCACACCTGCTAGCAGTCAGCTGACTAGAAGGGCAGGGCCTGGCTCACATGTAAACCCCAGGGCTGAGACCAGGATGGCAGTTCCCTGCCAGCAGCCAAAGGGGAAGGAGCTCTCCCAGAGCAACCAAAGGGGAGAGGCCTGATTGCAGGAGCAGCTTCTGACACTATTGAGGGACAGAGTATTCCCCGCTGTGGTTTGAAAGATGTTATAGACGGGTGTCTGGAATTTATGTTATAGCCCAGGGGCTTGTGTTTTGTTTGTTAAGACCGGTGGTTTGGGTGAGGCTATTAGGGGATGGAGGAGGCATCATAGGGGACCCATGGCAGCGTGGGGAACCCAGGCACCAGAGAGGGTGCAGCATTTGGGGGTGCACTGACCCCAGGCACCAGAGAGGGCACTGCATTTTACAGGACCGTGGAGAGCCCGAGTGCCAGTGAAGGTGCAGTGCAAGACAGGGCTGAGGAGAGCCCGACTGCCCGTGGAGGCACAGCGCAGGACAGGGCTGTGGAGAGTCCAAGGGCCAGGGAAGCGCAACGCGAGACAGGGAGGACCAGGGGGCCACATTATAACAAGGTCCAGACCAAACAACATCAGTTCCATCTGTGAGGATTGGGGTGTGGTAAAGGGATGGTTAGAGCCACTCATAGCCCATAAAGCTAGGGTACCCCGAAACACTCATTGCAGAACGGGACCCACAAGGGGTCCAAGAGGCCACGGGGTCAGAGAATACAGTGAAACCGTGTCCAAGACAATGTAAAGGCAGCCTCCTTATTATATATTTACCATCAAAGACGTGGTGGGTGAGAATCGAGGGTGCCCTTTGGGCCAACTTGGCACGGTAAGGGGGCCTTGGGGAAGATCACGGCCATCCTGCAGGACCCTGCACCATGACAGTGCTGTTTTCCAGGAAAGCATGTACTGCATAAAGTGAGGGAAACTTGTATTCTGCCATTATTGTCAGGTCTAATATCAGTATGCCTTCAATCTCTTTGAAAGTTCTTGCCTGTGTGGTTAGTATTAGGTCATTGGCATATGCAACTTTCCTCGAATAAATGTTGAAGAGGGTGAGGGCAAGAACACATCCCTGTGGGAGGCTATTATTTAGGGTCCTTGGTCTGCTTACTTTGTCTTGGAGGTAGACATCTGTCGCAGGGCACTTCGCTGCCCTGCTCCTAAAGAAGGAAAAACTGCTAGGGAAGGAGCCCTAGCAGTGACTAAGCAGTGCAGCTGAGAGTTGCTAGGGCAACTAATGGCAGTCAGCTGACCTAAGGGGCAGGGCTTGGCTTGTATAAAGCCCAGAGCCAGAGTTAGGCTGGCAGTTCCCTGCTAGCAGCCAGAGGGGCAGGAGCCCTGAGAGAGGCAGTAATGTGAGTGCAGCTCACAAGAGCTCCAGAGGCTGGAACAATGATGCTGTGGGATAGCTAGAAGGCTTATGTTGTTATGGCCAGGTGCCTTATGTTTTCAGTTATAGCCCAGGGGCTTTGTTTGTGTTTTTGTTGTTGTTATGAATGACTGGTGGATTGGGGGAGGCTGTAGGGGTTGGAGGAGGCCTCATAAAGGGACCCCAGCAGTGTGGGGATCCTGGTGCCCATGGGGGTGCAGTGTTCTTATAGGCACCAGAGAGGGTGCAGCAGTACAGGGATCCCCTGTGTGTGTAGACCCCAGCCTGGAGAGGGGCATTTGGAGAAGCCCAAGTTGCTCACAGCAAGCCCCAGAGAGGGGGCAGCCCTGAGAAGGGGTCCAAGTTGCTCTCAGTGAGCTCAGAGAGGGGAGCACCATACTTAGAAGCCCTGTGTGGGCATAGAGAGCCCCAAGGAGGGGGCTGCATTGTAGAGCCCCAGCAAGAGGCAAACTTGAGAGGCCCAAGTTGGGCACAGCAAGCTCCAGGAAGGGGGGCAGCATTGAGGAGCCCTAGAAAAGGGGCCATTTTATTGTGTAGCTGAGTTCGGGCATTGGGAGTCCCTGATGGGGGTGCATTAATTAAGGAGCTCAAGTTCGGCACAGCAAGCCCCAGGCAGGGGACAGTATTTTAAGGAGCCCAGAGAGGGCATGGCGAGCCCCAGGAGGGGGAGCGCCACATGGAGAGGCCCGAGAGGGGCAACACTCTGAGAAGCCCCAGATGGGGGCAATGTTGAGAAGCCCAGACAAAGGGGCACTGGCCTTATTAGGAAGCCCAGAGTGGGCATCAGGACCCCCAAGGGAGGGGCGATCTTGTTGAGAGTCCCAGGAAGGGATAGCAGCTCTAGAGAAGGCCCAGAGCTGGTGAGACTATAGAGAGAGTCCGGGAGAGCAGGAAAACTTACAGAGAAGGCCCAAGGGAGCAGGCTGACATTGTATTGAGATTGCGCAAAGATGTCGTCCTCAGCCCTAAGGCTAGGATGCCTAGGGGGCACCTAGCAGACAGTCTGGGAGATCAGAGACAGAGGTCCTGATACGCTGTGCCCAGGGGGGTAGAAGGCAGCCTCCCTATATATCTTGGTCATCAAAGTCGTGGTGGGCGAGAATTGGAGGGTGTCCTTGGGCCAGCTTGGACATGGTGCGAGGGACCTCGGGGGGGGGGGGATCACAGCCGCCCTGCCCTGTGACAACATCCATCTGTTGATTGCCTGGAAATGTCCACAAAAGATGGAACAGCCTAACGCATGGGAGAAGGCGGAACAGTTTTAGCAACAGACAGTAGCTTCTAAACAGTATCATATACTGTAGAAAGGTCAGTGAATGCAGTGATATGCCAATTTTTTTTTTTTTTTTTTAAGGTTGTGCTGGAACCCATTCTCAATGTTTATAGTGAGAGCAAGCAGTTGTTGACAGCAGCTTTGTGGCATAAAACTGGCATAATTCACTAGAAGCTATTTCCACAAATGAATTAATGTTCACCTGAGTTAATGTTTTTAGCTAGAGTTTAAAACAGTCTGCAGAGCTACAAAATAGGAGATGGATTACCAGGAGCAGCTAGCAGACAGCAGAATTGCAGAAGGATAGCTTGATCAGTGGAATATTAAGACCATTAAAAAAGGAGAGAATTGTTAACACCTGTGGAATAAAGAGTTTAGAAGAGATCTGATAAATTACAATGAACTATGAAGTGGCTCCCACATTGTTCATAAGTAGAAATGCTGCCGCCACTGCCAGGCAGTTTGTTTCAAACTTTGGGTGGAGCTGAAATCAAGAAAGAGGGGTGTGTGACACTGGGCCAGCTCAGGGCTGAGTCTCAGCATTGGCCCATACACCTGTCTAGGGGCAGTCTGCCCTATCTCGCCTGTCATACCTTGTTGAATAAATAATTTGGTGTAAAATGTGTGGGAGGCTGCTCATTTTATGTGCAGAGCATTATACACAACTCTGTACCATCTCTACACTGTGTTCCATGTCTCGCAGATGGCATCCACTATGTGGCTTTGGCCTCACACTGGCCCCAAAGTATGGTGTTTGGACCCCAACTAGATCTCTCCTAATCAGGCTGACTCCATCCTCACCATCATGCAGAACTCTTAGCTCCCTAGACCTCTTTTCCCCCCTCAGATGTGGCTCCCTTCTGGGACCTTTGCCCACACAGGCCCTGGCCCACCTCCAGGCCCATCAGAACCCCAGGCCCTCTAGGCATTCCTTGTGGTAGACACTCTAGCCCTTTTGACCATACTGATCCTGGCCCCAGCACTGACCAGTCAAGTGTTCTGTCTAGGCACTTGCACTGCTTGCCAGCTTCATATCACTGGGTCCACCTACTCAGGTCCTTGCCTGTCCCTACTACCAGGTAATCCTCCAGGATGTGGGGGCTGGAGCTATAAAGCACCCCTTACTTGCCTTTCACTGGGGAGGCAACTGGCCTGGCATTTCTGGGGAACTACCCTGCCACAGGTAGTTCCATCACACCATCCTTCCTCAGCAGGTGCAATGTGAAGGAGTGAGACAAAACTCACAGCATGGAGGGCCAGCAGGGCTGCAGCTGGAGACGGGAAAGGAAGGAAAATACCCACCCAACTTCTGGAGTAGCATCTCACTCAGGATTGGGGGAGGGAGGCTGCCCAAAGTTATTTCCGGCCCCAGAGAGGGGCAGACAGGGGTCAGTTCCCTTCAGGCCACAGGGAGAGAGGAGTGGCTGAGCAGCTCAGCAGGCAAAGACTGTGGATCATGCCTGAGGAATCCTGCAGGAGTGACCCTGAGGCAAGCAGAGGCCTGCACACACGTGGCTGGTGGTAATCTCCAGAATGGAATTGCAGCTAAGGATTCAGAGCAAGGGAGTCCACAAGGGCCTGAGAGAATCTCTGGAGTGGAGTTTTTCAACAGAGCATCTGGAGGAGGAGCTGAAGGAAAAACTACAGCCACAGGTAGAGCCTTCCTGCACATGGGGGAGATCCCAATGTGACTAAATATTCATAGGGGTGCAGAGCAGGCCAGCGCATAGCAAAGACTGGACTAAGGGATTTTGTCTGGATTATGGCAATTGGGATTATGAGCACCTGATCACAGGTAAAAGTGACATTGACAGAGTCTGACAAGAAGGCTGAGAAGCAGTTGGGGTTTTCTGTGGTTCTTTGCTATTTCTTTTGATTTCTTGAGCACAGGCCAAGACTGGCCTTAGAAGTGTACCTAAAAGAGGCCCGAGATCACCCTGGTGTAGAGGGCCAAAAATTTAAGACCACAACAGGCAGCACTGTGACCTGGCTGCAGGAGAATATTGTGAACACCATCTGGAGGGGCTAGGCTGGGGTAAAGGGGCAGTTTTGGAGCCCCATAGAAGAAACAGGGATCAAGACGAGGCAGGATTACTGTGTGCAGTGCCTCCTGGAAGTACATGTCATTAAAGCTGTGGGAGGCGAGAAAACGTAAGATCTACTTCCTGGCAGACCAGGTGATCCAAAGCCAAGGTCCATCCTGTCACTACCTGTAGGCAGATGAGCTCAGGGCAGTGGTAGCAAGCCCTATAATAACTACAGCCATCACAAATAGTTTATGGTCATACCCAGGACCACGAGCCTCCTGCTACTCTCACAGCTCCTTCCCTTACCTCCAAATTGTTATGAGCTGAAACTTCAGCTGGGCAGTGTTCTCTTCATGGCTGCAGCCAGCAAACTGCTGTTTCTCCTGAGGGCCTGAGCTGAAATAGAGGCTGCTGAGTCCTGTCCTCCTATCCCAGGGCTCTCCTGCAGTCATGCGACTGCCTTATTACGGGTAGCCCATACCTGCAGACTGCCCTGCTGCTTGCTCTCATGCCTTAAAATGCTAAGAACCAAAGGTGCTCTGCCAGAGGGTACAACTGAACCACTGTACCCCCTGCCCCAGACCCACTCCTCTGTGGTATTATTCATATATTCATACTCTTACTTTTTTAAACACAGAAGCTGAAATTCTACTCTGTGGCTATGTCTACATTAGACTCTGACTGTGCAGTTATTACTACACAGCCATTTAGTACTTGTTTATACTTATTTAGTACTTGTTTATAACTGGAGTCATGCCACATGATGACTTTTTTGTGATGCTGACTGTGCAGTAGCTTGTGACTACTGTACCATAGCATTGCATCATGCTTCCTGCCAAGTGACACTATTGCACAGTAGTCAGTGTTTCTTGTATAGTAACCAACACGTGTCTGACTTGTGGCTCATTGTTTTGGCACCCTTATTTTAGACTTATTTTTTAAATATCCAAGTGGGCCGGGGGAAAGCAGGAGAGAGGACCCAAAATTACAAAAGAGGACTCCTGGGGACAAGAACCACGTGAGGAAAAGAAAACAAACATGAAAATAAAACAAGGAAAACACGTACCAGCAGCAAGACTCATAGCGCAGCTGAAATGAGGGAAGAAACCCACACAGATCATGAGCCGCGCCTTCACATAGCTGAAGCTGGCTGGTGACATCATCAGCAATCACCGGCTGGTGGGAGTAAAATGAACCGCCAGTGAAGGTGGCAGAAGGGGGAGACCAGAGCCAGTGAAGGCACCAACACTGCGTGCCTCTGGAAGTCCCTCTGGGAGAGAGAGCCTGCAGGAGCTCCCTGCTCCAGTGGAAGACAGCTTTCTAGAGGGAGCAAGGAACCAGAAGTGGTTCCTGACACCGGCAATAGCGGCAGAGGGAACGAGGAGCCCAAAGAGGAACCTGACACCGGCAACAGCGGTGGAGGGAATGTGGAGACAAAAGAGGACCCTGATGCTGGCAGCAGCAACGGAGGGACCGGAAAGCCAGACGTGGCTCTCTGTGCCATAACAGGTGGGACCATCAAAGGTACCAGGGAGGCAGAAGAGGCGCTCCCTCTGGGAGGTGCCAGGTGGGGACAGTGTGAAGGTCTGTGAAGCGAGACCGCAAGAGGTGCTGAACCTGGATGTGAGAAGTGGCCAGGCATCCACAGAGGTGCTGCGAGGGACGCTACTAATGGGAGAGACGAGGATTGGGATCACAATCCACAGAAGGCTGGGTAAAGGGGGAGCTGACCCGGGTGAGAGGCCACGGGCTACCCCAGCCACACGTAGGGTTTAGCCCCTGACAAATTCTTAGAGAGTAAGGTTCCAGAGTGCCTGGAACTCTGGTGGAAGGGCTAGGGAGGGGACCTCATGGGTCCCTCGCAACATAATAGTGTTTTTTTGTATGTTCTTTGTGTTTCCCCCTTTTGGAGAGGTTGAGGGGTAGGGTCAGGTGACACCGGCAGGATAACTGCAGCAGAGCTCTTTTGAGCTCTACCTTTGCTTGAAGACCTAGGCCAGGCTTTGTGTCCTGGGGAAGGGGAGTCAGCCTTGAGACCTGAGTTAGACATCACAGGCAACCCTGGAATATCCAAGCGTGTCACCCTATGGAAGCTAATACTCCAGACGGGAGAGGGCTATCAAAGTGACTGTAACCAGGAGCATAATGGTGTTGGGAGTATGGCCAGAAAGATGCAGTGATCCACCGAGGCTTGGTGTGAGGTCAGAGTGTAGGGGAAGTGGAGCCCTGCAGACAACCGCTGAACCGACGCCATGCTGCTGAAGGACCCCAAGTGGTCAGTCCCCCCACTGATAGAACATTCAAAGTCGTGGCAGAAGAGATTGGGGGAGACCGCTCCAGGAGACATCTACTCAATGGCCTACAGGAGATGATAGGACGAACTGCACTGGCCATTCAGGCCAACGCTGCACGTGACCAGATGTTCAAGGCCAGGTGGACACACCAAGGAAGTAATATTTACAGGCCACAGAGCACATGGTGGCAGTGCAGTTTGTTCACTTAAGGTCATAGGTTCTTAAGAAAGTAGGGCTTAACTTAAAGGGACTTAAGAAAATCATCATCCCTGATAACCCATCCCAATCAAGTACCTGTCTAAATTGCTTTTGAAAGCTTCTAAGCATGGAGATTCTGTAACTTTTTTTAGGTAGCCTATCCCAATGCTTGGCCACTCTCAAAGTCAGAAAGTTCCTCCTAATTTACAGCTTGAGTCTGATGCTGCTAGTCCTGTCCCCTATGGCCATAGAGAAAAGCTTATCTCCACTTCTTCAATTTGGATTTTGTAGACCATATCATATGATATTCTATCATATCATATATTATATTACAATATGATATGATGTGATATGATAAAAGTTTCCACTTTGACATCACAATTCAGTGACAGAGGGATGACAGCAAATACTTCTTTTTAGAATGGCATGAGAGGAATTGTCCAAATGTGTGTGTTTTTCCATAGCTCAGTGCTTCAGTGGTCTATTATACATGTAAACGTGAATAAGATGACCAGACAAATTAAAACTTGTTCATCTTGTACAATGTTCTTCCATAAAATTCTGAAAATTTACACTAAACTTGAATGAGTACAATGTGTATTTTGCACTGTAGAATGTACTCTGCATCAAAATTCCATTTATACTTCCTCATTACCTTCATAAAGGGTGCATCTACAAGTTCATTAATGCTCAGTAGTTACTGAACATTTAGTTTAGTACTTGCTTAATGAAGTACTAACTACATGTGCAGTAGCTACAGTTACTGTGCAGTAGCACCAGCACACAGATTTTTTTGTGACATGTTGCACAACAGCCATTAACATTGCACAGTAGTGTATTAGCATGGTTTTTGAATGGCACACTACTGTACAGTGTTATTAGGCTGCTGCACAATAAGTATGTCATGTAGCTGTTTCTGAAGAGTGGTTCCTTTGCCGTGGAAATCACTTGTAGGCAAAATATTCTGATGCAAATATCCCTCTCTGAGTCAGAGCCTAATGACATTACAAGGCCTGCAACAGCTGCTATAGAGATATATATATGAATCATTTGAAATCTTATAATGGATAAAAGATTACCTATTCAGTGTCGTATTCTAATCTACTGACAAAATGACAACACAGAAATATAAATAAATCTGTAATAGGGATACATACATGGGGAAGGGTTGGTGAGATATCTAAGAAATGAGAAGCCTATAAATATTGTAGTACAGATAAAGTAAAACAACAGTATAAAATCTGACAGGGCTTGAAAAGTATGTTTTTGAAAATGTTCCTTTTACATTTAACTGTTAGCTCTCTAGCAATATTAAACATCTATTCAGACACCATGACAGTAAAATATTATACTTATTTCTCACTCAGTGAAACACATAAAAAAATAGGAATGACCAGGTTGCATCATATTCTACCTCAACAAGAGTTTGAAAATAAAAGAATTAAGCAGATCTTTCAGTGTAAGAAAGATATGCACCTTCAAATTGACTTCCAAGTGCTAGTTTTCAACCCATGTTTCTCATTAGCTCTGTACACCACATTGGGACAAATGTAGTCCGCTGGCATGAAACCAGTTTTTCTGCTTTTTTCGTTGTGAAATAGACACATAGAGCTAAGTCTTATTTCACCTTTATGCACCAAAATGTCTTTTACATAGCTGTGCAAGTCCAATGTTTGGTATATATGTAGTATTTGGATTCATTTTGTATTGCATACTTGTCCTGCACTTACATTCTGAGCATGCTCAGAAAGCTGCACTCTTGTTTGTGAAAGGAAAGGCTCCAGGCATGGAAGAAGTCTCAAGGATGACAATATTACCTCAGGCAGAAAAGAAGCATAGCTGGAACCCAGAGCACATTGCCACACTTTTTCAGTGAGTGCTGTGTCTGGATTGGAGGCCAGGAAGTCCAGAGCAGTATTTCCAGCCCTGGAGAGGGGCAGCCAGGGAGAGAGTGCAGCATCTCAGTTGAATAGATGCGGGAAGATTCTCTCGCCTATGCCAGCCTGCAGCAAACTGTAGCAAAAGGACACATGGCAACAGGCACATGTGTTAGACCACCAACTTGTGCCAGGACTACTGACAGTACTCTGGGGGAGGCACACCTGGAGAAGGTTGGAGCCTTGGATTATAGTAGGTGACCAAGGAGATGGATAGTATGCAGCACAGGGTCATGAGCCTGTCGTGAGTGTGTCAGTGAAGCTTTTTTGTTCTTAAATTTATTTTCTACTTTGGGACTGTTAAAGTAAATTGATAGAGGAGGAACTCCAAGGGAAGATGAGAACTTAAGTTGATTTTTCTTATTTTTTTCAGTTGAGAAGTCCTAAATTAATTGATAAAAGGGAGGGGGCACTGACCCCAAATGAATAAGAAGATTCCAGTTTGATTTTCAGCTTTGGACTACCAATTGAGCTGACTAATTGTAGGGGAATCAACCCTGAATAAATGTGCAGACTGAAGGGAAGTGGGATTGCTAAGCAATTGATACAGGGTGTTAACCTAGCTTATGGGAAGGGACTTCAACTGATGCAGCTGCAGAAATGATTGGTGAAGTGAGTGACTGAATTTAAGCTGCTATAGGATGGAAGGTTGTTAGTCCATAAAGGGAAAGGCAGCATGAGCCCTAAATAGACAACAGATCACCAGTAGGGTTGCCCCACTGCTTGGATAAATTAGAAGGGCCTGACTAGGACCCCAGCAGATCAAGAAGGGCTGCTATACTTGTCAAAATGGGGGGCATCCCCAAAAGGAGAATTCAAATAACATCAAGGTTGTGGTAAGGGTGGGGTGTAGGAGGTGGAGCCTCATGAAGAAATTCCTTCAACGGGCCCTGACCTATCACCCAGCATAACTAACTCCCAATTTTTTAAAAGAACAAAGATGTGGCAGGCAGAAAAAGAACACTAGAGAGTGGGTATGACATCATTGATTCCCCATCCTGACATTAATATATAATAATGTTGTATAATTCCAGTAAGATATCAGGCCGGTGACAGCCTAGGCCATATAGCACATACGCCTAACATGGCTACATAAGCTCTGGGTCAGAACAGAATGTATAATGCTATCCAAGTCCTCACCTTTAAGGCTCAGAAAAAGTATAACTGAGGGGAAGGCCTGGCCACCTTTTAGGCCAGTAGCTTAGTGGTTAGAACACTTCTCCATAGAACAGAGGGAATGGAAGTTTGGCATATCTAAAGATCTCTAGCCCTTGTTTTGAAGCTGAACCACTGAACATACCAGAGGAGCTCAAGAGGTACTAAGCAAAGTAGAGGAAGGGTAGGTCAATAAGATAGATGCTACCCTAGAAAGGAAAGAATCTTGAGTTCTGGGCTTACCTCTAGTGGGGCTGGAACTATCCTGTATGTCCTAGGGGGACAGTTGCTGGGGAATAAAAGACCCATCGAGACCCATCCCATGGCAGGCTCTGGGACATGGGCACCCCATCCCTGTGAAAAAAGCCCTGAAGCCAGGGCATATTTACCTGTTCCAGGCTGGCGAGAGATGAACGAGCCATGCCGGCATGAAGCGCCCATGTGATTCATAAACCACATCTGTTTCTGGCCAATGCCGGCATGAGTGGGTGATGTCATCCCTGGATGCTGCTGAGCCAGAAAAAAAGCTGGCACTAGGGAGACCATGGGAGAGGCACCACAGAGAGTGGACAGCAAAGGTGCCTCCCATGCTGGGCACGAGCGGCGGTGGCTTGCAATAAGGAACTCAGATTCAGACCCATCAGAGTGGTCTGCAGCAGCAGAGAGAAGCCAGGATGATGCTGGGGGACCACTGGGGCAACCAGCATCAAACCCGTGTGTGGGGATGGGCCATGGCTCTACCCCTCATTCTTCTCTTAAGTTCTTCTTTTTTTTTCCTTTTTCCTACTGCCATGGACCGCCTGGAGAAACCCCAAGCTGACGGTCGAACCACAGGCGGCGCTCCAAGTATAGGAATGGGTGGAAAACAACAGGCAGCCAGACATAACTAGAGGCATGGCAGAAGAGCAAGGGCAGCTCAAAATGCCCTGAAGATATGAGAGCTGAGAGAAGCCAACTGTAACCCAGTCAGTGAGGAGAGCGGGGAGAGATGACACCAAAGGGCAAATTGAACAAACATCAAGTGGCCATCCTAGATGCTGGTGCATGGATCATGTGTAGAGGAGGTGAAGCTCTATTGCTACCCACCTAGAGGTGCAGCTAATCTGAGATCCCACCACTGAAAGAAAGCTTGAAGTCATGGCAGGTGAGTCTCTGGGCTTTCCCCAGGGTGATCATGGCCCCCTCAGAGATTGCTGGAACTCACACAGTGGCCAACACTGGGTAGTCATGCTAAGGTACCACATGATCACCTCTTTGAGACCAGCCAGGCACACTGTAATTATTAAATGCACTTATGTGGTGTAGGGTGAAATAGGATATCACCAAGTTGTTTGCCACTCTCTTTTCCCTTCCCAAGATACTGGATTGACCGATAACAAAGGATGCATAGGTAAACACTGGAAATTCAGGTCTAAAAAGAATAAAAATGTGATTCAGCATCTCTTTTTTTTTGCTACTACTGTTCAGAAGGAGATCTCAGTACCAGTAAATATGTAGCATTTAATCAGAGTTGATGGCTGTAATGTGGATTTTGCAATGTCTTAATATTAATAAGGTAACTATTGGCAATGGAGTTGTGCTACTGAGACAGTGATCTATTTGTATTTGTGCAGTACTAAGCATATTTACAGAATGTTTAGGATCCAGAAGGCATGGAGAGCCAGAGCCATTTGGAACACAAAACAAATAGCACTCTATGCAGAGAAGATTTAACACAGATCATGATTTGTATTTGGCAAGGGATAATCATTAAAGAGAATGTTATTTCCATGGAGTACAGATCAGAAAAAGGTGCTTGAAAAATATCTTCTGATGAATTTGAAAGTCCTTTGAAGAAGGAAAAAAGAAAAAGGAGACAGGATGATACTCATTTTAGAAGTCCAGGATGTGTTCTACTGGCAATGACCCCCCCCCACCTCCTTTTTATTCACCTCTTTTCTTTATTAAAATGGAATATATATATTCCCCACAGTTCTAACAAGTCCAGTATACTTTTGTTCCATTATGTTAGCTGCAGGAATCTAGCTGAAGATAATTTCTTTTGTTTCTAATGATACTTTGCAAAACAAGCTCAAAATACCTTTTAGTAATATCTTTATGGTTTTCATTTTTTAATATAAATTGTATTTTTATCAGTAAAAGAAGCAATTATCTAATATTACCCCAAATTAATTTTTTAACCAATGTCTTATTAATTCTTAATGTTATTTTGAAAGCACTACACTTCTGATTTTTTTCATTTATTTCATAGGAATTATTAAGCTTAGAAATTAGTTTGCTCCAAGCATAGGCAATGTTGAATCATAACTCATCATGCAGTGATGAAACAGCATTAACTGCAAGGTTTTTAAATCAAAGCAGTGACTCAACACATAATCTTTACCTCACTTTCCTTTCTCAAATACATAAGAAAGTGATTTTTTTTGTATAATATGCTACTGTGTTTACCTAACATAATACAAATGAAAAAAGTGTTTTTCATTTAGATAGTCTGACTTTGTTATCAAGATCAAAGCATATATCATCATCAGCTCAGACAAAAAGGCATAATGGATCATACATTTAGTTGTGCTTTAGTATTTATCGTATTCTGCATGGGCTAACACAGGATAATACAAGCATGTTCTATTTCTTTTAACAAGCAATCTTCCTTGCTGTAAAGGAGAGAAGGGCAGAATAAGGTATTTCTCCCTTCCCCCCCTTTTAGGAGTTCTCATGTGCCCATTTAGTGACTCTGGATGAAGCCAGGCTTTCTTTAGATACAAATAAGTATTTCTTCACTCTAGGTTTTGAGGAGACAATATGAGGCTACAGTAATGACGAAAAGAAAATGGAGTGAGGTTTACTGTCAGGGGGTATGTCCATACAAGACACTTTACTGTGCAGTAGAGCTAATTACTACACAGTAAGCATCTGTGTCTACATAGGCAGAAATGTTACTATGCAGTAATTGGTTCTACCTATGAGTAAATTTGCTACTTGCATTTGCAGGTATTGCAGAGATTACTTACTGCACAGCAAACGTGCTCCCCAAAATTGTCCCCTACCCCTGGGATCTGCACGTTGCTGAGGTGGGCTCCACCACTGGAGCCTGGGCAGGGACAATGTCCCTCTGACCTGGCAGCAGGGAGCTCCCAATCCCCGTTTGGTGATCACGGGGTCAAGACTGGGAGATCCTAATCTCCCCCTAGCCTCAGCCCTAGGGTTAGGAAATCCTTATCTCCCAGCACCAGCTCTGCCTGAGCTGGGCTGGGAGGTCCTTCTCTACCAGCCTGAGCCCTGTGGTCATGGAACCTGGGCTGGGAGATAATTGCCCTATCTCCAAGTTCTGAGGTTGTGGGGCTGATGCTGGGAGATAAGGTTCTTCCTGCCCAGGTCCCACAACTGCAGGACTCAGGCTGGGATCTCCCAGCACCGGCCTCATGACTGTGGAGCTGTGCTGGGAGATAAAGATCTCTCAGCCCAGGTCCTGTGATTGTGGAGCTCGGGCTGGGAGACAAGGATCTCCCAGCCCAGGTGTTGCAAGTGCAGGGCTTTGGTAAAGACATAAAAATCTCCCATTCTGGGCCCCCGACCATGGTGCAGAAGCTGGGAATTCCCTATTGCCAGGGCAGGGGGACATTGTCCGCACTCAGGATCTGGTGGCAGAGCCTGCCTTGGCAGCAGGCAGCTCCTAGAGACGTGGAAGGTGGGACATTGTTCCCTAAAGACAGTTGTCTCCTGGTTCCTGGGCTAGTACCCAGGGGGAGCCTAAAGCTCCTCCTGGCTGTTGCCAGACCCCATTGCAGAGCCACAGGGAGCTGAAACTGTGTGCTGCTAGGAGCAGCAAATCTGTTTCTGCATTCCTGCATGTCTAGACTTGTGCCTAAGAGAGTTTTCTCTTGAGTAGTTTACTCGAGAGTAAACTGCTTCTGGATTATTTGCATGTGTAGATGTGTGCAGTAACTATTATAGTCTGCATCTAGCTCAAAAACTACTTCAGCTAGAAATCTTTCTGGAAGAGGGAGGAGTGTGGTTGGCTGCTGGTAACAGTCTGGCTTGCTGACCTGGAAGCACTTCAAGCCATTGGTGGGACTTTCCCATTAATCAGGGATGGAGGAGAGACTGCCCTGCCCCTGTCCAGGGATGGGCAAGGGGCGAAGAGCCCTGGACCTGGTTGAGAACTGCACCTTGCAGGTCTGGCAGACTTTGGGGTTGGAGCCTCCAGAGAGAATAAAAGGACAGCATGCTCAGCATACAGAGCAGATGCACTGAGGGACTCAAGAAGAGCAGGGCCCAGAAAAGCTGGGGAGAGCTGCCCAGTGGCTGATTGTCCAGAAGAACCCCTGAATACACCACTCGGGGAGGAAGCGGTAGGAGGCTCCAGCGGTGCATGACCCGGTACATGGAGGCTTGGCTCTGGGAGCAGTTCAAGACTGCTTGGGTCAGTTTGCGGTGCACAACCCAGGGCACAGAGCCTCAGCCCTGGGAACCATTTAGGGGGTTTGGGCTCATGATTGCAGGGTGAGGCCAGGTAGCCAAAGCCGGTAGTGTGACTTGGCAGAGCTAAAAGAGCCCCCACACTTCTTTGTGCTTAGAGAGGAACACAGAGATGGCAGGAAAGCCCCAGGTGCAAGGCTGGGCAGGCCGAGCCAGGAGCATGGCCCAGAGCAGCTGAAAGGGACCTTGGTGCCCAGAGCAAGGGACAGGGCTTTGGGGGAAACTCTGGCATGAGGCTGGGAAGTGGAGAAGGCAGCATGGCTTGGCCTGGGTGCCCAGGCAGGGGCATCAGTACAAGAGAGGAGCCAAAGGTGCCACTGGAGGGAGGCCGTGGCAGAGCCGATGACCATGGGATAAGGCCCGACTGCCACAGAGAGGGAAATGTCAGTTGCTGGGGAAAACGAGTCTCACCGGGGAGGTGATTTCTGAGGAAGGAGATCCCACTGGAAAGCTAATGAGTAAAGACTCCAGTTCCAGCACTGGCCCAGGAGGGAGGGCACTGGGCCCTGATTGTTGCTATCAGGTGTCTTGCTAGGGCCCGTGGTCTCTGGGGACCCTAACTTCCACTGTGTCTATGTTTCCAGAATAGGATGGGTGTGTGCCTAATATTTTGGAGGCTGCTATGTATATTTTGTATACCATTTCTAACCAGATTGTTTATTGTTATGTCTTTCTATCTATCTATCTATCTATCTATCTATCTATCTATCTATCTATCTATCTATCTATATTCTGTTTATTGTCCTATTGGGTTCCTGGTTTTTCACCCACTGTGTTGATTTACCTGTGCTTACTTATTTCAGGATCCATCACTCTTCTGTGCCTGGGATGACTAGGGGACTCACCTTGTTTGTTGCTTATAAGGTTTCCATATCAGGTGTTGGTGCTAGGTGTAACACCCGAGTGGAGGGTCAATTCCCAGACTATGAATTACTTTGGAGTATTGTTTATTGTCTATCCATTGTATATATCTATCCTCATATGTCAGGTGTATTTTCATATTTATAGTATGAATTAATAAACTATATATAGTTAAGTAACATTTGCCTGGCTTGGCTCTATAGAGAATAGAGAGATCTGAACCCAAGTGACAACTTCCCATCCAATTGAGGACAGGGCACATCCCTGGGTGTACCCGTGCTACAGAAATACTGTTGTTCGGCCTGCAACCACCCTCTCTGCCCTACTAATTGGTCTACCCAAGACCAGGGTGATCCTGGCATGGGGATGGCATGGAAAGCAATGACAGCACCATTCCTCCCATTCCCAGGGGAAGTGAAGTGGTGGGGGAAGACTCTCTGTGCTTCCCCAGTCCAGGGAAACCCAGGTCTGGGGAATAGGTGGAAAGTTTTTCTCATCTTTTCACTCCCCTCCATAGATCAGACTAGGAAGGAGTAGAGCAGAGCGGCAAAACTCCCAGTCCATTTATGAAACCAGGCAGTACTTGGCTTGGGAAATCATGGCAGGGGAGGGGGGTGACCATTTTTCCTGCTCTACTTTCCACCTAGACTGGATTATATGAGGAATAGAGCAGTGAGGTAATGACCTCTGTCCATTCACAAGACTGGACAGTTGCCAGTTTGGGGAAGAGACAGGGAAAGACAGGCAGCTTTGCCACTTCCCTCCTATATCCGACTGGGAAACTCTTGAAGGAGACACCATTCAGGTGTCAATCTGAATGTTATTTCACTCAGAGGGGGCATATTTCCTTTGGAAAAAAAAGAACAAATGTTTGTATGCTCTTAGTTTCAACAGGGAGAGCAACGATTCTTCTGGTAGAAAAATAATGCCTATATATGTCCTAAAAAGGCAGGAGAAATGAAGAGTAACAAAGGGACAGAAGCTGCAGTTTGCCTCAAGAGAAGATTGCATCTCTGAGTTGTATTGAATGCAACAAGTTCCCAAATAATGAGTGGTATCTTAAAATATGGTCAACATAGAAGACCATTCTCTGCCCTTGATCTTTGTGCAAATCTCTCCAGCCCACTGACTCTAATCTAAAATAGATTTTCATTCTCTTCATAAATGACTATGATGCCTCTGACATAAGATGAATGGGGAGGAACTTAAGGCTAAGTACAGACATTCAAGAACCGCTTTAACTTTTGAGCTTTACTTGAAGCACCCATGGGTAGGTTGGGAGGAAACAGGACACGTTAGCCCTTGTGGGTGGGAGGGAGATGGGCAAGGTTCATAGCCTGCCTGCATGGCCCATGTCCAGCAGGTGGGGGGGCTCTCATGCCTCCCAGCATGCCCTGTGAGCTCTCCAGGCTGCTGAAGACTCCCCAGGCTGCTGAATGGCTGAGCCACCCCAATTGGCTGGCAGCGACATCACAGCTGCCCTCCTGGTCCTGATGTACCAGCATGTTGCCATGGCCATGGCCACCAGCCAGCATTCCTGCACATGCCCACCTGCTGTGCCCTGTACCACATATAGGATGTGGTACAGATGTTCATTAGAGTGCTCTAACCTACAGCACTGAAGTCTGATACCACATTCCTTCAGGGTTGTCTTAGAGTGGGATCCATCATTTTTACAGTACTCTATGTGCACTGTCTGGTTATGGCTGCAGAGAGCTTTCAGTGTGCTTACAAAGTAATAAGTGTAGCTGATCTAAGAGTCTTGGAATTAAGCAGAACAATAGTAATTTAAAAGGGACTTACACCTAGGGTGAATCAAGGGAACAGACAATTTAAAATAGTGAATGGAGGGTAATTATCAGGCTATGATATGTAATATATAACACATAGTCCAGATGGACTATGACAGAAAAGGGAGCTTTTCTCAATGGAAGCCATCAAAATTCTGAAGAATGGAGTTTAGTGTGTTGGATATGGAAAGAGCAACTTGAGATATAGAACATTTATTTTTGAAGGGTTAGTTTTCAAAGGAGTTGAAAAGGGTTGCATAGAAAACAAAATCTGAGGTGGCGATTTTTACTCAAGGCTGAGAAGGTGTGAAGGTGATTTGTACTCAAGGCTTTTTGACTTGTACTCAAAGCTTGATTTGTACTCAAGGCTTTTTGACAGTCTGATTATTTGTGAAGTTGCCCTGCTGATACTGGGGAGCCAACAGAAAATTTGGGTTGCTTAACACCTATCATTGGCATGACCTAATTTATAGCGGAGGAGATAAACACTTAAAAATTAATGCCTTGCTTACTTCTACCTCAAGTTCACTAGGTTCTAGAGGGTGTAGAGTTAAGAATTCAGGTAGAATAAACACGAGGCCCATCTTTAGGTTCATATGTTGAATAGTAGGCTGATATATGTTGCAGGATGGGTTTGGAGAGAGAGTTTTTGGTTTTTTGGGTTTTTGCACGCCCCTCCTGCAATGGAGAGTGTAGGTGGCAGACCCTCGTCACCCATGTCAGCCTCCCCTGTGGGGCCCACTTTCCTAGTAACTCTCACTTCCACTCTGGAGAAGTCAAGGCTCGT
>JAGPOW010001338.1:46062968-46086804 GCA_030014935.1 Caiman crocodilus
TCAAGGCTCGTTCCTTGGTGGCTGATCCCGCAAGAGCCTCTGCCCAGCAGCCTGACACCCTGCACTCGGCACCCAGGTCTCTCTCTCTCTCTCTCTCTCTCTCTCTCTCTCTCTCTCTCTCTCTCTCTCTCAGGAGCCAAGCCCTTGCAGGCTCCAACTCCCTGGTCTCACACTAGGGCTTCTTCCCTTTCCAAGGCCCTGCTCTTGGGCACTGGGGCTCTTCTAGTTAGAAGTGGGGCTCTGGTCACTTGGCTTAGGGCTGGGGCTAATGTGAGCAGCTGCGAGCTGCTTCCAAAGCAGTTCTCCATGCACTGACCTGCACATCAGGTGAGACCTGAGCAGCTACAAATGACTCCACCTCGAAGTTCTCTGGACCTGGCTGGTGCAGTTCTGATTCAGGTCCGGCTGCTCCTTGCCCAATTCCTTTGGAAAAGGGGGAGGCATTGCTTCCTCTGTGCTGCCTATGGATGGTGGGCTAATCAAACAGCAGACCCTCGATCCTGGGGCTCAACCCAAGCTTTGAAAAGGTAAGTCTGCTACAAATGCTATAGGATGTCATGCTGTAGCATTTATTAGTTCAATTCAGCTTTTGATAGCCTTCGGGTTTACCTCCAAAATATAAAGTAAAGTTGTATTGATGCCTGTGTTTTACTATTTATGAGTGTAAATTTACAAATTTTACCTTCATCTATCTTTCTATTCAACATATCTTCTGAGCAGTAGTAATTAAAGAATGTTTGTTGTTTTTACAATCTATTGTAGGCATGCTGTCTCTGCTGCATGCTGACAATGCCCACAATCCACTATATGAACACAACTTTTCTGAATGATTTTCATGCACAGGAACTCAATGTGAGCTAGTGTTTCCATATACTTTAATGTTTTGTGCTTGATCTAGGTCCTGTTTTGACTGTGAAGGAGAATTTAAACTGGCAGATGTTTAATAGAATGATAAAATCAATGATGTCTTTAATGAACTGTGTGGAAGGGAGGATTTGCTCAAGCCTTACTCTGAAAAAGGCTGGTTGATTTTAAAGATGTGTCAGTCTTCTGTAAATTAAATTTTCTTGCAATGGAGAGTACTGCTTCACCACATTTGTTTTTATAGCTGCAGTACTTTGAGTAGTCTCATAAATTTCAGCAGCAGCAGATGATGATAAAAATAATGCCTAGCTCTTACAGATATACTTATACATTGAATAAAAGTGATAATATATAATATTAATTGGTTTCTTGATAAGCAGGATTAATATAACATATATATTCATAGTTTTTTTTAATCAAGAAAAAGGAAACAGTATCATTATTGCTATTGTACTGATTGGAAAACTAAGGTATGGAGCAGTTAAGTTACTTGCCCAATCTCAGCTAGTGGACAAGTTTTAGATATGAGAAATAGAGCTGATTCTACTGCTGATGCAGTGCACCATTCTTTAGGCCACACTGTCTGCTAAGGCTTCTGTCTCAAGGAGGTGGGGCATAGCTTGAGATGCGAGTTTTGCCTGTGAATAAATGCTTCGTTGCTTTCTTTTTGTATTGGAACATTGGTAGCTGTAATTCTGAACACTGTTCTTTGTTCTAGTTGCTTGTTGTCAGGAAGCTGTTAAATTTTGATAAGTTTTGTTTTTATTGAGAAAGCTGCAAACAGATGGCCATACAATAAGTGCAGGTTTTTATAAATAAATTCTGAGTCCCTCTTGTTTCCTGGTTATGGTTTTTCTCCTTATGCTGTAGATTGTTTGCAATACTGACCAGCAATTTGTTCTGTCTTTGCTTCTTAACACTGCTGAATGTGACCATTTTGCATGTGACATCTGGGCAGTGGCCTAACAGCAGCTACTGTTATGGGGCAGCTGTCACACACGGTGACAGCAATGACTTCTGGGTGCTGGGTACCTTTGGTACCACTGGTGCAATTGTGCAGCTGTGACAGCAGCAATTCCCCCCTGCCTCTGGGCAAGATTTCCCCTACTGTCTCCCAACATCCTGAATAGTTAACCAGTGCTTCTGGAGTGCTCTTCGTCTTCAGTCTGACTCACGAGGTCGTTGCCTGTGGCCAGTACCAGATCCAACAAGGTGTCTCCCCTGGTGGGGCTGTGCACCTCCTGAGTTAGATGGAGGTCCTGTATCTTGGCCAGGAACCTACGTGAGTGGTCTGACCTGGCTGACTGCTCTTCCCAGTAGATGTCTTGAAAGTTCAGGTCACTGATGATGACCACATCTTTTGACCTAACTACCTTGCTGAGCTGACTTAAGAATTACAGGTCTAGCTCTTCTTGGTTGGGTGGCCTGTAGTAGACCCCCACCGTTAAGTCCCTTTCCCCTTGATTTCCTTGTATTCTAACCCAGAGCACTTCAGTGTGCTCCTCCCTTGACCCCATGCTACTTGGTGAGGATGTGTATTTCTCCTTAACATACAGTGCCACACCCCCACCCTTCCTCCCTGTCCTGTCCCTCCTGTACAGCCTATAGCCCTTGATATTCATCACCCAGTTGTATGTTGGGTCCCACCACGTTTCAGTGAGCCCCACTATGTCTGGGTTGGTGTCAGCTAGCAGGAGAGTAAGTTCCTCCTGCTTGTTCCCCATACTACGAGCATTTGTGTAGAGGCATTTGAGGCCTCCCGAAGATGCATGCATTGGCCCTCTAATCTCAGTACTACCTGGGTCCCTGTTGCTTGCCTGGGTATTTGTTCTTCTTGTCGTTGGTCTAGACTGGGCTATTCTTGTGGGTGACGCTTGGTTTAGTGGTCCAAGTCTTCCTCTGCCCTCATCTTTCCCTTCCCCTGGTGAGCCAAGTTTAAAGCCCACTGGATGAGATCAGCCAACCTAGAAGAGAACACATGCTTACCTTTGGGGGAAAGGTGAAGCCCATCCCACCTGAGCATGTCTCTCGCCCTGATGTGTGGGTCATTGTCTAGGAAGCTGAAGCCCACCTTGGGACACTATTCCCAAAGGCACAAGCTGACTTCTCTGATGCAGGTCTTGTCGTCTTCCACATCTGCTCACTGGTAGGACAGAAGAGAATACTACCTTGACCCTATATCCTTCAGCATGCCCCCAGAGCATGGTAGTCCATCATCAGGTGATCAGGGCTTCTTTTGGCTGCATCATTAGTTCCCACATGGATTAGGAGCATGGGGTAGTAATTGGTGGGCCGGATCATCCCTATCACATCCTGAATCTTTGTTCTGGGCAGGCAGTAGACCTCATGTATCGAGGGGTCCTGGCGACAGATGGGACCCTCTATACCTTTCAGGAGGGAGTCATCTATGATGATCACTCTACGTTTCCTCCTCTGGGTTTGCTTAGCTCCTTCAGCCTGTTCAGTGTGTGGAGAGTGTGGAGTTGCTTACACGCTGGAAGTTTCCTCCTCTACTTTCTTCTCCTGCAGTGTTGCCAGGGCCTCAAACCTGTTCTCCAGCCGGATGGGAGGAACGGGTACTGCTTTCCTGCAAGCAGCCCTGGTTCTGGAGGTGACCATCTGCTATTTTGCTGTGGAGGACACCTCCTGGGGCACTTCTTCCTTGGATGCTTGGCCCTGCAGGGAGAGAAAATACCCATCAATTTCATTCTCCGCCTCCCTGATTCCCCTCAGCCTGCTAACTTCCTCCTGGAGCTCCGTCACCTGCATTTCCAGGACCCTAAGACAGAGGCCTGCATGACAGGTGTGGGGGCCCCCAATCCCTGCCCCCCCGGCCCTGCTGGGCATTCCCTGCAGGCCGGAGGGCAGGGGGATGCCAGTTCCCCCACTGGCTCTGTCTGGGTGGAGGCCTCAGACAAGCCCTGAGTAGATGCCACCCCCCAGGCAGGGGCCCTAGCAACACTCCACATTGAAACCATTTTGTAAATTGCTATTTATTTATATTTTTATATTGATATTATATTATTTAATTATATAAAATATTATTTAATTATATTTAATTTATATTTATATTTTTTGTGGTTTTGAGGTTATGCTTAGGGACAACCAACATGGGTTCATTAGAGGCAGGTCCTGACAGACCAACCTGGTGGCCTTCTATGACCAGGTCACAAAAGCCTTAGATGCAGGCGTAGCAGTGGACATAGTATTTCTGGACTTCAGGAAGGCCTTCAACACTTTCTCTCACATTCTCATTAAAAAACTAGGGGACTGTGGCGTTGATATCTACACAGTCAAATGGGTCACTAACTGGCTGGAGGGCCGCACCCAGAGAGCGGTGGTGGATGGGTCATTTTCGACTTGGAGGGATGTGGGCAGTAGGGTTCCCCAGGGCTCAGTCCTCAGACCCATGATGTTCAACATCTTCATCAGTGACTTGGACAAGGGGGAAAAAGCACCCTGTTCAAATTTGCTGATGAAACTAAGATGTGGGGGGGGGCATGTGGGCATGCTAGAAAGGAGGAATAGGCTACAATTGGACGGGGACAGGTTACAGGGGTGGGCAGATGAGAACAAGATGGGTTTCAACACTGACAAGTGCAATGTGCTGCACCTGGGGAGGAAGAACCAGCAGCATAGCTACATGCTGGGGAACTCCCTTCTCATCAGTGCAGAGGCAGAAAAGGATCTTGGAATCATTATCGATGCCAAAATTAATATGGGCTGACAGAGTGTGGACACGGTCAGGAAGGCCAACCATACCCTGTCATGCATCCACAGATGCATCTCAAGCAGGTCCAAGGAGGTGGTCCTCCCCCTCCATGCAGCACTGGTCCAGCTGCAGTTAGAGTACTGCATCCCGTTCTCGGCGCCCCACTTCAGGAGAGATGTGGACAGCTTTGAGAGGGTTCAGAGGAGGGCCACCCGCATGATCTGGGGGCAGCAGGGCAGGACCTTTGAGGAGAGGCTGAGGGACCTGAACCTGTTCAGCCTCCACAAGAGAAAGCTGAGGGGGGATCTAGTGGCCTGCTACAAACTAGTCAGAGGGGACCAGCAGGTATTGGGGGAGTCCCTGTTCCCCTGAGCACTCCCAGGAGTGACAAGAAATAACGGTCACAAGCTGGCAGAGGGTAGATTTAAACTAGATATCAGGAGGTGCTACTTCATTGTTAGGGTGGCTAGGATCTGGAACCAGCTTCCAAGTGAAGTGGTGCTGGCTTCTACTCTGGGGGTCTTTAAGAGGAGGTTAGACGAACAGCTCGCTGGGGTCTTTTGACCCCTGTACTTTTTCCTGCCATGGCAGGGGGCCAGACTTGATAATCTGCTCAGGTCCCCTCTGACCTTACCGACTATGAAGCTATGAAACTATAATTCAACTTCCCTTTCATTCCATAGCTTTAAAAGCAGAGACTTCATGTTCTTAAGATTTGGGTGTTTTGGAAGCAAGCACTACTTGTACTTTGCATGTGATTTTTATCTGTGTTCTCATACTAATTCTTATTTTAGGGGTCCTTAATTTGTGTTTCCAATTATGTGACAAGGAATGTTTTTGTTCTGTATTTTGATTTAAATGCTGTTTGTTTTGTTTAAATGGCTAATCTTATTCATGATGTTGGCTTGTTCAGGCTGTGAGGTGGATAGATAACAGCCCAAGATCAGTGCCATTTTTTAGACTTAGAGCACTCCTCCATAACTTTTGTGAATTGGGTGGTGCACAGTTCAAAAATGAATTTATTTCAGTGCTTACCTCCTTGCAAGAGGGGCTAGGCAATTTAGACAGGGGAGCAGCTTGGTAGAGTGATCCTGAACCTTATCTGAATCCTTATCTGCTTAGCTCATCACACTTCCTGTGGCACCCTTCAAAGGATCTTGCAGCACTCAAGGGCACCCTGGCACCTTGGCTGAGAATCACTGCACTAGATACATTTTTTTATAGGCTTTACCTTCATGAGCAGAGATCTAGGTTTTCTGTTTTCCAGAACTAGCTGACCTGAAAGAAGTGGTTGTAAGATAAGAATAAGAGTCCACTAATTGAGAAAACAGTAGTATTTATTTACAGCTGTTTACCTATGTTTAACTCTGTTCTTTTTTAATCAATCTGTCACAGGGGGAGAAGCCCTTGGGACACTCTGAAGCTCCCCAAAGGAGCCGCAGAGGCAGATGCGAGGGGCAGAAGGAAGGGAAAATGGCAGTTACTCGCCATAGGATCGCCAGAGAGCCCCACACATGGCGGGAACAACGGCCTGAAACACCTGTGGTCGGTGGGTGATGTCAGCTCGAGGCATCGGGCGGAGAGGATAAAAGAAGAAGCCGCAGCCAGGAGAGGGGGAAGCACATGGCTGCGAGGTGGAGGCCGCGGCAGAAGCAGCTGGAGCGGCGGAGCGGGTGGAGCAGATTCCAAGTGGAAGAGCGAGCCTGGGAGGTGCAGCTTGCCGGAGCCGACTGCTGGCACGTGCTGTGAACCGGAGAGAGAGCCCGGGAGGCGCGGAACGCCAGGGCCGACTGCTGGCGCATGCCTTTTACGGGGGAGAGAGCCCGGAGGATGCAGAACGCCAGGAGGAACAGCCGGCGTGCCCTACGGAGAAGAAGAGCCCAGAGAGAGACGGACGCCGGAGGATGACACGTCTTTAACCGGTGAGCTGGGGAAGAACGGGGAGCAAGCTGCGGATGCGTGGAGGGTCCCGCGGCCCCAAGAAGACCCAGAAAGAGGGCTGCAGCCAGGGGCAGACCCAGGTGGGAGAGGGAAGCCCTGGGGCAAACTGGAGAGGGGCCCTCCGAACCAGGTGGACCCAGAGAGAGGGCTCCACGGCAGGGAGAACGTGGAGAGGGTGTTGCTCCCGGAGGAGCAAGACAAGGAGTGGTGGGTAGCCAGCCCAGAAAGTGAGGGCTAGCAGGCAGAGTCGTGGGTAGCGACTTGATCGAGGGTCCAAGACCCCGGTAGGGGACTAGTGGTGTTTAAGGTTAGTAGAATTCTTTTGTTGGGTGTGTTACCCCGGGTTAGAAGGTGTTGCAGCACAGGGGCAGATAGAGGGAGGAAAGCTCATCTGTCGGTGGCGGGCCAGGGAGAATAGCAATGAGAACTCCCAGAACCGCCGGGCAGGGTAAGGGCGAGGTGGAAGGGGTGGAGGAGCCTCACAGAAGATCTCGACTACAGGTAACCAAAGGGGACATCCACCCAGAGGGAAGCTCCACCCACTGGAAGAACAAAGTCATGGCAGGCGAGATAGGGGCGGACTCCGGTGCGGAAAGAGACCTGTCCCAAGGCTTCCTGAGACAGCTAGCTGGACACCCACAAATGCCCGGGGCAAGGAGGCCCGGGGTAAGATGTTCGACGCCTGGCGGCTACACAATCATATAGGCTAAAGGAGCCAATGATAAAAAAGTGATAGAAAGTGAAAATTCAGAGAAAATCTTGAGGATTCACAATGGAGCAGTGAGATATGTCTTTGTGGTAGCAGTCATTTTATCTTTGTGTGTCTTCATGCAAATCAGTGGTTTAAACCCCCATTTAACTAGTAACCCTAGTTTAACTAGTGACACAAGACCCAGTGATTTTTTGTGGCTTGGTTCCAGTTGTGGTTCAGTATGACGGGGCAAATGATGATTCGGTTCTGGTTCATATTCAAGTCAAAACACCAGTTCAAACCAATTTTTAGGTTCTGGTTCAATTCCATTTCAACTTCCAGGTAGAGCAGGGGGCAGTAGAACAAACACTGAGGGAAGCTGTGAACTCTGCAGCACTGGAGGTATTCAAGAAGAGGTTGGTCAGCTACCTGTCAGGGATGTGCCAGTGCTCCTGCTGAGACTCAACCCCAGAATGTCCTGGCTTCAGGGTCAGGGTCAGACTGATGCTCCATTAGGGTCAGGAATAAATTTCTCCTTGGTCAGATTGGTACAGACTGGGGGGTGGGGGAAGGGGTATTGCTTTCTTCTGCAGCAGAGGCATGGCCTCTGCCTGGGCTCTTCCAGCAGCTGCTTAGAGGCTGCACTGGGGTGAGCCCTGCAGGCAGTGCTAGCTGGCACCCAGCAGCTTGGCAGTCCTGTATTGTCCCCAGGTCCCTTCTCTCATGTTCCAAGGCTCTAGTAGGGCTTGCCACAATTTACTCCAGGATGGGCAGGGGATGTGGGTCAGGAGTGAGGGGCACTTTCAGGGCTGGGGGCATTGCTTGGGAGTGACGGGTACCAGCATATCACAGCTGCTCAGCATCAAAAAGCAGTGTGGGGCAGGGGGGAACAGCCTCAGGTGGACCTGTAACCTGGTGAGCAAGGGAGAATGGGGAGCTCTGATTTTCCATGATAAGAAAACCAAAATCAGATGCCAAAATATATAAGTATTAGGGTTGTGTGAAGCTTCGGTCCCTGATTCGATTTGGCAGAGATTTGGCCCAATTTGGTGGCCAAATTTCCGAATCCAAATTGAATGAGAAGACCCTTTAATCTCTTTGAATCAAATCAGAACCCTCTGAATTGATCTGGAGAGATTTGGAAAGATTCGGACATAGACACAGCTTTAAATGTTTTCTATACATACCTCAAGGTAGCAGCCAGTTCATGAATGCTGAGATGCTGGGGCAGATGGAGTGTCCCACAGGAGCACAGGGGGCACCCCAGCATTTCCAGCAGACCTGGAAGTGGCCCAGAAGCACTGTCAGTCCACTTGCAGGTCTGCCAAGGAGCGAGCAGGAGGACCCCTGTGCCCCCCCCAGCTTGGTGACTGGTTCCTCTTGGATCTGGGGGGACACCCAGAGTCCCTCCATGGCTGATCGCTGAGCTGGGGGGTGAGTGTGGAGGGGGCCCAGCGCGCTCCCCGGAGGACCTGGAAGTGGAATGGAACTACTTGTGGTCCACTTCCAGGTTTGCTGCTGAGCACGCAGGGGGCCCCCCCATGCTCCTGTGGGATGCTCCATCCACCCCACCATCACAGAGTTCACAAGTCGTGCCTAGTACCTCAAGGTATATAGAAAAAACATTTAAATCTGTGTCTACGGACAAATCGCTAATTTCCCGAATCAGCATAGATTCAAATGTGGCTGAATTGAATTGGGGACAGTAATCCAAATCAACAAATCAAATCACTGTCCCTGATTCAGGCCGAATTTGAATCCAAATCAAGTATGGCCCGTTTCTCACATCCTTAATAAGTATTTAGAATTTATTTTATTAGAGTGATTGAGGCCCTGGTAGGCTTCCAAACTGCTTTAAAATTGTAAATATAACAATAAAACATTACATTCAACTGATACCTATATATATAGTGGTGTTTCTTTTTTAATTGTAGAAAAATACAGAGTTTGAGGTTTTTAATCAGAGAATTTTGGATTTTTTTAAATAGAGAAAACCAGGATCCCTGTATCTGGCTCCAGGGCCTGACTCCACTAATGTGGGAAAAGGGGATGAGCAGGATCTTTATCACTTATCTGTAGACAGCCTGTATCTGCTGCTAGATAACTATGTACCACTTCCTCCTGCAGTCACTCATACTTTTTACAGGCATGGCATCTTGGCTGCTAGCCTTGGAAGGAGCAACTGAGCGCTCACAGAATATATATGTGCTACTGCTGGGGCCTTTGCCATCTCAGGATTGTAGTGATGCTCTACATGTGCAATATCTGGGCAGGTCACAAAGGTCTGGCTTGGTGCCACTGACAGCTTGAATGCTAGGGTCAGATTTTTGCCCACTGACAACCAATCATCCCTGAGTTTCAACAGGCAGCTTTCTGGGGGCAAGACAATTTTTTAGCAGCATCTTTCATTCCCTATGCCTATATAATGGGTCATTGTCCTTTTGTACAAAAATATAAGGATTGTTTGATCTGACAAGATGACATTCTCTTGGAGAAACTGGCTAAACAGGCAGAAAAAAATCCCTGTCAAATTTGTTTTTTTGATGGCGCCACACAACAAACACAAATGTGACTAATTAAACTGATTGTGTTTGGATAAACTTTGAATAGTAAATTACTCAATCTGATAATTCTTTTACAGCTAAAACCTCTTTAAAGTATAATTTAAGTTTAATATTTACTGACAATTGACCTGAGCTTAAAGGGGAAACAATACAGTGCACTCATCTACATGTGATGCTACATTACCAAAGCAACACATTATGGCAACATAGCATTAATGGGCAAAAACCAAGATGCCACAGCTATATTGCTGTATCAACATGTTCTCTCAGTATAGTGCATTGCTCCAGCAATGTAGCAGCTAAAATTAACTGCACACTGCATGCACAGTGCAGTATGGACTGTTACTGCGCCATCATTTAGGGTGCCTGTGTGAATAGGCACCAATTTTCTGAGGTGCTGGACACTGCATGTGGTCCTGACTGTATGTGGAGTTTTGGATGCATGGTGTTGTGAAAGTTAAGTTGGCTCCAAGAACCTGCCCAAGAGACAGCCCTCTCTCTCCCCAAAAATAAAGGCAAGGCACCAGAAAATGTTTAATTTTGTTAAATTTTGGTCTTAGTAATGTTTTTTCTGACCATCCTTTTGAATTAATTTAGCTAGCTGAATTTTACTGTATAATTTATCTGATGAATAATTATAACAATTTAGGGATTATGGCCAATTTTGGGAAAAAAACATTTAAAATACTTAGCCAACTCTACTTTGGAATGTAGATACAAGTATGTGCTATACACTGTAATACTTAATTCATATACAATACTTTGGAATTTCAGACTTGGGGAAGAGGTGAAGGGTCCCACCCTCACTTGTATCTTTCACCCCATCCTCCCCTGGCCCGCTGCACATTCCTAGCTCCTCCAGGGAGCTTTGTGTGGTGGATAATCTGGTGCCACAGGCTGGATCTGGGCCAGATCTTGGACATCTATGCCGCAAACGATTTATATTGCCTATTTGATAGGTTTAAACATGTGCAGAGTGGAGACAAGTGAGCAGGGCTTGTTTCTCAGCAGTGGTCCTGGGTTTGGTAGAATGGCATTACATGTGGCCATAGAATTTGTAGTCGCACTGAAGTCCAGATGACTACTTTAAATGTATAAAATGAAGAATGTGCATAAATACATCTTTGCAGGACTGAGCCAAAGGAATACATTAGAAAAGTATATTTTAGCATACTATTTCTGTATTGTAAAGAATTATTTTTTTCAAAAGAAAGTTTGAAGAAAAACTCTGATGTCCACGTGGGCAGATCTACAATTTTGAAAAGGGGGTGCAGATGGTGAAATGCATCATCGCATGTAAAACAACACAGATTTTTTCTAGTTAAAAATAACTAGAAGCTTTACTAATGTACTAGGGGCATAGGGCTACATTATTTTGTTTAAGATTGAAGCAAAAACAAATATAACCAGTGAAATGAGTTAAAAACAATCTGCAGGGCTGTGAAATAGGAGCTTTATTACTACAGCAGCTAACAGGCAGCAGAACTGCAGATAAAGGATAGCTTGAATGGTGTAACATCAAGACTATTAAAAAGAAGAGAGGGTCATTAAGACCTGTGGAATGAAGAATTTAGAAGGGATTGGGTAGATTATAATGAGCCAGGAAGTTAATCAACTCCCTCAGTACTGCTTGACTAGAAATGTTGTTGCCATTGCAAGGCAGTTGGTTTTGGATTGTGGGTGGATCAGGAATCAAGTACACCAGTGAACTCCCTCCCCCGCACTCCTGGATCCTCCACGAATGTCCAGATGAGCCACTTCTATTTTTCATTTGATTTTATTTGGGAAGTAGTTTTCAGCTTCCTTTCCAATTGGATTGTTAACATTTTGTTTGATTTATTTTCCATTTAAAAGAATATTTTACACAAAAGTTTTGAATACCATCCTCTTCCTCACTACAGAACATCCACTTTTTCTGTAATTGTGTACCTACTGTACCTCCATGTAAATTATTTTGATCATTTAAAAATGCTATTTAATGTGTTATTATATTATCTGTATCATGTTCTATCTGTTATTTTTCTATCTGCCATTGTTAAGCATTCAATTAAAATTGATTGCCATACAGAATACTCTCTGAATGATTTCTCTTAGCAGAAGTAATATATCATCCAGATATGTTATCACTTTTACACTAGGGGCATACATATTAATGAAGGTTACTTCCATTAGCATATCTTGTACTGTTAGTTATCTCCCTTTCTCAATGCTGACCACCCCCAAGGGAACAAGTGGAAATTCTGTTTTCATTAGTCAGGACACCTCCTTTTATCTTTCTATGATAATTTTCATGAATCTGTTTTAGGTACACTCCTTTTAATGGCAGATATTCTCACTCTCGAATTTCCTGGTATACTGAATACTGTGGTTTGCAAATGATTTACAGCAGGGATATAAAACTCATCTGGCCCCATGGGGCAGATGAGGGGTGTGTGGCTGATTTGCAGGCTGGATCAGCTAGATCTAGCTCATAGGGCTGGTCCAGTGTGGTTACTATACACAGTGCATACCCTGGACTGACCACTCAGGCTTCTTGCAGTGCATGCGTCAGCTCCAGCCCCACATTCTGTACGCAGCATATGTCAGCCCCAGCCCAGTCCCAAGAAGAACATGTAGCACTCAGGGCCTGTCTGGGGGACATGTTCATAGATTCATAGATTGTTAGGGGCTGGAAGGGACCTTGGAAGATCATTGGATCCAGCCCCACTGTACCAGGCAGGAAAGACAACTGGGGTTAAGTGACCCCAGCAAGGTAACAGTCCAGTCTCCTCTTGAAGATTTCCAGGGTAGGTGATTGCAGTACTTCTGGAAGGAGCTTTTTCCACAGTCTGGACACCCTGATTGTGAAGAAGTTTTTCCTAATGTTGAGCCTGAAACAGTCTTCCAGGAATTTGTGGCCATTACTCCTGGTTTTCTCCAAGGCTGTCCTGGTGAACAGTTGTTCACCAAGCCCTTGATGAACAAGCCCTTGATGTACTCCCCTGATGTAGCAGTAAGCTGGTACCAAGCTCCCTCTCAGCCTTCTCTTTTCCAGGCTGAAGAGTCCCAGGTATCTCAGCCTTTCCTTGTTTTATTTGCCCTGCTGACTACAGCGTTGCACTGTCAGCTCATATTCATGCTGTGGTCTATTATTACCCCATGTCCTTTTCACTTGTGGTGCTGGTCAGTGTGGCATTACCAAGCCTGTAGGTGTGTAGGGGATTGTTTGTCCCCAGGGGGAGCACTTTACATTTCTCAATTTTGAACTTCATCTGGTTCCAATCCATCCAACTTGGTAGCCTGTCTAGATCCATCTGTATCTGTAGCCTATCTTCAAGCATGACAACGCTTCCCCATAACTTGGTGTTGTCCATGAACTTGGCCAATGAGCTCTTCACCCCCACATCCAAATCACTGATAAAGATGAAAAGCACTGGACCAAGCATGGACCCCTGAGGGACACCACTGGCCACTTTTTGCCAATATGACACAGATCCATTCATTAGAACTCTCTGGGTCCTACCCCCCAGCCTGCTTCCTACACACCCAACTGTGTCTCAGTAAAGCCTGCAATCCTTCAATTTTCTCATGAGAACATTGTGGGATACCAGTTCAAAGGCTTTTTGGAAGTTGAGGTATACACTGTCAACCACTTCTCTTATCCAGGTAGCCTGTTGCATGTGGCTCCCAAGTCAGATCAGCCCTGCACACTGGATTCAGCATGCAGGCCAGTCTGTGGGATTGATCAAGGCCAACCCTAGATCCAGTGTGCTGGGCTGGTCCAGGATAGGTGCCATGTGCAGTAGCACATGCCAGTTCTAGCCTGGCATGGCAAGTTACACACAGGACCAGCAAAGTGCTTTGGATTTGGCACAGGTGACCCATCTGTGGGCCCGATCCAGATTGGCTCCGGAGCCAGTGAGTAGGGCTAGGCAAGCATAGGTGCTACATGTAGCACATGCCCCAGACCAACCCCATGCTCGATGTGCAACCCACGCCACACAAGCTCCATGCACCACATGCAGCTTTTGGGGCTGGGACCAGCACCTGCTGAATGCAGTAGACAGCACTGTGGACTATCTTTTGACACCCCTGAGCTCTATCATTTCCTCCTTATTCTTAATTTGTTGATTCCATTTTCATCTTGCAAAGTCTAGATATGAGAAATAACATAACGTGTGTACAATGATAGAAGAACAGGCAAGTGTTAAATGGGTAACCTTTAAAAATAAGAACTTAGGGCCAGATCCAATAAAGGACTTTAGAGTTTAAATGCAATAAAGTTGCAAAAGTGCATGTTTAGGCCTCTGGTTCCCAAAGTGGAATTTAGAACTCTGAATAAGGCACCCAGAACATCTATAGAATCCATGGGGAGAGTTTGGTACCTCAGAGCAGGATCCAGGACAGCCAGCAACCTGGGCATGGACATATCTAAAGTCAGCATGCTCTTTATGCAACTGGAGCTAGCTAGCTAACCAGAAGACACTGCAAAAAGGGATGAATCTTAAATTATTTATCTTCACTCATAAAAGCTCTCCCTTAGGACAATAGAGAAATGTCTCTTATTTAGGATCCATAGCCAAGAACTTTTCTGAATGGTGATGCCCATGACCTTTTATTCAAAGAACTAATCAGGGATAACTCTTTTCTTTCAAAAGAGAAAGTAGTGATGGTACATTCCATTTACACCATGGCCTAGTATTTACAGCACTTCTCTAGACTATAGGAGAGGTAGATTTAATTCCCTTCTCTTCCTAAGGAGATTCAAACCCAAATCTCTCCTTTGCAAACAAGCATGCCAACCTCTAGGCCACAGACTCATGCTCACTTTCGTAGTGCTTCTGTGACCCAATTAATTGGGGGAGAGCTGGTGGGGATTTTTTTGTGGAGCCAGATCCTGTTGATCCTGCTAAGTGTATTCTGAGAATGTCTGCTTGATCAAGCCCCTCCAGGGATTAAGGTGGAAGAATGAGTGATTTCTGGATCCCAGCCAGAGTTAAGAATGCATTAGACACCAAGCCTTTCAACCCCTTCAAGGCTGAAGGCCATCTTGCATATATATAGAAACAAAACTTTCAGGGATGGAGGGAATATTAAAGCCCCAAACCGCAGCACCTATGGAATTAAGTGTTTTAAGGGACAGGCAGAAGCTGAATGGTAATCTTCAGGATTACAGCTTTTCATTTGGTGCCCCAATACCACCTGTTTTTCATTGGAGGCACCCATATCCTTACTTGAATCTGGCCTGTAGTCCTGGGCCCTGGATTTAAGCCTATTATAGTCTCGGAGAGACTTCATGGACTTCATATAAGAGCCTCAGTGCAAGAAACATAAAAATGTTCTAGACAGTTTCTTCATCAGTGTTCCTCTCTGAAACAGCTTGCCAAGGTAGAATGAAAGAAAATCTTTTTAGCTTTTCATGTTTCTGTTATTGGAACATGCTTATGGATTGGTGCATAGCAATCAAACAATAAAATATCAGCCTTTGAGACCGTTTGGAATACAATATTAATCTCCTCTTGGTTTTAGAGTGGTGTCAATTAATACTTTTTTAACCAGCATTTAAAATATATTTAACCAATACCCCTTTAGGAAAACATATTTTGGGCATGTACTATTACTGTCCTCAATATATCAATTGCAGTTATACCAATGGTATTTATTTTGTTACAGGGTAACTTGTCTGGTGGCATTGCTTATTCTCCAGTGCATGATGTTCAGCATATTAATATTTAATTGCTGTACAGTTATCACTATTGTTCATATCAATTTTGCAATTTGTCTACTCTCAAATATCCCATTGACTGAATTAAATACAAGCTCTGCACTTGGAACAATTGCTGGAACAGCTTACATAGAACATCTGCAGCCACAAGCTACATTGCTGCCAGCTGAATTGTGTGAACTGATGTTGATTTAAACAGCTTTAAATCTCTCTTTGATTCCTGTTTAAATTTGATGAAATAGAGTGCAGCCATGACTGGGGAGAAAAAAGATAGAACCAGAAGTTAGAATAGAGAGCCAGGAGGCTGGGCGAATAGAAAAGGAAGATGTTCTGTTTTCCTGACCCAAAGTTCAGGAGGAAAATTGGAATATCTGATACAACTTTGAGAAGCTTGATCTCTGAAATATTATTACTATTATTATTATTATTACACATTGAAACCAGACAAGGCAGGCACAGCACAGGCCAGAATATATGGGATCTTCAGAAGATGCTGGGATTGCCTGTTTTGATTTACTTCCTGTGTTTCCTATTGCAGTGTCTTAAAATGGAAAGCGGGATTGTAGTTTACAATGGCATGTAGTTTGGTGAAAGTGAAAGGACAGACTAATCATTTCATATAACTGAAAGATGTCAAACTTGTCTGAAAGGGTACATGATTGGTTGGTATTTCCAGGTACAAGTGGCCATTAGAAAAACTACAGAAAATTCTGGTTCTATGCTCATGACGTTCTGGAAGAAGAGTCTTTCTGTCTTGCTGTTTGTTCATTATTACTTGACTGCTTGGAAATAAAAAGTCTGCGATATTTTAAGATCCCTCAATTGCCATTAAAGTCAATGAACATTCAGAGCAGTCAGTACCTTGAAGTTGGGGCCTTTAATGTTGTCAGACAGTGAGATATCCCACAGTCAATTTAGCTTTAGGTGTCAGTCAAGACTTACTATTTGTTTTGAGAGAGGGAGTTTTTAATTTACACTTTCCCATTTTCTTCTTTTTTGTCTTGCTCAGTAGCCTGCTTTGTTTCTACTTTAGTCAATAAAGCGCTGTTGCTAGAAGTTCAGTCTTTTATATTGATTTAACATTCTAAGTTTGTAATCTTATTTTAACCATTCAGTCATTCTTTCCTGTCATCACATTTTGGAAGGCTTTTTTTTAACCTATCAGAATTTCTTTTATACATTAAATGAATGTTAAATGTTAAATCAATGTTTAAAATATATCCTCTATCTTTTCAAATAATGTATATAGCTTGCTCTGCTAATTACTGTCTAATAATACTATGCTCACTGAAGTAATTCTTTGCTATGTTGTTTCATGTGCAACTAGGAAGGTAGGGACAAATATAAGGTCATTCTGGACAAAGTAACAGAAGGAAAAACAATGCTCACAGTGGCACCGTTCTCCTTGTTATGCCTGGGAGCTCTCTTGTAGGCTCTGTTGTAGGACTTGAGGTATGGGCAGATACGCATTTGAAGCCTTCCAAATCCCACTCTAATTTGGAGGGCTTCAAATTTGTGGCATTTCAGCCGATGCGTGCTCCCTCTCCTTGCCACCAGTTTAAAGTGACTGTGAGGGCACACAGTAGCAATGCTCACCAGCCAGAAGGCCATTATCAGAGGACTGAGCAATCCCCTGTTGTACTCTGTTGGAAGGTGCACACAACTGAGGAAGTGCTCCTTTTTTCAAGCATTATGGCCATTTTAAAGCATTTCTTTGGCCACAAATTTCTATACCATCATTGTTTGGAGTGTTTAAAGACACGTGGAATACTTCAACATATTCATGGCCTCAGACTCCACTCTGTGCTGGTATTTGGACAAGAGGATAGGGTCTGTCATTACTCTTGATGCCATTGGCCCTTCTCTTTCTAAACTTTTGTGTAAAACAGTGAGAAGGAATCAACTGGTTTAAAAGCTAAAGTCCATCAAACCTAATGTCTGGGTCTGAGCAGAGCAACCCATTCTTCCTGACACCCTCCTTGTGACAGTAATGTAAAGAAAACTTCATGACTTTGTCAGCACTTGCTTTAGTCTTAACATTTCAATTTTTTTAATAATATCATAGGCACAGCTGCAGTTGCACCAGTTGCTGCACTCCACCCGAAAATTGTGGGAGTGGTTGTGTAGAGCAGCTTCTATGTTTTTTATCACCTTTTCTTTTTAGCTGCTGTGAATGGAGTTAGACAACAAGGCACTAAAAATAAGGCCCTCTGTCTTCACTAATATTCCCATCATTGCTGTAACCAGCAGACATGAGCTGGTGGTAGTGTCGCAGGGGTTGTATATGTGTGTGTGTGCGCTCAAAGGGCAGATGAGGCAAGAATTTAAGAAAAATGCTAGTATACACATGGCTCTGGAGCTTGAAACTGTGGCATTTCCTGCCATTTAGGCAAGGGAATCTTACATAAGAAGTAGTAAGTTTTCAGTACATTTAGATATACTTGTTCTATATTGCTTAGAAGCAAGACAAGAATTATGGGCTGGATTGTACCAGAGAGATATAAATGGAGCTGCGTGCTGGGTGGGATGACATCACACTAATCCAACAGTAGTTTGAAGAAGGACTATATCTGCCTGCTGTTCAGGCTAGGTTGGGATGTACAGGCATATACTTGCCTTGACCTTTTTGGGTACATCCTTACGTGAAGGGATATGCTCTTGCAGCAACAAAAAAAGTAGCAGCACAAATTTGGGATACTACTTTTTGCCAGTGTGCATGCCCTTGCACATACTTTTGGTGTGGGGCAAAATGCCCTGCTTCAGGGAAACTGCTGTTTCCCTGCTTCACCCAGCTCCTGGCATGCTGGAGGAGCCAGGTCAGAACTAAATGAGGGCAGATGCCCTGGCCAGCAGCCAGGCCATTTCCCAGGAGGACTGGGCATCTGTGTCTGCTGCATTTCTCTTTGGTATATACCGTACTGCTTCTTTTGCCTCTGCGCTGCAAACCTGCAGTGCGGTGCATGCTTTAATATACTGGGTGTTTGGTTTGTGGTGCTGCAAAGAAATCTGCAGCACCACAAACCACATGTGCCTACACATCTGGATCCAGCCTTGGTTGGGTATTCAGGGAGCAGTATGCTTTTCCATACCATCATAAGGCACCTATGGAAGAGTCATCATTTGGATATATTTACATCCTGAAGAAGAATTATGTATTTGAAAGCTTGTTTAACTTTATCCCAACTATACAGTTGGTCCAATAAAAGATATCACGCCAAAAAATCTTGGCCTCTAATTCATTAGTGTCATGGCTCTGGTGCAAAACACGCAGGTGTAAGCCCACTGTGCTCCTATGAGTCTAGGGACCCCGGCAGAGACCCCAGGACCCCCGATGAGCCCCGGCCTGCCCACAGGTAAGCAGGGGCCCATAGAGGGAGGGACCTAGTCAGCTGGGAGCAGGCTAAGAGGGCCAAGGAGGGTCACGCCCCACCCCAGCTCCTACTTGGCCCAGCACCACAGGGAGCCACGTGACCCAGCTGCAGGCATGCAAGCCAGGTTAGTGGGGAGTTACCCACCTGTTCCTTCCCTCGGTGGAGGGGAAGGACCCCTCTTAGCCTCCTAAAAAACAGCAAGGCATCGGCCGGCTGTTCTGCACTTGCGTACAGTTTAAAAAGAGCCTAGCAACGGCAGAAGCGGGCTAGGAGGGCTGAGGAGGGTCACGCCCTGCCCCACCCCACCAGGGAGCCACACGACTGGAGCCTCGCCAACAAGCCACAAAAACAGGCATGCTCCTGGGCTCAGCGTGCAAGCTGGTAGAGGAGTTAGCACAGAAGGGTGCACGGGAGGGCCTGAGGCCCTGCCTCTGAGCCCCTAGAGTAGACAGTCTCAGCTGTAGCCAGCCCACCAGCAGTATGACATGGATGGGCACATGCCACACCTCGAGGGCTACCCCCTCTGGCACCTCAGAGGCCTCCACACAGACGGAGACTCTGGCTCTCAGCTGCAGGGGCTGCCTGTCACTTTTTCAGGCTCTGGGGTCCAGGAGCATGGCCACCTCCCCTTGTGAGGTCTGCTCCCTACTGGGGTCTCTGGCATGCCAGCTGGAGGAGCCAGTCAAGAGACTGCATGCCATTAGGAACTATGAGTAGGAGATCAACTCCTACTGCCAAGCCCTTCTCCCTCCAGAAGTGGAGGTAGATCACGGTCTCCTTCCAGGACAAGGGAAGACTTGGGGACCTCCCATTCTGTCCAGCCCAGGGGTTGGACCAAGGTGGCCAAGGGCCCCAAGGCCCGGCACACCTGCCCTGCTGGAGCTCAGCAATAGGTATGAACCTCTTGCAGCCCTAGCAGAGCCTGCTGAGTTACCAGCTCCCACAGGCAACATAAGCTGTACTGTAGCTACCACCCCCACTCTCCCCAAGACAAAACGCAAAGTGTTTGTCACGGGAGACTACATCCTGAGGGGCACTGAGGAGGTAATCTGCTGCCCTGATCCTTTAGCCTGAGAAGTTTGCTGCTTCCTGGGAGCCCATATCCGAGACATTGTGGAGAAGATCTCAAAGCTCCTCCAGCTCACTGACCACTATCCCATGCTCCTCATCCATGTGAGCACCAATGACACAGCTCGGAGCACTCCCAGCTGGGTCATGAGGTGCTACAGGGATTTGGGAGCAGTGATAAAGGGTCTGGAGGTGTAGGTGGTATTTTCTTTGATCCTCCCAGTCTCAGGCTACGGGGTGAGGAGGAAGAGGAGGATCCAGGTAGTTAACCAAAGACTGCAGTGCTGGTGTCATTGGGAAGACTTTGGCTTCCATGACCACAGCCTGCTCTTTGGTGAGAGAGGCATTGAACTGCTGGGAAGGGATGCCCTCTACCTCTCTCCATTGGGAAGGAGACTCTTCCCAGCCAGACTGGCTGACATGCTCCACCAGGCTTTAAACTAAGCCTTCCAAGAGATGGGGGACTACCATCACTGCTGGCCTGCTGAGCAACCCTTGCAAAGCCAACAGACCAAAGTACTTAAGGGAGCCCACCGCTGCCCCAGCCCTGGAACAAACTGTAGGCAAGGCAAGGGCCCCCAAGGGGACACTTGCGTGTCTATACACTAATGCCAGGATCTTGGGGAACAAACAGGAGGAACTTGTCCTCCTGTTAAATGCAAATAACTATGATGTCATAAGGATAACGGAGGCCTGGTGGGACTCTACCCATGACTGGGCCACAGGTATAGATGGCTATACTCTGTACAGGAGGGATCAGATGGACAAAAGGCTCAGGGGCATATCTCTCTCTGTCAAGGAAAGCTACGCATCCCTGCAAGCTGACATTGGTACGTATGGTGGACTTGAGACCCTTTGGGTTAAAATCTATGGAGAACACAGAACAGGGAATACTGTGGTGGGAGTCTACTACAGACCTCCTTCCCAGGGTCAAGATCTTGACCAGGACTTTGCAAGGGAATAGGCTGAGGCCATGTACTCCCAGTGTATGGTTGTCATGAGAGACTAACTACGCAAACATCTCATGGGAGGAGCACTCAGCCAAATCCGAGTGGGCGCAAAGCTTTCTCTCATGCATGGAAGACCTCTATCTGATGCAGGAAGTCTATAGGCTAATGGGAGGTAAAGCACTGTTCAACCTGGTACTAGCAACCAGGGATGACCTTATCAGTGACCTAATGATTGAAGAGAAGCTGGGTGACAGTGACCACAAGCTGATGACCTTGATCATCTGCCGTAAAGCTGGCAAGTCAGTAATACAGAAGTTCTCGACTTCAGGAAATCGGACTTTGACAAGCTCAGGAGGCTTGTCAGTGAGTCCCTAAAGGGCCACAACCAAAAGGGAAGGGGAGTTCAGGATGAGTGGTTGCTCCTCAAGGGAGTGATCCTAGATCTCGGAGGAAAGGCAGCAAAAGGGCATAGCAACCCCCTTGACTGTGCAGGGAACTAGTGGACCTCTTGCATCTTAAAAGGAAGACCTACAAAGGATGAAGGACTAGATCCACCTTCAAGGAAGAATACTCTGGTCTGGTCTGGTCTGGCAGAGAGCAAGCCAGGAAAGCCAAGGCTGCCATTGAACTCCAGCTAGCTGGAAATAGCAAGGACAATAAAAAAATCCTTTTTTAGATATGTAGGGAGCTGGAGAAAAAGAAAGGGCAACATTGGATCCCTGCTAAACCAGATGGGACAACTGAGAACCAATGTCCAGGAAAAAGCAAACTTGCTAAATGGGTACTTTGCATCAGTTTTTCACCAGTCCTATGGGACAACCCTGCCCACTGAGGGACAGGGGGGCCTGGATGAGGGAGATTCCTTACCATCCATCAAAGATGACCTTATGAAGGAACACCTTGACAGGCTGGATACATTCAAGTCAGTCAGCCCTGATGGTTTATACCCACGGGTACTCAAAGAGCTGGCAGACATTATAGCTCAGCCCCTGGCACGGATCTTTGAGAACTTCTGATGCTCTGGTGAAGTGCCCTAAGATTGGAAGAAGGCCAATGTGGTGCCTATCTTCAAAAAAGGGAGGAAAGTGGATCCAGCAAACTACAGACCCTTCAGCCTAACCTCTATCCTGGGGAAAGTCTTGGAAAAGATTATCAAAGAGGCCATCCAGGCTATACAGGCTAGCTGATGGCAATATCCTGAGGGATACCCAGCACGGGTTTGTTGGGTATGACCAATCTCATTTCCTTTTATGACTAGGTGACCTATCACTTGGTCAAGGGGGAAGAGATTGATGTCATGTGTCTTGACTTTAAAAAAGCCTTTGATCTGGTATCCCATGATCACATCTTGGCAAAACTGGCCAATTGCGGCCTGGCCTCAACACGATCTGCTGGCTGAGGAATTGGCTCCGTGGCAGGGTGATGGTTGACAGAAGTCAATCATTGTGGTGCCCTGTGACCAGTGGGGTCCCTCAGGGCTCTGTCCTAGTGCCTTTACTTTTTAACATCCTCGTCAATGATATAGACATTGGTGTCAGAAGCGGGCTGGCCAAGTTCACCAATGATACCAAACTCTGGGGTAAAGCATCCACACCTGAGGACAGGATGGTGATCTAGGCAGATCTTGACAGGCCCATGAAATGGGGGAATGATATCCTGATGGTGTTTAACACCAAAAAATGCAAGGTTCTCCACCTTGGGAGAAAAAACCTGCAGCATGCTTAGAGCTACACTGGTTAGCATTACAGATGAAAGGGACTTGGGCGTCATCATTGACCACAAGATGAGTATGTGCCTTCAGTGTGATGCTGTGGCTACTAAAGTGAGCAAAACACTGGCTTGCATCCATAGATGCTTCTTAAGCAAATCCTGGGACATCATTCTCCCGCTGTACTTGGCCTTGGTGAGGCCGCAGCTGGAGTACCGCGTCCAGTTTTGGGCTCCACAATTCAAAAAGGATGTTGAGAAGCTTGAGAGAGTGCAGAGGAGAGCCATGTGCATGATCAGAGATCAGGATAACAGACCTTTTGATGAGAGGCTGAGAGTCATGGGACTCTTCAGCCTGGAAAAGCTCAGGCTCAGAGGCGATCTAGTGGCCACCTGTAAGTTTATTAGGGGTGTTCACCAGGATCTGGGGGAACATCTGTTTACCAGAACTCCCCAAGGAATGTCAAGATCAAATGGTCACAAACTCCTCTGTGACTGTTTCAGGCTGGACATAAGGAAGAACTTCTTTATTGTCTGAACTCCCAAGGTTTGGAATAGACTGCCACTGGAGGCGGTTCAAGCACCCACTTTGAACACCTTTAAGAGACATTTGGATGTTTATCTTGCTGGGAATCTATGATCCCTGCTGACTTCCTGCCCCTGTGCAGGGGGCTGGACTCGATCCTCCAGGGTCCCTTCCAGCCCTAATGTCTATGAAATCTATATAGGGAAGGATTTTTTGGGTTGACATTGCTTATTAGCCAATTGCAGTTTGGATAAAGTTAGACAAACTTTTGAATGTAAAGCATTCTTCTTCAGGTTCCTCCTAAAGATAAATAGATAAAGCCATCTGATAATAGAGCACTCTGAGCTGTTTTATAGAAGTTGGAGTCTGACCCAAGTCAGGCCCCATTATGTGCCCCAAGGAGCTTCTGCTGTAAATTAGTGTAATTAGAAATTGAAAAACAATTCATAGTAATGTCATCATTTCTTTAACCTGGGGGAAATTAATGAAATGTTTGGTGCTTTTCCAAGTAGCTTAAATCTCTTTTAGTTTTCAGAATATTTGACAAGTTTTAACCTTTTCTGATCCTTCATAAAATACTTGGAAGTAGCTATACTTGAAGTAACAGTGATTGTTTCAAATGGATTTTTTGACCTCCTGATGTTATGCTTCAGCCCAAGTCTGAATTTGTTGCCCGGCATGCATGAGCCAATATATGAATGCCAGTTGGAAGTTTGAAAGAAAAAAAGTTTTTATTGC
>JAGPOW010001338.1:46086904-46099594 GCA_030014935.1 Caiman crocodilus
CAACCTTCCAGTCTCCCTGTGTATTCTGTCTTGGGAGGATGGCTCGAGGCCATTTATTAGGCCTTCAAAGAAATGGCTCGGGGTTATTCACAACACTGAAGAAGAATGCTTTGCATTTTAAAGCTTGTCTGACTTTATCCCAGCTATACATTTGGTCTAATAGAAGAAATCTACCCCAAAAATCTTTATCTCTGCCTATTGCATTTTTCCTGCACCATCATGGCTACAGCATCACTCTAATACTACCACACACACACACACCCACCCACCCACCCCTTAACTATTTTAGTTCCCTGGGTTTTTTTCTTTCTTTTTTAAACAAACACTAGGCTGCATTTATTATGTACCAAAAAAGCCATCTAAAATAACCATTGCTACTGGAAGTGTAGACATTTTCAATTACTTCATGAGGGAACAGCTGAGGTTAATACTTTAATATTTTAAAATCTAAAAGATAACTAAGCTACTTGGAAAAAACACCAAACATATATTTAAATTTTTCTCAGGTTAAAGAAATGATGACATTACTATGAATACTTTTTGCTCCTCATTGGGTACTTCTACACATGTGCGTTTACTATGTAGTAACCAAAATTATGGCACAGTGTGGGCGTGTGTCTACACATGCACACCCAGACTGCACAGTAAATATCATGACTTACACTGACTTGAGCGTAAATTTTATACCTGCATCATGCAGATATCAAATTTATGCCTGATTAGTTATTGCATAGTAACACTATGTGTGTGGGCTGATTTGGGACTAACTACTTCCAAGTCAGTCCACACACAGTGTTAATGTGTTTTAATGTCTGCATGTGTAGATGCCAGCCTGTTCCCACTTACTGCACAGTAACTTACTGCACAATAAATTTAAGATGGCATAAATGCATGTGTAGACACACCCATCAATTCAGAAACCAAATTTTCAGTTTCTAATTAGATTAATTTACAATAGAAGCTCCACAGGGCAAATAATGGGACCTTACTTGGCTCAGACTCCCACTTCTGTAAAATAGTTCTGAGTACACTATTATCAGATGGCTTTATCTATTCACTTTCAGTTGCCACCATCTGCTACTGGGAATTAATGTATCTTTAAAAACAAATTCATTAAAGACCTATCCCTTTAGTTTTTAAGAATCTCTCCACCTGGTTGGCTGTTGGGTTATCACTGAAAAGACAAAAAGCCTAGCTTTTCTTCTGGTTTTGTCTTGGAGAAAATTAAAATGATAACAGTAACTTCCATGTATGTATATTAGGATTGAACAGTGGGAGGATACACTTTAAGCTGCAAAAGATCTGCATCATAATGCATTGTGTTTGGTTCAAAATCCACAATGACTGAATGTTCCATGTGCAGAGCTATGATGATGGGACTGTAAACTTCTTGCAATCAGAGCTCCAAAAGTCTGGAAAACATTCAGTTTAAAGAAAATGCATTTGCAAGTCTGGTGATATTAAATTACTTGTGTTATTTAATGTGCCAGATATAGACTCAGCAAACTCTGTAAAGAGTGCTTTTACCATGATGTGTGTATTCAGAGAAGTATAGCTATAAATGTCAGAGAGCAATTTATCACCTAGTGGGATTCCATTATTTTATTTTGAAAGAAAAAAATGCATGTTACTTTGATCTATGGCTTGCTTGTTCTTTTGAGCTAAAGAGGATAGACCTGATTAGTAGGGGTGTCTGAAGCTTCAGTCACCGATTTGATTTGGAGAAGATTCAGCCCAATTTGGACGCTGAATCACTGAATCTAAATCAAATTGGAAGACAAATTCCCCCCCTCTGAATTGTTTAGGTGGGAGTAACTATGATTCTCTTAAGGAGATGTCTCCTTTAAGGACAATAGTCTAGTTACACAGTCACAGCAAGTTTGTCCCAGGTACCTCCTTGTGGTTCCCACTGGGTACCGAAGGCACCAGCCTGTTGGTAGCTCAATCCTGGTACAGTGCGGCCATGGTGACTTTCTTGCTGTTGGGCACTTCACAGGCACTTGGCAGCTCCCTGTGCTTCATTGTGACAAACATGATGCCTTTAGAGGGAAGGATGCTAGAGAAATCTAGCCAAAATTGTTTGACGTGCAGTCATCAGATGGCGACCATGATGGTCCATGGCAACAGGTGCTCGGTGGTGAGGGATGGGCCAGTGTGAAGTCGTGTCTGAATGGGTGGGCTTCCAGGAGACACCCATCAACCAGAGGTATGCAGTGCCCCACACGGGGCCGCCTGCAGACCTGGGACTCAGGCTGAGGAGCCCGTTCCCACTCTTGGCAATTCTCCCTCAGATTCTGGTGTGCCTCCTCCTACCAACACCAGCCAGATGGTGCCTTCAGTGGAGGGCCATGGCATCGGTAGTGAGCCCTCCCTGGTGCTGGGTCCTGTGACTGAGGCCACCATCCCAGAGGAGGAAGGGACTAGCGGGAGTGGTGTGCTTCCCTCCACCAGGGTTTTCCTTGTGAGATTGCTTGACCAAAACCCTCCATGCCTGATTTGTGGGGACCATGTGGGTAGACCCTCTGCCTAGCTCTCCACTGTATAAAAGATCACAGTGGAGCAGATATGCAATACCAATATGTTAAATGTGAGTGTATCAGCTAGAATACTGACTGGCTTTCTTGCCTGCATTGTATACCAGCCTCTGGCTTCTTTACTATTCATTCCATCCAGAAGAGCATGCACACACCAACTGCTTCCTTAGCCTAACAAAGGGTTTTTGAACCCCAAAGCTTGCTCAGATATATCTCCCCAACTGTTCAGTTGGTCTAATAAAAGATATCAGAAGTACCCTCAACTGGTCTGTGCTGGGGCCAGGACCCAAAACAGGGGTCAAAGGGCAGGGGCCCATTGCAGGGAATGCCCAGACCAAGAGGCTTGGGATTCCAACTGGCCTGAAAGTGGAGCCAGGGCCTAAGGGGATGCCAAAGGTCCCAGAGGGGGTGAAGGATGCAATCTGTGAGGCATGGGCCACAGCATAAGGGCAGGTACAGAGCTGCAGAATGGATGTCACTCCAAGATACCTAAACGGGCAGCCTCCTTCCTGGGAAACTTCTGAGTCAGTTTTCCATCAAGATGTGGCAGGAAAAATAGAGGGGTGGGCAGCTGGCCCAGAAACTGGTGAGTGGGTGGAGATCTAACTGGCACCAGGAAGGCCTCCTGTTACAGGCTACCATCCCTGCTGCTTTCATCCCACTGTGCCTTAACACACACAAAGTCACACGTCACAAGTTTTGCTTTCAGAGCTTGAGGTGCAGTTTCCAAGAAACCCCTGCACTTATCTCCTTGAAATTTGGTAAGCTTCATGCCCTCAGAAGGAGCTATGATCCATGCTGTTTTCATCCAAATCTGCCAAAAAATGACAAAATTATAGGCATTTCAGTGATTCCCCATTATAGTCTATGACAAATCACCAGATCTCTCTGAATCAGTGCTGAATTTTTCAAAGCCAATTCAGCCTAATTGATTCAGGACAGCAATCTGATTCTTTGGATTGAATCACCATCCTCCAAATGAGCTGAATCCAAATCCAAATCGAATATTTCCTTATTCATGCAGGTCTACTTATTAGCAAGAGACTTTTAAGGAAAAGCTATGGTACCGCAGGTTTCCCTGTATAGTACGGACTTCACTGTTCCCTTTGCATCAGCCCTGAACTAGCAGGCTGGTATAGTATTAAAGCAAAGATTTTCTAACTTTTTTTAGTTTGGACCACATTTTAAGGGATTTTTCTCATTTCCCTGACATGATCGTATGGATCATTTCTCTTCTCATTCACAATCACAGTCCATTTGCAGTTTCCTGGGAACATTTCTCCTTCCAACTACATAATATCCTTGTGGCAACTATAACAATTGGTTACATGAAAGAAAAATTATGAAAAAAAATATGATTTTTAGCTCTCCTTAGACTCCTTTGAAAAATTATTATGCTTCTTATTTTGGTTTGTCATTTTATTTAATTTCCTCTCACATCTCTTTTTATTTTTCTGAGCTGAATTTTTCTGAGCAGGGAGTTCTCTGTAGGTCACCAGCAAGAAAGCTGACCACAGGTTAAAAATCTCCTTGTTGGAAGGCTAGTAAATTGTTAATTGTTCACTAATAAAGGTTCTGTCTTTTGAATATGTTGTATAATCAAGGTCTCAGATGTTTTGATTAGTAAAGAGTTAATGGCTCTGTCTGCAATTTTTTTGTGAATATTTTTTTCTGTCTTGGTTAAACTGTAATTTGGATAATTACATTCTGCCTACTTTAATTCTTACTGCAGTTTCATTTGGGTCTAACCCCAAATTTGTCATTTAAATTGCTAATTCAAACAGGATTTGTGCATTCCATGAAGTAGCAACTTTTGAAAATTTGGCCCACAGTACTCCTCTCTCATTCTTAACTAGGGTTTTATAGAATTTTTGTGTAACAGCATATGACTGTCAAGTTTCATCTCAGAGATGGTTGTATTTCAGTGTTGCATGAAGTGATTCTTGTATACAGAAAGACTGTAAAATATTTTGTTTATGAGGAGAAAAGAACAATATAAAACATGACTTTTATTTTTTCATTTTTTGACCATGCCACTTAATTTCTGCATTAGTCTTGGTGTCCTTTAGTTTACCCTAGGCATTGACATTAATCTTGCTGAGAAGCAGTGCATTTTAGCTTGGGCAGGGTGTTATATTAATGTGACTGTGGTATCGACTTGTCAGAGCATGGTACTGCATGTTTCTGTGTAGATATACACTTAGACAGTCGTGTAACTAGAGCCGGGTGACTGGAATAGCTGCCCCAAGTGCTGACTTGCATAGGAAAAAATGGCTGCTGTTGTACAGTTGTACCAGCAGTGGTGGAAGCTGGAAGTTGCTACTGGCCCTGTGTGTTGTAGCTGCCCTGAGTACACAGCTGTATCATTACATCTCTGACACTTAGGGATAAATTCTCCTCTCCCCTTGAGGCATGACAGGGAATCATCAACTGGAATATGGGGTAGGAAGGAACAGGGAGGAAGAAGCTCATCACTAACCCAATTGTAGGCCCAGAACTCACCACTAAGCCAGCTGTAGTTCTAAAATTACAAACTCAGTGGAGTGCTTTATCTTCTTGGGGGAAAGGAAGCCCTGATGGCTCTTCTTAACCTTCTAACCGTGTCTCCATTTGTACGTGGGTTTGTCTCTGCAGAACCCCACAAAGGTTTAGCAGCCACTGAAGGGTTGTTGGTTTGTGAGCAGGACATAAGAACCGTATTTGGGCTCTCAGTATTTCACCCACCTCTCCCATTTCAGCCACCTGCTACTGTTATGACCAGAGGTGCGGGTAGCCAAGATTTGCCTCTAAACTAGTAAACTAAACTAGAGATCTTTAAAAAAAATCTTTAGTCCACATCGTGAACTAATATATTTTATCCTAACTGCCTTCATCAAGAAGGATCTACAAAATCATATGAGGCAGCTTAACATGGCTCTATGGTTTTTGATGGAAAAACAAATGCATTATTTAAAGGGAAAACAGTGCCTGTCTCGTTATCATTGTATTCCCATCTTGTTTGTTGCAGATTGTGTCACACTCTTAAAATCATTTCAACCTGCAGCTTCTGGAAACTCTCTCTCTCTTCTACATTAGAAGGTAATATGCCAAAGACAGAGCTGTGTTTTGCTATATTTTTCAGTCCTATTATTAACTGATTGTGTGTACTAATAATATATGAAGACTTCTGTGCTCCAGATAACTGTTAATATGCTTGGTACTTGTGTAATAATTTATTTATAGTTTTCTTAAATCTTTGATAAATATAGCAAGTCAAATTCACCCCAGTATAACTGCATTGATTGCAGTGAGTATAAATCTTAATCATGAAATGTTCACTGTACACAGAGGAGAGAAACAGTATAGGCATCAGGGCTGGAGAAGAACAATTATTGCACAAACACTCTGTATTTGCCATCAAATACATAAATAGCTCCCCTTTACACATTTAAAAAAAATTCATTTTGGGCCATTATGAAACCATCCATACTAAGCTACCTTTTGGAGGAATAATATGCTGTCAATCTAAAATGTCTGCTTCTGATCTCAAGTATGAGTAACTGTTTTAATCAAAGAAAACAACCAGGCATTTGGGTATAAGCTAGGTAAGTCTTCTGCCTTCCAGGGCTGTTTTTTCCCCCATCCTCCCCACACATTTTACTTCCTGCTGGCTGTATTATTTTTGGCTCTTTTCCTCTGAAGCTGCTATCTCAGCACTGCACTGCAGATCAGCCAGATGGCATATTTCTCTTCTGCTTCAAATGTGTCACCTTGGAGCCACTCCCAGTTTCCATCAGTGTGAGGAGGGAATAGTGGGCCATTCCTTGAGTGAACTGTGGGAATTTTAGTACAATTAAAATGAGTCCCCTTAAAAAAACAGTCATTTTTTCCAGTCAAGCTGACTGTGGAACATGATGCATTAGAGATGGGGAGGAACATAATGAATTTAGTGCCTAACAGAGCAATTCGTCAGGCTTTGCCTAACATTCTTGATTTAATGAAAGACTTAACATTTTTAGGACAGTTAGAATCAGGGGCTGAAGCAATTGATTTCCTAAGTTATTTTATAGATGAATGTTTTTCGCCTTCTGCAGTCTCATGCACATGTGAACTTTCAACTCTGGAAGAGAAAATATTTATTTTAGTAGTGACTTTAATCAATAATCAATCCTTTCAGTAGCTTCCCATTTGTCCAGCATCGTGTCTGTACTTACATTTCATTATGTTGATTTCAGTGCTTGCAGGTGTTTGGAATTTAAAAGCCTCTTTTAAAACTTGATTTGTAAATATATTCTCTGTGTATGAATTACTGTTTCATATCAGAGATTTGGGGAAAAGGTACTGGATCCTGGAGGTGTTAGAAGCATACTGACTAAAAACATCAGCATGGCAAATAAAAAAATAAAAGGCTTTCAAATAAATTGCAACAGAGCTTGGAAATTAATTTTTAAACTAAAACCAAATGATCATACATGCTTACCACCTGCTTGGTTTTCAGTTCAGGCCTGATTCCTCTAGTATCCAAGCCAAAGTTTCCTTGGAGGGTTTTACCACTGAAAGTATTGCTTATGCCATTTCACTCAGCTTCTTTTCCTGGTTTACACTGTTGATCAATATGTCTGTGCACTTGAAGCAGGCAGGCTTAGCACCAGGCAGAACCTGATAGTTTAATGCTCTTCAAAGAAGTTAAAAAATAGAAAAACCACATGTAAGCAGGAAAAAAGGCGGAGGAGATGCACAGGCAAGTTTAATACAACTTTTTTAAGAGAGAGGGTTTTTTTTGGGGGGGTGGGTGGGAAAGAGGAGGGTAATTTCCTAAGTTTTTAAGACCTAGGAATGAGAAGCCAGCAATTCCACCACATGAAATTGTGCTGACTGCCATGTGGGTGGTAGTGCTCATCTGTGGTACAGGAATATTCAGATCCATGGCACAGACCTCGGTCACTAGAGCTACTTGAGTATCTGAGAGTACCAATAGGTGCTCTTCCTTCTGGATATAGGAAGGAGATAATTTTTTTCTAGTGAGGTTTACAGCTATATGCTGACAGAAGAAGAGTGATGACTCTAAGAAACCTTACACTTCATCCCAGGCTATGGAAGCTAGTAATCTTTTGATCCTGTCCCACCAGATGCAACTCCTCTAACCTCCATTCTGGCCCTATTCCAATTCTTTCTCTTGTCCACAGCATCTTGTCCAGTCTTTCTCCCTCCCAGCTTCTTGTTCCAGCGTCCATTCCCAGACACACACAGTGCCAGCCCCACTCATATGATCTGTTGCTGCCCTCTAGCCACCAGCTTTCTCACCACACTTTTATTAGACCAACTGAGTAGTTGGAAAAAAAGTTTTTAGCAAGCTTTCAGGTGCAATTGCCTTTCTTCAAGCAGAGGAAATCTTTGCTGTTCCTTGGAGTCTCAGAACAGCAGAAATTTTCTATGTCTGAAGGTCAATTGCGCCTGAAAGCTAAGAACCCCCCCTCCACCCAACTACTCAATTGGTCTAATAAAATATATTGGATTTACCCAAAGAACCTACCTGCCTATGTCCTTAGACAAATATGTCTACAACCAAAAACCTCCTGACTTTAACACTTGCTCCTTCACTTCCCACTTTAGCGCATCTGAGTTTCTTCAGTGAGTTCCTGATCCCTGTCTCTTTGACAATTCAGTTCTATTATTTCTTCCATTCTCCAACTTTTAGTCTCAGCCTTCTCCTTTGTCTCCTTGTTCTAGCATGTGTCCCCTTTTTATACCTCCAGGCTCACCTCTTTACTATTCTATAACCTGGTCAAACTATTCTCTCCTCTTCTTTAAGTTTTCAGGGACCAAAAGAGACAATACTATGGCTGTCAGTTGCAGTGTCTGATACCACAGTAAAACCTTGAAGCTTGGAGGAACAAACGGATCAAACTTAGCTATAGATAACTTCAACAAATTTAGCATATTTCTATTGAACACGAAACAAGAGAAATATTTTATTGGCCTGTAACTTGTCCCAAATTCGGTTATTTTTACAGACAGGGAAATAGGAGTATTGAAGCAGCTCACCTGTCAAATTTCAAGACATTGCTTGAACGCATGGAAGCTCTACAGCTTCTCAACGAAATTGTTGCAATTAAAAAAAAAAACAACAAAAGAACACACACAGGCAAAATGGAGTATTTCTCCCCAAATCTTGTTTTGAATACAGTATTTTTACTTAAATAAAATCAGCCTGAGTCAGATAACTTGCTTGGAAATGTTCATCCAAATGGTTAAAACTAGACCAACTTATAAATAGGGTCTTATAGTAGGAGCAGTCAGACAGTTAAGTGTGGATGATACTACCAGCTTCACTTGTATACTTGTCCTTCTTATTCTTAATTATTTAAGCAATGTATGCTCAGACATACAGGATATTTTGACATACTGGTTCAGTCTTTCTCCATAAATTGCCTACAGCTGTCCTTATGTTTTCAAATTCTATAATCATTCTAACAAATATGAGTCTGGAGTATAGTGAACACATTAATATTATTAAATACTTGTCTATAAATCATGGGGATTATTTGGATTTATATACTATTCTATAGTAAATGGATAACAATAATACATTAACAATTGGCAAGGTATAGCTGTTCATTTTTATATTTTCTGTTGTTTATTTTCTTCATGGGGATAAGACAGGTAATTGATTCAGGTTTTTTTTTTAAATAATTAACAAGCATACTGGGTGAAATTCAGAGTTCTCAGAAGAAGCTACATACATTTTTTTTAGTAAGTCAGCATAAATCAGTGTATCCAAGTATAAACACTGAATGCTGAGGAAAGCATGACTGTAGAAAGAAAAGTAATCACTAGGAGAATGCAAGTAGGCAAAATATATACAGGATCTGCACTGCCTTACACTATAGCAAATACTTGTCTTCTAAATGTAAGGCACCCAGGGATGTGCATGGAAGTGCAATTAATTGAAAGGAAGAAAAATCACTTCAGGTCAGACTGAATTAAAAGAATTTGTGCATTTTCCTGATAATGAAATCTCAACCCAAAACATTTCATTTTCAACATTTGATTCAAATTAAAACATTTCCAAATGCATTTGTTCTTGACATATTGTTTCCGAATAAAATAAAAACCAACCCATCTGGTGAAAAATTTGAAACAAAGGGTATCTATACATGTGCTAGATGTCTGGTCTGATGCATGCTAATTAGCACGTGTTAGAGTAGACTTGATTAATTGAGTCTGCTGGAGCATTCTAATTAAAACACTCCAGCAACCGCTGTGTCTCGTCTATTCAGCATCCTCATGCTTCAAAATGGCGATGGGGGTGCTTGAACTATAGCTTGTCAAATGAGCTACAGCAAGTTTCCACGTGGCAGCCTCCCTGCCTGGAACGCCACTTATCCATCCCTTTACAAGAAAGATTCAACAATGACTAGCTCTGTTTCCACGGGTTTCTCGTGCAATACTGCATCCTATTTATAGCCCAACTTAAGCCCTACTTCCAAGTCTTGGCAAGGGTAAGCCTAGTAATTAGTTTCCTAATAGGAGATGCTTTGAAGTGGTTCACAGTTTTGGTGGAGCGCAATAGTTCAGTCCTCCAAGATTGGAGAGCATTCTTCAAGGACTTCGTGGTCATGTTTGGAGACTCTCACCTAGCCTGGATTGAGAAAGTTGTGCTGCGGTTCCTACAGCAGGGGGAAGATTCTGCTCTGACTTATGCTTCCCTCTTCTGCTGCTGTGCAGCAGACACCTAGCAGAATGAGGTGGCCTAACTCCATTATTTCCAGGTGGGGGTCTATGGGAGGAAATCAAGGGTGAACTGATTCAGGTGAAAAAACCCTCAGAATTTGATACATTCATAGACATGGCTGTCCAGACTTCCATCTCTGGGAATGCAGAGAGGAAAAGAAAGTGACTCTTTTCCCCCTCCAGGGCCTCACCTTGCTATGGTTGCTCCCAACCCCATGCCAGTGGCCAGGGGCTCTGGCACCCCACCAGAAGAATGGGAACACCACTAGCAGCCAGAGTGGTGCTGCAGTGTCCTGGCCTCCACCATGCGCATTCCATGTGCCCCCAGAGAAGGGGCAAAAGTAAACAAGTGATCCTGGGCCTGGTAAAGCAGACCACCTCAGGATCATCCAAAGTCTCCAAGGCATCCACAGTCCATGAAGTCTGTGGCATACACAGCCCACAGAATCCCTAATTGCTGTTATCTACCCATCTCTGAATCCCAGGACAGAATCACTCATTCCTTATGCTGACTACCTTATTGGCATTTGGAGCTGTGAGTAATTTTGTAAACAAGACCATGGCATGAGGACTTCAAATCTCTCTAAGGCAGTGATGCAAACCCAAAACCATAGACAACATGGCTAGGGACAGAAGTTACACATAAACTGGTTTAAGTGATCAGAAACTAGTTTAAATCTGTAACAGAACAGAAATTCAGTGTACATAAGCCAGTTTCAAAATGGCTGAAACTACTTTAAGATAAGCCTGGCTGAATGTATATCAGACTCAAATGATTTAGGTCAAACTGGTTTATGGAACTTCTGTCCCACATCCCTTCCTGGTTCAAGTTAAATCACAGTCCCCCAGATCCCAGGGTCTTTTGAGCAGACAGCACAGTCCAGCTCAGGGCTCCAAACAGAGCAGGGTTGGCCTCACCCCTCTGCTTTCTAGCCAGAGCAGCAAGGACTGGCTGGCTGACGAGGGAATGGGGCTGGGAAACAGCCTGGTCTGCCTAATGGGGTGAAGCATGCCCTGCCAGACTTCTTGGACCCCTTGTCCAGCTCCCAGTGCTGTTGGGGTGAGCCTATGCCATGCACATTGCTACAGGAGCTGGGTCTGGCCTGGGCACTGCTCTCCAGTGGGAAGGGGCCGCCAGGCAGGAGCTGCTCCCCCAGCTGCATGTTTGGCTTGTGGGATGTATTTATGCTATGCTGGAGCCTGAACTCTCTGTCTTCTGCGAGTACTTAGATGAGAACCTGGACTGGGGCTTTATACACACACATCCACTTCATCTGTGGGAGCTCCTGTCCTATTTGTTAACAGAAGGATGAGAGTCTCCATCTATGTGTTGATTATTGGGCTCAACTCAAAATGTCTCATATCTACACCAAATTTGATCTCTGGGGAGCCTGTAACCTGATGTAAATCTGTTCTGGGGATGAATGAAAGATCACTTTTTGAATGTTATATGGGCATTTTGAAAACATTGTCTTGCCCTTCAGACTCATGAACACCCTAGCTGCTTTCCAACATCTTATCAAAAACATGCAATGAAATTTACTGGACAAATTTGTAATTGCCTATCTGGATGACATCCTGACTTTCTTGGGAAAACCTAGTCAACATGCAAGGCATATCTGAATAGTACCGAAAAGACTGTCAATATGGCCAGTTTGCCAAATTAGAGAAATATGCATTTGACTAAACAAAGATCAAAGTTCTTGGATTTGTTCCATCTCCTGAAGGCCTGAAAATGGACCCCAAGGGAGTCTCAGGCTATCTCAGGCTATGAATAGAAAAACCCCTGGAATGTCAAGAAGCTCCAGAGATCCCCAGGATTTGTGAATCTGTATTGTAGATTCATTGCAAACTTTGCCTAGGCAGTAAGTCTCCCATGACACTACTGCAGAAGTAGGTTCAGTTCTACGGGTCCAAGGAGGCCCTGCAAGCATTTGGTGTTACCAAATTTGCTCATTACTTTGGGCTGTGCTCATTTATTAGGGATAGTTTCTAGGGTCTTGGTGATTCTGTCAATGTATTGCTCGTGTTACTATACGGAGCTATATCTCTCCCTTCTGCAAGCCCTCACCCACAATGGAGCTATCTTGTAGGACTCAATCTCAATGCTCAATGGGACTGGGTTCCTCCGGTCACCAAACCAGTCATACACACAAATACACATAAATTAATTTGACACACCTGACCTGGCCAGGCTGACAGCCTCATATGCCAAGAATCAGTTAATAAAAGCAACAATAAAATGTGATCAGATACAAGCACACAGGTGAACAAAATCCCTCTGAATCCGGCTGGGTGTCCAGCTGACTCCCTCATGGACCAGCATTCAGTTCATAGGGCACGACTGAGTCAAACTGGGTCAATCAGCCTGTACAAGCTGATCCCCTTATATGTTTCAAACTCAGCACATCCCAATCTTTGGCCTCTTGATGAGCAGACCCCA
>JAGPOW010001338.1:46099694-46139468 GCA_030014935.1 Caiman crocodilus
TCTCAGGAAACTGATTGATAACCAGGAAACACATAAGATTAGGAAGTAACCAAATACTTGGGAGCCAGCTTGAGATTCCTATGGATGGCAGATACACTGATGGGATATCTCATGGTTTCTTCAGAAACAATAGATAGCTTGCAGCATCAGGATTTTGGATTTTTACGTTGTGCACAAGCCTCAGCTTAGCATGAATTTTCCAGATCTTACTATAGTCTTTTAACAGACTTAAGACAATTATTGGGGTGCTCATAACCTTTAGTGGAGGACTCCCACCAGTCGTCTCGGGAAAGGTATGACAACACCTGTGATTAGGGTTCCAACAGGCAGGACGTTGTGATGAACCCTTAACCATTGTTCAAATGTTGCCCATACCCCCTCTGACTCGGTCTCTTGCCTCAGCATTCCCTAACCCGGCAACCGAGTTTTTAGTCAATCAAGTTTAAATAGGCCTCCCCTAGTAGGACCGGGGAATTTACGGCCTGAGATGCCTATTAAACTTAGAGGTGTGTGTGTGTGTCTGGGGTGGGGAAGCCTTTAGCAAATCCAGATTAGAACTGGTCTGATAAATGCTGAGCTGTGTGTGTGTGAACATGGATTGATTAACATTTGAAGCACAGATTCCCCATCATGCAGTGCTCCCCTGTTTCTCTGGTCCCAGAATTCACCGCAGTCTCTGTTTCAAGCTTTCTGTTCTCCATCTCTCATGTAAATGAATGGTCATCTGGTTCCATCTTAGATATAAATGAGACCTAGGGCAATTGGTTCACTCTTGTCACTCTTATCTTGAGAGTCTTAGGTGCATCTCTCCCTGCATCTTAATCAGTTTTGTTTAGGTAGAGGAGGGGAGGGAGTGGGGTGAGTTCTTTGTGAGTCAGACAGACTGCATCCTGTACCAGGGTTGCCCCAGAATACACAGCTGAGACATAACATTGGACCCATGGAACAGGCCATCACTTCTGCCCCTGTCATCAGCAATCCCTTACATTTGAGGATGACTGCCTTCAATGACTGCTTTTTTTGTGGGTCCAAAATGGATGACGAGGCCAATCCAGGATCAACAGATTGTTGCAAATAGGGCATGTGCATCTGCATGGGGTAGGTGGCTCTGGGTTCTTGATTAGGTCAGCAACACGCTGTTTCTGTTGTTCCCACTTTTCAGTCTCCTGTCTTCTTTTGTCACCCTGCTGGCCCTGTGTTCACCTGTCCAGACTCTGCCCTTCCATTTGTAGTAGAAATAGATGCTTTGAACATTTAACAGTGCAGTGCTTTCCTAACTGCAGGGCTCCCAACAGACCCTACACCTCTGCACTTTCTTTCCCAGAGATAGTACCTCAACAGAACATCATTATGAGATCCTGGATTGGGAACTCCTGGTTATCCATGTGGACTTCAGCAAATGGTTGCAATACTTTGAAGGAGTTTGATATGAAATACAGGTCCTAATAGACCACATGAATCTAAAATACTTCATCAAGGTGAAAGCTTTCAATCTGAAGTAGCTGTTCTGTATGCTCTTCTTCTCCTGTTTTGATTTCCAAACAACATACCAACCCAGGTCCAGAAACAGAAAAACAGACACTATCCCAAAAGATGAAATATGATGCTGATCACAGGCAGGTGTCAATTGAACACAAACCTATTCTTAAGCTGCAGAATGTTACCAGCAACATGTTATCTATGGACTTGAAGACCCTGCTTCAAGCTGCCATCTAAGAAGAAATTCCCTCTGAGAAGTCTGCTTTCTCTTGACAGCCCCACTGCTGCATAGCTTGGGGCTCAGTTTCCCAGACAGATCTCTGGCTTTGGACCTCCTGGTTTCTCTGACCCCAAGGTGATCTCCAGACCTCACTGCCTATGGTCCAGCATGACAGTGTGGGGCCAGAAGGGCTGAGTTGCAGTGTATGTGGCTGGAAGAGGAGAGAGCTGGGCTGCTCACTGCTGTGTGTGTGGCAAAGGGTGGAGGGGAGTTAGACAGCCTGGCTCCCCACCTGTTTCAGCTGCCTGTGGTACAGAGGCAGCTCTGTACCAGAGGCAGATGAGCAGCCCTTCAACCTCACTGCCATGTACACAGCAGAGGCAGCTTGGCACCCTCCACCCCCAGCCCTGCAGGCTGGCCTCCCCCACCAGCACATCTCTCCCTGCCGCAGGACCCCAAACCCATCTGCATGCACGGCCCACTTATAGTGCAGTCAGGCTGTGCATGCTGCTCACACACTCCAGTCTCTTCCCAGCGGCTGCGGCAGGAGGAGAATGGCAGATGGGCAGAAGCCTGAGGGCTGCATACTAACCCTTTGCAGGCTCATGCAGCTGGTGGGCCACCAGCTGGATGGCCCAGTTGTAGGGAATATATTCTGCCCTCCAAAAGATATGAAAATATTCTCTCTCCTCCAGGTGCTTTGTAACCATCACCACAACAACAAAAGAAAGAAAAGACTTTGAAAACTATCCAAATTGTTCTGCTGCTATGGAAACTAAATGAAGTTCGACCACATTAGCATGTACTGATGTGTGAAAGATCATTATGAAACCCTAGTAAGGCTTATCTTCTTGTCATAATGAAGTGTTTTATATAACATCTCTTGAATTGATGCAAAAGTATTTGATGATGATATCATTGTAGAATGTAATCTATTCTACGATGATAATGCTTTTATTATAGGATTTTAACTTGGGTTACTCAGGCTAGCAAGTCCTGTGGCCTGAGCAGTAAAGTATCTGAATTGGAAATTGTGTGTGTTGCTGTATAATAGAAAAATGGATATAAGGAATACCCTTACACCTATATTAATGCTTTCCTCAGCTGAAGTACAAATGTATCTCACTCCTTCTCTGATAGCAACAGAAAAATATATTAGCTCTTTTAGCTCCAGTCATCTTTGTTTTCCCCCATGTACACTCATCCCTCAAAACTACTCAGTACACTTCTCTTACAGTACACAGAGGATCGACTAATTAATTTCCTAGAAATAACTCAACTTTGCTACTTTGCAGATACCCACATTAGATAAGACAACTTTTGTTTCTTCCTAGGGCTAGGAGGAGAGACTTAAGAGCTTCCTGAGAATGCCAGGCTCTCTACAGTCTGTTAAAAGTTTGGTAAAGATTTAGGTGCTTTTGAATGAGTGTATACCTGCTAATATTTAAATAGGACAAAATTCCTCAGCTTAGGGGGTCACTATGCTAGTTTTTGCTGCACAGCTTAGAGCTGTCTCCTGGGCCCTGTACTGGGGGGTGCACTTCAGCACCTCTGTTCATGGTCTCCTCCACCCCTGCAGCCACAACTCAGTCCTCTAGTTTGAAGTCTAAATGGAACCAAGATATAAGCCAGTTACTTCAAAATGTTTTTTTCATTGTTCAAGTTGTTTTCAAAATGAAAACAAGCAGTCTCCTGCCTTGAGTAAATGCTGCCCACAGACCTTACCTTCTTGGGAGCCTTCCTCTCAGCTTCCCTGGATATCTTGGATGCTTGTCTCCAACAGAACCTGCACTCTTCAGACCTCCTCCCCTGCTGCCTTGCTTTCCCAGTATGACTCCCTGCTCAGCTTAACCCCTCAGTCTAATCTCCTTCTGGCCACTTGACTGAGTCTGCCCATGCTCTGTCACAGGGTACACCTAATTGCTCCATTAGCAGCCTGGCTTTATCAGTCCTGAGCTGGGTCCATCTGTGCTGCTATTCCTAACAGCCTTTTCCCCAACCTAGGTTTCATATCTTCTCAAGATGGCTCCCCTCAGTAACAGGGGTGGGGGTTCCCTGTTACATATACAATAATGTGGCAACCAGCCTGGTTTTCTGACTGTTCTCTCAATGTTTGATTCAGGTTTCACTCCTTTGATTGTATGGTTGTTGGAGGCATAGGTGGAGGCAGAAAAAATTATTTGGGGTGGCTGAGCATGTACATGCAAGTGTGCATGTGCCCCCCAACCCTTCTCTCTCCGCAGGTAAGCCTGTGGGGGAAGGAGAAGCCTGGGGTGGTGCTGGGGTGGTGGTGCAGATTAAGGCCCCAGCAGTGAGGAAGGGAGTGGAAAAGGAGCAGGGACAGGGGAAGGGGCCAGGGCAAGCTGGGCCCTGGCTGGGTGGCAAGACAACCAGAGCCTGGTTGGCTCATCCAGAGGTGCGGCTACTGTATGCACTCTGGCAGAGCCCTGTGGGGCATATGCCCTGCCTCATCTGCACGCAGGGTGGAGGTGGCTGCCACGGTACACTGCGCCCTGCTCCCCACTGCAGCTGCCCTAAGAGCCATACAATGCCATGTGCATCCTGCCACTGTTTTATTCTTATATGATTAAACAAAAATCATAATAGTAAATGCACTATCTATATAGGATCACACAGGTATTTTATTTAGTAAAAGAAGATCTTACACACTGCAATGAATTTAAGCGTGGTTTTACCAAAGAAGGTGTGTTTACTTGTAAAACATTGACATTCTTTTCAACTGTCTGGCTTTCTTGCTCTAATAGAAGAGTGAACTTGCTTAAACCAGTTATCTTTTGTCCGTCTCCCACAAACCAAAACAATGTGGTTTCACTTTTGGAAAATAGTAATTGCCATATTTTATCAGACACATGATCCTTCTAGCTTCAGAGTGTTCAGGTGCTATATTTTGATGAAATGACTCACACCCTGGGGGAGTAGCTATAACAAGGTTCCACTTCAGGGGTGGCTGTGATGTCCCCTCAAGCTCTGCCAACTTTGCTCTCTTTGATCACTCTCTTCTTCCTCTTGCCCACCATGCCTTGAGAAAATGATACTTTCAGAAAAGGGAGGTTGCCAAGGGCTTCTCAAGACAGATCTCCTCATGAGCTCTAGTGTCACTACTCATCACCTTAAGAGCTAATTAAGTGGACTCCATCCTGAGTAATACCCATGCCCCATCGTGACCACCTATTCAAAATGCAAAAGCAGGACACATGCAACTAGAAAAACCTCAACAACCATGGTATGTGGGGTGCTGTACCACTGGCATCAACTGGAGGAGCTCCGCCACAAGGATGTGTGTGTGTGGGGGGGTTATATAGGGCACTGGTGGGGGATGGCTGGAAGAGTGGTGGAAGGATGAGGAGAGCTGACCACCCCACCCCCAGCATGCACACACACGGAGGTGGGGAAGGTAATGCTGCATTCCCCTGGGGGGAATGTTATAAGGGTGAGTTCAACCTTCGAGAGCATGCTGGCAGGGCAGGGCCATGAACCCTGTGACATCAGACTCATTCAGCCTAGGACTGGGACTTGATGTTTACATTTTGGGACTGTCCCACCTAATTGGAGTATGTGGTCATCCTGCCATGCCCATGCCCCACAGATGTCACTCATTCCTTTCTCTCTGCTGTTTCTAATTCCCCCTCAGGCTACAGGCCCCTTCTGGGCTATGGGACCCCTGGTTCTTGCCTCTTTTGGATTACAGGATCCTTGGCCCCCTTCATCTTTAGCTGTGCCCCCCCAGTCTTTGGCTGCTCTCTCTGGGCCCTAGCCCTGCTCCTAAGCCAGTTTAGACTCCTGGGCTGCCTTGGCCCTGCCAGTCTCCAGCTGTGGCACTCCTTGATCTTTAACCACTATCTCTGGGCTCTGGTCCTGCACCCAGATCAGTGAGATTTTTGGGCTCTCCAGCCCAGTTTACACTCACCCCTCTTGGGCTCTGGCATCAGTCCTAGTGACTGGGTTCTCCAGCTCAAACCTACATTCTCAGTTTCACTGGTGAATCAGTCCTTTTGCTGTCAACACTTCCAACTCCACTTCTAATAGGCTGCAGGCTCCTGGCCCTGCCTACTAAGCCCCTCCCTGGCTCAAGATCTCTCCCTCTGGGCTCCATGTTCCCAAACCTGCTAGGACCTTCTCCTCCCCTTAATTCCTTCCTAACCTCCAGAGTTGCTTATCTCAGCTCAGCTGTCAAGCAGGAACCCTGCTGCCCAGGAGCTCCTCTCTTAATGACTTTCAGGGCTAGACTGCCTGGCCAGCTCAGGCCCTGGGCTTATATTTTGCTAACCTACTCCCTTTTTGGTCAGGTGACACTCTAATTGGCCTCAGCACACCTGCAGACTGCTTCTCATGCTATGCGTCTTCTCTTAAAGTAGGAGGAGCACCAAGCCTCCTGCTACTCTGGACCAGTGGGGACTTATGAAGTTTTGGGCGAAAGTTTTAATGCAAATGGGAAATGAAATGAGCTGCATTTTCTTATAGGAATACCAGCATGGTATGTATTTTAGAGAGTTTCATACTTTGTTTAATTTCTGTGAATTCTTGATTTGTTGAGGGCTGGATCACTCTATTAAACATTTTGAATAGTTCCTAATAGTAGTTGATTGCTAATTTAAAATAATAAAACTCTGTAATTCTACTGAAATATCAGACTCTGAACACTAGAGATTTTGATTTGTCAAAACATTGTAAGTTCACTGTCTCTGATAAAAATGTAACTTGATCTCAACTCCATACAAAAAAGTGAGTCATGAATATAGGTATCAATGTCAACCAACAATGCTTGTCATCTCACAGTGGGATTTTGGTTTCTTTTGGGCTTAATATTCTAGAAATAGGCTATTAAATCATATTAAAACATGGCTTTTACCGTGACACTGTAGGGGCAGTCAGTGGCTTTTCCTAATGAAAAGGGAAGGTATTTCGGTAATGACATTGTAGGTTTCCCATTGAATATGTGGGCAGATACAGGACATGTATTTGGATGAACAATTTTTAAAATTTCTGTACATTGTTGCCATCATGGTTTGTGATGGAAGAAAGACCCATTGCTACAGAGCCATGTATGCTGACCCATTACCATTGTAAAATTAAAACGATCCTTATTGAAACAGTAGCAGAAGCTAATGCAAATATATCTGTTAACTAACATAGTATAAATAAATTACATATCAATGCATTTTTATACACAGATGATCTGTGCTGTGTGTTTTCTGAATAGCGAATATACATTAGGTGCTTTTGTAAATGGGAAGAGTCTAGCAATTGAGAGCTCTACACTAAGAGTTAATGTTTGAAATTTCATATTACTTCCAGAGATGCACACATAAAAAATGATGGATTTTACCTTCCCATTTCTGTTCTGTAGATACTATTTAGATTAATTTTATTTTGGTTTCATATTCATCAAGATCTCAGGCACTTTGAGCTGTCTCTTACACTGTTTTCCTCAGTAGTATCCCATGACCCTTGTGCCTCTACTGAACAATTCTGCATTAGGAAACTTGCAGAGATGCGCTGTACTAGGCAAAGCACTAGCAGAATATCACTCAGAATTCTCTGACATATGCCTTGTCTTGTATGGTGCACCATATAACTTAATGGATGTGGAGCATGCTCTATTGGCTGGTGAGGAGTACAGTCATCATCAGGGATCCAGGTTTTCTGTTTGTTGTGGAAAAACACAGATTTTCTCCTTTAAAGGAGAAAAATGTGGGAAACTGTGGGCTTCCGCTGTGGGTTTCCCCTTGCAGAGTTCCAGCCCACAAGGGGCTGCTTAGGGCTGAGGGGAGCAGGAGGAGGCTGATCACAGCTAGGAGGTGCCATGTACATGTGCACATGTATGTGGGAGCCAGGCAACATGGTGGAGAGCAGCTCCCGCAGCTCCCTGCAGTTACTTCTATGGGGTCATAGGTGGGGCAGGGAGGCATAGGCAATACATCGGGGGGCATGGAGGAGCGTGTGTTCCCCTCAATTTGTTCACCCACAGCAGGCATGGGATTGAAGCCTGGCTGGACTGGTGTGGGGAGGGGCTATTACCGTGGCCCAATGAGCAGGACCTGCCAGCAGCTTGAGGAGTGGAGCCGTGTTGCCCTCATCTCCTCCCACTGCCAGCCACTTGCATGCTGGCTCTACTTTACTGCCATGGCCCAGCTGCTGCTGTTGCCACCACTCCCCTCCCCTACTCCAGCATGGGGAAAAATAAATACTGCCAATATTCAAGATGCCAAATCCAAGATGAGTTCCCCTCCCTTACCCAAGTGTGTGGAAAAAGAAAACATTTGTCTTGATTTCAAGTACAAGCTTGTGAGGGGAAGTGGCTGGTCCAGTCCTGACCCAGGCTTGGGGTCAGAATTATAAATGCTGACCCCAAGAAATCCGTGCTTCATATTTATTTGCAACTTCTTCCCTGCTCTATGGTGTCTGTGTCACTCCTGCCCCACTGCCACCACATGCACTTGGGGATCCAGCTGCTGCCTGGCCTGGCAGTGGTGGCAGAAGTTCTGGCCTCAATCCTGGCCAGAGCCAGAGCCACAGCCACAGCCAAAATGTGTTCCCTGCCCTGGCCTGGAGCTAGACCCAGAGCTATGATGGAGAGTAAGTGTCAGTGGGGTGGTGGGGGAAAGAGCACAGGGAGAAGTGGTGAGGGGGAAGGCTTGGGGGAGACCTGGGGGACACTGTGTGGTGGTGGGGACAGGAGGTAGGAACAATAGAAGACAGTTGGATTATGTAGTCACCAGAGGCAGGGGAACAAGTGATGAGAGGCAGGGGGCACAGGCAACGGGATGTAGGTGGCAGTGACAGGAAGTGGGAGAGCAAGGGGTATGGGTTAGGCTGCCTAACTCTCCCACCACCTGCTCCCCCACTGCCTATTTCTTAGAACTGCTTTTCCACTGCAGTAGCGATGGGGGGAGGGAGGATGAATTTAAGACAATCCTCCAGTAGTTATATTTTATACATGCAAAATTATAACAAATTTACAAAATTTTCCATGCATAGAAACTAATTATTTGGGGGCCATCTTAAACTGAAGTCATCTTGGACTCCAGTAAATGTAGTAGTACACTTCTGTAATACTAAAATTAGTACTACATTTAGTACTACATGTACTACACTTCTTTCTATGAGCTTGGTTTCTGGTCTTTTGCCATAGAACTTTTTGTTATATAATTTAATTTTGAATCCCAGAGTATAACTTCACATTTTATACTGAGTGAATCATGAATGCTATTTATCAAATCAGTGAGAATTTGGTGGCTTGATTTCATTGCTTGTCCCAATATTTTTTTTCTGAAAAAACATGTTTAGCAACTTTAGAAATTAGCATCCATTTAGGTTAAACTTTCTAAATACATCATTGCAGTTTCTGTACTGACCTCATTGACATGTCTATATCTATATACCCTGACATTCCTTTCGCACCCTGTTCTTTTAACACCAACTTTTATGCAGCTTCTTGAGTGACATTTTCACATGTAACTGAGCTTTTTCTCAGTCAAAACTCTCACAGCCTGTTTTTAACTTTAGTGAATTTTTATACCCTCCCTTTCACAGCTTTCATTTTTTTTACCTTCCAGTTCTCTTGTCCTTTAATGTGGCTTGTCTTTTTCTCCTTTCAGTTTGTGCAGCTCTAGTCACCTTTTTCCCTTTCCTCTATTTCCTGTTCCCTCTCCTTCTCCAGACTCTGCCCACTATTGATCTTTCCTTCCAGTCTTCCTGAAGTTCTGTTATTCAGCATCGTGGTTGGCAATATCAGTTAAAGTATCCTTTCAAGAAATATCTGCAGGTTTAGTAAAATTGAATATAGTAATATTTATAATTATAAAATAGTATAATTAAATCTGTTTGGAAAAATCATTGAGGAGAAAAATGGAGATAAGCACCAGGAAATGTTGCAAGGCAGAGAAGATCCAGCACTTCTGCAACAGCCAAAACAATGTTGTAACAGGAGAGGAAGTCATCTGGAAAATGGCTGTATTGCTCTCACACTGAAAGACAATCTCTTTGTGAGTAATGATATAGGTGAACATCTTCTAACATGTAAGAGCAGCATTCTGGTTTTCCACCTCAAGGCACAAAACATTGCTGCACAACTTCCATTTCTTTTGTATATTCTTTTTTCCAGTCATTGTGCAAGAGTTCAAGTTTCCTTCACCTCCACAGCTGTACTTATGCAAATCCCTCTCACCGCAAATTTGTAGGCAATCAAGAAGGGTAAGTGATAATATCGAAAGCCATCTTGAGATCAAATAGAATGAGACCTGAGATGGATCCATGCTCAGCAGCAAGTAGGTCATGAAGCAGCTGGGGAAGGAAAGCTAGTACAGTGCTGCAAGAAGCTGAAGTCAGGCTGCCAGAAATCGAGAAGGTTCGTTTGGGAGAGAGAATCTAAGAAAAAAAACCTACTTATTTATGGCTGTTTGAGGCATGGTGCAACCTAGTGATTGGGAGGTACTTGTAAAAGAGGGATGATTAGAGTAGTTTGAAGCTCTATGAAAATGCAGTTAAGGCAAGGTATTTAACAATGGCAATAATAAGTAGTACTGTGCAATGAATATAAGGTAAAAATGAGTTTGTGAGCAATTTGGGGAGATAAGTATTTCATTTACAGAGAAAATCAGAATAACAATTATTTTAGTTTGTAACAACAGAGTAACAGTCATCAATCAACAAATCTGAATGAGGAATTAGGATCATAGGATCACAGGAAAGGATGCTTGGAAGGGACCTAAGCCCTGCTCAAGGCAAAGATCATCCTTGACTAAACCATCCCAGAGAAGTGTCTGTGTAATCTGCTCTTGAAAATATCCAAGGATGGAGATTCCACAGTTGTTTTAGATAGTCTATTCCAACGCTTGACCACCCTCATAGTCAGAAACTGGAACAAGAAATCATTGACAGATGGGATTGTGTTAGGTATCAGCTAAACAGAGACTACAGATTCTTATTCTATTACCTAGGCTATCTTTTATAACCCCCATGTCCCTATGGTTTTACTGTTTTCTTTACCACCTTTTCCTCTTACCATTGCCCCCTCTAATGTCCTCACCCCTTCCCTATCCTAAATTTGACATCTTCAGGAGCCTGCCAATGTTGCTCCTTGAGTTGGACAGAAGTAGTTTATCTGATAGCTGAGGTAGAGCAAATGCATTTATAGTGTTCCCAGAAACTAATATTACAAAGAGACTGAGTTCTTTTGCATGATAGTCTGCTGCACAACTATTAGATGGCTAATGTATTTGACTTGTGTCCTTATTCCCTTCTCATGTCACAATAATTATACTAATACTGCTTTGCCTTCTATAGTTCCTTGCACTGAAGATTGTCAAAATGCTTTCCAAATCATTTATGTACAAGCCACTGTGTTCAACCAGAAGCTATGTTTGTGAAACCGTTAAACACAGGACTTTACCAATTCAGCTTGCTGATCCAGATGGAAGCAGCAGCCATTTTGACAGCTCCAAGGCATGCACGGTGTCTCCAGGCATACTTCTTTTCTAGTGAAGAAAACAGCTTCTCTGTTTCAGACAGGCACCACAATTTGGGGGGGGGGGGAGGGTTGATTTTGGTGGAAAAGGTGCAAATGCAAATGTATGTGAGAAAATATGATGATAGGAATAGCTGACCAGCAAGATGACTGGACAAGTCCTTCATTTAAAACAAACCTGAGTTTGAATCCTAAGTAGATCATGAATGTAAGAAAGCCTTTTGGTCCCCTCTTTGTTCAATTTCTGTAGTTCAGAAAACAAATGTAGAATTTCCTTCATTATCCTGGGACTGATAAAGAAATGGTAGGACTGGCATTTGCTAAATGAGTGTGGACATCATTTACAGAAGTGTTGGTTTGTACAGAACTAGACTGTATTCAAACCAATTGCTATCTTTCTTCAATTTTTTTGGCCCTCAGTAGTGAAAAACAGTGCCCTCTGAGACAGTAATAAAATGTCCTATACTAAGTATAATGTCTTTCTTATTTATTATATTAAAGAGAGGTAGATGGCTATGTTATTAGTTTGAAGTTAGGCAGAAGGCACGCCAGGGTAGCATCTTTAAGATATGCAGTGACATAGGTTTTTGCAGGTGACAGTACTTTATCAGCTACCAACCTCACATATTCAGACAAGAATTCTCGATAACTTTATGAAACATTTATATTGGTTGCATTACTATCTTTGAACTCACATTTATCACAATTCCATGTGGAACTATTACAATTTCACACTCAGATGAGTACTTAGAAATACAATAATCTATTTGTATGAGCAACTATAATGACCGAAAGCAAAATGATGGCAAAAGAATGCACAAAATGAACCAGCAGCTTTGCATATGTGAAATGAGGTTCTCAAAATTGTACAATGATTGGAGTTACTATTCCAGCATTTAATCATAATGGTAGAGAAACATGGTGCATAAACTAGTGCATTAATCCAAACAGCTTCTGTTTTTTTAGATTATGGAAAACAACAACAACAAAAAAAGAGCAAAACAAAGTCCTGGTATGATGGAAATTGTCCCTCCCATATTACTCTACTTATGAAAAGGAAGCATCAGAAATGCTGCACATGTCATCCAATATACAAATAGGGCACATCCACTCATTCAAGCACGTGCACTTGCAGCAGCTCAAATTGAAGCAGTGCAAATTTGAGCCAGGGCTTTTTGCTTCAGTGCATGTGCTTGGACATGGGCTTTGGTGTGGACCAAATTGTGCCACTTGGGGCAAAATAACCCTGCTTGGCTCCTCCTGGATCTGCAGCTGGGGGAGCTAGAGCATGGGACCAGAACCTGTGCTGTCCTCAGCAGTATAAAAAGCTGCCCTGTCCTGGCCGCAGCAGTATATCAAGCAGCCCTGGCAAGTAGCTTAGGGCAACTAGCTCTCAGGAGCTTCTGGAGCCCAGCCAATTGGTACCTGGGGACACTACCCCTTGTGCCAGCTGGACTGCTGAAGCAGCCTTGAGAGTTCCCTGCACGCTCTACACACTGCAGCAGTCTGGCAGTGGGGGCTGCTGCCTGGCTGTGACCTTCTGTGCACCTGCCAGACCTGGATGGGGACTACACAGTCAGTAGAAGCATCTGCCCCTCTGGGCCAGCTGCCAGTGGACTGTGGTTGCAGGGATAGCCTCTGTGCGGCACTACTGCCATCCTGCCAGATGTGCCCCCTGCTTGGCCATCTGGGCAGCTATTGCCTGGAAGATGTTCCGGGTGTGGTGGCCTGCTTTGAACTGTCAAAGCATATCCTTCTGGCCCTATTTGGCCAGGAGGTCAGCCACAGCATGATGAGTCCAAGGTGCCAGCTCTGAGCAGGCAGGGTCCTGCCACTGGCCTCCCTAGCAGGAATTCTGGTGTTCCCTATTGGACAACTGAGCAATCCCTGATAAAAAATCCCCAAATCTCAAAATATCCCCAAATCCAGGTTCCTCCACAAGTAAAACTAAAGACCGCTATAAAGAAAGAGAGAGAGACAGAGACAGCGGTCAGTTGGACAATGTTTTATTGATATAAATTACAGTGTTAAAGCAAGTCTCTTATCATAATAAAAAAGTAAACTCTAAATACATGTTTCATGGATTAATGAATATATATTTTGCTGCCCTGCCACAGGGCTTACCCCCCCCAACAGGGGGTTCAGCCCCAGACAAGGGGTTTGATCCTCCAACTGGGGATTCAGCCCCCCAACAGGGGGTTTGTCCCCCACACAAGGAGTACAGCCCTCCCCCCCCCACAAGGGTAAATGGCCCCTTGTGGCAGGGAACTGTGTGTGCCTGCCACTTTAAGGGCTTGGAGCTGGCAGCCACCAGGTGCCTGACAAGGGCAGCCATTTTGGGAGTTAAGGGCTGTCTATATAAAGAGGGCAGTTTGGCTACTGGAGACCAGGCAGCAACATTGTCTGGTTGGAGGGTTGCTGAGAACAATCTGGAGGTAAGGGAGAAGTTGGAGGGGATGGTAAGGAGGCTCCTGGTCCTGGGCATGACTGAAAACTGCACCCTGCTGGGAGTGGATGGCCTGGTGGGGCTCTCAGTGGTGTGGGAGCCCCCAGGAAATGCTAGGCCAGTTACCACCCTGGTGAAAGGTGAGTCAGGGTGCCTTAACCCCTTGTTCCCACCACTGGGTGAGTGACCCTAGTGTTTGAGGGGCCCAGAGGATGGACCCTGGGAGAGACTGGGGGCTAGAGACCCAGCCTGAATGAGAGAGTACCCTCAACTGGCCCAATGCTGGGGCCAGGACCAGGAGGGTCAAAAGGGCCAGGGGTCCATTGTGAGGGATGCCTGAGAGCTGGGGGCCTGGGGTCCTGACTGGCCTGGAGGTGGTCCAGGGCTAGTAGTGAGAGGTCCTGGGGGGACCACACCTGAGAGGGGAAAATGGCTTTGGGGGGCTAGGTAGCCTGGATGAAGGCAGAGAGGCTGTCTGATTGGAGGGATCATGGAGGGGTCCTGTTTGGATGATTCTGGGGCCCAGCATGGGGGTTGGTGAGGAGAGGAACAGCAAGATGCTATCTGTGAGGCTTGGGCTATGGTATTGGGGAGGATGGAAGCCACAGAGAGCACCTCCTGGCATTGGGGCACTAAAATGGGCAGCCTCCTGCTTAATTGACATGAATCAGTGAATCAACTAACGTCAAGGTGTGGTGAGTGAGAAGGTGGGCAGTTGGCCCAAGGACAGGTGGGTGGGCCACAGAGATCCTCCCTGAGGAGGCCCCTGTTACACCCCTACAGGGGCTACCACCCCCCTGAAATGCCCACATACCCCACTCCAGCCCCCTGATTGCTGCCCCACCTGGGTCCACCCCAACAGCTGCTGTTTACCTTAGAAGTAGGGGTAGGGGGCTCTGGGGCCTCCTGGTAGAGCCCCCTGGGCAGCACAGGACAGTGGGGGGGGCAGGAGGGCTCAGACTGGGGCCACTGGGGCTCTCACCCTGCCTCACAATGTGCAGTGGGGCACCAGTCAGCCAGATGGCAGCCAGAGTACTAGTAAGTGCTGGGTTTGTTTTTTGTTTTTAAACTATGGGGTGGGAGGGCAAGGATTGGGGGGGTTTGGGGGGATGGGGCCAGCCAGAGCAGGGGTTGGGGGCCTTGGGAGAGCTGGTGGGGGAGGGCCAGCCAGGGCAGAGGTTGGGGACTCAGGAGGGCTGGGGGGGGAGGGGTAGAGGTTGGGAGGGCCTTGGAGGGGCTAGCCAGGGCAGGAGTTGAGGGGCCAGGGGAGTGGGTGTGGCCATTGGGTTCTCTTCCCCCCCCCCGACACCTTACTCACTGGCACTGGAGCCCTGGTACTGAACATGGGTCCTGGTTGGCCATGTGTTTCAGCACCAGGGTGGGGGGCCAACCATAGAGATGCTTTGGTAGCCAGAATGTCTCCATGGAGGACCCAGCCTCTGGTTGCCTCGGGGCATGTTCTGGGAGCTTGCCTTGATCCGCTTTTTTTAAACTTTGATTTATTTATTTTAGACCCCTGGATATCCAGGAACCTCACTTTCTCACAAGTTTGGAGCGCAGGGAACATTTTTTTTTTTTTTTTTTTCATTCCTGCATGTGCCTGTTGCCCTGCCTCAAGGGGATTTGAGGCAGGGCAAGAGGCACATGTGCACTCATCTGGACGTGCCCATATACAGGTGGTCCCCGGTTAACGAACATCTGAGTTACAGACGTTCTGTACTTATGAATGGCGCGGGCCGGGAGGGGTTTGCGGGGTCCTGTTGGGCGATGCACCCACGTGGCAGTGCCAGGACCATGCTTGTGCTCTGTGCTTGTCTGCCACTTTTTCTTTCCCACTTCCACTTTTGGCAGATGCTGTCCTAAGGTGAAGTCCGGTTTCTCCCCTCGCCTACTTGGTCATTTAAAAACGTATGTGTTCTGACTTGCATACAAAATCGACTTGAAGGCGGTCTCAAGAACATAACTTGTTTGTTAACTGGGGACCGCCTGTAGTTCAAAGAATTTGGTCCATCAAGGAACTAGGTACTATATTCCTTGCACTCAAAACATTTCCACTGGCTTCCAAACTCCCATTTTGGACAATAACTACATTAGTACACGGTGGCCATGTCTACATGAGCAGGGGACTGCAGTAACTAGTGTTTACTGCACAGTACCATTGCCGCATGGGTTTGGTGTGTGGTTGGTGTGGTTTTTTTTTTTTTTTTTTTTTTTCTTGCTACTGTGGCTAGCCACTAGTTAGTACCTGGCAGTGCTGCTGCACAATAGCAATAAGATACTGTGTAGTAGCTCATTGCAGTTGTGCAGTAGCTAGGGTCTGGAGGGACCTGATAAGATCATCTAGCCTGACCCTCTGCCACAGGCAGGAATGACTGCTGGGTTCACAAGACCCCAGACAGGTGATTTGTCCAACCTCCTCTTGAATTTGCCCAAGGTAGGGGTAAGGACCGCTTCCCTGGGAAGTTGGTTCCAGACTTTAGCCACCCTAACCGTAAAATACTGCCTTCTGATCTCTAACCTAAAACTATTCTCCATCAGCTTATTACCATTGTTCCTTGACACCCCAGGTTGTGCTGGGGAGAAAAGGGCTCTACCTACGAGGAGAGACTGAAGGACCTGAACCTGTTCAGCCTCAGCAAGAGGAGACTGAGGGGAGACCTAGTGGCTGCCTAACAGCTCATCAGGGGAGATCAATAGCAAATGGGTAGAGCCCTTTTCTCCCTGGCACCCCTGGGTGGTAGATTTCAGCAAAAGAAGCATCTTTTTCTTTCTTTCCTCCTTCACCAGAATCATTAATACTTTTCAATAATAGGATGTGCATCAAATTGATTATTTCTATAGTTTTAATTATCACTTTGGTTTAAAATGTGGAATGTAAGCAAGGTGTTGCAAAGCAGGTCTTGCCTGAGGACTGAATTCAGGATGTATTAAAAGAGCCAATCTAAAGGTCATATTACAATTTAAAATATATTTCTGATTTCTACGTGTAGCAAAACCAGCAAAAAAACTGTTTTAAAGGTTTTATACACACAATGACATTTATATTAAAAAGTAATTACCTTCATGAAGTGGCAAGAAAGCCAAAATGTCACTGCCCATAAAAAAATTTTAAAAGGGCCTTTGTAGGTCAAATTTAACTTGGTAACCTGCTGGTCTCTCCGTGGGATAGCATTTGTTCTATCAATATTTTGAACAAGGAAGATGCCTATTAATCCTCCTTCTCTTCTCCCAGTCTTCCAATCAGATTCATGCATAACAATTAGATTGCCAGATAAGGGCCTTAATTTTACACCTGCTTTGGCTAATGTTTTCAAAGGCATAACTGGGACAACTTGGGCAGAGAAAGTCAAATAGAAAGAGCTCTATGTGGTTCTAATTCTGTTTGCATGGAAAGAAAGATCATGCTAGAAGGCAAAAAATTGATTTTTCTTCCCCCTTCCCCACACTGCTTTATTATTAATAATATTTTAATTTTTTTTACAGTGATCCCAACTCCTGGTAGGCTAAGAAGTGGCTGTGCTAGCATTACACTCCCTAGATTTTCACTAGATTGCTGACTTGACTTTTTTTTCCTGTGCACAAGTGAAATTACTCTCCAATGACTCATTAAAATTCTATTGTATGCTTCAGAAAACTTTCCATGGGAAACCAATGCCAAAACCTCATCTTCCCACCAGGAATCAGCAACAAACATCTTACTTGCAACACTCGAAATATTTTCAGTTATTCAGCAAGCCAAATTGCCACTAACAATACCCTGAAGCTAAAGAAATCCCCTTAATCTAGAGTTAAGACTGTAGGGGAATGAAAAAATGGAATTTGAGAGAGCCTTTGACTACCAACACTTCTTACAAATAAAATCAATTTATTGACTTTGCATGTGGAGTAAGTAACCTGGTAGTACTTGCTTTTGGCTTTGTACATGGGTGCAATTTCTCCTTCTATGCTATATTCCTGGCATGTATGTTTTCTAAATTTTATCCTTCCCTTAGGAAATCTTTCCCCTATAATTCTTCTCTTTTTTTTTTTTTTTTAAGGTAGAACTACTGTCCTAGTCTGAGAGTTAGGCAAATGATCCAGGTCTTCAGATTTCTTAACTCCTGAATACTTCAGATCTGTGTGGAAGGGACAAATTACCCTTGGAAGCAAGTACTACTTTTGCTGGATTCTCCCCCTACCCCCACCCACCAGAAGGTGCTGGGAAGCCATAGAATAGAACTGCTTTTCCTATTCTTAGTGGAAAAGAAGATCCTAGGGAAATATAATGTGCTCTGGGTAGTGTTAATTTTCATTCATTTATTACATTCAGTGTATTTAGGGTTAGCAGAGAATATTGCTTTGAGGTATGGCCAATCCTCTGTTTTTACTTCAGTTGCTTTCCTTCTCACGCTTGCAAAACCAAGTGTCATTACAGCAAAGGTTTGGTGCCTAGTAAAATGCAGATGTCACTGTCCAGTTCTGTATGGGAACATGATACGACTGTAACCTTTGTGTAATAGTACACTTGTACACATGATGCCATTACCATGTACATATGATAAAAATGGAATTTTGTGTAGCTTAATAGCATCACACTGTACACATGCAAGAGTTTTTTTGGGGGTTATAAATCAATTTGCATTGTTGCAAACTAAACTTCATGGGGATGTAGTTTAGCTTGCAAAGCTGCAAATTGAAATGACACGGGTGTCAGCTCACCTGCCCCCCCCCCCCCGACTGCAGGAGAGGTGGGCAGGCTCCATGGGGGGTGGGGGTGGGGAAGGATGTGGTGTCTCACTGCTTCTGCTTTCAGCAGGCTTTTGCAGCTGTTGGGATACCTGGGAATGGGCTGGCTTGCCCCTGGGGCAGCACAGGAAGGTGGCAGAAAGGTGGCTGGGTTTGCTGGTGACCAGAGAAGGCAGCAGGAATGGTGCATGGGGGTATTAGAAGCCCAGTTAGGCTCAGAGAAGCACTGGATATGGTGCCTCTGGGCTGAACAGCACCTGGCCAGCTAGCAGCCTGCCTGGCTTTCAGGTTCCCTGTGCACCATCCCTGCCACCTTCGCTGGCTGCCAGCAAAGCCAGATGACCTACTGCCACCTTTTTGTGTTGCCCCAGGGGCAATCCAGACTGGTCCCAGGTAGCCCCTTGTGTCCTGCTGGTCACCAGAGCCTGCTGAAGGCAGAAGCAGTGAGGGGCCTGATTTTTTTTCCCCCCCCCCCCTTTTTTTTTTTTTTTTTGGTGTAGTTGCCTGCCTCTCCTATGGCTGGGGGGGTGAAAGGCTGAGTAGTCTCTGAGCTGTGGGGGACCCTGGTCCTTCCCTCCATGGCAGCAATGTCCCCCAGGGCTGCCTGGGTGGGCTGCTAGCAGGTTGGGTGCTGTCCCAGCTTGGGGTCAGGGAAGAGTTGGTTTAGACTGGGTGCTACCTCTGAGCTGGAGCAACACCCAGCCTAACAGCAGCCTGCCTGGGGGGCACCACTGCTGCAGAGGGAAGTATCAGGGCCCCTGCAGCTCAGGGGCTGCTCAATCTTCTGACAGCTCGCCCCTCCGGCTGCAGGCAGGCTCCAAAAAAAAAAAAAATCAGGCCCATTGTTGTAACATGACAGGAACATTGAAACAGTGGGTTTCAATTAAAAAAAAAACAGAAAACAACAAAAACCGCCCCAAAACAAAAACCCAATATTTCAGTTCAATGGGCATAAGATAAACCCCCATCAGGTGTACAAGTGCCCATAGAGTAACTGTCATCAGAGGTTATTCAGCTGGCCTTTATGTATACTTGTTAGGTAAGTGCCTTGTATGTGGATATGGTGGGATCCTGAAATAGAGGGGACTTTCACTCCATCTTCATATTTTTCTTGCTTAATCAGTCTGCTTAGGTCTCAGTGGAAGCAACAACACTTATTCCAATTAAGTAAGACAAACCAAAGAAAATACAGAATGTTTTGTTTAATTTTTTTTTTTCTCACTGGGCTTGCCTATTGCCTGTCAGGAAAGCTAAAGATTTTCCAGAGCTACCATCTCAGAGTTTGAGAATTGCCATTTACAGGAAACATTTTTGTTAATATTTTGCTTTGTTATTGAAATATCAAAAAAATATACTGCTATGCCTAACCCTTGCCAAAAGGAAGGGAAATGAAATAAAGAGTTCCATCTTGAGCTATGCACAGGTACTGCAGACAATAGCAGACCAGTGACTAAATATAATTTTGATAAATTAAGAAACAAACCAGGAGGTAGGTCTAAGGTAAGTAATTTTATATGCCATATCATATGCTTGGTGAAGGGAAGGAAAAGAAGAGGGAGCTATTATAAAGGATGTCTTTTAAAAAAAAAAAAAAAAAAAAAAAAGACTGCTTTAATTGCATATTATATTTAGAAGAATATAATATTTATTCCTATTCCATGCCAGCTGTATCTGCTTAGTACACATCATTCCTTTCGGATTCATTTTTTTTTTTTTTTTTTTTTTCCAATCATGGCCATTTTAAATCTGTGCATTTCTCTTTGCAGATTCAAGACTTTGACTTCAACAAAGTATGAAAAACTATGGGAGCCTGTACACGTGGCAGGAGTTTAATCCCCAAGGTTGCATTCTGTGTCTCCTAAATTGAAGCAGTGTTGTTTTCTTTTGGTTTTTTTTGTTTTTGTTTTTTTAATCAAAACCCACCATTTCGATTTCCCACCACTTCAATCGCATTACAGTGAGGGGCCCCATCCTCTTTTGTCAGACCCTGCCTGCAGCCAGGGGTGTGAGCTGCTGCTGGGGCAAGCTGACCCTAAACTGTGGGAGGCCCTGGATCTTCCTGCCAGGGCAGCAGTGGCCCCTGGGGTCACTCAGGTGGGCTACCAGTGGACTGGGTGCTGCCCTGGCCAGCTCAGGGTTGGGTACAAGTTGGATTGGGCCATGTGTTGCTCCTAGAGGGCCAGGTGCTGCCCCAGCTTGGAGGCCTGCCTGGGGCTACCCAGGCAGCACTGCTGACACAGAGGGAAGGACCAGAGCCCTCTTCAGCTCAGGGTTGCTCGACCCACCAGCAGCTCACCCCTAGCTGTGGGAGAGGAGGGCAACATCTGCCAGAAACAAACAAGCAAAAAGGATCGGGACCCTCCTTGCTTCTTTTAGTAGGCACCTACTAAAGGCAGAACTAGTGAGGGGCCTGATCCTTTTTTCCTGCAGATCCTGCCTGCCTCTCCCATAGCCAAGGGGTGAGCTGACCGCTGCAATACATCATTGTAAACTAAACTACTTTGGGATGTAGCAACAATACAAATTTAAACTCCCCAAACTCTTGAACATGTACAGTGTGATGCTATTAAGCCACACAAAGTTAACATTTTCATTATGTGTACATGTTAATGGTGTCACATGTACAAGCACCCAATGGGTCTACTTTCAATGAAAGATTGAGTATATGAATATATTTACAGGAATAGATGCTCAGATGCTAACTTTTATATAAAAGTTTGAGAAATATATTTTCCTCCTATCTCAACTGGTAAAGAATATTGGCATTAAAGAAGATGGTGAACACCTGCAATGCCACTATGCTAAAAAAAAGTTTGATCATTTTTAATATTATAAAGGTTTTTTCTTATTAGCTTCTGATTCCAGAATATTATTGCATTGATCACATCTGTATTTTTTTTTTCTCTTTACTTTTAGATAGTGAATATCCTTGAAAATTTAAGATCTTGGAAAACTAATTTTTTTCATGTAGTTGCTCCAGTAACTATTTTTTTTTTTTTTTTTTTTTATGTTGAATTTTCAGGCTTTCCTCTTTTTTACGTTTGTCTCTTGTTCTATATATATATTTTTTTCTTTTTGGGGTTTTCCTTTTAGTTGAATTATTTTTCACATTTCTTTGTAACTGCATTGTCCTTGTTAGACTGATTTTGTTTTCCCAGCTTTTGTTACTGTATATGAAGCAGAACACTACCTTTTATTGCCCAGTATTCAAGAATGCATTAAAGACACTGAACTCATGTTGAGCTCTGAACAGATAAACCCCTGACAATATTGTCAACTCTCACCATGCTAATATGGATCTCCTGATATTTGGAGCTTTTCATAAGTTTCTTTTGTTGTTACTTATCTCTGGAGGTGGAGCCTTAACTTTCATTTTTTAAAAAAAGTTTCTAAGCCCTGTACTTGCTAAGGAAAGTTTGACATTGTAATCCCTAAAATTAGTTTAAAATAAAAGTACAACTTTTTTCCTTTTTAAGCTTTTAAATCAAATTTCATAATCATAAGGTGTTTGATGCATAGCTTTCAGACACTTGGGGGCTGACAATACTGTTCGTTATCCACGTGGAATCTCACGGACTTGGGTATTGCCAGAGCTCTGCAAATGTTAGCTGTCTACTCTTAGAGAGGGCATTGTAGGATTGAGTCCAAAGACCGCTATTTCCAAACAATCAATATTCCTCCAGAAAAAATAGATCTTCTGAAAAACTTTGAGTGCAGTACTGGGATGGCTATATTCATGAAGCCAATGGTCTTAGTGTATTAAACTTATTCTGGTAATTATAGAGACTGTGCTACATTTTTACATTGACTTTGTAAAATCTTTGCATGATGTATAATTTTAATTATCAGTTGTCAAGTATGAGTAAGTTTATTTGCTGCAGGTAGTGTGAATGGTGTTGTAGCTATCATAGTCCAGAAATTATGCAGTTGTCCCTGAAGAAATCTTGCATTCAAAAGTGTCTGAACCATACAGTTGGTCTGATAAAAGATTACCCTAAGAAATCCTTGCCTTGCACATTTCTTTGCAGCAGAAATTCATCCTTCGTGAATGAAGGACTCTGGGGCCTTTGATGCATAACGCTGAGTTATGTGATCCTCACATAGGAGTGCAAGCAACCTACAGTGAAGGGGTTTAAAGTCTATGGTATCTGTTACTCCCCAATGCATGTCTGTGCTAATTAACTTTTCTCTCAGAAGCTGCAAGAGGAAAAAGTCCCCCTTTTTTTAGCAGAAAAAGAAGAAAGCAGGATGAAGTATGAATACAGCCCATCTTTTCCCTGCCTTCACTATCGTACTTACTGCTCCATTCTATTTTATTTTATTTTATTTTTTTTTGTCAGATAATGCTGCAGCAGAATGAGTCACTGGCCAAGAATAACTGTTGCCTAATACTACAAAGGCACATACAGATAAAAGGATAGAGAAGAGATTTTCAATTTGTTTCCTAGCTGTGCCACAAATCTTTAATAATGTTTTCATTGATTGTATCCTCCTGCTCAGCCTTCACACTCACTGAAAATTTTACTACAGTCCATAACATATGGGACTCTAACACTGATGAATGATTTACTGTTCTACCAGTTACTTAATTAGAATTAATTATTTATAGACTGTCTTGATGAAAGACCTAATTACCATGATAATCATAATAACCTAAATCTTCAGCACTTTCTCCTAGTAGGCCTTATTGAAAGAGGGTGTATTTTTTGTTTTGCAAAATGGGAAGTATTGAAATGCATTTTTAATTTTGTCAGCACTGTACTTCAAGAGTTCAAAAATACATCAGGAGAGGCAGTATTTGCACATGGTTCAGCCTGTTCCCTCTACTTGAGCAGGCTGGAAGGAAAGACAGCTGACTGCACTAGGTAGAAGTAGTTGTGGTGGCTGTAGGAGGAATATGATGGATGAAGAGCAGGGAATGCTGAAAGTAGTGAAAGATGAGTCCTGGTAAATAGTTGCCTTATGTATCCTGTTAGGTTTCCACACAAACTCCTAGAGTTATAATGAGCATTAACTTTCATTTCTCTTTCTATCCTCCCCTCCCCTCCCTCCTGCCAGAAGAGAAGGGGAGAGCAATGATGGGATGGTCTGAGGGTGCTAGAATGGTAGGGAATCCTGGACAGCATGAAAGAGGAAGAAGTTCTCCCTGAAATTCATGGCATTGCATTCAATTTCTTTGCAGAGGCCAGAGCTTCTCTGTGCTTCTAGTTACAGCATAACATTGCAAACCTCTTCCTGTTATCAATTCCTGTGCATTCTCCCTTTTTATAAGAAGGATGGCAAAGGTTTTAGCAACCTTTGAAAAGCAGTAACTCAGTTTAAATCTGGATGACCTCTATTTGGAGTAAGGGGGGGGGGGGAACCTCCCAGAAAACAACAATTTTCCCTGTAACACTTTGTATCAAATTTGCCTTCCAAAATGGTAGCTGCCCCTGAAGGATAGGTCAATACTTAGAAAATTAAAGGAGAAACAATGAGAAAACAAAGCCATTACAACTACATTGCTACATATAGTACAGGAGTTATTGGGTTCATTAGTTTTAATGAGGTAAGTAATTAAGATGATATTCATTCCACATTTATGTGTTCAAGCTCTTATTTGATGGGTGATTAAAAGTACAGTGAATTTGCATTGGTTTTGTAAATAGAGACCTAAAGGACTGTTACTTTGGCACTTACTAGGAAGTAGGTTTTTTTTTTCTGGCTTATATAAAAGCTGAAATACTTTATTCATAAAATGAAATAAACAAGATGGGGTTACTTTCAGTTACCAAGAAAGCACTTTGAATTCTCATTGATTTGTTTATACACTGGATCTCGTAACCACCCTTTTAGCTATTTCTTTCCACCATCCAATTAGCACAAGCACCACATAAGAAAAATAGTAAAGAGAAAGACTGATAATATTATGTTCACAAGAGTTGTAGCCAGACTGGAAAGAGAAGTAATGAGAATGCAGCATTTCATAAGACCAGTGAGTTTCTCTCACATGGTAAAATGTCTGTCTCCTTATTTATGCTTTTTTGATGTTTTGGCAACAATATTTTCAGTAACAGTTTTCATCTGAAAGGTTTACTAGAGGGACTCCATATACTTTGGGCATGTAATATCTATTTTTACATGATTATGGAAGAAGTTTGAATAATATTAGACCAACATCTGCCTGCTCCTGGAAGAACATAAGCATATGATACAATAGATTAATTAGAGCTGAAATAAAGAACTCAACCTGCTGTAAAAGATCACAATTAGTTGGCTTATTGTAACTGATGATGACTGTGAATTCTAGCTGCTGAAATATCTCACTTAGGCTTATTAGTAATGGTGAGAGCCTTTGCATTGTTTAGATTCAGTTCCATCTGGAACAAACTCCTAACGTTTGGCACATACCCAGAAATGTCAAGTAAGGACATAGTCACAGCTGACTGCTCAAGCTGTAACTAGAGGGCTTACTATTAACTTAGTGCTATTGAGGTTGTAAAGGTAAAAATTGCTTTTTCACATTAAAATTCAAGCTACAGCAATACAGGAAGAAAATAAACAAAACCTTCCCACTTACAAAGAACAAAAAATACTTTATTACATTATTATTTGTCTCGCTTTGGATTCACTCAAAAAGTGATCATAGTATGAGCTCTTTTTGTAACCCACCCCAAAAATAACTGCTCAGATTAGAAAATGAATTGTTCTGAAATAGTTTCCATGCCTTCCCCACTTTGTTAAATACTACAAAGGCACAATTATTGTCTTTTTTTCTGCTCAACTCTCAGTTTCTCTAAAAAAACCAAACAAACAAAAACTATAAATATATCAAAATAAAGGAAACAGTAAAACCAGACATGGCCAAACTCTGATATCATCTGGTCTGATACAAACCCATAAGTCTTCCTACTGAAGTTGATGGAGTGACTCTAGAATTACAGAATTATAAAACTGGCATAATTGAAGGCAACACTGCCCTTCATTGTTATTTACGCTAGTTGAAATAGTAACAAAAATTGACAAATTTGAATTGACCTGATTCCATGACATATGTAAAATTTCATTAGTTTTTCTTCATCAAGGTAATGGTGGCAAAGTAGATTTTTGTACTGATCTGTTAAATTTTATAATGATTTTGCAAGCCTTCCAGAAATGATGGAAAAATGTATTTTTATTCATGTATTCAGTAAATGCAATTATGATGTTGTCTTTTGTGCTAGCATGTAAGCGAGAGGGAAATATTAGGGTCATTATATAAATTATTCAAAGTTCTAGTTATACTGATCCTGTTTTTTTAAATGAGGATGTATAGCAAGTTTCTCTCTTGGATGAAGTAGCCTTTTTGATGCATTTATTTACTATGAGATATACCCTCATGTGGCAGCATACATGTATTACATTCATATGGAAAAAAATAGATTAAAATATTTTGGAAAGCCAGTTTCATTTTGGTGCAAAATCTAACGATAACTGAAAATTATGATGCAATGAAAATAGTGTGCTACTTAAAGAGTCAACATCCCAGCTGGACATCCTTTAGTATCCCATTTACTTTGGACAGCTTGAATAGGGTCTCTTTCAGTACAGCATGAAGTCTTAAGTTTTAGCCCCCCTCTCCACTCCCTCAGACATTTGAAAATTATGATATAGTACATTGACTTGTATCGACATTGAAAAAATCTCTTTCATTTCCAAAAGAACAGAGTTCCTGTAGTTAATGTTCTGACTTAAATTATTTTTACTTACTAGTGAATGAACTATGAATCACCATGGAAGGATAATTAATTGTTATGTGAGATTTTTATATTCCTTTTAAAAGGCCTGTATGTTTGGACAGTTAGTACTGTTGAATATCTCAACAGACTACAGCTTATCCACACATTTAGAACTACTAAAATGTTATATGGGGTTTGTATCCTGCTGGTTTTAACATCTTTGTTCCTAAACTCCTTCATGTTAGCACTTGGTCCAAATGTGTGTTAGACATCTGTCCTGAGGAACTGACAATGTAGATTTTAGTGAAAGTGGGGATGGACAGGATTGTAGAAGGGGTCAGATGATTAAGTGATTCATATACTTCTCTTAAAACATTTTGAAAAACCAGTTTGCTTGAATACTAATTAGTTAGCTTCTGCTGAAAGATTTGCAGTAAACAATTTCATATTGGGTTGTTGGTGGATGGATAAATAAGTTTTAGGAGAGGGTTCCAGGCCCTAGCACCTGCTCAAAAGAAAGAAAGTGATGCTTGTGCCTGGAAAGATGAAGGTGTGTCAAGGCTAAACCTTTAGAAATCTGGGAGGGTAAAGGCATGAACTCACAGGTGCTTTTCAGTGCATGCTGTTTCTTCTTTGCACCTCTATGCAGAAGGCCCTCAGAATTTATGCATCATTTACGTTTCACTTGAGCTCTACTTTGCTGATCTTTGCACAAGAAGAAAGTGAAATTCATCCAACTTCCTAATAAATTTCAGATTTCTGTTTCGGTGGTATTAAGGTTTCTAGTTTTTGACAGAGGTGTTTGCCTACAAAATGTAAATATATTAAATGTGGGATCTGTGAACGCTGTTTTTGCAACTTTGGTCCCATTTCTGATTTTCCAGTGAATTTTAGCTAACCTTAACTTAATGTCAATCCAGAATGTAGTAGGTACATTGCATGGGAAGTTGGTGGCCATTCACAATGCAAGGTGGTACCAAGGTACACTATTTTAAGATTATCATATGAACATCAGGTAATAGATTTGTAATCTTTTGGGCATGTGCACTTACAGCAGCTCAAATAGAAGGGGTGCAAGTTTGAGCTGGAGCTTTTTGCCTCAGTATATATAGAGAGAGAGAGAGAGAGAGAGAGTGTGAGAGAGAGAATAATCAGTTGAGCAATGGTTTTTTGATATGTTTGGCTTTGGGTCCAGGGCTGGGATCTTGCAGTGGTGATAGTATGGTCTGGAGCTGGGGCACAGCTACAATCCACTGCCTACGTGCCTCTGCCTAGAGCATGCAGGCAGTGGATTGCAGTTGTGCCCCAGGTCCAGATCATGCTGTCACTGCTGCAAGATTGAGGAAAGTACAGATGACCATATGTTCCCTTCTTTTACATTTGTGTGGTAAATAACATTAACCAGAACAGTACCAAAAAAATTTAGTCAATACTTTAGAAAGTTTTCTGAATATCAGAAGGTACCTGGCTGCAGCTTGTGGTCACAGTCTTGCCTGCATCCTTTCAGCAGTCCTTTCCCAAGATAAACATCACAGGGAATACATTTTTTAAGAGCTGTTTAATTAGACCTGGAATCTTCTGGATGACGACTGTGTACTTATTCAGTGCACAAATTGGTGTCACTACAATGTATCTTAAAGCAAGTGCTTGAAAGGGGTGTTGAAACAGCTTCTGTTGTGAAAATTGAGTTATTTGATATCATCATATTTGTAACTTTCTGGACCAGATTGCTTCCTAGGTGACATTATCCTCCCTGCATTGGGGCTATAAAACACCAAGAAACTGTAAGCGTCTTATCACATGGGACACTTAGCACATGTTTTATCTGTGAAATGTTATGCAGTATTAAGAGCTAGAATGTCCTGAATGGTAATGCTTACCACAACTTTCTACCATGTATGGCTTCCACTCTCTTGTGAATGTATTGTTTTGTTTTTTGCTGGCTCTGGACACCCCTTCCCTTCTGCTCCAGCACAGCATGGAGCTTGCTGATATCTCTTGCTTACCTGCCTCACAAAGCCTGAAGTTATCTGGAAGCAGCAGCACCAGGAGAAGAACCCCTGCTGAACTGGAATTGTGCTGAAACTGCCACTCACCACCTGCAACCCAGTGCTACTTCCCACTGGCTCCTGCTCCTTCTTTGCAACTCCCATGGTTGGAGCCTGCCCATTCCCTATCACATGCCCAGCACCATCCAGCTTGGGAGTGCATGTCCCTGGCCTGCTGAGGTGAACTGAGTCTCTGTTGTGGTTAAAGGGTTGCACAGGGATCCAAGCTCAGAAGAGGATGATGCCCCTGTTGCTCAATCCTGCTTGTGCCAGGAGGACTGCAAACTGTTCATATTATCTCCATGGCGTGATTTGACAATATCTGAACATGTTGCTTAATATGATCTGGAGATGCCCCTCCAAAGAAAAGTCCTAACTTGACTATGATACTAGTATGCTTTACTTCCTGAAACATGGATGCTCATGTTTTAAGGTAGTTAACACATCCTAAATGGAATGTGCAACATGGCCCTAAACCTTCTCAAAATAACTTTATGCCTGATGTGGGTCTGCTTAATAGGACTAGAGAACTGGTTATTCACATTAGTCTGAGATCATGGTAGATTAGCAGAAGATAGTGCAGGATGACATCTTAGAGACTAATTTTTGTAACTAGTGGACTCAGAGGCATGAACTTTTGTGACAGCCTACACTGGCAGATGCTGTTGCCTATAGAAGCCCATGCTTTTCTGAATTTCATATAATCTTTCTCTGTATCTCCTCTGTTTTCTATTGGATAGTGCCAAATGTTGAAGGAAATGACGTGAGTTGCTTTTACATGGTAGTACCAAAATAGGACAAGCAATATGGCTGCCTTTTGTCAAAAACTTAAAAAAAAAAATTCCAGTGAAAAAAATGTGATGTCATGATTCTTTGTAAGGTGGTTGGAGTCCTGTTGCAACCATGACAGTCCAAGAAATATGTGAGAAGCAAGGGTTTGGGTTTTTTTTTGGTGATATCTTCTATTGGACCAAGTGTATAGTTGAGAGAAATGTTAAACAAGCTTTTGGGCATAAAGCTGCCTTCTTCAATTTACTTTACCTTCACTATACTTTGGGTGATAGGGTTTAATTTTCTGAAAACTGAATGATGGTCCACTGGCTTGGATGATAGCCTGGGTGGTCCAAATTGGTTCACTTTCTTACTCCATCACAGCATTTGTGTAACCTAGGGCAAGCTTCTTAGGCAGAGATCCACAAAGGCACCCCTGCACCTAGGTCCTATTAGCAGGCATTCCCTGTGCTGCTAATTTTCAGTGGAAGGGCAGTTTCTGACACTGGGGAAGCCTGGTATAAAAAAAAACCCCACAGTGGAAAAAAGTGGGGTGGTGTATGTGGCAGCAGCATGCACAACCCAAAACTAGAGTATGGCCAGCTGGAGTCATACTCCAACTGCCAGCCAGGCTCCCTCACCACTGCTGGAGCCCTGGGAGGCCCCCAGGACCTTAGGTAAGGGTGTTGGGGCCAGCCTTCCCTACTCTACCTGGGGCAACATGATGCACACCATAGCATGCATGCATGGGATTCCCTGGGGACATATGTACCTCTGATGTTTGTCCCTAGGGAAGCCTACAAGTCTGGATCTGGCCTGTGATTATATAGCAATAGATAAGCAGATGCCAAGTGTCTGGACCTAAGGACCACTGTCCCCAGATTTGGATATTTTTGAAATGTTACTCAGCCAGCTTAGGTGATATAGTGGTGGGTGCAACATAAGACATATGCTGTTGGAGGTGGTGTGTCTTCTTTTTCAAGTAGAATCTTTTTTTTTGCACTTAAGATTATTTTTGAACACTTGGGCTCAAACTAAATTTTCAAAGTGTTTTACTTTCAGCATTAGATACAACTGGTCAATTATTTATTCCTGACTATTAGATATGGAATACTTAACTTGCCATAATTTACTTCAGCTAAATACACAACTATGGAAAAAGGGAGCTCATTACACTTATTGATTTTTAATGTTCCCCACAGCTTTCCATTTCTAATCTAGTACTCATTTTCAATTTCCAGTTGCAAATTCTTGCAATTGGTTTTGGGGCCAAATTCATTATTATTATAATTTTTTTGATGTTACTGATATCATTGAAAAACCAGAGTAACTCCATTAGTAGGAGCAGTATTTCTTTGGATTTCTAGTTGAATGACTCTCAGCAGTTTTTCTTGTATGATGTAAACTCATTTTGGCTCTAGATTCATTTAAAATTAAATACACCATTATTTAAATAATTTTGTATTTACACTTAAAGTTGGTCAGCCATATTTCTCTAGTGTTTTTTTTATCATTTACTTAGAATCTTTCTTGGAATTCTCTTTAATTTATTGATTTAGTACTTTTGTGTGGTCAGGTTCAGATATAATGTTTGAAGCTATAAAAACACACATGGGATCAGCTTAAAAGCATGAAGTTCTGATCCAGTCCATTCACTAGTACATATTCAAATACTCTGATGGTGGCTCTAAATTGCCCAAGCAAGAATTGTGACAAATGAGGACCACCAGGATGTAAGCATGGATGCTAAACTAGACATATGCCTTTTGTCATTATCCCTAGGTGGGGACAAAAATGTGACTGGGATAAGCTCTGACAAATCTACACTGCTGAAAGCTTCTTCTACCTAAGGGAAAGCTGACCAGTCAGCCTGATTTTCAGACATATTTCTATTACTGAAATGGCATAACATTTCTGCAAGCAGATGAAGATCAGGCCCAGAATTTGTAATATGTGGTAAAGTGAGGGAGACTTTGCAAATCATCAAGCCACATAAACCAAGTGGAAACTAAATGAAAGCAGGAAGGTTTTAAATCCTATATGTGTAAGTTCCTGCATATCACATTAAAAGAGAGTTCTGATGCAGGTCCCTGAAGAGTTACTGTTGTATCAAGCCTTCTAGGGTGCTTATTTTACAAGGAATTATTATCTTTCTAGATATACAAGGCACGGGTCTGACCATCAGGTGCATTCTGTGTTCAGAGAGATGGCACTCGTTTTTAATCATCTGGTCCAAAATCTCAGAAATTGTGAAAGGGAGAGAGTGTGTGCGGGAATGAAGTTACGCATTACACTTAGACCATACTAAATCTGTGGAATTTTAAGTGGTGTTAAAATTCATATGTGCTATGAGTCATGTCATGTTAAGGGTTAATACCACTTCCTGCATTTCTTGTGTTTCTTGTGAACAGGGGCATGGCTAGGAGCCAGGACAACTGGGCTCTATCCCTGCTCAGGGGGGTGGGATGAAGGGCTAGGAGCATTGCATCCTGGGATGCTGGATGACTGCAGATTGCTTGTTTTATCTCCGTGGAACAGACTGAAGTTATCCTAATGCCCAGCCCAGAGTTAACCTTCAACTTTGAGATCTCCAGGAGGCACTTAGTATGAATTAATGAGCTTTAACCTGTGGCCACTCTTGTTTTAAGTGTTGTTGGTATTTTTAAGCGTAACAGGTAACACATGCTCTGTGCGTGTGTGTATGTGTGGGGGGGGGGCTGAATCACTACAGTGAATATACTACAGTGGATTAACACTACATCAGGGAGGTGCTGAATGTTCCCAGTTCCTACCAAATTTATTTAGAATTAAGGTTTTTATCAGACTTTCTGGAAGACCTGAATGGGACCTAACATATTATGTCTATACACCCCTTCCTAATCTAATAAAATGAGAAACCACCACAGAACTAGTTTCTGAAGAATATATGATGTGTAGGAAAGAGAAACTGTTATATTCAAATCTGCAATTTAGATTTGAATCCTCTGGGAGTGCATGACTCCTCAGCTCCAGTGAACTGAGACACAAATTAGAAAACAGTTATACAAAACATCAATACAATGACCAGGAAAATGAGGTTAAGTCTCCATTACTTATTAATGAGCTTAACTTTTCTGTTGAGAGCATTGCTGCCTTTCCTCCTAGATGAAGATGCTATGTGCTTAACAGTTACATCATGGAGAAGGGTGGAGCACCCTGCCTTCCTATGGAGATTAAGCATGAAAGCCTTTTATGGTAGCACTCAATTAAAAACCATGGAATAGTATTTCCCTTCAATTCCAATGGTTCCTAAATAGTCTTAGAATAACAGACAAGTCTCAGTAGTCCCCTAAACAAACCAGACTGTCATGCTTTTGAGTCAGAAGGGAAATAAGGATGATCAGTTGCTTTGAAAAATGCTGTTAGCCCTGCTTCCAGCTGTACAATGTAAGAGAATGGATTTGACAGTACAAGGAACAGGTGGAGTTTTCTTCAGTGTTGAAGCAAACATTTTAAAAATGAAACCAGAACAACATGGCAGTTAGAGTAAGAAATTTATATTAATATTATTCTCCCTTTTTGGCAAGTCAAATATGTATTTTTAAAGACTTTACCAGGATGCCCAAGTAATCACATATACATAGATAATTGGCTGAAATGAGGGCCATTAAATTGCTCCCATCCAATTCTTCCTTTCTTGGCTACCAGTCAGATCCCCTCTGGGGTTTCTGGTGCAGGGAAGATAGATTGATGCTGCAGTAATAACCCATGAGATTTCAAACTGTTGGTACTGCCCTGACATTGAAGATTCCTGTGGAGACACACTGTCTTCCCCTTTGATTTGCAGTCTGGTTAATGAGCCTGTAAATTGAATTAGCTCAGTCTCAGTGCTCAAAATCCAGGCTGAAATAAAGAATGATATCACAACAGAGGATGGAGACAGTGGTTTGTTTGTGCTTAGTTTCTTGAGCACTAAAGTAAGACTGAAATATTAATAACTTGAAATAAAAATACTGTATTGAAGATGTATAATATATGGTAATTTTACAAGTCAAAGCATTCAATCCTGTTCAGGTATCAAGATTTATGGCACTGAACTGAAAGTTTAGTGTTTCCAGCTTGCTTATGACCAAAATAAGAAGGCAGATCATTATCTTGCTTTCCCTGATGCAATAATACCTGAGCCATCTTCATGGAAATTTCTGACATATTTTCTGTTTTCAGTAGCAACTGAATGGCTCAAAGAGGAGACTTGCAAGTTAGAGTCATGAATAATTTGGCTCATGATAACATCCACATACTGGTCTGTGCAAAAAGCTAAACAGCAAGGATTTTTGTGGGTGATATCTTTTATTGGACCAACTACTAGTTGGGAGAGATTTGGATAGGCTTTTGGATACAAGACTTGAAGAAGGATGCCTCATACTAAAAGTTTCCCTAAATCTCCCCCAACTATGAGGCTGGTCCAATAAAAGATATCACCCACAAAAATATTTGCCTCTCATATTTCCTGGACCATCACAGCTACAACAGCACTCCAACACTGTCAGCAGTTGCTGACAGATGATTTCAGGAAATCAGTGCTAGAAAGTAAGAATTTATTCTGAAAGATAAGTCTGGGGTATATATTTTCTTTCCTTGTACCTGTTTGTGGTTATACACCCTTCCAACTTCCTCTTTGTCTGATGGAGTGTTTTGCGCAAGGTGCTCCCAGGAGGTACTGATGCTCCATTTTTGTGTGACGATCACTAGTCCATGCTTTTCTCTTATGCTGTCTACATAGGGCTAGTGACCATTTAAACCAGTGGTCTTTTTAAGTAGGAGATCACCTTTGGCATTTAAAAACAACCCAAGACCTACCATGCACTGCCACCATCCCCCGTCCCCTCCCCACCCTGCCCATCAGGTAAGTATGTGGGGATGGAAGGGGGAAGACAGATTGAGGGAGAAAAAATATTTGGGTGCACACCTCCCCAGTAGGTAAGTCTCACTCAGCCAAGGCCCCACTCAACTTACCCCTGCTCCTGCTTTTTTGGCACTGTCCCTCACCATGGGGTCCTCAATCTAGCCCCTGTCCTTTCTCTCCCTCACAGACTGACCTACTAGGCTGGGGCACACATGCATGCACGTTCTCGCCCCCCACACTGACTTGGATCGAATCCAAGAGGCTCCAAGATCTACTGCAAGAGGCTCTGAAATCTACTGGTGGATTGAGATCTACTGGTTTAAACACTTGTTCTAGCTTACTCAGTATAAAAGTATTTGTACAATCAATCTAGGTAAGTGTACCCAAACAGAGACTGGTCCTGCTCATACAGTTAGCCTGAATCAATGTTAAAACAGTGTCAAACTGAATTTGAAAAACACTTTCAGGCTTGGTTCAGCTAATGTAGCTCTTGGCCTGGGACTGACAGACATTGTCTTGGTGAATGATCAATTTAGCAATTTGCTGCCCAAGTTTCCTTTTGATTTGTCACTGTTCACTTTAGAACTAGTGATTGGTTACTCTCACATGGAAAAAAAATCAAACCCATTTCAGAATTGTCTCATGGTGCTTGTAAGCAGGTTGCTTAGCTTGCTGGTTTCTGCAAGGCAGGGGGGAGGTTGATCCCTGAGGAGTTCCACAGCTCAACTGAAACATAGTCTTTGAGACACAAACATGCAGGCAAATAAGCAAACAAGCCAAAATCCTTCTGCCCTGTCAAGGGCACTAGGAAGGGAACCCCTTTGGCTCTGTCCCACAGCACAGCACAGCACAGCACAGCACAGCACAGCACAGCATCTTCTCTGGGTTTTCAGCTCCCAGTGGGACACTCCCTTATTGGCAGAATGCTTCCCAGCTACAAATCCTTAACAGGGCTGTCTGCTCCTTCTTAAGGGGATATGTCATCCTGATGTGGTATTATCTTTGGAAATGTATGTCTGCTTAATGTTTAATTTGGAGACAAAAGCTGACAGGACAATTATTTTAAATGAAAAAGGTTTATATTTATAACTAGCTTTCTTCTCTCCAACTTCGGTTTGCGATATATATATAGATTGCATATAGATATATAGATATATATAAATTTAGGAAGCATTTATAGATAGAAATGCTTCCTAAATTAACAGATATAGGTTCTAGATTATACTGCCAGTTAAATAATACTGTAAGAAAACTGTCTGTGAGCTGTATTTCTGTTCATTTATAGGTTGGAAGAGAAATCACATATGAAGATTTAACTCATATAGCTATTCATGAAGGGCATTCTATTATTTATATTAAAAAGTACACTGTGGCTGCCTGCAGATGTTAAGAAACAAACAAATTGTGCTTTACTGGAAGAAGCAGCACATTACTTCAGTGCGGCTTTGCAGCATCTATATAGATTGGGCACTTCCACAGGGCTTTCGATTGAATCAGCTATTAGATAAAAGCCCCCCAAAAGCCTCATCAAAGTGCTTGATCTATACAGATGTTGGGAGAACCAGGTCCAAGTACTGTGATGCCTCTTTTGGGCAAGCACTGGGCTTGGTGTGGGGTGTGAAGGGTAAAGATTTAAAGTACTATTTTTTTTTAACATCTGCAAGCAGCCTGCAAGTTTAAATTAAATGCAAACAAACAACCCGCCCCCAAGTTTTTCAACATTTTCTCTCTATGTGGAGTGATTTACGGATATTGAGGACAAATTTATAACAATGTATCATTTTTTAAATACATGAAAGCAATAGAAACAGTGTAGCCTGCTACTCAGCAAGAATGCAGCTATATCATTCTCCATCACTTGCATGCCCATGTTCTGGAAAATAGGCAAGTTGTTTTATTATTTGTTGCTATGCAATGTTTGAAATGAAGAAAAGATCACAATAAATATATAGTGTATTGAGGTGAAAATGCTGTTGAAAGTAGTAAAAAAAAATGGTTGATTCTCTCATTGGATAGAATCTAAGAAAAACAAGACAAAAGATCTGCGTTGCAGGGTAGAAATTTGAGTTCTTCCAATTCTTGTCTGCTCCAAGGAGGAGTTTTCAAACACTATATCTGTATTAACTTAAATGGGTCTTAAAAAGGGAGCATGTTCTGGTGAAAAAAAGGCCTATTTAACAGCTGTGCTTACCACTGTAGATGGATGGGTATATGAACATATAGATCCCCTATCAGAAAGGCCATAAAAAAATCAGCTATCCAGAACATGAGCTTGGTTTTGTGGGACATTCACAAAATCTTGTTTGACTGCTTGTAAAAATATATTGTTGCTACAACTAAATAATGCTTTCCACTTCAAACTTTTATCTAAGAGTCTCAAAGTGCTTAAATAAAATCATTTAATTTTTTCTTAAAATATTCCTGGAGACAAGAAACAAAAATTGAAATAAAGTAATTCATTAATGAAACTCAGCCAACACTGTAGTACAATTCATTGATTGCTTAACAGCATATGACAACTTGAATTGAATACTACCATATCCAATTAAAACTGCAGAAGAAATTTAAAGATGCAGAATGAAATGTTCTGATTTGGATCTTTTCCAGATTACTGGGACAAACACCTGGGTATAACACATTTATTCTGAAGAAGTGCTAAAGGAATCTTATTTTTAATTTTTAATAGATGTTTCAAGATGCTAGGAGCTTCAGGATGACTACATTAAGATTGAATGTAGGTCACATCTCATTCAATAATATTACTTGGAGCTACATAATGCATGCTACATCATGCTGTGTAGGGATACTAAAAAGACTAGAATGCTTTATACTATAACATGTAACCAATAAATATGAATAATGTGAGGAAAGGCAACACTAAAATGAATGAGCACCTGTTTTATTCCAGTGTGATGGCAAGCTGACTTGTCCTCATCCCAGATGCTGGTGTAATTTGCATATTATAGCAATGGCCCTTGAGTAATATCCCTGACATAAAAAATGTACCAGTTTATGATTCAAGGAAGTTAAGATGAACAGACAGACATGAGCATAAGTGCCTGGGAAATAGAGAGACTCCTGGAAAAGGGGCTGAGATGAACATACTGCTTCATTTGGAGCTTTGAGATTGATGCTGTCAATGTGAAACTTTAATATTGCTTTTTTGTGATCTTCATTTAGGACAGAGGGATTGTCTACATACCTAGAAATAAATAACCTGGACAATATCACAAATCTGGACATCATTTTTGTTTTTCAGTAAAGATTAAACACACTTTGGAAGGCACATGCCCTTTATCCAGTTCAATTTAACTTGGCACTACTTAGATTCTGAGATTTGATAGAGCTGTCAGGCCAGACAATTATAAGTAACACTACAGAAAAGTGCCAGCATATTTTCATACTTAGGGAACAAAACTGAAAAATTGTAATTCCAAATTGACACAACTGTTTGCAAGCATTTTCTTCCACTAGTCACCTGCTTCTAAGTTCCCAGTGCTTTCTTTTCAAATGTCTAACCAAATGTATAACAATTATTTCTGATAGCCAATGTTACTTGTGATGGTAAACACAATTTGACAAAAGTTCAAGTAAAGAAATTATGCAATTTTTTGTTTATAAAATAAAGAAAATAACACCATTTTAAAAAGTGTTTTCTGGAAAGTGTACAATGGAATAATCTTTTGGAGCAATAGTTGTGACCTGGGTGGTAGTCTGTGCTATAGTGACACTGAGTTACATTGCAGGGGAAGTAGTTAATGGGAGCTTCACCTCTCTAGACATTGCTTAGGGTATCGTTTGGACTCAGGTGACACAATCTGTCTCTTTCTCTCCAAAATCTGGTATCCAATTTATTATCTGTTAAGAACTGATAGAAACATGCAGGGAGCCAGGAGTTCTCATGAACGCAGTGGCTCGAAAATGGATGGTATTATCCTCAAGATCTTTATGGATGCCAAGTAATTCACAAAGTACATTAATCCCATCTTCACCCTCGTCAGTGGAGAACTGAAGGAAGTTCTGTGAGTAGAAAGTTCAGTTTTTATCCCAGTCCAAAAACTTAAGTTGTTAGAAGTGGGAATCTTTTGTTTCCCTGCCCTTCATAACTTTCTATTGATTCAATATTGAGTTTGGATGTGCAAATGATTTAGGGTGATTGACACAAACATCTTGATGATGTAGGTTAAAAGGCCAGCACTAGCTGCATAGCTGGAATACAGGGCCTGAGACAATAGCACCCCCTTTGCTGGTTAAACTTCTTTATAAGGTACAGTGGTAGAACAGTTAAGGTATTTCATTACAGATCCAGAAGAGTGAGGCCCTTCTGGACCTGTGCTGATAGACACGCTCATAAGATGAAGTTGTTAGTGAGTATTTTCTCATCAGGCTGGAAAGCCAAAGGTATGTGATGGTGACTATATTGTTCCCTGCATGTAATTGGACACTAGTTATAATCATGATAGCTTGATGAGATGGACTGTGCTTGTGGACCACATCTGGAAGAATATATAAAACATTACAGCATGTCATATTACCAATCTTGTCTGACTGGCTGCATCAAAGATAGTATATTTTGGCTGCTTGCTTGCAGATGTGAACAAAACCAAAAGTGGTTTGCTTTAAGCTTAGTGCACCCCCACACTGAGTGCAGCGCATGCCCAGAATAGGCATTGCATTAGTTTGACCTGGTTTGCCCAATATCTGTATAGATCAGACACTTCAGCAGGGCTTTTTGGCACTTTTATCTAGTAGCTGACTGAATCAGCTACTAGATAAAACCACCAAAAGGCCCTGCTGAGGAGCCCAATTCATACAGATGCTTTGGAGCCAGGTCAAACTAATGTGCTGCCTCTTCTGGTAAAGCACTGTTTTTTTCCCACATCTGCAAGGAACCTTTACGTATTAACAGTAAAAGCAATCAAAGACAACACAATGTCATTGTCAATGTACAGTAAATTAATTGTTTAGTATATAGGTAATAGTGTGACTTGTCATGATAATACTGTGAACCAGAGACTATATAAACTACAATAATTTAAAGTCAAGGCATGAACATGTCCTGGATCACTTGGTTTGGTCAAGTAAACAACACGTTGCCTTTGACATAGCTACAGTAACACTTTCAGCCTCCACATGCAGTTCATTTCAGCCTAACATCTGGAGTTTCAGATTTTTCGTTAACAATGCATATCTTCAGGGGATTCACCCTTTATCTGTTTTATCCATTTGGTAATACATCTAGATGAACTGTCAGTGCACTGTACCAGGGCATTACCTGGCACAGCAATTCATTTCTGTGACTAGCGTAATCTGGATTTAGTTGGTAGGAGATATTAATTTTCTTTTCTGGTGCAGCAAAACTTTATAGTAAAAAGATAAAATCCTGCCTTCTCCTCTAGAAAGTCTTGTTATAAAAGGTTTGGGGTTATAGAAACATATATTTCTTCCATTCTGATGAAATTGCTATATTTTTCTGAAATATCACATTCAAGTCTCAAATTATTTTGCTTTTCAGGGTCAGGTGGAACACGAGAGAAAACATATGCAGTACCTGCATGAACAGCAACAAAAAAATCATGCCACACTAGTCACTGAAAAGATTTGTAATTAGCAAAGAATTCATTATTGACTTTAGTGTTAAGTTAAAGCTCTTTGCAATCCATCTAGTTAATAATACACCTCACATCAATGCCTATAACAGTAGCTGCTGCCACACATGAATCTTGACCCTAGTTGTGAGACAGGGTATTGAATTATGCACCCTGGCCTTAGATGACCAAGCTCAAGGCTCAAAATCAGCAGAACTGATCAGCTGTATCAGCTGTTACTCCTTGCAAGTATAGTATTGGATATTCTTATGAGTGCCATTAGTTTGAAAGACTTTATTGGTTCCAGGAATATTTTATATGTCTAAAATGAGAAACTTTGATGAAAATGGTACAATTGTCCTTCAAGTCATGGAAAGTTGAGGGCATCATATTTTAAAAGGGAAATAGACAAAGAGTAAAAAAAAAAA
>JAGPOW010001338.1:46142773-46164378 GCA_030014935.1 Caiman crocodilus
GGACTGAGCCCTGGGGAACCCCGCTACTAACATCTCTCCAGGTCGAGTACGACCCGTCCACCACCACTCTCTGGGAGCGCCCCGTCAGCCAGTTTCTGATCCACTCAGCCATGTAGGGGTCAATGCCACAGCTCCCCATCTTTTTAATGAGGATGGGGTGAGAGACTGTGTCCCGGTCCCCCCTTGAATTAAGGGAGATATTGCTCCCTGCTCCCGGGACCTGTGTTACCAAGCCAGGCAATGTCTCCCTGCCTCGGTAGTGGAGAGCTCCCAGTCCTCACTCTGCGATTGGAGGGTTGCGGCTGGGAGTTTGTTATCTGCCAGCACCAGCTCCTCAGTCATGAGGCTGGCACTGAGCGATCTCCCACTGGAAACTCTGCTGCACAGGGGGTCATTGTCCCCACCTGGTCTCCAATGGCAGTGCCTGCCCTGGCAGCAGGCAGCTCCCAGGGACAGGGAGCAATTTCCCGCCCCCTGCTGTCTGGCTGACCATGAGCACATTTTCTTCTGGTCAGGCATCTACATGTGCGCTACATGTGCTCAGTTACTAATCACAAGTAAATTTGCTAATTGCATTTGCAGGTAGGAATTTACTCATGATTACAGCCAATGACTGCACAATAAGCACCTGCACATGTAGATATAGACGCTTGTTGTGCAGTAATTAGATCTACTGCAGAATAGAGCATTTTATGTAGACATACCCACTGGCAGAAAACAATCAAAGTACCCAGAGCTACACTGTTCTATACTAACAGAGTCCTAGATCCATATAGTCAAGGTCTGCTTTTAGCAGCTTAAATGATTTTCCAGATGGTCTTTTCTGTACCCTTTCCGATGTAGTTATGAGGATTTCACCCCTACTTTTATTCCTCCATTTGTTTCTTTTTAATTCAAGATTTCATTCTTAAGTCAGTATGTTTTTAACTTATCTGGTGAAAAGATAGATTTTACATTTAGGCCAATTCAGTGCCGTTTTCCTTGAGTCTGCAGAAAGACAGATTGAATCAATAGCTGTAAGCAGAAGTGTGTTCTGCTCTATTCATCTCTGTTAGATGATAACTGTTTCACTATGGATCACATGGTAGCTGAGTCATTATGCTATTGTGCTTATCCACTAGTTTTGTGGGTGACAAGTATGGAGAAAAGAGTCAGTGAAATGGATTCAGCCTCAATCAATCCATCATTTAAAAAAAATATTACTTAATTAGTGGTGGATTTTAGTAGTGCTTTTCTTTTTCATTTTGACTTGTTATGCTCACTCAGAGCTTTCCAATCTGTTGCCTTGGCCTTCCAGGAAGACACAGGAAGAGAAGCTACTCTGTGAGGTTCCTGCTTCCCTGTAGAAGAGAGAAAAAATTAACAGTCTTCCTATAGTTTCCCTCCAAGTTCCAAGGGTGCTTCCTACAGCAGCTGAGCAGCAGTCAGTTTCTATTGCTCTTCTTCCCTGAGCAATTTATTTTCTCATTGTAACGCAGCATAGCTGGAAGATGCACTGAATGGAATAACAGGTATGTTAGGGGATGTGTAGAAGCCCAAGGAGGATCCTAACTGAAAGATGAAGAGTAAGAATTGGAGTTGTATTATTATGTGAGAGAAGACTGGACAAAAATACATTAACATTGCACTGGGCACGTGCTCATATCATATCTATATGACTCTACTCTTAGGCTAAGTAGAGATGTTCAAAAAGCCTGAGGTGGAAATGAATTATGTTATGCAGTTTTCTGTAAGTGAACTGGTAGAAAAGTTAGATTGGTAGTGAACAGTATACATGTTTACCCTTTGGTGGGGTGGGGAGGGGAGGGGGACGTGCAGGCTGCCTTCACTAGCTGCAGCCTGTAAGTTGGGGGCACTCTTGCCCATCTCCCAGCATGTCTTGCAGGTTCCCTGGGTTGTTGGATGCTGCCAAGTGCAACTGAGTACCTGGGCCACCTGTGACTGGTGACTGGGCAAGCATAGCATGCTCCTGCAGTGCTCCCTGTCCAAGTAATTGGCTCCTGTAGCTGTGGGCCTAAAAAACCTGGCAGCACCATAGATGTCCATGGCCCAGGTACCTGTGGGAAGTGGTTGAGCTGTGGAGATTACAGAGTTGCCTTCATACAAGCCAAGACCTGAAGTTCTGCCCCCTGCCATGCTTACCCACCAAAGGCACTGGCTCCCAGTTGAGGGGGAGTCCATGCTGGGGTCCTGGTGGCAGGTAGCCTGCTAAAGGTAGCCTGGTCTCTGGCTTCTGAGATGTGTTGTACAGAAACCAGGGTCAGGCTCTGTGGGGTTGTGCCTGAGCGTGGTGGCATGGGGTTCCCTGGCTGGATGTGCAAGAGCGAGGGTTTGGGCTTCATGGGGCTGTGTCTGAGTTCAGGGGTTCCCTAAACTTAGTGTCAGGGGTGTATGTGCATTGTGGGGTGCTTCATGATAGGGTGTGGGGGCATGGCCTGGAGATACAGGTGCCCAGGTCCTGGGGCTCATGCAGGGTTCACAGACAACTCCCTTCCCCCTCCCCACCCCAACTACCTGTCTGTAGCTGGCAGATGGCCAGAGGCAGGAGGTGGGGCTGGGGAGAAGGCCTGTGCTGCATTGACTCTGGGAGAGCTCAGGGGCAGGATCTACTAGGTGCTCTACTAGGTGCTAGTACACATCGCTGTAAGAGAAGGTTATGGATAGGCTGCAAAGAAGGCTTGTATTTTGGAGGACAGAGATTTTATTTGAATCAAGAGGGGATCTGGCATAGAATTTCGATTCCCTGGTCTAACCTAAATTGATTAGATTTATCAAGTAAGGTCTATCTTAGACTGGGTTCTACCGTTTTTAGATCAGTTTATGTGCACCGAACTTCTGTATGATTATTTGTTTAGAATGATTTCTGATCACTTAGATTGGCTTATGTGTAGTATTTGTACCTGCCCTTAGAAGATACACATTTTTGTCATGGCTAATAGACAAGTCTCACTTTAAAAAAGCCCAGACCTGGATCAATGGCAGGGAAATCAAGAAGCATTTAGGATAACAGTGAAGGGCTTCTAATCTCCATCTTGCTTTCTTCAATACTAGTATTCCTTATTTCTAAAAGGGATAAAATTTACTCACAAAAATGAAAATTAACCAGAGTCTAGACAAAGAGTTGAAGACCCAAAAAGATAGGTTTGGTTTAGTCATTTTCTGTATTGCTGCTAGAAAAATCTAAATTGTACTATTTGAAAGTAAACATTGTAAAAATACAACTTATTTGTATTCTAATCTGGACAGGACATAAAAAAATAAAAGTGGCAAAAGACCTGAAATGAAACATTTAAAAAATGAACAAGAGAAATGGAAAAAGGGCAAACACTTAGCATTGAACAATCATTAGCTAAAAGCATGAGAGAGACAGAAGTTTATACTGGAAAAAAAATTCAGTGGTAGAGTAATAAAAAGGATAATTAAAGTAAAAAAAAAGTGACTTTATTAAGCAAAAAAATGCCTCATTGCTGCATGGTTCTGCTGCATTAGCTTTGGATGACATTGTCCACTAAATGAAATACCCTGATCAACAAAATTATACTTTAGCCATAGAAACTAGAAAAAGAGGAAGAAGTATGTGTAGTGAAACACAATGAAAAGCATAAAGTAAAAATTGATCAGGAGAACCAGACTGGTTTGCATGGTATTTACTTACCTTACTCCTGACAAACAAAGCATCTGAGTTTTTCATTTTCATGACCACTCATTCATCTATAGTATTCTCCAATGAAATGTTGAGTCGTTGCACAGTGGTATTATTTTATAATCTTATAACAAAGTATTCGTACTCAGTCTATACACAGATTAGGACATAATTTAAATTAGAAGACAATGCCTGCATTTACTGGATGTTGCATTAACAATTTTTATTAGAAGAAAGCACGTTATCTACTAGAGGAGAAAAATATTAATTTGTTGTGTAAAATAACTGATATAGGGAATCAACACTTGGAACACATTCACAAGTCCCTGCAAAACAATTGAGTTTTACTCTTGAAGCTGAAGAAAGAAAAATAGTAGAATAATTACTGTGCTATAAAATATTATTAATTTGAAGTAATGTTAATAATGAATTGTGCTGGCTCTCATAGGTCATGTGGGTAAGAAGCAATTTTGTAATCTGTGATTCAGCCTATGGAGAGAATATGTTTTTTATCGAATGTCTGATATACATATTTGATAAAAGTACAGTTTGATAAGATATTTTGCTTTCTAAAGGATTAAATCTTTTTACTCCTGTCATTAATTATTTTAGAGCATTTCTTCTCTGAAAATAATAGTTGATTATTATTCACATTTTATTATTCAAATTACATCTTTTCAGAAAAAAAATGTTTGACAACTACACACTGTTATGAAATATCATTAACTGTTAGTATTCCCAATTCATAGATTAGAGAAAAAGAGAAGATGTAATCCTAAACCACGTCCAGATGTGCGCAGCCATGAGGTTTGTGATACTGCAGACATGTCTGCACATGCCACATACTGCACATTCAGCTAGTCTCCATGCTGCATGGGAGCAGTGAGAGGGGGAGGTTCTTGAAAAAGAACCCACACAAATAAAAAGGTGGAGTGGGGTACATGGGGGCAGCGCATGCCACTCAAAACTGGAACCTGGCTGGCAGGAGCTATGATCTGGTTGCCCACCAGGCTCTGAGCAGCAGGATTGCCACTGCTGAAGCCCCAGGAGGCCCCTGGGACTCTAGGTAAGGCTGCTGGAGCCAGCCTAGTGGTGGTCCTCACTTCCCCTTCCCCATCTGGGGCAACTTGCTATATGCCATAGGGCATGTGGCATAGGCCTTTCCTGGGGACAACTAGCAGAGGCACAAGGTGTCCCTCTGCTAATTGCTCCAGAGGAACCAAATGTCCACGTGTGGATGTGGCCCTAGAGTCTAGATGCCTGATTTTTCTCTATCCTACATAGTATTTATACTACTACCAGGGCACATCTGCACATGCAATAGTAGTGCCTGAATAACCTGTGGAGCTTATTGCTCAGGACTTAATTGCTCCTGGGTGCGCCATTTGATCTTGTGCCCAGGAGCAATTGATGCTGAAGTAATAAGCTCTGCAGTTAATTCAGGCATAGCCATGTGAAGCCAGGGTAGAGAATCCCTGTCTGGCAGGGAACTTTGGGGGTCAGCCTGCCAGCCTGGGGCTGCTCCTCCTGGCTCAACATGCTGCAGAGGGGTTGGCTGGAGCACAAGGTCTCTTCAGAGCAGGGATAGCCAGCAAGTAGCCCCTGCACTGAAGCACCCCCATGCCCCAGCCAGCCAGCATATAGACACACTGCTGTAGTGTTTTTCACTTCACAGCGGGATACTACTTGTATTAACAAGTACAGAGTAAATTAGTTTACTCCAACCTAATATGCGTGCAAGTGTAGATACCAAGATGTTTACTGTGCAGCTAATTAGTCAACTGCACAGTAAATGTCTCATGTAGATGTGCCCAAATTCCATTGATTTTAAATAGTTATTCTTGTTTTATACCAATTGAAATGAGACCAGAACCAGACACTAGATTCCTATCCAATTAGAAGCTTGGTAAATTTAATTACCAAGTAGATCTATATCCTCAGTCAGGATATGGTACAAAGTATGGTACAAAGTACAGATGGTTCAGAATATCATATCATTTCCAAAAGTATTTTAACAAAAATAAAAATATTTTATTTTTGTCAATATTTTTCACAGAGATTTATCAGTTCTATCTATAAAACTAAAAATGAAAATATTTTTCAGTTTTTAAAAAAACCCTAAAAATGTAAGAATTCTGAAAACATTGACGAAATACTTGAAAACACTTTTTTCTCATACTTGTATTTGGTCTGTTCTGAAGGCACCTATACATGAGCAAAGAGGCTGCTCCAATGCTCTGTAATTACATGTTGGAGCAGATTCACTCCATGATCATGGCAATTTACTATGTTCCAACAGACTCCAGCATCTTGTGTATCAGCATCCCTGTGCTTAAAAATGGCAGTTGGAGTACTTTTATCTAAAGCTCATTCAATAAGCTTCAGAAAAAGCGCCCCCTGCTACCATTTTTAAGTACGGGGATACTATACTGATACATGAGATGCTCTTGGTTCTTAATTACTGCCACTCTAATTAAAGGTTCTTCCTCCACTACCACTTCTGGACCACGTGTATAAGCACCCTAAGTCAGGGGTTGGCATTTATTTCAGGCAGAGGGCCATTTGCCAAGTTTTGGCAAGATAACAAGGGCCACATGGGTAGCCCCGCCCCTTGACAGGTGCCCCACCCCCTGATTGCCATCTTGGGATTGGAAGTCTCACTCCATAACCCCTGAACTTTACCACCAGAAGCCCACTCTCTTGCCCCCTGGAATTACTCCTTTCAGCAAGGTGTTTTACCATCTCTGAACAGAAAAATATCACATTATATTCTAAAAATCAAATATGTACTACAACCTTCATTAATTTAATTAAATACACACACACACATCCTGATTTACACATGCTTGTGTAATGTACATAGAGATGATAGTATAATAGCTTAAAATGAAGTCTTACTCTTGCATATTGTGTGGGTGGGGGGTGTGGGGAGGCTGGGTATAGTTTTGTGGGTATAGTTTTATGGGTACGTGGGGTATGAGATAGCGTGTGTATGATTTGTGGGGGCTAGATAGGTGTGGGGTTGTGTGTGGGGTGTGGGTGAGTATGGGTTTTGTGGGAGGCTGTAAGTGTATGGGGGGAGGGTGGCAGCTTGCGTGGAGGAGGAAGCTTTGCCCAAAGCCTGTCCCTCCTCCCAGGGCAGGCAGAGCCCCCACCAGTGCTCCTGCAAGCCTGTGGTCTGTGTTCCTGCCACTTCTTTCCCAGGGTTCTGGCATGGGCCCTGTGCTCCTGCTCATTGCCACTTGCCCCCCATTTGCCACTGCTGTCCTTCTCCTGCCACTTCCTGGCCCTGCCCCCCCCCCACATTGGCACCACCTCCCAGCTGCTCCTGCAGTCCTAGAGCCGTGGCTCGGAACCATGTGATGCCAAAGCATGGTTGAGAAATGGCAATGGCAGGTGGGAGGAAGGAGCAGTGTGCATGGAGCACAGTGACAGCTAGGTGGGAGCATGGGGCCCAAACCAGTGCACTGGATCCAGTACCAGAGGTGCCTAGAGCAGCGCGGTAGGAGTGTGGGATCCCTGCTGGCAGGGCCTCTATGGAGCTGGGCACTCCTGCTGCTCTCCTGCTGCTTAAGCAGGGAGAGAAGGGAGCCAACCTGGCTTCATAGAGTCTGTGGCAACCTGGGCCCCATGCTCCTGCTGCCCCACTTTGAGGTCTGCCAGTGATGGTCCTAGTGCACAGGCATGGGCCCCATGCTCCCACCTAGATGTCACTGTGCTCTGTATGCCTGTTCACTGCCCCTCCCCCACCTGCCATGGCCATTTCTCTGCTCTTCCCCTCTCCATCCCCCAGTGACTGGCACCACGTGGTTCCTAGCTGAAGCACTGGGATTGCAGGAGCTGCCTCCCTCCCCACTGCTTCTTATCTGTATTTCCATCAGTGCAGAGAGGCAGGAAGATCTCCAGGCCAGAAGGCCCATCTAGGCAGAGGCTTCCAGATGGGGCCTGGAATGGGGGTGCTGGATGAGGGGCTGGGCCAGGCTGGACTTGCTTCTGCAGCTGTTTAGTTCTGCCTCTGGTTCATGCTGGGTCCTACTGCCTCTGGCTCCTCTTGTCTTTCATAGGCAGCCAGGGGCAGATAAATATTACTTTTCTAATTTTTTTAGGGGCCCCATGGGGCAGATAGATGGCCTGGTGGGCCAGATCCAGTCCACAGGCCTTATTTTGCCCAGCCCTGCCCTAAATGCGTAATTATTGAAAAACTTCTTGAAATTTTAAGAGGGAAGTCCAGGACCTAGTTAGACAAGGACGAGGACCAAGAGGCATTATTCTGTGAGCTCTGTGGCAGGAGGGTGGGTGAACTAAAAACTGTGACCAGTCTCATAGGCTAGGGACAGAAGTTACAGATAAACCAGTTCAAGTGATCAGAAACTGGTTTAAACCTGTAACAGAACATAAGTTCAGTGCACACAAACCAGTTTCAAAATGGCTGAAACTGGTTTGAGGTAAACCTGGTTGAATGTTGTATCAGACTTAGCCAATTGAGGTCAAACCAGTTTATGGAACTTGTGCCCCATATCCCTTCCTGATTTAAGTTAAATCAGAGTCCCCTGACATCCCAGGATGCTCTGCAGCCCTGGGCTAGATTGGGCTGTGCTGTTTATTCAGCTAAACAGGGTTGGTCCCACCTCTCTCTTCCCTAGCAAGAGCACTATCACTACTCTGGCTAGCTGAGAAAGGGGTAGCAGTGTGAAATCTTGTGATGGAGTGCTGCTAGATCTGCCTGGCAGAGAGCTGCAGCCCTTGCTGCCGAGCATTGTAGAGGTGAGACACCTGTCATCTGCTGTCTGCTTTGCACTGGTGCCAGGCACTTGGGTGGGCTGCTGCAGACCAGTCACTGCCTATGTCTTTTGGGCTGTGGGGCTGGGCCAGACCAGGCTGCACTCCTGGGCCATGGGGTCAGGCTGGGCTGGGCTAGAGTGGTCCATTGCCTCCCACTGCTGCTGCCCATGTACCTGGCCCACAACAGCCTGCCCTGAGTAACTGGCACTGCTGCAAACAGGTGGTGGGTGATAGGTGCTTTACCTGTGCTTGCCATCATCGTTTGTTCCACTGCCACCACCAGGAGAGGGAAGGGTGGGAAGCCATGTTGCGGCTGCGGCCCACCTGCAAACCATGGCTCCCATGTGGGGTTGGAGGTGGGAGGCAGTGGGTGCTGACCCCTGTCCTCCCCGCCAGACTGTCCCAGTCCAGGCCATGCTGCTGCAGTGGGAGACAGTGGTGAGTTGGCTTCATAACTAGCCCTGGCTCCCCCCTTCTGCAACCAGGTCACATCCCCTCTCCTCACCCCCTCACTGCAGTCAGCTGCCTGCTCCTTGGAGGGACTTGGCCCAGGGCACCATGCTGGTGCCCCCACTGTCTGTACCTAGCTCTGGACTCAGAAGAAATGTGTGTGCACATATGCAAATTCTAAAAGGTTATTTTTTATATTGTGTATTACTTCTGTTTTTCATCAATCACTGAGTGGAAAAATTAAAGACAGAAAGAATTCCTATTGCAATTTATTTTGAATGTTCTGCCTGCAACTATTTCCCTTAGCCACTGGAAATTTAACATGATTAGAAAAAGTAAGAGAGTTGCTTGAGCCCAATAAATGTAGCTGTATGCCAGTATGGAGTCTTATGGCCACCTGCTTTCAAATACAGTTGGTGCTGAATTTTCAAATTAAAGCATGAAAGTTATTAAATGCACGAAGCATTTTCCCTACAGATTCTGCACATGCCCATGTAAACAGTCATTTGTGCATATGGACACTTTTTATGTAAGGAAATGTTTACAATGCTCCTATTTAGGTTTAACTCTGAGAATGTTCATGTGATATATGTGACCAATGACAGTTCAACAACATGGCCTGAAGGTTCTGTATCAAGCCGTGAATACTAGAGTGAACCATTCATTATCACACTATACAGTAGAAAATGTGCAATTTCTTCAAATGTGAACTGCTCCAAACAAATATGTTTATACTGTCTGCCCATGACTGGCAGACCTTTTTTATTCTTGCATCTATTAATACACTGCGCAGAAACCTGCTGCTTGAATTTAGTACTGACAGGTCAATAATAGGTCTGTGAGAGTAGGCAGCTATTCGATTCGGCTTCGGATCTGGCCTCTTCGAATGCCAATGATCCAATCCGGACCTCCGGACTGGGTCCCGCTTCAATCCAGTAGAAGTGGCTCGGAAGCTTTGGAGTCACCTTGGAGATCCGGCCATACGGCATAATGGGAAATCAATCAAATATCTATAACTTTATTGTTTTTTGTTTGATTTGAATAACACTTGCAGGGGTGGTAGCCTCTGTTGAGAGCACGAAGCATGCTAAGTTTCAAGATCAGCGCAGGGATTCAGGGGGACCTGTACCCCAAATTCCTAAAAGGAAAACTCATGTAACATGTATGTGTTACACCACAGAGGGATGGAAACTGCAGGGGTATTCACCCCTGCTGAGGCTGTGAAGCCTGCCAAGTTTCAAGGTGATAGGTGTAGGGGTTTGGGGGGAACTGCACCTCAAGCTGCTGACAGGCAAAACTTGTGACATAGATAACACTGTGTGTGTTAAGGTGCAGTAGGTTGAAAACTGCATGGGTAGTGGCCCCTGCTCAAACCACAAAGTCTGCCAAGTTTCAAGGAGATAAGTGCAGGGTTTGGGGGGAACCGTACCATAAGCTGGAGACAAGCAAAACTCGTGACATGGGTGACACTGTGTGCATTAAGGCACAGCAGGGTGAAAACTTCAGGGATGGTGGCTCCTGCTGTGGCCACAAAGCCTGCCAGCTGTCGAGGAGATAGATGCAGGGCTTCTGGGTTCTGGGGCCCTGCACCTCAGGCTGATGACAGGCAAAACACGTGACATGGGTGCTTGTGCAACTGACTGTCTGTCTTGGGGCAGTTGATTGTCTGTATTGATTATTTCCTCTTCTTAGTCTGTGGTTTTGTAGGTGTTAATCATTGCTTGTTAACACCTACAAAAAGACAGACTATGCAGAAGAAATAATCAGTACAGACAATCAACTGCCCCAAGACAGACAGTCAGTTGCACAAGCACCCATGTCTCAAGTTTTGCCCATCAGCAGCTTGAGAAGCAGTTTTCCCTAAACTCCTGCACCTATCACCTTGAAACTTGGCAGACTTCATGGCCTCATCAGGGGTAACCATCCCTTCAGATTTCACCCCCCTGTGGTGTAACACATACATGTGACATGAGTTTTGCTTTCAAGAAGATGGGGTGCTGTTCCCCTGAACCCCGCAATCGATCTTCTTGAGACTTGGCAGGCTTCATGCTCTCAGTAGAGGCTACCATTCTGGCAAGTTTCATCCAAAGTAGACAAAAAAAACACAGTTATAGATTTTTAATTGATTCCCCATTATACACTATGGCTGGATCTCCGAGGTGGCTCTGAAGATTTTCTGAAGTGGTTTGGAAGTTCCGAACCACTTCAGAATTCTGAAAGAAGCCAGTGATTTGATCCGGACATGCTGATTCGGATACTGAAGTGTCTGAAGCTTCTCCAGATCCAAAGCATGAGCTGAAGCCTTGCACAGACCTAGTCACTAATATACTATTTAGCTTTAAAAATCAGTAAAGACTTCGTTCCAGTTATAGGAGTTACTCCATGTTTACTCATGCTGGTTTCAGAAGAAGTAGAAGCTGGCACTAAATGGTTGTGATCTCTTGTGGTTGATTCAAGCATGTAAAATTTGTTCCTACCCCCTGTTCTTGTCCCATTTTTCTTCGTTGTTGGCCCCAATCATTTTCTTTTCTACCTCTTCTCAAGACACCCTTAACTCAGCCTATCATGATTTATAAAACAGAATAGAAATAGAGCTACTGCAAAGTATTACTTATGTCTAAGTTTATTATATATTTATTTGTTACTTTGTGGGCATGTCTACACAAGATGCTGACTGTGCAGTAGCTGAAAAATACTGTGCAATAGCACATCACAGCACAGACTACTATATTATTAGATTACTTTGCAGTAGTATCATCTAAAAGATGTTTGCTGGTGCCACTGCGCAGTAACTACAGTTACTATGAATGTATTTAGTACTTGCTAATACAAATACAAAATAAATGTGCAGTAATGACTGAACAGTAGCATCTCATATAGAAGTGACCTGTGTATCAAATTGTGTGTACTCACTTTTCTTTCTACCGTTGTATGAACAAGCCACCAACACCAAATATACAAATTTAATTCTGCCCTTATCTGTAAACTCCCATTGATTTTCCACTGAATTGCATGGAAAGAAAATACTGGCTTTTAACCTATTACCGAGAGCTTATCGGTCTGTTTAAAACCATGCATCCATCATTGGCCTCTGTTCAAACCTGGAGCACAGAAAAACATAATAGAACTGAAGCCCAAAGAAAATTTTTCCTTCTCTTTTGACTTTCTTGAAAAGACCTTTACCTCAAATAAACTCTCAGAAGGTAATTGTTATTATTTTGTTTTTTACATATTAATTTGATACTAATTTTAGATATTATTTTCTCTTTAAATCAGAAATTATTCACACTTCCTTCTTTCCTGCCTTCCTTTTCTTTCTTCCTTGGTGCTAAAAAACTACACAATGCCTCTTTAATATTTAATTGATGATATCAATTTTCAGGTTTTAGTTTAAAGGTAACCATAGCACAAACACATTCATTATTAAATGGAGAACAGCAGTGTAGGTTCTTGGGAATCCTCTTTCTTTTAGACTTTAGTTCAATATGAGTCCTGTTGTCACTGGAAAACCTCTGTGTTGTAAGTGTGACAAACTGGCAAATACAGTGACAACGAAACCAGAACAATGTAAACTGCTAATGTCAATGGGTATGACGATGCTTAAAAATGAGATGAAGACTGAAGTTGAGAGACTGTCGAGGAAAGTCCGCTTTCGAATCGCTTCTTCTCATAGTGGGAGAGTGCTAAAGGAGGTGTATGCAGATGGAGAAACTGCAGACTCTTTAGATTCTGAATGTGCCAGTAGTTCAGAGACTGACCAAAACAGCAGACTGAGTGAACTGGAGGGACAGCAGAATGGACATCTGGGATCGGAGTGTGATGAAAATGAAAATGAGCAGGATGACTTGCTCATTTTAGCAAGAGCAACTAAAGACAAGGGGTTTGGTACAAAACGAGTCAACATTCTAAGCAAAAATGGTACAGTCAGAGGAGTTAAACATAAAGTCAGTGCTGGTCAAGCTCTGTTTGATAATTTGGCAAAAGTGTTTCAGGTAAGTGAAACAGATATGTTCAGTGAGGGAACATTCTCTCATTTACTTGTATCTAATAGTGACCTCCTGTTTCTTCCAAAACTCTCTTATTAATTAGTCCTTATGAACAGAATTCATAGAAGTACACCTCTTCACTGCAGATTTCCCTATGTGGTACAGGATCGTTGTTTCTTACAATGCAAGTTGGTTATGCAACCTCTCTTTCCATTTTTACTTCCTTTGGGGTTTGCTAACTAAAATGTTTGTTCTTTGCCTGGTTTAGAAAGACATGGAAGAAAGATGTGACTGAAGAATGAATTACCAGCTTAATTATTTGAAGTTTTTGGAATGGAGCTATGGGGTTATATTATATATCATCAGGCTTACTCTGCATGTTTTAATGGGTTTACTTTCATAGCTAGTATCCTCTGTTCGTAAATATTTATACTTACAGATTGCACTGTGTTTAACCTGGTAATGAATCAAGTTAAACAGAATGGCAGTAATAACCATTCTTACACCCAAATGTTTTAGAGTCAGAAATCTCTCAATTAATGTCTGGTCACAAAATTGGCAAATATCTATATGGGAAACAGTTGATTTCTCTCTGAATCCTTAAAAGTGAGAACAAGATTCCTCAGAAAAATAAAATCAATTTTCATCTTAAAGTAACCTATATTTCAAACATGAATATTATAAAATACACTATTAAAGTTTTTTAATATTAATGTTCAAACTTGGTGCATGTACACTTGCAATTAGAATGCAGCAATACACTCTGGTGCAGCGTATGCTGGAGTTTATTTCTCCCAGGCATTTATGTGCACCCAGGACCATAGCTCATTGAGATGGGGCAGAGCAGCCTTGAACTGGCACGGGACTCTGGCGGTCACCCTGCCAGCTGGAGGCTGCTCCACCCCAGCTCAACATACTGTGGAGGGGCTGGCTGGGGTATGAGGGTGTTACAGTGGGGGACTAGCCACCACTGTCTTCATGAGCATTTTGGTGCATGTAACTACTCTGCTGTAGGATAGTACTTGTGTTACGCAGTCCTATCCTACAGAAGAGGTAATTAAGTTACTGCACCCCAAGACAGGTGCATGTGTAAACAGTGATGCTTTAATGAGAAGCCAATTAGTCAGGTCTGCATTATAGCACACATATAGATGCACCCACTGAATAGCAATATGTAGGCTTTCAAATAGTTTTCTAGATGCAGCTAAAATCCACAATTACTATTAGAATTAATAAACACTTAGGCAGTCTTGTTTTCAAACTCTTTATGTACTTCTGGTGTTTTAAATAAACCTTTTATTTTTAGTTTCTTAAATTAAATGCTCATATCTATGCTAAGTTTTTGAGTCCTCCACTTAGGAGTAGCTATAGAAAGACAAACACTCTATTTACTTCTGAATGCAAGCATATCTCCTGTATTGTTTCATGCTGTCTTGGTAAATACTGGCATTTCAAAGGATCAAACACCCTTTAAAGAGGCCGTGCTCAGTCGATGCTAGTGCCATGTAAGCATTATGTCCCACTTATCTGATGCATGGTGTCATTCTTACTGGTTACACATGTATTATCTCTTGAAACTACTTTCAGTCACCTTACAAGGGATTCTTCCTAATTAAGTCATGAGTCAGGAAACGTTAATTAAGATGCGTTTGAGTCTTTCTCCTCTTTTTCTCTTTATATGTTTGTTAATGCTGCTATTCTGTGTGACTCAGATTTCCATACTAAGTCACTTCCTTAGCCTCTGTCCTTCTTAAAAAGAACTCACTTCAGCCATGTTACATACATGGAGTTAAAAAATATCCAAATATCTAAGTTAATGGAACCACCAGAATGGATATGTACCTTATTTAGTAATTATGTGATCTTATACCATCACTCTTGAATTTCTGTTCCCAAGTTTGGGCTATAGATTCATAGATTCATAGACAATAGGGCTGGAAGGGATCTCGGAAGATCATCGAGTCCAGCCCCATGCCCGAAGGGCAGGAAGTCAGCTGGGGTCATAGGATCCCAGCAAGATAAATATCTAATTTACACTTGAAAGTGTCCAATGTATGTGCTTGAACCGCCTCCGACAGCAGGCTATTCCAGACCTTGGGGACTCGGACAGTAAAGAAATTCTTCCTATGTCCAGCCTGAAATGGTCTTGCAGTAGTTTATAACCGTTCAATCTCGTCATCCCTTGGGGCTCTCTGGTGAACAAATGCTCCCCTAAATACTCGTGGTCACCCCTGGTAAACTTATAGGTGGCCATCAGATCACTCCTAAGCCTGCGCTTTTTCAGGCTAAAGAGCCCTGTAACTCTCAGCCTGTCATTGTAAGGTCTGTTTTCCTGACCTCTGATCATGCATGTGGCTCTCCTCTGCATCCTCTCAAGCTTTTCCACATCCTTTTTGAATTGTGGGGCCCAAAACTGGACGCAGTACTCGAGCTGAGGCCTCACCAAGGCCAAGTACAATGGGAGAATGACATCCCAGGATTTGCTTGAGAAGTATCTGTGGATGCAAGGCAGCATTTTGGTCACTTTACTAGCTGCAGCATTGCATTGCAGGCTCATGTTCATCTTGCGGTCAACGATGACCCCCAAGTCTCTTTCCTCTGTAGTGCTAGCCAGTGTAGCATTGCCGAGCCTATAAGGATGCTGCAGGTTTTTCCTCCCAAGGTGGAGAACCTTGCATTTTTCAGTGTTAAACACCATCAGGTTCTCGTTCACCCATTTGCAGAACCTGTCCAGATCAGCCTGGATAGCCCTCCTGTCTTCAGGTGTGGATGCTTTGCCCCAAAGTTTGGTGTCATCAGCGAACTTGGCCAGTCGGCTTCTGACCCCAATGTCCACATCATTAATGAAGATGTTGAACAACATGGGTCCAAGTACAGAGCCTTGAGGGACCCCTATAAGTTCTTAGGACAGGAACTATAAACTAAATTCTGTTTCACCAGTTTCATACATGTAATTCAGTTCTCTTCAGTGAAGTTATTCCTATTATTAGTACAGTAAGAGTCAGGTCCAGCCATTTTAATTATTTCTTTGAGGGGTTTCATAGGTGGGTATGTTGGAGAAGGTGCTAACTTAACAGGGCAATAACCAGATCCAGTTTGTACCAGGATAGAAGGATATGCAAAAAAGTGTATCAAATTCTTTGTTTTAATCCTTTTCACTGTACTGACTGACAAGATTGCTGCCAGGAAGAAACATTTTTTTTTGAAAAATTGAAAAAGGTATAGATATAAGATCCAAGAAATTCCTACTTGGGGGCTTTGGCAAACTGTTTTTGTCAGATTTAAGGCTCAGGTCCTAGGTGCGAAAAATTATCTTTGTATATCTTCATCTCAAGTCATAGAGTAAGTTAAAGATTTCTGTATTATACCAGACTAAGTCACAATGTGTGAGAATGAAGCGCATAGGTAACTTTTGAGACTGTCCCTGTCTTGTGGAAGATATGATCACATGTCCCTCCAGTTAGGAGTGGAATAGTATCTGCGCTTCTCTTTAAAAAGAGTATCAGAGGATTTCTATTATCCCATGACCTCATTTAGGACCTTTTGATTTCAGAGGAAAAACTATGCAGAAGAAACTAGTAATTCTGTGGTCAAAGGTATGATAATTATGTGGGTCTCACAAAAAAAAAAAAAGCTTCAAATTCTGATGTAGGGATGCCCTAGAAGATCCAGTGGTAGACAGGAAAGCTCTCTATAGTTACATGCTTTTCCCTACTTGAGAACAGCAGTTTGCTGTCTCACATTAGTTTAGTAAAACATTTATGGATTGTTTCGCTATCTGTGGGACAGTCTCTAGCTCCTTGCATGTTGATTGAGAACTAGATGGCCTGATAATATGTTTGATCTTCACCTGATATAGCCACTCAAAATCTGAAAGTCCATACACAAACCTTTGGAAAAGCACTGAGGACAAGATGAAAGTTGACTAATGATAATGTTATTTGGGATGTCAAATAGATGAACATTCTCTGATCTGTTGTAACCACATTTCAATCCATTATGCCAGTATCTAACAAAAGGTTCGTTAACTAGTAACTGTGACAAATATTTCTTGATGCAGAAGAAAGGGAGGCTTTAAAACAAAGTCATTTTTATAGCAGAAATTCTAGAGATGAGCAGGGATTTTCAATAACTGGAGTTTGGTGAAAAATATCCAGTCAATTATTTTGGTCTTTTATTGTCTAAAAGATGATTTTAAGGACAACAGTGTCTATCAAAACTCCCATGTATTTTAAAATGCTCTAAGATTTGGGGGTCTTATCATGTTTGAAAATAAAAAAGTCAACCTTGTCTAGTAAAGAACTGTGGGGAACAGAATGGTGTGGTGGGATTTATATTGTGGTTATGGGAAGAATGGATGGCTGTTTTAGGTTGTGAATACATTGAAATTATGGTAGGACACTGCCAAGAAACCAGCCCTGTTGATGACTTAATAGGATAATGGTTTCCATAGCAACTCCTCCAGACTTTACCTCTAAGCAGCTGATGCTTAGATTGGAGATTGTCATAGCAACCCCCTCATGATGTTATGTGAGCTTCAATGAGGAAGGGAACAAAGTTGCTATAGCAACACCTTTCAAATCTTTCTGAATGTGAGTTGATGCTTTTAGGATAGCAGGTGACATAGCAATTCCTAGGTCTTTCTTCAATATATTCTGAAGTCCAAAGGTGAATAAATTCTAAATTCACTTTGTGTCTAGTGTAGAGCACTGGGATGGTAAAAGCTTTCACTCACTTGATGTTAGGGCTTTCCACTGACCCAATTAAACGGCAGTCCTAAGTTAATGACCTGCATTTGGCATTGAAGACTGGGCCTAAGCCCTGTTGATGACTCTGTTGGGTACCTGAGAGTAGGTATGACTCTTATTGATGAACCATTCGGTTGCTTAGGATTACATTTAAGCAATATTGATGTGTGTCAAGGACTCAGTTCTATTGGTTCCAGACCTTATAAGCTAAGTACAGACAGTCAAAAAGCCTGAGACTGAATTGATTTAGCCTTTGTAGGTTACTCTAAACTGCAGAAATTAAACTGAGAAACAACTGGACACGTATTTATTTTTGATTTACAAAACACAGCCACATCCTACAGTGGCTTGGTCCAGAAGCCAGGGGGCACTACAGCAGGACCCTTTGGCATCTAGCCGGCATAGGTTGTGTGTTCATTTCCTCTTCCTGCTGCCCCTGAGGTCTCTGGGATTTGCAGTCCAGAATCACAAAAGCAGGACTCTTCAAGCTTGCTGCTTCCAGTGCCTCTGGGATTTGTAGTCCATAGCTGCATCCAGCAGTAACTTTCAGTAAGTTTAGCAGTGTAGGGCTGCTCTGTACATGAGGGAATGGGGTGTTTAACCCCTGCTCCCTGGCTCCAGATCCCAGACAGGGTTTGCCGGGGGGGAGGGGGGAGGCTCTCCCCCCAAACTTTCTGTGCTGGAGCAGACAGCACACCCCAACCTAGGGCTGGAAAGCATGCTGGGGGACTCTGATTTAACTTAAATCAGGAAGGGGTCTGGGACAGAAGTTTCATAAACTTGTTTGACCAAAATCAGTTAAGCCTGATACTACATTCGACCAGGTTTATGTTAAACCAGTTTCAGCCATTTTGAAACTGGCTTATGTGCACTAAACTTCTGTTTTGTTACAGGTTTAAAGCAGTTTCTGATGACTTAAACTGATTATGTGTTACTTCTGTCTCTAGCCTATATGACTCATACTGGGAAGTCAGAGTAGTTAATGCAGAGTAGCTAACCTGAGCCAATTTTTATCTCTGAAGTAACAGCAGTCAAACAAATTCGATACCTTTAACTATCCATGGTTAAGAAGGAAGAGGGCTCCCTGTATGCTCCACTGCTGCACCTACTTACTGAGAGCATCTATATGAGATGCTCCTGAGAATTTATTTAGTACCTTGACTTACAACATTTAGAGTTACAACGTTTTGCACTTGCAACATTTATAAATTGATACCCTGTTTTAACTTTCTGACATCAGTTTCAAGTTTACAATGCTTGATCTGACGCAATGCCACACCAGTGAACAAGTTCTCTGTGTTGCTCATCTCCCTGGAGAATATCTGTCCAAACTTCCTTGGACGCTTTCTTAAAGAAAGCAGACAAGACTCCAGAAAAACTTGCAGCTAAGACTCCTGACAAGACTACATCCAAGAACCCTTCAAAAAGTCCAACCAGGAGCCCTTCAAAAAGTCCAGCAAAGTCACCTCAAAGAAGTCCTTTCAAATCAACGTGATTGCTATTTACAATATAAATACATTAATGTAGCTATATAACTCATCTATAATTGATCGAGTACAAAATTCTTGGTTACTTTTGGTGAAAATAGGGTATTGGGCCAATGTTATAAATGGGTTCAGGTCCCCATTTATAACATTGTTTTCTATGGGAAAACTGGTTCTGAGTTAGGTTGTTACTTAAGATGCAACTTTCAGGAACCAATTGAGTCGTAAGTCTGAGGACTGCTTGTACTTGTATAATCAATATGCATAAATAAATAAATAAATTCACAGTAAATATTACCATAAATAAATGCGCAGTAACTGGAGATACTGCATAGTGGTGCAGGTGAATGTAGTAGTACAGTACAGTAATACAGTAGTGTATTAACACTGTTGGTGCTGTGATGCACTACTGAGCAGTGTTATTCAGCTACTGCGCAGCCAGTGTCTCGTGTAGATGTACCCAGTGTGATGGAAGATACTACCTGCTGGTATTGTCAGAGTAACTTGCTGAAATTTTAGAGCCATGGGAGTGCCCAGCTACATGCAGTAGGAGCATATATATCCACTAGGTATATATCTACTTTAACTGTAGTTTTATGTTAGTGCATTCTTAATATTTGTTTGCATTTCATTCAATTTTATTCTCCATGCTCCTTAAATATTTGTTACTTAAAAATTATCAGGTTTGAATATACCTAAGATTTCTATAGAAAACTTAAGTGTGACATGGTTTCTCGTTTCTGAATAAACACAATGCTATTTATAAACTTTTTGTGATTCGATCATGCCTTTTGTAGCCAATAGATAATGTTGAACAAAAATGCTGAGATGATTTGAATCATCATTAATTAGCGTAGTGTTCGGTTTGCCAGATCAGATTTCTATCCCAAGGTGTGGTATAATGGAGTCCAGCCAAAGGCTTTGTATGAGACCTTTTTCTCCTCAACACAGTTCCAGTGAAGAGCTTTTTCTTTAATTCCAGATTTACACACACTGCTGGTCACCCAGTATGTTCTGAAAGGTCACTGCCTGTTAGATTAAGTATATACCTAATTCACCAGCAAGCCTGATAATGTTCATTGCAGGAAGGTTTGGTTAAGAGATATGATTAATGCACTTGTGGAAGGTACAGTGCGAAGTGATACAGCTGAAGAAACAGAGATAATGCACTTGGTCTTCAAGATTTTATCACATACAGTATCATGGAGAAAACTAAAAACCTCCTATGCTGAAATTCTGGAAGGTAGAAGTAAACATTCAGTGAGATAAAGAGCTTGTTAGAGCTAAAGAACAGTTGTAGACAGTTAAATCAGATAAAAGTTTAATAATAAATACAGTACTTTCAGATTCATTGCCCCTCCCAGCCCCAGCCACAGAGCAGCTCACCTCCCAGTTGCATGCCCTGCCAGCACTGCTGGGGCTGGTATCCATGGAAACCTGGCCCTGCACCATCATGGTGCTGCCGCTACTGGGGTCTCCATGGAAACCATCTGCAGTGACATGGGCAGTGGCTGCTCGGAAATGGAGTCTGGCCACTGGCTGGATCCACCATTTGGCCCACCCCGATCTAGAGGGAAGTAACATATAAGACTATGTTTCCTATTGACTGCCGTGAGCAGATCCATGCTCATTGCGCTCACTACTGTAGATCCCACACTGAAGTGCCTAACTTTTAGGAGCCTAACTTTGACTGTGGATTCAACTATAGAAACCAGGTGCCTCAAAGTTAAGCACTGTGACACCAGGCATGACAGCATCTGAGTACCTTTGCAGACCCAGAGCTTGCTCTAAAATGATCTCAGCAGGGTTTTCAGATCCTTAATTATAATCTAAAATATATTCTCTTCCTTTAATTTGGCTTTATTAATAATTCAAAGCCACTATCACAGCAGATGACTTTACCTCCCCAAAATCAGCTTTTCCACTTTCCAGAATCTTACTCTCTTGGATTCTCTCTCTCAGAGGGAAACTCCAACCTTTCTTTTACCCTAGGTGGAGATAACAAGAAGCATTGGCCAGTATTAATCATTAACCAGTAGTAACAGACTTATATCTTTTTGCAGTGCTGTATGACCTGAGTTTAATTAGGGTGACTCAACAGAACAAATTATGTGTTTCTACTGTCAGTCTTTTTTAAGTAACCTTACAACTATGACACACTGAAAGATAACAGAACAAAGCAACTCCTGACACACCTTTCTCATTTTGGAGGGAATAGGAGTTTGCCTTGTCATGGTGAACAAAATTCTTGCTCCTTTCCTTTTAGCAGTACAACAGGCTGCTTACAGGGTGCTTGGATGCCGTCTTTCCTCTCTACATGGGCTGCATTCCTGTGGCACTGCATGAAGTTCACTGCATAAGCTGTTAAACATTTGAATTTGAAAGGTGAAAAATAAATGCAAAAATTACTTACAATTCATAGTTTCATAGTAGCTAGGGTCAGGAGGGACCTGAACAGATCATCTAGCCTGACCCCCTGCCACAGGCAGGAATGAGTGCTGGGTTCACAAGA
>JAGPOW010001338.1:46164478-46196419 GCA_030014935.1 Caiman crocodilus
ATAGTTTCATAGTAGCTAGGGTCAGGAGGGACCTGAACAGATCATCTAGCCTGACCCCCTGCCACAGGCAGGAATGAGTGCTGGGTTCACAAGACCCCAGACAGGTGATCATGCAACCTCCTCTTGAATTTGCCCAAGGTAGGGGCAAGGACCACTTCCCTGGGAAGTTGGTTCCAGATTTTGGCCACCCTATCCATAAATATTGCCTTCTGATCTCTAACCTAAACCTATTCTCCATCAGCTTATTACCATTAGCAATTATAAATATTTTCTTAGGGAGCTGAAGTCAGCTGTAATTATTCACTAGTATTGGATGTGTGGAAAATAAAAAGTGTTGCACCTGAATTTTTAAGACTTGCATAGCAGGTATTTTATACTTATGTCTGTAAATGTTGTAACCAACTTCTGGCTGCCTTGGGCTTTACAGTCATCACATGGTGCAGCTATTAGTACAATGATAATGGGGGCCAAGCTCAGCTTCTCCTATTCCAACTGCACAGGTTCCTGCCAAATGAAATACAAGATAATCTCACTTAGCTATTTAGCAGGATATGGCTCATAACACCGATAGCTCTGATCCCATCTAGCAGAAGGCAATAGCACTAATATACATTAGCCATTTATTTATACATTTTACAATACTTAAGTAATAGTGTTTGTGAACCTGCACTAAGGCTTACAAGTATTGACTAAAGAAGAAACATGCACAGAATTCATGCAGTACTGGTGCTGTACTATGACAATAGGGAAAAATCTGATATAGAATTTTAGAAGCTGATCATAAGCCACTGACATTTCAGTTAGTCATATGCTACTAACATGACCAGCATGTGGGAGTAGTTTCTTCTTTCTTCTAAGGACAGAAGGAACAAAGGAGTGATTTATTTTCAGATGAAATTCAGAATGAGAACTAGCCAGACTGTGCAGGTCTATCTGCAGCAGTACTGGCATTTGTCTGCTACTCTTGGCAGTTTATTGCATACAACACAAACACAAAATGCATGAATTACAGCTTTAAAAGAAGATTATAGGTGACATAGGTAAATAAGTAAATATATAAAAGGACATATAGCTATTCTTTTTGGATGGGCTAGGCACAGAGCTTCTACTTACACTCTGGAAGATTCTGAGTAAGCCCCTACTTTAAATGCAGCTCAGTGTTTCAAAATGTGGGTAATTAGAAGGCAGAAATATAGGTGTATGACTGTTGTGTTCTCTACTGCCTTGTCCCACATGCTTTAGCATCTGGTACTCAGTGATGAGGGTGTTGGAGTACAAATCATCATCAACATTCACAATTAAAGCTGAGCCTGGCTTTATATGGGAAAACTGGGATATTAGCTACTTTCTGTAGGTGTTAAAAAAAAAAGGTTAAGGAAAAACAATTTCTCCCAATTCAAGCCGTCTGTACTGTGTATTTGCTAGATGGAGGAATCAGATACAGCAGTAGCATGATTTTTCGTAGCTTAAAACAATCCAAATCAACAAAACTGTTCACAGAAGACTTGCTGGAGCCAGTGAAGTATAGACTCATTTCACACATGACAGGAAGGATGACAGAAAAGCCATCTGTATAGCTAGTGTGAGCTGTGGAAAGCATTTTAAAAGCCATAGTGCCAACTTTGCTTTGGAATTATCTCCAGAGACATCATCCATCAATATTGTCAGAGGTATACTTCTGCCATACTACGGAAATACTACACACAAGTTTTCTCTGCCTGCAAAAAACTGCATTTCCCCCTCAAAAAAAATCAGTAGATATCATTCACTGTGGGGCCTATCACAGAACCTTTACCAATCAGATTGCCCCTTGGATACTTAGCTTGATGACAAGTGGATCTAATGATTTTCAAAAATATCCACGGAAAGACTGAAGAAATGCCAGAAGCCAGCTGGATACAAGTACTTTACAAAAACTTGTTTCCATAGTGCACATAGTGGAGAAAAGGGTCAGAGCCCCAAGACGGTTCAAAACTTGCACCTAAAGCCATAAAAGAAAATCTGTGTCCCAGTTGCAACTAAATGATGAAATTCTTTTGCTTTCCACGAATTTCATCTTTAAATATAAGAAGCATCTGTGAAGTTTTCTGATACTAACCAGATGTAGGATATCGCAAAATGACATAATTGGTGGGATAATGACAGCTTTAAATACTGCTGCAACAACTTTCTCTACTAAGCACAAACCTTTATCTGCTTTGCAGAAGCCTCCCTTTCAGCTGTTGGTTAGTGCTTTCATTCGGACTGCACATCTTTTTGTCCGGGTGATGATTTTTGCCCATGTTCTGAAATCTTCTGGGTACTTAACACTTTTATAAATCAGTCTATTTATTTACGGGTTTAAATATAGAAATGTATATTTATGCCTTTTCATTTGACAGCTTGATGGGTAGGAGAACATATTTACAGTTAGTATTTGCAACTAAATACCAGTTATTCCTTCTGCAATTGAAACACCGTGTTGTGTACCTGTAAGTGATTATGAAGTAACCTTGAACTGTGTGGAGATACCATATACTCAGCTTTTCTAAAAATTCTTTCTTGAAGCCATAATTGGCAAGAGATATAAACACAGGTAAGTCCAACTATGTTTAGAAAGATTTCTAGCCAGTATTCTATTCTGTTCCTATCATACTTCAGTGGCGGTGCTTTCACATTACTTATTTACATACCTACATATAGATTTATTTATTTATGGCCTAATTTTAGCACCATTGAAAATCTAGTTAATCTATCCACTTGTTTATCTTATGTGTTTCTATAACACCCATAATATCAAAATTCCTACTAAAATTCTCCTGAATATTTTCCTTTGAGGATATTTGTCTCCCCACCATCTATAAAAAGTAAATCCATGTTTTTTTCCATGTTGATTGTTTCCTCTCATATATGTCTATTGTTTTAATTGTAATCTTGATTAGTCCCTCTAGTTCTAGGCCTAGACTAAAGCAATTCATGAACATTTTCAGAGACTGTTATGAAAGAATAACTTTTGGCAAAGTGGTTTAATGCACCCCTGGGACTAGAAGGTCCGGAGTAGCTTGAATAATCATGCATTATATGTATGATTATATGCATTATATGCACAGACATGCACTGTCAATATTCCCTTCTATGTTATTCTTTCTGCTATTTTTTGGAATCTTCACTACACATTGAGTGAATATTTTCCTTGAAGTATCCACAGTAATTTGCAGGTCTTCTCCCCACAGTTAATTTATAATCAGCAAAGTATACAAATGCTTCAGGTCCTTCTAATCTCTTGAACCCTGCATTTGTCAGCAGCACATTTCACATGACTTCTTGCTTCCTGCTCACCTGGGCTTGTTCACTTAAATTTTCTTAAACTCTTGCATCTCTGTGTTGGCTCTTTTCTAGGTCATAAATAAATATATCAAATGCCAGGGCCATGTACAGATAATATACTTTTACTGTTATAAGTGATTGAAAACCTGTCTATACCTGTGACAGAACAGAAGTTTGACACACAAAACTGGTCTACAGCCATAACAGAACAGAAGTTTGCCATGCATAGACTGGTTTAAAAATGGCAGAACCCAGTCTAAGATTTGCCCCCACCCCATCAAGGATGAATCTGGGTTCTGTTCACTACTTATCTAAGCTACACTGCTTACAGAAAACCATGACTTAGATCAATTCCACATCAAGCATTCTGAATGTCTGTACTTATCCCAGGAATCCTCAAGGTAGCTCCATGTAAACTTTTTCAATGTTAGAAAGTAGTAATTTAAATTGACTTTTGTAGGACTGCACCTGTCACCCTCTGACTAAAGTTTCTTTAGGAACTTCTTTAAATTATTTTGTCATAAGCTTTCTTCAAGTTCAAACAAATTATATGTATCTGCTTTTGTCTGTTCTTTTTCTTAGATGATGAAAGAATTGTAGTGGATCAGAGAGGAACAATTTTGCATTGCAGAGGCTATGATGTTTTTTAATTGTCGTTTTATGCTCCGCTCCTTTGGCCTTTTTGTAACTCTTTTGTTAATTATTGTTTCCGCCAATTCAGTTATGAAAGCTGGTCTGAGCATATTGATTAAAGATACACTATCAGGGATAAAATTTTGCACAGTAAGGAGGTGTACTAGGTTACCTAATTGCTTAATGGAATAGCTTAACAGAATTTTGTTAAGCAATTTACAAGAGAAGACCCATTTAATAGAAGCAACTTGGTTAAAAATGATTGATGTAATTAGTAATTAATGTAATTAATTAATAAGTTAAAGTTTGAAGATGGAAGGGGTGTCCAAGTTCTAGACATTATTAAGTAATGAAAGATAGTTGATAGGTATAGTTCCAATTATGTTAAATAAGTGGTGAGGGAATTCACTCTTTATAACATTTAGTGATGGTACAGCACCATGTAGTATAATAACTTGAAGAGCACCCGTTTATCGTTATGTATTCTGAGTTGGGTAAGGCACTGCAACATCACTGCAGACTCAGGACTGAGTCAACACTTCATCAGCACTTTGTCAGGCTAAACATAGTCTGTATCTTTGCCTCATTAAAATCTTAGTTAAGAGTCAATAATGTTTGCATGGTGCTCTATGATCCTTTGGGACAAAATGTATTGTGCATGTGTAATGTATTACTCTTAACAGTTCAGTACCAAGAAAAACTTCAATTTTTAGAGAAGAGTCCATTTTCAGTTTATTACTACTTTTATATTTAGCAGAGTTGATTAACAATTTCACCTCTTTAAATAATGGACGTGCATACTCCATTAAAAAAGTGGCATGGCATTTTGCTTTTAAATAGCAGGATTTTAGAAATAAAAATTAAATATAAAGGATTTGAAGCTAGTTTTGCAGTTGTATTTAGTACAGTGTCTCAGTGCCGTGATCTCTGGGCAACCCATTTCAAGTTCCAACCATGGGAACATTGCAAAATATGAACTGACAGTTTTATTGTTTGTTTGTTTTTTAAAAAAACTAGTTATTGCCAAAGGTACACCCCAAGCAATATCTAGACTTTAATTCATTCCCATGACTGAATCTATTGCTTGATAAAGAAAAACCATGAAGAAAGGATTTTTCAATTGCTGTTTGCATATATAACAATCTGGGGTGACACCTTATTTCAGTAATACTCATTGCATTCTTTAGTCTTTCACTTGGATGGGGTGAACAAAAATGGTTTTGTTGTTCCAGACATACTGCTCCTGGAGTGTAATTAATCCATGATGAAAGGCTGTATCAGCTACCAATGAAAATTGTAAATGCTCAATTTTCAACTGAGTAAAACTGATGAGAGCTTTACTGGCAGCGTGTTTGTTGCTTGCTGATTACTATCTATAAGACTAGGCGGGTTACTAATCGAAGCACTGACACTTGTTTTAATTAAAAAAGGCATCTCAGATAGTTGGAAAATAAAGATAGTTGGAAAATGTTGAACTGATGATTGTTTCTTTTGTTTCTCTGGGATGTCAAAGGCAAGCCTGAGAAAAGCTAATCTTTTCAGCAGATAAAATACATCTTGGAGACTAAAAAGAGATGTGATAAATGCATAACATTAGATTTTCAACAGCTAACCATATTAGTCTCCAGCCAGCAAGACAAGTCACAATAGTATGGAGTTCAACAAGCTAAAATTCATTTTTATAGGCCAGTAATGCCTTAATGAGATTACGTGGAACTGATGTTTTGAGATGAGTAGGGAGGATGAAGTTGCACCTGGCTATGTTTAAATGTAAAATGACTGAGACACTGCTTTGTGTATGTGTTATTATTAACCTCTATAAATTTATATTAGGGTTTAGGACTAAAATGGGCATATATTACATTGTGGGAGTGTAGAAGCCTGAAAAAGGTAGAAGGGAGAGAGAAATTTATTTTGCAAGTGGAAAAAACACTTCTAAAACTGGCAGAGATAACACCCCTTTCAATTTTCATTTCCTGACTGAGGACACAAAAGAGGTTTTTGCAAATCTACTGAGAAGCTTAAAAGAAAATCAGCTAAAGTAGACAGTAATTTTTTTGGCTGTCATACACTGCCTGTGCACTTGGTCCTAACAACCATGTTTCCTTGCAGTGAAAAATATTTTACTGTATGATACAGTATATGCTGGTGGAAGACATAAGCAGCACAATGATATCTCTCTGCTGCATGTCACACAAGATTAATGTGTCTTGAAATACAGGAGAAATGAGGAAATAAGAGGAAAAATTGCCTCATGGCTACAGCAGAGGACAGATAGCACAGAGATGGGTACTTGAGGGGTTCTGTTGAAACTTGATTAATTAATGTTTCTAAAGCACTTCAAATTTCTGTCAGAAAATATTATCTAAATATAAAACAGAATCATAATTAGAAGCTATGAATGTAAGACTGAAACATCCCTACTCTGAACTAAATAAATATGAAAAATGTTACCCTTTATATAAAAGTCTAGGAAGTTCCCTAAAAAGTGAACTAGCATAAAAAAATGACAAAAACAAGAAGAGTTGCATGGTATTTTGTATAATTATTAAGTATGAAGCAGGAACAGTAATGGTCAAATGTCATTCCACTTATAGAGCATCTAAGTGTATTTAAGCACCTACATGTGATTCTATTTTAACAAGTTCAAGTTCCTGAGAGTCCATAAATGCATCTAATTGTACAACACACTGGGTGTGTCTGCACAAGACACTTTACTGTGTAGAGCTAATTACCGCATAGTAAGCATCACTATCTACATGTGCTAACCCTTACTACTCAGTAATTTCTTCTACTAGACAGTGAAGTTGATACCTGCAAATGCAAGTACCTACCCTTTGTTTTCCAAGTTGCATTAGAAACACTGCATTTTCTTGCTTACCCTATCCTCCAAATGTTTCTGGAAACTGGGATGAAGATAAAAGATATTTCCCTGAAAATACAGGTAAGTATTTTTGCAGGGAAAACATGGGCACCTGAATAAAGGGGCGAGCAAAAACCTGTGGCTGCTAAACCCAGGTTTAGGTGGACATATGTTAAACCCACAAAGGCATACATTTTTAATATCCTGAGAGGTACATTTCTTCAGTTGACAGAGAGAGGTCCTATTTTTGCTCTTAGATTAATTAGTCTATGTTGTAAAGTGCTCTGGAGGGGTAAAAATAATCTTAACAATTTGGTAGCTCTATATGCTAATGTTCTGTGTTAATGGCTAGGGAGAGGAAAACTAAGAATGAAAATGGTGAATTCTGCAAATTTGTGTTCTCTACTTTTTGGGTTTGGGGCGGGGGGCTTGCTTTATCCCACAGCTTTTCATATATTCAAAGATTTCTGTAATTTTTTTTATTGCAAAGCTGTAACTTTCACAAGCTAAACTCTTCCCTTAACAGAAGTCTGTCTCCAATTGAACAATGACTGCAGCAAGGAAAAGCTCAGCTCCTTCCTGCTCTGTTTTCATTAGTGAATGTGAATATCAAAACCTGGAGAGATCATTTGAATACTAATAGTGCTTAGTGTAGCTTAGAAAAAACATTTAGCTGGATTCAGGGAATGGTTAAAATGTACTGAAAACTGAAGCCTGAATGTAGAACTGAATAAGAAGGCATCCACAATGTGTTCATGGCTATGGAGTCAAAACAGTGTTGTTGTGTGTATGTCATCAATAGCAACTTAGCTCCTCCAGAACATACTACATACTAGTCTTGTCTGCAGGGGTTACTGTAGCATACTCTAGAGGATTTTTATCTAATCATAGAATATAGCTTAAATACAATACATCCTGTACCTAATGGTGGTGGGATAGAAAATGACAACTGTGGCTACTAAAGAGAGTCTGAAAATAGAGGGGTACATTTCTGGTGGGAAAGTCAAGGCTTCCTGATTTATGATCTTTGTAGATAGACGCAGTAGGGGGAAGCTGAGTGGCAGCTCAGGGAATTTTTTTTATGGACATATCTGGGAAGGATGGAGTTATACTGGGACCTGTCAGGGGAACTGGTGGAAACTGACATAGATAAGGGAAGCTGAGTATGGCTGCCCTTAGCTCAGGGGCGGGCAATTATTTTGGGCGGAGGTCCACTTACTGAGTTTTGGCAAGCCATAGGGGGCCACATGACAGGCAGCCAGAGGCAAGTAAATATTAATTTTCTAAAATTTTTAAGGGCCCAGTGGGCCAGATAAAATGACCTGGTAGGCTGCATTTTGCCTACCCCTGCCTTAGCTGGTTAAAAAGTTAGGTTTGCAAAGATGTCCAGGTGTAAAGAAGAAAGCAAGCTCAGTGGTTATGGAAGATGTGGGTAAAGGTTTGGGTGGAAAGGGAGAAGCTGGGAACCACTAGGGATGCCTGGGAGGCTGCAGGGTAATTTGGACAAGAAGCTAGGTCTGTGATAATGTGCAGGGGATCAAAGAAGCTGAAGATTTTTTGACATGTCCAGGAGGAAAGATGAAAGGACTCTTGGCTTTGGAGTTTGGGGGAGGGAGCAGGATCTTGAAGGTTGAGGGAAATTGGGGAGTGGTTGATGTGATGGATGTGGAGCTGCTTTGCAATCATTCATCAACACAATATGTTGCTATGGTTATTGAGATATTTACTGTGTGAATTTATTGGTTTAGTTAAATAAGATTTGTCAAGGAAGAAAACAAGTAGGAAGAGAAACAATGGCACAAGGTAACATGGCTCATTAGCAAACTATTGAGAGTAGTTCAGAGATAATTCAAAGCTGTAGTGTTGTTAGCTTAATTTCTTCTTGCTTAGTCCATGAGATTGTTTAGGACCCAGTTATATAAGCTTCAACACTTAAATGAAGAAAGGAACTCTTGCATGATGAAAAGAAAGGTAGTTCAGGAGGATCAGACTGAGACAGGCATCTTCTGGAACACCTGAGATTGTCAGGCCTGCTGTATGTCCCATTACATACCATACCCAACATTTAAATGAGGAAGGTATACGTTTCAACTAACAACATCATACTATGCTCTTGCTGTCAACCTGGATTAGAGTGATTAGATTAGTGGCCTGAGCTTGAACTTGATCAGTTCCTATAACTGCAAGCAATGTCAGATGATCCTTTGCACAACATGTTGCACATGAACCATAGGCTGAGGGCTACTAATGTAGACTGTTGTTTTAGTATCCTTTTTCTCTGTTTTGTTCCTAATTTTAGGACAAACAGTACTTTGGATTTAAGAAGGTAGACAGATTATTCAATATTGCTGGTCACAGGCCAGAGGCATAAGTAATGAGTTGCAAGCCATGAACAAAACTTCCTTGCTCCATGGGAGGGAGATGCTGAGTGCTAGGGAGGCAGGAAGGAGACTGGTCCTATGTACTCTCAGTGCCCCTGAAGCCAGGTCTTCTGTCCAGGCAGTGTAAAGCTACTTCAGCCTGACCCCCCTGGCCTAGAGATACAAGGCTGTGTTTGCTGTGGCAAAGACTGGGGAGGGTGAGGGGCAGCCATTCTGGCACCCTTACTGAAGTTGGCATCTAGGACTGGGACCCTACTCACCATCCCCCTCCCCACCTTGAAACAGCTTGGAAGTTCAGCTTGCTTTAGTTAAAAATCTGACTTAAGAGATGACAGGTCTAGAGAAAAAGGTGTATGTATGGTACCTTGGTGCTGGTCTTTGTTGCTCAGGTCCTGGTCTAAGAGACTGCAGACTGTGGGATGCTGTTACTCTGTTAGGAAAAACACAAGGCCTGATGGTCCAGGATGTGAACTTAGAGGTATCAGAAATGCATAGAGGTGCATTTAGCTCTGTAGCTATGATAGCTGGGTAGCTGAAAGGGAGTTTGGAGGTCACTACATTTCTGGGGTATGTCTGCATGAAATAGGGAAGCTGGAACAGCTGTGATATTTTGGGTGAGTGGACTTATTTTCCACTGCCACTTGTAGGCCTCTGTCAGATGATCCTTTCCTGCTCAGAAATGAGTAGTGAAATGTATCAGGCATCCTCTGGAATGCAGGATCTGCTACTTAAGTAACTTTTTGCTGCCCATCCAAATGTGTAACAGTAACTGTTGTTTGTGAGAATGCATGAGGACAGCCTGGGTGCGTGGATGGCGCATGAGATGTACAGCACTTAGTAGCTCTGGAGCTTTACGTGCATGAACACATGAATTGTGTACCCCATAAAAGTTTCTATTAAAATCAGATTTTAAGAAAGACAGAAGAGCAATATTTTTTTGCTGAGCATATGTTCGATTTTGTCTTTGCCAGATTTTGGCCCATTCATATTATAGTCTTCTTCATACTGGGTTTATTGTACTTTTGATTTGATGGAAAGTATAAATCCCATACTTGACTGGTGTTGTCTAAGGTTAATTTAAGTTAATAACTTAAAACATCTTGGAAATTCAGCTTGTTTTAGTTAAACATCTATGAGTTAAGAGATGGCAGGTCTAGAGAAAAAGCGTCCTTGACAGAGGGAGAGAATCAGGGCAAGAAAAAGATAGGACTGAGGACAGAGTATAAGAAGTCGATGTCCCGGGTCTGATCTCAATCTAGGCCCTTTTACTTGATTCCAGGCAAACCACCCACCTGACTCTCCTGCTACGCCTTGAAGCTCAGATTATTAGATGTTAATCAGGCAGGAGACTGCCCTTTACCTGTCCTGATGACAAGTGCCTCTGTATATACTCTGACCTTCCCTTAATGTGTCCCAGGCCTTGCAGATGTTTCTCCCAGCTGGCTAGCACTGGGATCTGAGCTCCAGAGTCTCAGGTGGGACTCTCACTCCCCAATGGAGCTTGGGATCCCAGCACCCTCACACTGGGTTCTCTATCCTGGCTTCACATCAGGCCTTATCATAATCTCATTATCAACAGGGTCTACCAGGCCCATCTCTGGGCTCTAGCTGGGTATCAAATCACTCTCTCCCTGGGTCTCAGGTCCTCTCACTATGGCTCCAAGCCCCTCACAATGTGGGCTAGGGCTCCAAGCCCTGTCCCACTACTCTAAGTTAATTAACTGATATCCCCTTGCCCCAGGAGCTTCCCTAACTGCTCCCCAAAGCTCAGGGCCTCACTCCCCTGGAGCCTAATTCCCAGCTCCCTAATGCACCCAGGGTCTCCTGAGAGACTGGGCACTGCCAAAGGTCCTACCACTTAGCCTAGGCCCTGCCTCAATGCTCGCAGCGAGCCTAGGTTCTCCCTGTCTCAGATCACAACCCAACAGGGATGTGGGGGCTGAGGTTTTCAGGCACCCTGACCCACTTTTTGTCATGGAGATAACTGGCCTGGCATTTCTGGGGATCTACCGCACCACAGGTAGCTCCACCAGGCCACCATTCCCTGGCAGGGTGCAGTTTCAGGTCATGCCCAGAACCATGGGGTCTCCTCCTTCCCCATAGCCCCAGCCATTACCGCCAAGATGTTCCAAGCAGCAGCTCACCCTGTGCTCTGTTACATGGAGACCTTAGCAAACTGGATCCCTTGTGCAAGGCAGTGATCTTTTTTGAAGATATGGATAAGACTGTATGCTATAGACACAGGAAGAGAGAGGAAGAACAATTAACTTTCCCTGATGGGAAGGGAAATTTAGACTTTAGACTATTCATCTGCTCAGTGTATGGGAAGACTTGTTGGCTTCCCTGAGGGAAGGGAAAAACAGGTATATAGGAAGTTTTCCTTTCTGGGATAAGTTCATAAGCTTGTTGCCCTGTGGGGTCAGGCCAACTCTCAGGATCTCAAAATTATGCTGTTAAACAGGAGGTCATAACACAATTACACATATACAAACACACAAATCAATTAGGTGCATACGCACGCACACTACCAGCTCAGGCACATATACATTTAAACCAGCTGAGGCACAAGCATACTTATCACCAATTCAAACACATACACTATACACCCTGAAAATTAGACACAGATCACTAACTTGTATATCATGCACGCAATGCCATATATATAAAAATATGTACACACACACACACTAGCAACTCAGATACACACACGTTCAAAATAACCAGTCTAGGTTCATGACTTATCACCAGTTCTAGCCAGTTTAAGCCAGTTTAAGCCGATACACACTACACACATACATTACATATCAAATTTAGACAGAATCAGTTACCAGTTACCAACACCTGCACATCCAATACACATACGTGGATTACTAATTCACATACCAAACACATACACACAATGATATCTATATGTGTATATATACGTGTATTCACTAATTCACACATACCACTCACCTACACTTACACACAGGTGAGTTCTTAAATTGGGCGTTGTGATGTGTATGTATGTATGTGCTTGGTGTACTTGGGATACCTGGGGAAAGGTTAAGGTAAGAAAGTAGAAGGGTAGGGAGTTAAAGTTACCAGGACTAGGCTTAGAACCGGTAGACTACAGGGGCCTAGGCTGAAGAAATGAGGCTTGGGGGGTAACTTTAGGTTAATTGATATTAATTGATTAAAAGACAACACCCAAAGCCTGCAGAACAGGGAAGTATGCTGGCACAAAGTCTGGGACTGAAGCCAGAGCTATGGGGGAGCTGAAAAGGTAGATGGGGAGAGGGGAAAATGAGACTAAGGGAAAGTGTGGGTGTTAAAGAGGGGCTCTGGGTGTAGGGAGCCAGAGGATGGCTCTGGGGCAGCTAGAGAAACTGCAGGGATCACCAGTAGGCGCTGGAAGCTGGAGAAAATTGAAGGTCAGCTAATAGGAGCTGGGAAGCTGCAGCGGGGTAGAGGGGAAGATTACAGAAGGTGCTGAAAACAGAGACAGACAGCAAAAAATCACAGGAAAAGCAGCAGGCAAGCAAGGACAGCATGAAAGCAAGGAGAGTCTGAGAGGGAGATGGAACTGGGAGGAGATAGGGAAACTAGCAGAGGGGGTGGGAACTGGAGCTGAGAGAGAGAGAGAGAGAGAGAGAGAGAGAGAATGAGGCTGGAATTTAAGTTAGGGAAGGGACTGGGATTCGGTAAAGCATAACCCAACTCGGGGTTGCAAATGACAATGGTTTTATTGAACAGGGGAGATGGTGACACAATGCCAAATTGGTTCCCTTGCACCCACGCGCACGCACACACACAATGGCAGCAGGTGTTAAAGAGGCTTGGTGCATGGGGATGAAGTCCACTGAAGTCCAGGAGGAGAGAGAGAGAGAGACAGACAGACAGAGAGAGTCCAAATTGTAGGAGGAGGTGTGCAGGTAATATCTACCTATCCAGGCTGGAAAGGGGTTCTTCTCTAGTAAGTGTTGTCCAGAGGGGGGTTGCCAGCAGGGCCTCTGAGTAGATAGGTGGTGTGGCATGGTGCTGGTTCAGATGGAAATAGCATTCCCACTGGGTCTGTCTTCACTGCCCCTTTTTATAGGGGCAGACCTTGTGTGACCCTAGTGACAGGAGGCATGCTTAGGCAAGGGTCAGGCCCCAGTGTACTGAGCATGTGTGCTCCATGCACGGATATGCAGTTTTGGGTGTCTGTAATGGTGAGAGTGAGAGTTGCTGGTTTTGCAGGGTCCTTTGTCTTTGAAATGCTGGTCTGGTCTCTGTTCTTGGGTGAGGTCTGTGGTTTCTGTGTGAATCAATGTGAGGTGATGGCCCAGTCATTACAGGCCATTCAGTAGAGGCCTGCTACCATTATATTTCAATCATTCCCAATCACACTTATTCATCCAGAAACAAATTTATATGGGAGAGGTATGTGACTCATACAGTTGCAACATGGGATGCCCAGGCAGAGGACAGAAGATGGAGGCTTGACATATAAAATGGAAACTTGACATGACTTTGGTTCAGGAATAGAGACGGAGAGAAAAAGTCAGAAATGGTTGGGGAAATGGGAGGGAATGCATTTTAAAATAAATTAAAAAAAAATAAAAGAAAAATTGGGGGTTTTGCTACAAGCTCTTTTAAAACTCTAAGCTATCCTAATGGAAATAAAAGCCCTGGTAATTATATGGGCAATTGGTAGCTTACGGAAACTTCTTGACAGTGTAACTGAGGCATGGCACACTCACGTTCATTTTTTTTTCTTTGGATTACTATGTACTAAAAGGTATATTTTTCCTATCCCTATCTTGAGGTGGGTTTTCTTTCTGGCCCTGCCCTAATGGGACTCTTCAGTTTTAGCCTGTACCTTCTATACTGAGCTCCTCATAGATTCCTGAATCTTAGGAGTTTTCTCTGTTTTTATTTCCCGAGTTGCTATTTCCTCACATGTATCATTAATAACAGTGGACTGATATATGGCTTCATTTTAAAAGTGAAGTTTAAGTGAATGTTTTGTTGCAAGATATCAAAGAAATAAGCTGAGAACCAACTAGGCTGTGTTTTCTATAAGCTGTTAGACATAAATTGGGAAAAGAGAAGGAGAATGAGTTCAATTATTAGTGAACACTGAATCCAGTGGTTAACTCAAGCAAAGATAACCAGTTTATCTCTGTAATGGGATGCAAATTGTTTGGCTGGGGTGCCATTTATTACAAAGTGGATAATCAAACAATGCTACCCTGGCATCAGTAGAGTCTGTTCACAGAAAATAATGGTCTCTCTATCTATATATGAAACTTGCAGTTTCGTTTTACTCCACTGATGCACCAGTGAAGGGCCTAAAATGAAGTAGATGTGTTGGGAAAGGAGGAAAGCTCACACTTGCTGTTAGGGCCTCTGTGCAGCTGCTTTGATATACACTTTCTGTGAAGAGATTTTTATAACATTAACTTTACATATAGCATGAGACTCTAGCTTTGGATTTCAAACTTTATGCACTAATGCAGTAATTTTTTTTTCTGTTTATTCATATGCTTGAAAGAAAGACTTCTACTGTTTAGACTGATTCTTATAAACTGACTCAAGAGAACCATTTCAGAAGAAGCACATTTATGAATTTTACATGATATTATACCATGGAAGAAAAACAATCCCAGTACTGTTCCTCTTATACAGGGCCATGGAATCCTCATTTTCCTGATGCTGCTCATTAAAAGCCCCATTCATCTCTATTTTTAATACCATCTCCTTTTCTCACAGCCAGCTGTTGTCCTGTTATAAGAGTCAATGTTATAGCCACCAAACTATTAGCCAAGATGACTACATTAGACTAGGTTATAAAACTTTTATGGCCAATTCTTGCTGAATCTGCCACTGAGGAATGGGTGGTTATTGATTTGGTGAACAGGAAAACAATGTCAGATTTCCACTTATCATATGAAGCCACTTCATTAACTCTAAAAGTTCTTTCAGATTAACAAACCCTATAAATGGCTAAATACATATACAGTAAAAACTGTGTTATCTGGCATCTTATAAGCCAGCATGTTGTATTAACTGGAATGCTGGCTTGTAAGGTAAAAGTGAAACTAGAAGTGCCCACCGTGGCATTCCAGTTTTGCTGCCCCCATGGCAAAGCAGCCTGTGCTGCCAAACCCCCACGACCCAGGGTATAGCAGCCTGTGTGGGGCCCACTTCTCTGTCCCTCGGGTCTGTGAGAGGGGCAGCAATGCAGCGGGACGGGCGGCGATACCCTAGACACAGTGGGAGAGGTGGCAGCCTGAACAGGCAAAGATGACTATTTGGGCCTCTCAGTTAACAAGCATATTTTGTTATCCAGCACCCCCTAACTCCCCATGGATGCCAGATAATAAAGTTTTTGCTGTACCTGGAAATTCTTGAAGTCCTGGCCATACAAGTCCATGTGTCTCTTTAGGTCCTTATACCCCTGTAAAGTCCCATGGAAATCAAGTTGGGAAGGGGGCAGAGGGGGGTGTTAAAGCCTAAGACATTAAGAAATCTACCTACATCATTTACTTCTTAAAATTTTCTTGTGGCAAAATCTTTCTTTGAGAGCTGCACTTTCTTAAAATATTGCCAGTCTCTTTACAATTATGTGAAAGTTGGAGAATTATCTTCAAGTTTATTCTTTTGTATCAAACAGGAGAAGCAAACAAAGGAGTTTGCTGCATGAGGAAGCCAAGGAGCGGCAGGCTGTGTGTGTGTGTGCGTGTGAGTGCATGTGTGTATGTGCATTTGAGTGGGTGTGTATGTGTGTTTGTTTTTTCCCCTTTTCTTTGTTTTCTGTAGCCTACATCTCATCCAGGGAACATAGGAGGCATAAATGGAGATGGAATCAACAGCTGCTACCTGCATGGATCTGCCATGTTCATGTGCCTCATAGAGGATCAAGACTATTTCATCTGCACCATCTGGACCACCTGCATATGCAAGTAACAAATTTAATTGAGATTAGTAATGGTGCAGCAGTGCTTGTATAGATGCCTAACCAGGAGCAAAATCTGTCCATTAGGGGCAGGAGTTAGCTCCCTGCCCTGGAAGCTTCCTGCTGTCGGGGTGGGCTCTACCACAGGAGACTGTGTCCCCCTGGCCTGGCAGCGGGTTTCTCCAAGGCGTCTGCCCTGAGATTGCAATCAGGGAGTGCAGCCTGGAGATCCTCATTTCCCAGCCCCCACTCTACCATTGCAATCAGGGAGTGGGGGGCCGGGAGATCCTTATATCCCAGGAGCAGCTCCACGACTGTGGGGCAACAGCTGGGAGATGCTTATCTCTCATTGCTGACTCCACAACCATGGGGCCACTGCTGGCAGATAAGGGTCTCACAGCAGCTGCCCCATGGTCACAAAACTGGTGCTAGGAGATGAACGTCTCTCAGCAGTAGACCCCCAGTCACATAGCTGGCACTGGGAGCTCCCTGCTGGCAGTGGCTGGGGTGCCTTTTCCTTGCCCAGCTTCATGAGCACAGAGATGGGGTGAGGGAGAGAACAAGCTTCTCAGCCCCTGCACTGTGTGCCTGGGTGGGGACAATGTCCCCCTACCCTGGCAGCAGGGAGCATCCAGACCCGGCTCTTCAGTTATGATCATGGAGCAGGGTCAGGGAGCTTGTCCCAGTCCCTGCTCTGAAATTGTGGAGCTGGGGCTTGGAATAGGCTGAGAGCTTGTTCCCAGCCCCTGGTCTGCAATCATGGAGTAGGGGCTGTGAACAAGCTCCCCTGCTCTGATGCACTGTAATTATAAGTAGCCTCCCAGCTCATGTACAGGCATCCCATCTGACTAGAATGGGAAGGAGCAACATTGGGAGTCATCTGGCCAACCTAGTAAGGAAAGCTTTAAGGTTCCACAGGGGATGGTGAACAAAATGTTTCAGCAGCAGAGCAAATGAATCTGAGGCAAAAGGATCTGAAGAAGTTGCTCAACTATGAGAAAGGGCCAGAGAGCCACAGGACAGTAATAAGTGATTCAAAAAGGAAACAAGTAGGTCAGAATCCAAAATATGTCTGACGTATGTATACAAATGAGAGAAGTATGGGCAACAAGCAAGACGAACTGGAAGTGTCAGCCTGTGAAAGGAACTATGATTTGACTAGTATCACAGAGACTTAGCAGAACAGCGTTTGTGACTGGAACATCAACATTGACGGTAAAATTCTGTTTCAGAAGCTTCCAAAGGGCATAATGTTGTAAACTCAACAAGAATATGTTCTGACATGATAGAAGCACAAAAAGAATCAAAAGAGATTAATGGGGCTTCAGAAGAGGCTTTGAGGATGCCTTGAATGGAAAAGAAAAGCATACAGGCAATGGAAAGACGGGCAGATCAATGTTGAAACATACCAGGAAATAGCAAGAATCTGCAGGGACAAGATTAGGAAGGCAAAGGTAGAAAAAGGAAAAAAAAGGACTTTACCTGGTGATGTAATTTAAGGAAAACAAGAAGAGGTTCTATAAATATGTTGGTCAGAAAAGAAAGGCCAAGAATACTGTGAGTAAAGAAACAGCTAGAAAGCTTGTGATGAGTCTGAATAAATTCAGGTCAGGAGAACTTGATGGATTTAAGTCTAGGGTTCCAAAGGAACTGGCAGAGGAGATCTTGGAGCCTTTGGCAATATTATTTACAAAGTCGTGGGAGATGGATGAGGTAACAGTACTGGAAAAGGGCAACCATACTGCTCCTCTTCAAAAAAGGCAAAAAGGAGGGCAGGGAGAATTACAGAGTGGTTAGTCTTGCCTCAATACCCAGGAAGTTACTGGAGCATATCATAAGGAAGTTCATTTTCAAGCATCTGGAGAAGGAAAGACTGATCAAATGCAGTCAGCATAGATTTTCTGTGAACAAATCTTGCTGAACAAACTTCATCTCCTTTGGAAAGATAACTAACTGAACTGGGTGGATGAAAGGGATGCTGTTGATATATACATATAGGATTACAGCAAGGTTTCTGACAAAGTCTCACATTACCCTTTCATAAACAAATTTGAGAAATGTGGGCTAGATAAAATTACTTCAAGGTGGATAGACAACTGGATCAATAGCTTCAAGCAAAGGGTAATTATAAATAGATCCATGTCAGAATGGCAGGAGGTTTTGAGTGGAGTCTCACAGGAACCAAAGTCCTAGGCCAAATGCTGTTCAATGTATTTATTAATAATTTAGCTGCTGGAATAGAGAGCTTCTTGAACAGGTTTACAGATGACAAAATTGGGAAGAACTGCAAATGCATTGGAGGACAGAAGTGGAATTCAGAAGGGTCTGGACAGATTGGAAAGTTGGCCTGGATCTAAAAGGATGAAAGTCAATGCTGACAACTGCAGAAGGATAATTGAAAACACAAATACAAAATGGCAGAACTACACTATGTGTCATCCTGGAGCCTCTCTCTTTATCTCACAAATAACATCACTAGAAGCCAATATCTATAATATTTCTAGCACTATAAAAAGGGATCTAAGAATCTTAGTTGATCACAGACTCAATAGGAGACAGGTGTGATTGAGCAACATAAAGGCAAATGCAGTTTTGGGCTGCATTAGGTGCAAGACATGAGAGGTGATAGTGCCTCTTTACTCAGCTCTACTTAGTCTTCATCTAGAATATTGTGTACAGTTTTTGACTACATTTTAAAACTAATATAGAAGAGTCAAAAAGCTCCAGAGGCAGATGACAAAAATGATAAAGGTAAGGTGAGCCATAAAGAAAGAGGTTGAAGCAAATAGGCATGTTCAGGTTATGAAAATGGTGTTTAAGGGGGGGGATATGATAGAAGCCTTCAAATATCTGAGGGGCGGCTGCCATAAAGATGAGGGAGAAAGCCTTTTTTCTCTTCCTGCAGAGAATAGGACATGGACATGCTTGAAGTTGAAGCAAAGTAAGTTTTGACTGGATACCAGGAAAAACTTCTCTATTAGACCAGTGAGGCAGTGGGAGAGACTGCTTAGGGAACTTCTAGAATCTCCATTATTGAAGGCCGTCAAGATAGGGTTGTATAAACAGGGCCCTATTGAATTGATGGCGGAAGTGGGCTGAGCTCCTTTTGCTGGGAGGCAAAAACGGTGCCATATTGAAAACAGAGGTGTTAGCCTCCTTACCGATCAGAAGCAAGTGGCAGGGCCTCTCCACCAATCTGTGTGTGTGTCGGGGGAGGGGTCATACAGGGGAACCTGCAAGATTAAAGTTGCTGCCATGCAGCTCACTTCCACCGTGAATTCGGTAAGGCCCTATGTATAAACATTGCTCAGGGATGATTCCATAAAGAGCTGAGAGAGACTTTTTCCTCCCTCATTTTGCTATACGTGTCAGTGTTTGGGGATTTTTTTGTCTTTATCAGAAGCATTGAGTGTTGGCTGCAGCCAAGGCTGGGGATTTTGACTGGGACATGCCCTTGCTCTTGCTGGGACTAAAACCTGTAGGTTCCTGGCCAAAGCATCTAGCCTCTTCACTCAGGGTCAGAACAACTGCCACATTTGGGGTCAGGAAGGAATTTTACCCCAGGTTCAGATTGGTCTGGATTGTGGGAGTTTTTGCCTTTCTCAGTACTGAGGGCTGAGCCCTCTTCCTTGGATCCCTTGAGTGTATTTCAACAAATCTTTCAGCATCAGGACTTTGGCCACCATTGTCCCTTTGCTCTGCCTGTGAAAGGTTGGGGTGCTGTGTCTTGTGCTTGTATGACAGGATGCCTGTGTAGTTTTAGTAATAAGTTTGATCAGGAAGTTTTAGATAGGGATGCTCCTTCCTCAGGCACGGCATTGGTCCATTCCAACCTTCCTTTTCTAGGATTCTATGATTCTGGCTTGGTTTTTGATCTAGGAATTGCTAATACCACCATATATATTTATATTACTAATCACACTTGTCAATCTAAACTTCACATTTTTATAGTGGTTAAATAGTTAAGGAAATGCAAGTACTGTTGAGTAAGGAGGAGTGGAATTAAACCAAACCCCTTAATCTAAAATATACTAACCTCAGAATGAATTTGGCTGTAGATTTACATTTTACAGAGAAGTTGCCCTGCATTTATATTATTTTTAAAAGGAGGGCCTTAACATGTTGGTGCTGTGTAACATCTAAAGCCACTTCCTGCTTGAGTAGTGGATTCTGCTCCTGGAATTTGTATAAATTTCAGTTTGATAATTTCAAAGTGTCCATTTAAAATCTTCCTAGTAATTTAAGTCCCTGTCCCAAGTATCTTTTGGCATGTGCTGCTGTAACTGCATATTTTATCACAGGAGTGGCAACATCTCACCAGTGAATGATAAAAGTTACATAAACAAAGGTCTGATTCAGTTACTATCAGTGGAACTTAAAAGGCAGTGAATTATCTGTCTGAATTTTGCCAGCATAGATGTAGCTATAGACATTTTACTTTAACTGCTAGGAAATGTTTTATTCCTAGCTACAGCCTTAAGGTTGTAGAGGCCAACCCTGAAAAGCTGCTAGTGCAATCATTAGCCCAGTTCTAACATTTTGATGCTATTTTTGTCGTACAGATTTATTCTTTGTCCTTTGTCTTTATAAGATTTATGATCAAGGCAGGGAGGTTAACAAATTGTTTGACAGTGATATATGCAACAGTGAAGGGTTTCAAAATAATGAGAAAGCATGTGCTAGTATAATCAATTAACTGAGGAGAACTTTATTTAGGATGCTAAGCTTTTGGTTCCAAATGATTGACTTTGGATTTCCTCGAGAAAGCTTTTTGACTGTGTTTTAGTGGCGGAGTTATAAACATTTGTATCAATTAACAGCATAATTATATTTCATTGGTGTGTCTACACATGCAATTAATGTTGCTGAATAAACTCCTGCTCAGTTTGCACTGGAGTATGTTGCTCTCAGTCACTGCATTTACATATGCACCTAGGACCACAGCCTGTTGAGCTGGGGTGTAGCAGCCTCTGCAGGCAGGCCAGCCCCGAGGCTCAGGCTGCCATGCCAGCCCAGGGCTGCTTAAACCTGGCTAAATGTGCTGTGGAGGGGATAACTGAGGTATGAGGGTGTTTCAGTGTGGGGCTAGCTGGGGCCTTTGCACTGAAGCACCCTCATGCCCCAGCCAGCATCTGTACATTACAGCAGAGTAAATAAGTCCACCATAGGATGGTAGTTATGTCTGGCAGTACTATCCTATGGCACAATTAATTAGTTTATTCCATCTTAATAGCACCACATGTGTAGACGGTGACATTTTACTATTGATCTAATTTGTCAACTCTACAGGAAATGGCTCATGTAGATGCACCCTGAGTAATACTAGTACTATTTTAGGAAATTATATTAATATACACATGCTGAGTACATTTTCAGGAACATCTATGTATATAAAAAGGATTTAAAGTAGAATTTTATATCTGAAGCTATTTCATAGTCCATTAAGGTTGCACTGTTGAGCTTTGTATTGAAAATTTATATTGAAAATAAAGTAGAACAGATTAATTACCTGCATTTTTGCAATTGCAGTTAAGTTTTTTTTGTTTTTGGGACAGTAATTTGTTAGTTGCTACATGTTATTACAGTCAAATCCTTATGGTTTCCAAAAAACAGATGCAATAGGCCAAATTAGAAATGGGTGTAACAGAGACCATTCTTTTAGCATCAGATTTGACCCTTTCAACAGTTACATTTTTCCACGTATACAGTATAATGTTGTGGTTGAGGAAAAAGGGTAAGAATCTCAGAGTGCATAAATATCATTGTTTTAAGTCAACATATTTTCTGCAGAAATGAAGGAAGAGATTTACTTTTTATGATGAAGACTAAATGCAGAGGGGAAAAGCACTCAGCTAGCAAACAGCTGAGATACAAGTGTCTGTTTTAATCTGAATCCTACACATCAGACTAGCTAATAATGACTTCAGCAATTTTATAAAACAAACTAGGTGCAAGTCGTTTAGCATGAGGCTGTTTTGCTAAATCAGGACAGCAAAAACTGTAGCTCACAGCAGTGTAGGAACTGATATTAGATTAGGTGGTTAGATAGTATAATAGAGTATAATATACTCTTGCCAGGGCTGAGAACAAACTTACTTTAATTTGTTTTCGCTAATTCTTGTTTCTCCTTGTTCTGTCCTTACCAGATTTTTCCTCCCCATATATTATCTGTATTTTAATGGTAGCAGTATTTGTTGCTTATAAGTTCACTTCAAGGATGTTCCTCTGTGGACTGAGAAGTCCTGCCTGTTCCAGAAAGTTCTTTGGAGACCAAGAGACAGACAGACAGGCACAGACACTGGCTACACATAGGGGGTGCACACGGATGCACATGCACTCCCTGAACGTGGAGGTGGCAGCCCCCCATGAAAAGATGCTGTTAATGGCATCTGCAGGTGGTCAGCAATTGCTGCTGACCATTGCCACCACTGCCAGTAGCATCTGCGGGTGGTTGCCGACCCCTAGTTGGCGGTCATCCCGCCCCACGGCATCTGCAGGAGCTCACTGCTTACTGCCTCTGCTTACCACTGCCACTTACTGCTGCCGTGCTCCTACCACATCTGTGCCCCCCCAGCTTCTGGAGGCATGTATTGTTCATGCACACAGAGGAAATAAATAGTAAATGAATGGCAAATAAATTAGAGCTGTTCATTTTTGGAGTGCCTATGGGTATTGATTTTTGAAGGTTCAAGTGTCCTTGTAGAGCTAAAATTAATATTTATCTGTTATCATAATATGTAGGAAAGAATAAAACGTGAAGCATGCAGTGATGTGCAACAATATAAAGGAAATGTTGATGGTACCTCTAAGGAGTAAACTCTTTATAAACCCAGTTGTACCAGTCATGGGTAGATACTGATCTTTTGTTAGTGTTTCTTTTTTGTTATTTGATTATCATCAATCATTTCTTGGACAAATTCCAGTTTGATCTATGTTATAGTCTCTCTGTAGTTTCAATCTTGTACTTCCAAACCAAATTGTCATCACAAAACAGAACCCAAATTCTTTTCTTTTAGTATTCTACTTCATGTCACTTGTACCTCTTGATGCTCTAAGCCCTCACTGTGATTCTGGGAGGAGCTCTCAAGCAAGGGCAAGGAGATGGTTCAGGAGGGTTCTTGCAGTGATCTTTCCTGCGGTGGACAGCAAGGAAATTCCTCTGTAATTTCCATAGTTGGATCTGTCTCCCTTTTTGAAGATTGTCACAATCATGGCAGTCCTGAGGTCGTCAGGGATTTCCTCATCATTCCAGATTCTTAAGATAAGGGCAAGGAGCTGTGATGTGGGCTCCTCAACCCCCCACTTGAAGATTTTGGCAGGGATTTCATCAGTTCCCAATGTCTTGTATTCTTCATCTGCTTGATGGCATTCCTGACTTTGTCAAGGGTTGGAGGAATTCTGACTTCATTTCTGACTGGGTGTTGCGGAATGGAGTTGAGAACACTCTCATCAGCAACAAAGTCTCAGTTTAAAGGTCTTCAAAATGTTCCTTGTAACAGGCATTTATGGCTCTTCTTTCCTTGATCAGGTGTCCTCCATCCTTAGGTCTCAGTGGGGTTGATCCCTGAGTGTTCAGACCATACATGACTTTGGTGGCACTGAAAAAAACATGCACATCATGGATGTCAGTGAGATGTTCAGTCTCCTTTGCCTTGTCTCCCCACCATCAGTTCTTCACATTTAGGGTCCTCATTTGGACCTCTGCTTTGGCTTGTTTCTTTTGCTTGTCATCCTGCCAAGTACAAAAGGCATTGCACTTGTGGTTGACTAACTCTTGGATCTCCCAGTCATTCTCATCAACCCAGTCTTGATACTTCATGGTAGAGAATCCAAATGTCTCTTTGTAGGTGCTGATGAAAGTGGACTTGAAGGAACGCCAAGCACTGTCAACATTCTTCCATTGTTGTTGATTAGAATTTGCCAGTTTTTTGTTGAGACATTGTTGGAAGAAGTCTTGCTGGATTGGGTCCTTGAGTCCTTTGATGATGATCTTCCATTGGCATTGCTTCTGCTATAGCCATTGCTTGGGAGCTAATTTTAGTGACATAACTGAGTGCATGAATTGGTTATCACTCCAGCACTTGCCAATTTCTAGCATAGCTTGGGTGATGCTGACATTTTTGTGATCCTAGGCATGAACAATGATGTAGTAAATCAAGTGTCAATGCTTGGATTTTAGGTGTTGCCATGATGTTATGTGCTTGTTTTCTGATGGAACAGGATGTTACTAATGGTGAGTCCATGTTCTGTACATTTGGTCAAAAGGAGGATGCCGCTGGAGTAGACTGTGTCTACTCCTTACTTGCCAATGGTTTCATTTCGGAGGTTTGAGTCCCCCTTGACTCTGGTATTAAAATTACTGAGAAGAATAAGTCTGAGTCCCTCTGGAACACCAGAAAGAACTTAGTCAACTTTGGCATAGAATTTCTCCTTGATTTTGTCACTGGCTTTGAAGCAGGGCACATGCGCTGATTATAGTGTCATATTGGTTGATAGGGAATTCATTCTGATAGGGAATTCTGATAGGGAATTCATTGAGTTGGTTTATGAGTTCATTCTCAATGCCAAAACCAATTTTGTGAAGCTGGCATTCTCTTTCCCATTTGCCCTTCCAGAAGAAGGTATAGTCACCTCCTTGTTTTTTGAGCTGCCCATCTCCTGCTCTCTGGGTCTCCCTCACTGCAACATCCATATTGTGTTACCTCAGCTCTTGAGCCACAATTGTGGTGTGATGCTTTGAGCATTCACTATTAGGATCACCCGTAAAAGTCCTGATATTCCAGGTCCCCAAATTGATTGTGTGTCTTTCTTGATTTCAATTGCAGTAAAAGTGATCCCACTGGTTGTGATTATCCAGTCAGGAAATAGGTAGCCAGAATATGTTTAGGGCACCTTTTCTAGCCTCCTATCCATGTGAGGTGAGCAGATACTGAAGAGGGCTGTTCAGTTACAGTTACAGCTGCTGAATCACACTCCTAGCTCCAAGTGCTGGAAGACCTTAAAACTTCCGCCTTCTTGCTAGTTCATGACTAGCAGCTTCCAGACTTCACAATTCTGCTTACATTGATATTAGCTGGTCACCAAAGGACTTGAAGAATGTGCTGAACAAGCTGTTTCCATGGAAGATGCCTTTGAGTGATTTCTTTTAATGTCTTCTAACACTCAGCAAACAGGTCCTAACTGCCAAGGCAAAATGTGGCTATGATCTGTTTGTTGGGATACAAGACACGTAAGTCAGGGACTTACTTATTTCTTCCTTAAAAAAAATAACAGCAGGTCTTTAACTTTGAGTGAACAGCCCCCAATGTCAGACAGAAGGAAATTTGGATTAGCATTTCATCAAATGGGTAATAACTCTAATAGTACTGTTCTCAGCTGCTGCATCAGCAGTGAACAACAATCTCTGGCCTTCTTAAGCCTTCAGATCCAAGGAATGTTATCAGCAGAGCCAGCTGAAAATTTTCCGTCAAGATAATATTTGTTGAAAAATGGTAGCATTGCAGTGATGTTGTAGCCATGCCTTTAAAAAATGCCCTGCCTTTGAAGGCTTGTCTAAAACGACACCAACCATGCACTTGGTCCAGTGAAAGATATCACCCAAAAAATATTTGTTGAAAAATGCCATTTTGAACAAAATCTAAATGTCTTGAAAAGCATGTAATGTTTCACAAAACTATGTTTTAAAAAACAATTGTAAAGAAGTATATTAGTGATGCTGAAATTACTCATTAAAAATTTTTGGAAGCAAACATTTAATTTTTTTATTTCCAAAGGATTTTTGAAACAAAATGAACAACAATACTAATAACAACAATCAGAATAATAATGATAATTATATCTTACTTTATCCTGAAAGACTCAGAGCAGCTTATATTGTTTCAAAAAATGTTTTTAGGCCCTAATCTATGCAACTGTCTACATGTGGAGTGAGAAGCCTAATTTAAGTTTCTCAGGTATGCAGATATCAGCCAAATGTTTATTCTATGTAACGTTCAGCATTAAAGTGCTTTATTATCCAATTTAAACCCCACTGGAATAGGGCTTGTGGTGTACTGTGAATTCTGTCTCCTAAAGGGTGCCTGGATAGTAAGTACTCATACCAGCTTGACACAATCCAATTACAAAATCAAGGGGTGTTTTTCAGTAGACTACTTTGAGATGTAGAAAGATGATATTGTTAGATAGAGAAGGAAGTGAAGTATCCAGTTTTTATATGGGGCAGTGAAGCATTTCACCTCTACCTGAATGGAATTATTTGAATGCTATATCCTCACGTAATGAGAGCTTTTAGAAATCTCATATTTACTAAAGGTTTGGCATTTATATTTTAGCTTTAGTGATTAAGAGTATTATAGCAGGCCATCAAATGCAGGAGAAAAGATATTCTGCCACCTCTAGCATACAACAGATCATGTAATACAAAGTATAAGACTTAGTTTCATTGCATGTGTTATTTGAAAGAAATGGGCTTGGGGAAAAAAAGTATATTCAAATAGGCAAGAACTAATTCCTAGGTGACACAATCGGTGGCATAACTTATACAAAGGTGTGAATATAAACTCATGTTACTTTTATATAGAGGGGACAAAAACAGAGCACTGGAGAAGGTTATAGAAAGTATGTAATGACATGTGACTTAGATCATTTACAATAACTCTAATGTTGGTCCACACAGAACAGCATTATGTGAATGTCTATATTACAAGTCTGTTCAAGGGATAAAGTGCTATTCAGTGTTAGTAAGTGTGGCAGAATAAGTATTCTAGATAACTGATAAAAATGTCAGAAAAATACTAAATGGTAATCTGTAGCTTTGGAAAAACAGTGCTGGATGGACATACCTTTTTCTATCAAGGTGGCATACTATTTACCATATTTTACGGCATATAGCAGGTCTCAAATAAGACACCACACCTTGTTTTTGGTAGAATATAGGGAAAATTTTTTTTTCTAGGGTCATAGATAATTGTGTGACATAAAATATATCTTCCTGGGAATACAGAGTGTCCGGGAGACAGTCTGGATGAGGCAGTAGGCAGCAGAAACTTTCTGATGCCAGCTGCCTTACCCAGACTATAACTTGCAAGGTCAGTAGCAAGACTACTTTTTTTTGCCATAAGTAGTTCTTTATATACATTCCTTTAAATAGGCTACAGTGTTCAGCCACTCTCTATGGCTATGCAAGGGTTAACATAGGATTCTGTCCCTTCTGCTTGCTAAACCAAACAAGTGGCAGTTATCTTGGTAGCCGCATAGCATGCAGTTTTCCAGTGAAGAAAACAGGATTTCCACTTAAATTATTTATTATGTACCCGAATTTTGGGAAAAAGGCACGTCATATGCAAGAAAATGGGGTATTATTTTGTAACTCAAGTTTAAGTATCCTATATCAGATTTTAACTAATGAAAGGTAAAAGTTGAATGACTGAGTGAGGACAGAACAGCTCATATGACTGGTAAAGGGAATTTCTAAGTAAGAAGTATTGCAGGCCTCATAGCCAGAACGTGGAAGTTCTGATCCCAAACAGTAACACAGGGATTTAATAGCACACTTTGAATATTTTTTTTTTAAATAGTAAGGCAGAAAATAATGTATTTTTGTATATTTGAGAGCATAATTCATTATTCTTAAAGATATTTGGTAATCTGTTACAAATTCCATCAGAGTTGTTTTTATGTATTATTTGCTTGTTATGAAAAACAAGTTATCACATGCATTTTAGCAGTATACATCCTACTTTATGAGGCCTGTACAGATAAGTCATTGCTTTGAAAAGTTTCTGAAAAATATTCACTGGAACTCATGGTTTTCAGGTTTTATCATGCAGCTGCTTTGGCTACCAAATTTTTGTTAAGTTCAGGATGTAGCTATTCTGTTTTCATCATGTCTTTCATTACTATCTTGATGAAGCTTTTCAATCTGTTTCTTTTGTTGTATTTTTGTCAATGTTAGTTCTAGATTTAATTTAGTCTTATACTGTTCTTCTTTTATGATTATCCTGTTTTTTATCTCTTCTCCACAGCCTCCCTTCAGTCCTCTGCAACCATCCTTTTACTCTCATTCTGCTTCCTTTAAGTCTTGCCTCTGTCTCCTCTCCCTGGTCCACTTCCATTCCTAAACTAACTCACCTATACAGTCCTACAGCCTCACGTCACTGTTCTTCTCATATTGTTCCCAGAGCACCTAGTCAATTTATGACTGCATCAAATTCCAACAGCATTCAACTAGTAAGTGTGTGGGCAGGATTTTCAAATTTGGAGTGTTTTTCCTGTGCAAAAATACTGTTCGACATCCCAATGAAGTCAACAGGCAGTCAATGAATCAGGCCCAAAGGGTATAATGCCAGCTTTACCTTCTCACATCTCACAGTAAAAAGGATTAGACTAGCACAAGATTTCATTTTCCTCTTTAGGCAGAGTGCATGGCAACTGTCTCCTGGCCCAGTGCTCCCTGCCTGCGCCTAAACTAGCATGCAGGGGGAGCATGGAGCTCCCCCTTGGTAGCAACAGGGGCCCATTGCAGGGCTCCCAGGAACTGAGAGCAAATTTCCTACCTAATCCTCACATGTGTAGACAAACACCTATCCCAAAACCTTTACTGCACAGTAGATTTAGGTTGAAGTAAATGTCCTTCCTAATGCTCATTTGATGAAGATGCCTTCTCTGAATCTTAATCCACCAGAAACTTGGGTTGATTAGCGTGACCCAAGGTTTAGTTGATAATAGCATCTTTGAAACCAAATTACATTGTTGGCTATAGCGTTTGCTATGAATGTTCTTCATTTCATGTGTTGCATGCACACACATGTAATGGTCAATATAAACAAATGTACTTTATTTCTTACTCAGCCAAGGTCTGTTAAACAGCTTCTTTATATCTATTAACCCATAAATTATCCTCTATTAAATCCAGCTCACAATTTAAAATGCATTAATATATTTGGTACAATGAATCTTATTTAAGGACCATTACAGTAAATTGTGAAATTTATTTTCTGAAATGCTTTTGAATTAGTTAATTAATGTTGTTGTTAGTGTATTATAGAACTACTGTCATATAAAGCCAACATAGAGAAGAACCTACATTTCTAGCTTAGCAAAGTGAAGATACAGGGAGAATAGTTCAAAATTGGATTCTCCTGATTAACTGCAAGAGTTTATACTATTCCGTTAACACTGTAGGCTATAATGCTTCTTCAAACTGCATAATGAAATATGAAGTAACTGTAATGATGAAAGGGAACATTTAAGTTTATTGTCTTAGAAAATATTTAAGGGATCAAGTACAGCTAAATGAATGTGAAATTAATGATTTCTGCTTGGTTTGATAACATCCTTCTAATGACATGACAGTCTAGTCTGTCTGCAACTCAGAAAACTGTTTGCCAACGTCTAACTAAAATTGAATTAAATACCTTCATAGTTTGTATCATTGAGACACCTTAGCAAAGTTAACAAATGTGCTTGTTCATTTCCACTTTAGGAAAAATAAAGAAATGAAAGGAAAAGCAGACAACTGATACCTGCACTATCTCTGCTTGGTATCATTCCACATTTCACAACTTTCCATTTTCTGCCTGTTGATTTGTATGCTACTGAGACATCTTAGTGCTGATGCTATTGCAGATAATGACCCTCTGTATTAATCTTGTCCCTCATGGCTAGAAGCAAATAGCATTAGAGACAAAGGCTGTGCAGGAACCAGAATGACTACTCACTGGAAAAAAAATAATTTCCAAACAAGCTGTCTTTCCAAAGGAGAACAAAATGCTGGATCTATGATATGATCTGTGGGAAGAATGCTTAAAAAATCATTTTGATTCTCCTGAAATGGATTTTTTTTGAAAATTTCCAGCCTGAATATCCCTAACAGTCTGGATGCCTTTACTCTGCTTTATTCTATGTAGAGCTAGGGCCCTATGACAGCTGTATTATGCCTCTATCAATCTAAAACATTGCAGAAATCCTACTAGAATATTTTGCACCATTACTTTAATACTGACATTTTAAAGAAGGGACAAACTAATCTTTTAACTAGGGAAGTATGCACAATATAGGGAAAAGTTTCTGGCAACAGCAGAAGTATAGTTCTTTCCTGAGAGTATAATTCAGTGAGTAGTTGTCCAGTCTTTATTTTCATTTTCTTACAACTAGAATTGTCACAGAATCTACCTAGAGAGGAAGAACAGTTGGCCCCTTTATGATACTCATCATTCCCAGGGTGCCAGGTGGGATATTGGTAAATTTCATGTTGTTGCAAGTGCCCTTTCAATCAACTGAAAGAACAGAATGTTTTTCCTCAAGGACTTCCCTTGACTATAAGTTAAACTTTGAAGAAGAGTAAAATATTTTTTTCTGCCTATGACATATTTTTCATTTGAGTAGGAAGATCAATCATTATTTCTCATCTGTCAACATTTGCAGTGTTGCCTACCAATTTGACTACCTTTTTGCTTTTGCAGTTATGATGTTACATAATTAAAAAATACATAATTATTTGTCAAGTGTCATTTACCACAAATTTCTACAATATGTTATACGTTGCTTTTTGTGTTGTGTCCTAACTTACAGCTTTGCTTCTACAGCATTGCTAAGAGAGTGCAATCTTCATTTGTATGATGTAGTGAATAACTCAAATAGCCTGGAAACTCAGCTAACTTTAGTTAAAAATCTATTTATATAATAATTATCTGAACAAAATACACTGAAAATATATCCTATCTAGGACAGGGGATATTTTGTTTGGTTTAATCTTTTCACTGAAAATGGATTCCTCTTTTGGCTCTTGACCAGTAAGGATGCATCAGCCATTAGGTTTCATCTTCACAAAGAAGAAGTAAAAATTCAGGCCTAGCTAATCCAAAACTCATTACATTAGGGTTGTTGGTTATAGCCATGCTAGTCTAAGGACCTAGACAGGCAAGGTTATTTGGGTAAATGTGCTATCTTTTATTAGATCAGCTAAATAATTGGAAAAATTGTTCTTTGCAAGCTTTTGGGCACAAACACCCTTCTTCAGGCATATTGAACATTACAATTCACCAGCAGACTTTTGATATGCCTGAAGAAGGGTGTTTGTGTCTGAATGCTCGCAAAGAACATTTTTACCAACTATTTAGTTTGTCTAATAAAAGGTATAACATCTACCCAAAGAACCTTGTCTGCCTAAAAGTTCATTACAGTCAGTTGCATTCCCTTCCATTGATTGTAATAGGTTTTGGATCAAACCCTTAATGTACATTTAGTATTTTAAAAGCATTTAAAATAGTTTGGTTGAATCCTCACTGAATTGTAGGGGTATCTCTTTACTGCTATTGCAAAACTGACTGCAGTGTAATGCAGATACCCAAGTGTTACAGCTTGCTAGGGCCAGGTTCTGGTGATCCATCAGGGACTCGAAATGAGAGGATTCTGTACTAAGTTTTTATTAAAAGGATTAATCAAAGTACACAAAACCCTGATCAATATCGTTAGTATGTATAATTCATTCTATAGTTAGTATAATTAAAGCTTTTGCCATGGAAAAATTATGAATTAATCTAAGAAAAGAATCAGGAGGGGAGAAAGCATAGGTTAAAACAGAAAAGGAATCAAAAACTACAACGACATCAGGCTTAAACTCTCTATGTCCGTTTCAGTGGTAATCGTGCACATTCAAGCATACGGGTTTGATTCTTACCCCCCGGATCTCGATGCAGCAGAGTGCTTGATCGGCTCTGTCCGTCACGGTGTGGGCATCCCCTGTCACACCGGGTAGGCTGCGAGAGTCTCCAGGCCAGCTAGGACTGTCTCCGCACTACAAATTGCTAACCAAACCGAAGGACTTTTATGCCCAG
>JAGPOW010001338.1:46196519-46216670 GCA_030014935.1 Caiman crocodilus
GCGAGAGTCTCCAGGCCAGCTAGGACTGTCTCCGCACTACAAATTGCTAACCAAACCGAAGGACTTTTATGCCCAGTTCGTTAACAAGGCGTTTTCTGTTGATACCATCACTGATCGATTTTTCTCCGTCTGGCAATAGGGGGCGGCGTCACTCCCATCTCCGGGGAGATTATTTAATCATCTTGTATCTCACACCTTGAGTCATCCCTGTGCCTTTCTGTAAACAATCAATGTACGTGACCCTCTCGCTTAGGACTGATGGTGCTGCTCCCAGCATGCCACTGTCCCAAACTCCATTTTGGAGTGTGGGGGGGGGTCTTTGCATAACCTGGGGCTGGAGTTGGCAGTCACAATAAGCTAGTTCTAACTTGAGTACTAGTAGCAGTTTAGTTTTAGCATGATAATTTAACTTGCAATGAGCTCTTTACTGCTGGAGTTATAGTTATAGGTATTAAAGTTGGCTAATTTCAAATAAGCTCAGGTATCCCTAAACTACACTGTGGTGGTTACTTCAGTGACTACAGTGTATATATATATATATCCTAGGAAATACTGGGCCGCTGATTAAAAAATGCAGCTCCTTGTCCATTAGGTAAATTGCCCTTCTTTCTCTTGCATCCTTATTTACTAGTAGAAGCATTTCATGAGGAATTGTGTTAGCATGAGCTGTGATACTGATAGGTAATGTGAGACTGGGATGTCATTAACTATATGAGTCTCTATTTGGAATCAAACAGGGGAAGCACACGTGTGTGTGCGTATGCACACACACACACATATGTTAGCATTTGTGAAAGGAACTGGTAAGTCCAAGAGCAATCATATCATCACACTCCTATAATCAGATCACAAATTCAGTTTTGCATTTGTTGAAAATGTACTTAATTTTGCAGGTACAAGGTTTCTTACAATAAGCAAAACTCCTTGCATCAGTGTGCGAACTACCCAAAAGCCCAGCTTAACTGGCTTCCTGCATGACAATTATGGCAACAAAATTATAAATCACACTTCCTCCCTTGGCATCCTTATGTTTGAGAAAAATGCGGCTTTGAAACAGTTTTCAATATGTGCTTATTGGTTAAATAATATTTCAGATAAATGGGGTAATAAAGATGCCTATCTACCCATGAAATAAATATGAATATTAACATTTTATTTGCTGGAATGAGAACTCAACATTATATTTTCCAGGTATCAGCAGTTCTAGAATTTGGTCGCATCATAATTTATACTACCAGCCTTCGTGTGGTTAGAACCACTTTTGAAAGATGTGAACTGGTAAGGAAGATCTTCCAAAATCACAGAGTGAAGTTTGAAGAGAAAAACATTGCTCTGAACAGTGATTATGGAAAAGAACTAGATGAAAGGTGCAGGAGGGTATGTGAAGTTCCATCACTACCTGTTGTGTTTATTGATGGCCATTATCTTGGGGTAAGTACAGCAGAAATGCTACTCTGCAATTTATAAGTGTAACGCATCAGAATGAAAAATTGTTATTGTTTGTTGTTTTTAGTACCAGAGTACCTAAGGGGAGCAATCAGGACCCGAGGCCCATCATGCTAGATGTTAGTCAGATATTCAGTGAAAGGCAAGTCCCTGTCTTAGAGAACTCACAGTCTAGATTATTACCTTATGCAATACATGGATGAAATAAAGGAGGGAAACAGTGGTGGGTGAGATGCAGCAACTAGAGTTATTTTCAGTTTCTGAAGAAATAGTTCATATTTACATGTCTAGGCATAAGAATTCAGAGAAATGGGCTTTTTATCATACCATGAAAGTTAATCCATATACCTTGGCAGAAAACAGTCAAAATGAAACTGTCATTTGAAACTTTTGTATTTGGGCATATTTGCACATGAAATTGTTCTATCTGCTTGCTTCTCAATTTCTTCAACAAGTATGCACTCTCACATTTTCTATACTATGGGCACATCTACACATGATGCTGTGTTGCTGTAGCATCCATGGGTGTCATCTCCACATGACAATTGGCTACTTTGCTGTAGTGGCACATTCCCCTTTTATAATGTGCTGCTACAGCAAAATAGCTGCTAAAATAACCATGCAGTATGTGTATAGCACAATAAGGGCAGTTACTGAGCCACACTCTCATAATAAAGGACGTACTAAAGGAAGTACTAAAGCACAGTAAAGTAAGAACATCACTGTAGGGCAACATGTAGACTTGCCCTATGCTTATATACTTAATTCCCTTTGTTGATGCACATGTTTTTGCCTTTTAATTTTAGAGGGCTGCCAGCTGTCTGTAAATTTACAGGCAGACCATCAAAAAACAGGCTAACAGCACCTGTCTGTAAATTCCATAAAAAAATTAAACAGTCTGTAACACTCCCACCAAACAAACAAACAAACAAGCAAACAAACTAAGCCACTGGGAGCTTGATTGAGGATTGCTTGTGGGAAAGAAGTTTGAGATAAGAATTTAGGCTAGGGACAGATATTCAAAAAGCCTGAGCTTATATTGATTCAACCTTTGCAGGTAAGTCTAAGCTGGCTAGGATGAACCAGTTTGTATCCAGACAGACATTTCCTATGGACAGAGGAAATGCAGGCATATGCCTGCAGTGGCTCAGGCCAGAAGCTGGGGGATACTAGATCAGCCTTCCCTTCGCTTCATCAGTGCTGAGCTGAGAGGAGCATGGCCAGCCCCCCGGCAGGACGCTTTGATTAGGGACATCTGTCTGCACCATTCCAGGCTTTTCCCCGCTGGCTGCTCAAGGGGCGGGAGTGTTGCCAGACCCAAGCCTCCTGCCAGCACTCTGAGGCAAGGAGGAAGAGGAAGGGTGCAGTGAATGCATCTGTTGATAATACAGAGCTTTTCAATCTCCCTCTCCCTGCCTCTTTATAGTGTCTGCAGCAAACTGACAGGCAAGCAAGCCAGGAGAAAGCTGATAACCAGGGATCCTGTTTTTTTGTGATTTATTAAAATCCCCAATTTTTGTTTAGAAAAGTTAACCCCAAATCCACATTTCTTCATGATTTAAATGAAACAACACTATGCACACACACACACATGCACACATGCGCACACACACATACATACATATATGCGTGTGTGTATATGTATATGTGTGTATACATGTGTGTGTGTGTATGGATGTGTGTGTATAGTAATGTTTCATTTTAATCATGAAAACATATAGAGTTGGAGTTACTTATTGATAATTGAAAATTGGGGATTTTTTTAAATCAGAGAAAACCAGGATCCCTGATAATAACAGTGTTAGCCTCATCAGCAAAACAATAGCCTCTCTCCATTGGTTCCAACTTTTCTTAAACAGCTTACCAGCTGACCTGTTGATTAGCTCCAAAAAGCCCTGAGTGGTCACTGTTCTGTCTGCCTGTCCCAGTGAAATTGGATGGACACACACACACACACACAAAACTTCTGGGCATTAGCTAGCATACCACATGCCTAGGGTCCATGGGGCTAAGGTCTGTGCTGTGGGAGATGGGAGGGAGGGAGAAGGGATTCTTACTTGAGCAGCAAGCAGTGAGGGGAGGAGAGGAAGGCAAAGGGAAGCCAGGCAGAACTTGCTGTACGTGCAGTCTATGCTGGAGCTTCAGTGAGGGAGCAGAGGGAGGGTCAGCTTTGCTGTGGAGCAGACAGCCCTGCCCAGCCCAGAGAGCAAGCTGGGATGATAGGGGAATCTGGTTTATCTTAAACCAGCAAGGGGTCTGGTTCAGACATTGCGTTAACTGGTTTGACCCAAATCAGTTAAGTCTGATACTACATTCAACCAGGTTTATCTCAAACCATTTTCAGCCTTTTCCGGACTGGTTTATGTACACTAAACATCTCTTCCATTACTGGTTTCAACTGGTTTTTGATCACTTGAAACATTTTATTTATAATGTCTGTCCCTAGCCTTAAGGACAGATAGAGCAAACCAGCACTACTTGGTGTCTGAACAGGAAAATAGCACCCTACATGGAATATTCTCTTAGGGCTTTCTAGCCCACAAGAGCCTCTGTATCTCCCCCCACCCCAGCTATGTGCTGCTGCTGCATCTGATTACCTACATATAACACAGCTGGGGTGCAGGTAGGCAGACAATAGCCCTTCTTTGGGCATCTGTTCTGGGATCAGGGGTTGGGAATGGTAAGGCTAAGGCAGAGGAAGACAGCACACCACAGGGTTCATTTGGGGGATATTAGGATGTAGGAGTGAGTAGGCAGCCCCTGGGATGGAGGTAACATGTTGTAAAACCATTGCTGCAGTCAAGCAGGATTACCAACCTAGGAAAAATTATTTTACTGATAATCTATAAGATTTTTATTGACAACTAAGTTTTTTTACCATACATTTGAATGCAGGCTTTGTCTAGGGCCTGGTAGAAGGGTAAAATACACATCAGCAAAGAGTTTGGTTGTAAGTAAAATGTTGCAGATTGCAGTACCAGTATTTGTCTTTTGTTAGCAACTCTGATAATCATGTATAAATGTACCTAAGTGAAAAACACCAGTGCTCTTTTATGTTGAGATATAAAGTGCAAATGGAAAACTGTGATTAAAGCTTGAATTCTGGCATGTTGAGGTAAAAATTTGGGGCTCAGCTACTCATACAACTCTCTTTCAGAAACAAGAAGTATGAAGATTGGTGATTTAGAAAGAAAATATTCCTAAAAGAGTTCTGAAAGCTTGTTCGTTATGCATGCATTTTAATGATTCAGGAACCAGCAACAGTCACTAGAAGTGAGGTAGGGAGTACACAGACAAGCTGTATTTCAGCACATTAGGGATATTTTAGGTGTGTTGCTAAACACATTGATTTTTAGTAAAGAGGTGAGCAATGACAATAAAGAAGTAGATAAAGTGGAAGGTCTTGGGTTTGGATCTGAACTACTAATGAAAAAACCCGACAAATTGATATTTGCAGTTTTTTGACTGTGTGCATGTTACATGTGATGCCTTCCTCTGAATGTTCTAACAAGTAAGGGCACCTATATTTGTGTAACAAGGATGATCTGATGCACTAGAATTACAGCTTTAAATGTTGAAGCACACTTGATTAATCAAGTCTGCCAGGTCTACCTGCCAAAACAGCAAATCTTAAATTCGTAAATTATTTTTTTCAGAATAAGAGCATAGGACTTATGATACTGGTTCAGACCAAGGGTCCATCCAGCCCAGTAGCCTTTCTCTAACAGTGGCATATTTTAGAGCAGTGGTGGGCAACTTTTGGCACAAGTGCCATAAGTGGTATAGGAAAACTCTGTGGCACACAGCATATCAGGGAGGGACAGGCAGCACAGAAGTAGATAGGGTAGGAAGCAGACATCAGAGCAGGAGATCAGACAGGAGCAAAGGGCAGGAAGCTGTAAGCAGAGGAGGAGATCAGGCAGAGAGTGCTGAGAAGGGAACAGAAATCCAAGCAGCAGAATCAGCAAAGGAAGGGGATTGGAGTTAATTTTACTACACTGGGCAAAGAGTTTGGCCCCAACTATTTTAGAGGAGTATAAGAAACTAGGTAGAGTGATCTATCCCACATCATATCCTCCTAGACTAGGGAGAAAATTTACACACAAACCAGTTAAAGTGATCAGAAACTTTTAAACCTGTAACAGAACAGATGTTCAGTACACATAGATCAGTTTGAAAATGGCTGAAACCAGTTTGAGATGAGCCTGGTTGAATGTAGTACCAGACTTAACTGATTAGGGTCCAAGCAGTTTATGCAACATCTGTCCCAGACCCCTTGCTGGTTTAAGATAAACCATACTCCCCCATCATCCCAGTATGATCTCTGGGGAGGACAGGGCTATCTGTTCCACATCAGAGCTGGCCTCTCCCTCCCCTCCGCTCCCATTCTGAAGTTCCAGCAGAGACTGCAGGCACAGCAGGGTCTGCCTGGCTCCCCCCTGCCATACTATCTACCCCCCAGCTGCTCACTTCTGAGCAGGAATATCCCCACTCCCATCTCCCATACCACAGACCCCAGCCCCATGGACCATAGGCATGTGGTATGCTAGCTAAAGCTGAGAGGTGTCTGTGTCTGTCTCTCTCCAGTTTCATTGGGACAGGCAGACAGGACCATGATTGCTTAGAGCTGTTTGGCATGAACCAACAGGTCAGCCAGTAAGCTGTTTAAGAAGAGTTTGATGTAATGGAGAGAGCCTATAGTTTTGCTGATGAGGTGATAATCACTGTTATCAGTTCCCTGCCGGCTTGTTTGCTGTCAGTTTTCTGCAGACTGTATAAAGAAGCAGGGAGAGAGAGATTGAAATGCTCAATATCAACAGACGCATGCACTGCAGCCCTCCCCTTGCTTCAGAATGCTAGCAGGGGGCTGAGGGCTGGCAACACTCCCACGCCTTCAGCAATCAGTGGAGAAAAGTCTGGGATGGTGCAGGCAGACTTCCCTAATCAAAGCATCCTTCTGGGACCTGGCCATGCTCCCACTCAGCTCAGTACTGTGGAAGGGAAGGCTGCTCTAGCATCCCCCTGCTTCTAGCCTGAGTTGCTGCAGGCATGTGCCTGAATTTCCTCAGTCCAGAGAGAATATTTGCCAGTTACAGACTGATTCAGCCTAGCCAGGTTAGACTAACCTACAAAGATTGAATCAATTCAGGCTCAGGCTTTTTGAATATCTGTCTATAGCCCCAGGCACCATGATTAAGACAAATTCTACACTTTTATGTGTAATAGTCCCTGACTATTGATAAATTGTGAATTTCAGAGTTATAACTTTGACAGCTTGTATTGAAAACTGATTTCTAAGAGTTACTTATCCAGTTAGAAGCATCTGAATTTTGTGATAAATGAAAAAGTTCAGATTTCTAATACTGGGTAATTCCAATTAACTGATTGTAAACAGGGGAAACAGACTAAGATTTATTCATATAATTTGTTAAGTTTAAAAATATATAGTGACCATATTTAAGGAAATTTCAATCTGCTTCTAGTAAATTGATGAAGAGGGAAAAATACTGACATATTGAAGTTAAATAAATTATTTCACACAGCTCAACTGACCATAAAGTCCTGATTATGGTCTTTCAAGCATGATGGATGAATTTTGTTTTCTTCAGGAAGTCATGAGGTACTAGTCATTAGGGCTGTGCGAAGCAGTTTCTCTTAGATTCGGATTCAGCCCAAATCGGGGACAGTCATTCAATCTGTTGATTCGGATCACTGTCCCTGATTCGATTCAGCCGAATCAGAATCTGAAGATTTGATGCTGATTCAGAGAATCAGTGATTTGGACACACATACAGCTTTAAACGTTTTTTCTACATACCTTCAGGTAGCTGGGATGCATGGAGCATCCCATAGGAGTGTGGTGGGGGGGCCCTCCATTCACTCAGTGGTGAACCAAGAAGTAGACCAGAAATACTTCTGGTCCACTTCTGGGTCTGCTGGGGAGCACACTGGGGGACCCCCGTGGCACTGCCCCAGCTTGGTGATTGGCCCTAGGGGGACCCTGGGTGCTCTCTCCTAGACCCAGGAGACATCAGGCACCGAGCTGAGGGGGTGCTGGGGGCCCCTCCAGCACGCTCCTCAGCAGATCCGGAAGCGGACTGAAAGTGCTTCTGGTCCACATCCAGGTCTACTTCTGAGTGTGCTGGAGAGCCCCTCGTGCTTATGTGGGATACTCCATGTGCCCCAGCATTGCAGTGATCACAAGCCCCTACTACTTAGAGGTATGTAGAAAAAACATTTAAAGCTCTCTCTATGTCTGAATCTCCAAATCTTTCCAAATCTCTCTGAATCAATTCGGAGAGTTCCGATTCAATCTGGAGAGATTTGGATCTGGAGATTCAGCCACCGAATCAGGCTGAATCTGCTGAATTGAATCAAAGACTGAAGTTTCACACAGGCCTACTAGTAATTCCTTAAACAGAGGAATGGTTAAGCATCAGGCAGTATGGTCTAGCCTATTTAAAGCTATTTCACTATTATACATTTTGGAGAAGGATAGAATAAATCAGACTGCTCTCTATTAGTTCTGGACTGTATAAATGATCTTATTGTTAAACTATCTTTCCAATATCTTCATACAAGCGGGTGAAAATGAAAGAGTGTGCCCGTTGTGTTCTGGTTTATGTCCATGCACTACAGCTGGGCAATTCATAGTTCATATGGGAACAATCCACTGTTCAACTGGAAATAGAACAGAGTCAGATTAAGAAAACAAAGGCTAAGGAAACTGATCAAGGACCATGGGACCAAGAGATGGTATCTATATCCCTAATAGGTAATCAAAGTCACTGCTAGCTGCTGCAAAGTACAGCACTAAATAAAACTTTCAGATTCTTTCCAATGGTGAACGTACATTTTTTGATATCCAGAGCTATGGAAATTTGTTCCCAAGACTATTGGTGCACCTACACAAGTTGCTTTACTCGAGATTACAGCAAATTACTGCACAGTACGTATCACCATCTACATGTGCAGATGCTTACTATGCAGTAATTTGCTTTAATTGCAAGTAAATTTGCTACCTGTAAATACAAGTAGCAAATTTACTCAGGGATAATTGTTGTGCAGTACAGCATATGTAGATGGCTGTCTGCTGCAGGGGTGGGCTTCATCACCAGAGCCTGGACACACACACACATATGACTATGTCCCCCTGCCCTGGCAGCAGGGGGCTCCCAGCCCCTGCTCTGTGATCACATGGCTAGTGGGTGTGGGAGCAGACTTCTGCCATGAGCAACAAATCTGCTCCCATTTCTCCGGACGTGCAGGTGCCTGCTCGTGGGAGGTTTAATCTACAGTAAATTACTCTAGAATAAGCACACCCCAGAGAATTTGCATGTTTAGTCATGCCCACTGATAATTTATGTTCAACAGTTCCTTCCTCTTGTGATGAAGCATGGGGACTTAGTCAGGGGTTTCCTTTGCAGTAAGCATCTGAGTGCAACTTGAAGTTTTGTGAGTTCACTTTAGTTGAACAATAAACATAGTAAAAATGCTGTGAGATTCTTCAGGTTTTTGATTATTGTGGGTAGCCATATTATGATATCAGGATGGGGAGAAAGACAACATATCAATAAATATGTCTTGGTTCATACCAAGGCTATTACAAATATTTAGGTAACTGTCCAGAATCTGCTTTGGATACACTTATTTTCTGTATCTTTCTACCCAGCTAACTACCCAGGAAAATAGCACCTGAAGTGCATGATACAGTGCTGAATCAGAACTTAACTTGTTCTTTGAAGCTTACTGCTGTACTGGATACATTTTTTCCATTAGGAACTGATTGGGAATTAATTACAGACTTCCCTTTTGTAGATAAGAGTGGATGTTTCTATAATGCCTTTTTGATAACTATCTTCTAATCTTCTGATATGCAAATGGAACAAAAGTACAGAAACCAAATGTGTTAGTAAATTAATGAGAGAAAATTTTTTTATTATTCTAATAATTTCCTAATGGGAGATTGTACATAACTTTATAAAAGAGAACCTAAATGTGAAGCAGACAACTTTAAGTGATTTACATAAAGGGAAGGAAAAAATGAGCCAAGAAAATTTGAAAAGTTTAAAAGGGAGAGGATTATATCTGACTAGGTAAATCCAGTGATCAAGCACCATAACATGCTGCATATATAATAAACTTCATTGAAACCAACCAAATTAACAATGCCATTATTAGGGCATTGTACATTATGTTGCAAAATCTTCAAGACACTATGAAAAGTGTCATTTTCTATAAGGGCAGAATGACAGAAATGGAATCCTCAGGCAGGGCAATAAGACAAAGCGTACTGCTCATGTTAAGTCTATGCGGCTAGTCCTTTATGAAACATTATATTTGATTTTTAATCTCTCTAAGTTTTTCAAAATTGAATTGCCAAATTCCTTGACACATGCTTTCATGTTATCACTCTTTCAGTAAATTCCAGATTCTTTTTACGGCAGGCTCTTTAACATTTGCTCTAATCTCTTTCTTTGTTTACCTGAGGCCTGTCTCTATGTTGAACAATGAACATAGTAAACTGAATCATGCCCTCTGCTGGGATACAGGAGCAAAGTGAAAAATCATCTCTGACAGAAGAAAGTGATAAAAAATTAAATTGTAGCATTCAACTAGCTTTTTCTAATGGCATTTAGAGCTGTTATATAATGTCTTCATTATGGAGGAAGGATAGATAGAAGAATAAGTGAAGCACAGTCCCTCATTAGGAAGAGCTCAATAGGTAGTTGAATATTTTTTCAAATACATTCTGCTTTGCTTTATTTTCATATAAATATTTGATTAATTTTATCTTCTATTATTCATCCTGTTTACAAAGTATGTTGAATAATTTACACATATACCCATTTAATAATTTCAAAATGTTAAAAAATATATATTTCCCTTCCTAATTTGCCCTATATATATAGGTATTGAGTTTAACAATCGGATTATTTTGATTTACTACATGAGCTAGGATTATTTAATAAAAATTATATTTAAATCTGTATAGCTTAATTTAAGTAAACAATATTTTCTAAAATATAATTTTCTGTAAAATAAGAAATGGTTATTGCTATCCTTTTATTGAATTTAGTGGAGTACTTATCTATCCAATGCTTATGCATTTTGCAACTGTGTAAGATAAGGAACCAGTGGAATAACTTATTAAAGGGTCTAGTGGCTTTTCTATTATATCAACTCTTTGAATAGCCTTCTAAGAGATGCTTTAGTTCAGCCAGAAGTTAAGGTGTCAGTTATGCAGGTGTTGGAAGTATGGGGGGTTAGGTTTGTCTCAGAGCCTGTAGAAATAAGTGACCCCAACAAAAAATGTGGGAAAGAATGCTACCAGCCTGGCAGGTATAGAATATATTGTAAACAAAATTAAAGTACAGATGCATTGGCATTAGCAGATTCAACAGAAAGTAACTTTGGATTCATGTGTGCAGATTCAACAAGTTCACATATCTTACAGCAGGGGAAGGTGTTTTGGTTTTAGAATGTATGAATCTGAGAATCTATAAATCTGTGAACGTTGCTGTCAGACGACATGTCTGTTTTGTTACTAGTGAATCTACATCTCTTTCAACTGAGAAATGGCAGATATTCCAGGAGCTTTTTGAACTACAGTGTATTTTACCAAGACCCTATTCATAGATTAATCGATTGTTAGGGGCTGGAAGGGACCTTGTAGATTATTGGGTCCAGTCCCCCTGCACTAGACAGGAAAAGACAACTGGGGTCAAGTGATCCCAGTGAGGAGACTGTCTAGTCTCCTTTTGAAGATTTCCAGGGTAGGTGACTGCACTACCACTGGAGGGAGTTTATTTCACAGTCTGAACATCCTAACTATTAAGGAGTTTTTCCTGGAATTGAGCCTGAAGCAGCCTTCCATTGCTTCTGGTCTTCCCCAGAAGTGCCCTGATGAACAGCTGTTCACTAAGTTCTTGATGGTGTAGCAGTAAGCCATTACCAAGTCCCTTCTCAGCCTTCACTTCCATAGGCTGAAAAGGCCCAGGTCCCTCAGCCTTTCCTCATATGGTTTGTCTTGCAAGTCCCTGATCATACGGGTGGCTCTTCTCTGGACCCTTTCAAGTTTTTCCACATGCTTGTTGAAGTGCAGTGCCCAGAACTGGACACAGTACTCCAGCTGAAGTCTCACCAGTGCAAAGTACAGTGGGAGTATCATTTCCTTAGTTTTGCATGAGATGCAATGGTTAATGTATACCAGCATGTTGTTTGCCTAAGGTTCAGAAACTACTTTCAATCAACAATTCATCTGTAGAATTTGCATAATGGATCAAAATGAAACCAAAAAAGTTGTTTTGGATAAATAAAAGTATAACTGAAAGAAAAATTGGCCCCACGGCCTTAATAAAAAGCAAAACAAAACAAAAATGTTGATTAAAACATGGATTAGCATGCTAATCAAGTTAATTTTGTTCATAGAAATCAATTAAATCTTTGCAGGTTTCCCTAAACTGTAATGAAGTGAACTGATGTGCACTTTTTAATCTGGAAAAGTAGCCAGATTGCTGTAATAGCCCAGACCAGAAGCTGGGGTGTGCTAGAACATGCCTCCCAGACTGTTGGCCATTGCCAAGAATACCCGAATGTAGATGAGTAGGGCCCATCCTTGACTGGCTGTACAACACCTCCCTCCCCAACCCCCTGATGTCCCCACTACCAGGGGTAAACATTCCTTCTGTCTTGAGGCTCAGCTAGTGCAGGGCATCAGCCCACATGCAGGTATCCCCAGACCTCAGCCGAGGTTTGCCATTCCAGGCAAGGTGCCCCAAACAGTGCCAGAGGAGGAATTGCTCCCTCCCACCCTTCAGCAGGGTCTGCCACTGGCTTGGCCCTGCCCCCACAGGTGTGGGGGAGAAGGAACATTTCCTCCATCCTGGGGCTGAGTGGTACCCTGCACCAGCCCACATGGCCTCATACCTCAGTGGGGCTTCTCCTGCCCTGGGTAAGGTCCTCAGAGTCCTGACATCAGTGCAGAGGGGGAATTCCCCCCTTTCACCCTTCAGCATAGTCTGGTGCTGGCTCAGCCCTGGCCTGGAGGGCCTGTTCCCTCCACACACACAAACCTGTTGGGGTGGGGCTAAGCCAGCATAGGACCATACTGCAGGGTGGAAGGGCAGAATTCCCCCTCTGCATTGGCAGCAGGGCCCAGGGTGGGGAGCTCCCTCTGAGGTACAAGGATCCAGGGCAGCCCTGGGCTGGAGAGACTGCTCCCCTTGCATCAGTGAGTGGCATGGGCCAGTGGAAAACCCTTGCACCCCAGAGATTGGAGATGGGGCTCGTGAGGGTGGCTCTGTTCTCTCCTCCCTGCCCCACCCTGTTGACAGGATTAGGCAAAGCCAGGGCTGCAGAACAGAGACTTTGCTGCCTCTGTTCTGTGACAGCCCAGGGATGGTGTGGGCTGGCCATGCTTGGCTGGAACATACAGTGTGGGCCAAGGCCAGCCTGCCCACCCCACGAGGGAGGATTTGTGGAGGAGGTGCAAAGCATCCTGGGATGCTGGGGGATTCTGTTAACTTGAGTCAGGAGGAAAGCCTTGAGGGAGCTAAACTGAACAATAAGACAGGCAATCCAGAGAGATGGACCAAAAGAAGAATGAAATAGCCAGCCATGTTACTCAAGCCAGGCAGGAGGCAGGGTATACCTTATGGAGTTATGTATCTCTGATTCAGTTAGTGTATTAGATATATATTTACCCTGACTTCAAAAGAAAGTGTCTGCTTTGGTGCAGGGAATCAGAACTCAATGTACTAAAACAAGGGCAGATTGAAAAGGATGGCTTTATCAACTGATTCTTTTGGATGTTTTCAAAGGCAAATACCACGCAGACAGTTTCCAGATGTGAAGTTGTGTTGTTTTCTTCTAGTATCTTAGAAACACTCACAACTGTACACTTCCATACTTAAGAAAAAAAAGAAAAAGAAAAAAGAAAGACTGTTAGGCTTAATCTAAACATCACTCTGCATCCTCTACCATGCTTGGAGGTATGATACCCTCAGCCTTCAGGCTGTTTTTCTGAATTTTAGTGATATTCCCTTTAACTTTTTTTTTTTTTTTTTAGCAAATAATCCAGTATCAGATTCATTTCAGTAAAACTCCCATAAAACATAATGACTTGTATAATCATAGGTATTTATAAGTCTAACTCCCCTTTATTTCAGCCAATAGAAATTAGACACTGAAATACCTTTGAGGGACTGGACCAATATTTTTCTTCTCATCACTTGTGGTTACTAAAATAGTTGCGTGTAAATGGTGATTTTATCTTTAATTAGGGAATGGACAATTTTCTAAAAATCTAAAAATTAAATGAATATATGTGTCAATTAGATGGGGAAATGAAAAAGAATATCTAGGTAGAAATTTAAGCCCAGCTCTTTCATCAGCGACTCCGCTTATTTCATGATCTTTACATATCTACACTCAGTATTTTGTATTCATGTTACATTCCAGCTTAATGGCCAGTGGACTTAGCCACCCATGTATGATTCTATTACGCACTGCTCAGGTCCACGGAAAACAAAAGGAAACAGAAAAAAACAAAACAAAGCAGGTAATGAAAAAGGAAGATGGGTCTCTTCCTCCTGCTCTTCTTTGAGGCTGTTCTGTGATTTAACCTTTAGGGTAAGATGACAACATGTTACAAAAGATGCAGGGAAGATTTTCAGGGATTTGAGCAAGGTAGAATAGAATTGCAATTACGTGCCTACATTCATGTAGATGCTAATAGATGGAATAGAATCTGGCCCTAATTGTATTAAAAATATGTGAATGTCACAGCATTTTCATGCAGGTATCCAAAAGTAGTCTTTGATCAGGAGTTACATGCCAAGAATTGGAAAAAGGTCTGAGATTCTTTGGCAGGACAATGCAAGAAAGCTCCCACATCATGTCCCTCTTACATAATACCTATTGGATTCCTTCTGATTCTCTTAGGACCATATCCCACAGGCATACTTTGGGGAAAACTCTCACCAAATATTTACCAAAATAAGAGGCACATCTACACATGCAATTAGTGCTATATGGGCTTACTTTGCAGTAGTTTAGTGCTGAGTAAACCCACTCTGGGCAGGTGTCTACACATGTGGGCATTTGAGAACAGATTTGCTGCTTCTGGCAATAGCCTGTTCCTGGCTTCCTCCAACCCTGCACTACCACCCTGCAACAGCCAGAGGGAGCTGGTGGCTATGGCCACAACTGCCATGGGTGATCTTTACAAGGCAGCCTTATGTGCTGCTCCTTAGCCACCTGCCTTTCTGGCCAAGAGCAGTCTCCAGCATTTTGGCACAACCCTCTGCAAATCTGTCACCACAGCCTGTGCCCACCACATGATGGCTGCTGCATCCCTAGGTCCCGGGAGTGATGAGCCACCCTGCTTACTGTACTTCACCACCACAGTGACTTCCACCTGGCCCAGGTCAGTCTTGGCCCTGCTTGCTCCCCTGTGCTGTGTGGCCAGGTTTACTGTGGTATTTCAGGCTCCCTACCACTGTGCTGCTGCCACCTGGACCCTGGTAGAGACACCAAAGATGTGTACTGGGAAACCACCATCAGTGACATCTGTGAGTTTCTGGGGGTCCAGCTCCACTGTTTGCGAGCCTAGCACACCTGGGAGGATGAACAGTGGCTAGAGTTGTTCCAGATGATCCAGGCCACCTTCCAGGAGCTCCTCCACTAGCTCCACCTACACCTGGAGCAGCAGGCCATCACATTCAGTGGCCCCTCCCCATGGACACCCAGCTGGCCATCACTCAGCTCAAGCTGGTCACACCCACCAGCCTGCACTATGCCAGCCACCTCTTCAGTGTGGGCAAGGCGACTGCCAGGGAGGTTGTCCAGGGAGGTTGTCCTGGAGGTCTGTGGCTACAGGGCTCTGGGAATGGGACTTAGGGGGCTGGGGGTGCAGGTGTTTTTTTTCTTTATCCTCCCTGTTATGTGTCATGGGGCGAGGAGGAAGAGACAGACTGAGGTAGTCAACTGAAGACTGAGGCACTGGTATCATTGTGAAGACTTCAGCTTCCACAATCACAGTCTGCTTTTTGGTGAGAGAGGTGGTAGTCTGGTGGGAAGATACAGCCCCTGCACCTCACTCCCCTGGGGTGGAGGCTCTGCTCAGCCAGACTGGATGACCTGCTTGACCATAAATGCATAAATACATACATACATACAGTAGATAAATACACACACATACAATTATCTTATCTACATATATTACATAAATCAGAAAACATTACAGAAGAAGACACCGATTTTCTAGCACACCAAGCCAAAGACAAGACACTATGAAACACACTAAGAAGTGTGATGGAAAGGCAGCAGGCACACCTTTGGGGTGGGGGTGGTTGGGCAGAAGAGGGGATAGAAGGAGAGCTGTAAGTCCCCCTACGCCCCAGAGATACAGCCTCTTTGCTACAACAAGCAGGCATGAGGCTTCCACTACTTCTACAGGCAGCAAGGAGAGGGGAGCAGTGCCAATGCCACTGCCTCTGCCTGAGTCTGCATCCCCTCCAAGAGCATCTTCCCCCACTGCCACGACAACAAGCAGCAGCACCAGCATGACAGTCTCCTCCACCCCCATTTCACTTCCTGTGCTGAGCCTTCCAGTGCCAGAGGAAGAGCTGGAATTGAATTAGAGTGCCATAGCAAGGGGAATTCTGGGTAAGGAAGGAATTATTTGAGTTTGTGTTTTATATTTTTCAAGTTTCCCCCAGAGCCAGGTGTCCTTTCCCAGGCTGAGGTAGAGGTTGTGGAGACAAGTGGCTCAGCTGAGTCCACTCCCCCTGTTGATGTACCTCAGCCTGCTGAGGAGGGGGGAAAATCAGCATCCACACATATACCTGCACCCCAGAAGTGAGCGGGTAGTGTGGTCTGGGATCATTTTGAGCTGGCAGAAGATCCCATGTATGTTATATGCCTGCACTGCTGAGCCAAAACCAGCTGGGGCAAGGGAACAAAACACATGAGCACCACAGGGATACTGATGCATTTCCATAGACACCACCCCCTTGCTCTTGCTCCTCCTCAGCTTGGCACCAGTATGAGCATGCTGAAAGGCAAGTTCCCTTCTCTCTCCAAAGCCCCTGTCCCCACAAAGCAGAGGCAAGCCACTCTGGAAAAGTGGGGGAAAGGCAGACAGAAAGGGGGTGCGTTGCAAAGGGAGTGAGATCACCACTGGGGAAATGGTTGCTGTGCATGGCCAGTTCTTCTCCTTAGTTGAGCAGTCAGGGTTCAGGCAGATCATGGCGCTCATGGCCTCATCATACTGCATTCCTGCATGTACCACCTTCAGCAGGGCAGTGGTACCTTCCCTGTAGGAGCCATGCAGGGAGTACTTGAGGGAGGAGCTGCACAAGGCAGGTCCGCAGGTGGCCTTACAGTTCACCTTGGACAGCTGGAGCAGCCAGGGTGGAGATTATGCATACTTTTCCCTCATAGGGCACTGGTGCAATCAGTCAGGCTGTCAGTGGGCTCTCCCTCAAGTCAAGGTGATGGATGAGTCACACACAGCAGCAGAGGTCATGGGGGCCATAAACTGCTTGGTGGGTAAGAGGCATCATAATCTCCAGCCACTATATGAATGCACATAGTCCTGGTTGGGGAAAGCCCAGACACATCACATCTTTGACAGGCCTGAGGCTTGCTGGTTGCAATGGAGTTGTGAGGCTCCAGGTGAGCTCAGCTTAGCTGCCTGGGATGCCAGCTTTTGGGTAAAAAAGCCTTTGTCAGGCTGAGGAAGCACCTACAGTTGGTGTGTATGTGTGTGCTCCTCCTGGATGGAAAGAATCGTAAAGACGAACCTGTGAACTGCACTTTATCAACCTCCTAGATACAGAAACTCATGGACTCAATATAGACACTGAAATTCTAACACACTACAACCTACCGGACATCTGACACCTCCATTTCCATTTTCACTGACTGACTCTCTTGCCTGCACTGCATGCCAAACTCTGGCTTCTTCTGGCTTCTTTACTATTCCTCTCATCCAGGAAGGAATAGTAAACTGCAACACCACCGCCCAAATGCAGGTGCTTTCTCAGCCTGACAAAGGGTTTTTCTAACTCAAAAGCTTGTTAAGATATATTCCTGTAACTATTCAGTTGGTCTACTAAAAGATACCAGATTGACCCAAAGAAACTCATCTGCCAGAGCCATGTCCTTATACCAACATCCATAGCACCTGTCCCCTGACAGGTGGACATGAAGGACACAGGGCCCTGTGACAGTTTGGCTGCCTGAAATGCTAGTGCTACTGTGCTGCTTACTGATTACCTGTTATTATTTAAAGTGGTGGACCAGGCTGAAGCTGTAGAGGAGGAGGAGCCCTCATTGGGACATACTGCCACATCATGTAGAGGCCCCAGCACCAGTGAGGGCATACCTTAACACACATACAAAGTCACACGTCACAAGTTTTGCTTTTCAGCAGCTTGAGTTACAATTTCACAGAAACCCCTATACCTGTCTCATTGAAACCTGGCAGGTTTCATGGCTTCAGCAGGGGCTACCATGCCTACTGTTTTCATCTCACTGCACCTTAACACATACATGTGAAACAAGTTTTGCTTGTCATCAGCTTGAGATGCAGTTTCCTAGAAACCTCTACACCTATATCCTTGAAACCTTGCAGGCTTTGAGGCCACAGCAGGGGTTACCATGCTTGCAGTTTTCAACCCACTGTGCCTTCATACTTACAAGTGACATGAGTTTTGCTTTCAAGATTTTGAGATGCAGTTTCCCAGAAACTCCTGCACTTCCCTCCTTGACACTTGACAGACTTTGTGGCCTCATGAGGGGCTACCCTTCCTGCTGTTTATATTAAAATCAGGAAAGAAATGACAAAGTTATAAGCAGTTTCATTATTCTCTACTATAGCCTCTGGGCTAAACATTGAAACAGCATTGAAATAGCGAAAAGGTTTAGACAGAACAAAATGGAACAGTGCTTCCAAATGAAATGAAACTCAAAATGGTGAAACAGAAGCCAAAATGAAATGGTGCTGTTTCTCACAGCCCTACTAACCACACGTTATCATACGTTTCCAGTGCATAGTTGTCATCGGAGACTTCAACTACTCAGACATCTCGTGGGAAGGGCACTCGGCCAAATCTGAGTGGTTGCAAAGCTTTGTCTCATGCATGCATGAGCTGTATCTGACGCAGGAAGTCTACGGGCTGATGAGAGGTAAAGCACTGCTTGACCTGGTACTGGCAATGGGGGACAACCTAATCAGTGACCTAATGATCAAAGGGAAGCAGGGTGACGGTGACCATGAGCTGATCACCTTCACCATCTGCCATAAAGCTGACAAGTCAGCCAGTAATACAGAAGTCCTCAACTTCAGGAAAGCTAACTTTGACAAGCTAAGGAGGCTTGTCAGTGAGTCCCTAAAGGGCCACAACTGAAAGGGAAGGGGAGTTCAGGATGAGTGGTTGCTCCTCAAGGGAGCAATCCTATATGCGCAAGCAAAGTCTATCCCCTCTCGGAGGAAAGGCAGCAAAAGGTCACAGCATCCCCCTTGGCTCTCCAGGGAACTAGCGGATCTCCTGTGTCTAAAAAGAAAGACCTACAAAGGATGGAGGACTGAATCTACCTCAAAGGAGGAATACTCTGAACTAGTCTGGACCTACAGGGAGCAAACCAGGAAAGCCAAGACTGTGATGGAACTCCAACTAGGTACAAATATCAAGGACAATAAAAAGTCCTTTTTTTAGATATGTAGGGAGCTGGAGGAAAAGCAAGGGCAACTTTGGACCCTGCTAAACCAGATGGGACAACTGACGACACCCAGGAAAAAGCTGACTTGCTAAATGGGTGCTTTGGATCAGTTTTTCACCAGTCCCATGGGATGCCCCTGCCCATTATGGGACAGGGAGGCCCATGTGAGGGAGATTCCTTACCCTCCATCAATGCTGACCTCAGGAAGGGACACCTTGAGAAGCTGGATACTTTCATAGAATCATAGAAATAGGGTTGGAAGGGACCTTGTATATCTTCAAGTCCGACCCCCTGCCTGGGCAGGAGGGAAACTGGGCTCAAGTGACCCCAGCCATGTAGGCATCAAGCCTCTTCTTAAAGACCCCCAGGGTAGGAGCCAGCACCACTTCCCTTGGAAGTTGGTTCCAGATCCTAGCTGCCCTAACTGTAAAGTAGTTCCTATTGATGTCTAATATAAGCCTACTCTCCAACAACTTGTGGCTATTATTCCTTGTTATCCTGGGGGGCACTAGGGAAAACAAGGTCTCTCCCAAACCCTTCTGGTCCTCCTTAGTGAGTTTATAGATGGTCACAAGGTCCCCCCTCAGCCTTCGCTTGCGAAGGCTGAACAGGTTGAGGTCCCGCAGCCTCTCATTGTAGGGTCTGCCCTGCTGTGCCTGGATCATGTGGGTGGCCCTCCTTTGGACCATCTCAATGCTGTCCACATCCCTCTTGAAGTGGGGTGCCCAGAACTGGACACAGTACTCCAGCTGTGGTCTGACCAGTGTCGCATAGAGGGGGTGGATCACTTCCTTGGTCCTACTTGAGATGCACCTGTGGATGCATGATAGGGTCTAGTTAGCCCTGCTGACTGTGACCTTGCATTGTTGGCCCATATTCATCTTGGAGTCAATGATGACTCCAAGATCCCTTTCTGCCTCTGTGCTCTCAAGAAGGGAGTTTCCCATCTTATAAGTGTGCTGCCGGTTACTACTG
>JAGPOW010001338.1:46223295-46243992 GCA_030014935.1 Caiman crocodilus
TTCACAGTTAGGGTGGCTAGGATGTGGAACCAGCTTCCTAGGGAAGTTGTTCTTGCTCCTACCTTGGGCGTCTTTAAGAGTAGATTGGATAGGTACTTGTCTGGGGTCCTGTGACCCCAGCACTCATTCCTGCCATTGGCGGGGGGTCAGACTAGATGGCCTGCTCTAGGCCCCTTCTGACACTAGATACTATGATACTATGATACTATGATAAGTGTAGGACTTTGTATGAGTCCTTGTTGAAGTTCATCTGAATGATTTTGGGTTGTTTCTCCAATGCAACCAGGTTATGCTGGGACCTAGCCCTACCCTCCCAAGTTTCTTCAACTCAATCTAGTTTTGGTGTTGGTGACCTTTACAGATCTTTTAAGTATGCAGTCAATCACATCATTCAAATGATTAATGAAAATGTTAATATTAGAACCAAGAAAGACCCATGGGAAACGCCACTTGATAACTTCTCCTGATGAGACAGTCAGCCATTGATGACTATTCATTCAGTGTGGTGATCTAAGCAATTATGTATCCACCTTACTATGGTTTCATTTAGTCTGTATTTCCTTAGTTTGTGAATAAGAATGCATATGCAGAAGCTTTTCTTATATGAGACACTTTTTAGTGTAATACCTTTAATTATCAGTCTGTAGCAGAGATGGTACAACCCAGGGAAAACAGCAATCTACTGGGACTCTGAAAATTGAATTTTGTTCCCAGCTCCACCACTAACCAACTGGATGATTCCCTACCTCTGTTTCCTTATCTGTAAAATGGGTACAATGGTGAATATGTCTTTTGCAAAGAGATTCGAGTCTTATGGAGGAAAATGCTATGTAAGAGATGGGTACTGCCATAATTCTTCTGTACACATTTACAGCTATATAATTTAAATGGAAAACATCCAAATAGCTCCCACAATATTTAGAAAAAAGAAGGAAAAAGTTTTTCATCTTCCTTGGCACTTTCATTTTGTTTGCAGTAATCTCTGAACATTTAGTTTCAGAGAGAAAAATGAGGAGCTACTTCATTACTGCTTTGGTTCATATGACAGAAATCCCCAAAGGCCTAATGTACTCAAACTAAATTATTATTATTCACTATTGAGTTTGACTTTAATGTTGTTACAGTAGTTTCATTGCCCTTATTTTCTCTCTCTTTTGCATTAGCCACTTTATGTCTGAAGTTAGTGCTGAACTGCCAAAATAGTTGAAATACAGTTTCTATCATATTGCTTACTTACATTCTTTGGTGAATTGTATATTTATATAATTGTTTTTTTGACATAGTAACAAGACATATTTTCTACTCTATCAGGATGTACATACTGAAAATATGGTGAAAACAGTCTTGACATTCAAAGTTGTGGCATAATTCACAAGAAGAGAAGCTGTTCAGTAACTAAAACTTAGTTCTGCAGGAACTTGGCTAATGTTGTATGCCATTCTAGCAATCCAAAGACTTATCTAATAACAGGATCCCTCATGTGATTTATTTTTTATCTTCAAGCTAGTTACATTTTCAAACCAAATGTTCAAGTAACTCCTGTTACTGAACACAAAGTCTACTATTGTTTTCTTTTCATTAATAGGGTGCTGAGAAAATTTTGTCAATGAATGAATCGGGGGAGCTTCAGGATCTCTTAACCAAAATTGAGGTAATCATGTTTAAGGAATTAATTTAAGAAGTTTAAATAGAAGTTGTACTGTGTATAGTCACTTACTAAGCATTGCCTTTCTTTCTTTTACAAGCTGATGTTTACAGTGAACAAATAATTACAATGAATGATTACTTACTGTTACAAACCAGTGAATGTTCCACCCTGTTAAAAGTTTGGATTTCCACTCAGCCAAACCCAATAGTCCACACCCCAAATTTCACAGTCAGAAGGCCAAAGTAGATTATTCTCTGTAAGAACTATTTGTGCAGTCTTCAAGATCTGAAATGAAATGACTCCATTGTGAGCAGTCTGTATCTGATCTGAAGGCAAATTATTTTCTGTCAGGATCAGCAAACACAATAGTTAAAACAGCAGGAACAACAACTAAAAACAGTATGCAGTACAATAAAATTGAAGAAAAAAATCTCCAAACCATGTCTATTCAATATGTGATGGACTTTAAATAGCAGTGGTAAAGGAATAGACTAAATCTCTCTGAATGCATCTACATGAAATGTTTACTGTGGAGTAATTAGCTCTGCAGCAAACATCTCGTGTCTACAGGTACAGGGCTATTAGGCTGGAATAAACTAATAAACTCTGCAGCAGGAGTAAACTAATAAACTTGTACTTTTAAACACAAGTATTATCCTGCTACCGTGTTTTTTTACTATGTAGCATTGCATGTGTAAATATTGACACGACTGGCGGGGGCATGCAGTGTGGGGGCTGCCTGCTGGCTACCTGCAGTGAAACACCCTTGTGCCCAAGTCAGCCCCTCTGCAGGACATAGAGTTGGGTAAGAGCAGCCCTGAGCTGACCTCCCAAAACTCCTGACAGCTGGGGCTGCTCTGACCTGGCTCAATGTGCTATTGTCCCAGGCACATATTCAAACAGTACACCCAGAAGCAATAAGTTACAGCACAATAAGTACAAGAGTTTATTGCTTCAAATTAATTGCATGTGTTGATGTGCACTCATGCCTTAATAGCCTAGTCATAAGGCACTCCATGCCTTAATAGCCTAGTCATCCCTCTATAGCCTAGTCATTATGGCATTGTTGGGATGTGGGAAATCTGGCTTTTAGTCTCTGTTCTAACCACCAACCTACTGGATATTCTTGGAGAGAAAGTGGAGCAGTTTGTTATTCAATCCCCAAAAATTTCAGTTTATACACAAAATATCATCCTGCTGAGACTAATCTGCTTCTGAGAAAAATTTCCACTTTGACAGATAAGAATTTTGCAGTGGAAGAAACAATTAATAGATTCATAGATAGTTACAGGCTGGAAGGGACCTCATAGATCATAGGGTCCAGTCCCCCTGCACTGGGCAGGAAAAGACAACTAAGGTCAAGTGACTCCAGAAAGGTGACTGTCCAATCTCCTTTTGAAGATTTCCAGGGTAGGTGACCGCATTACCACTGGAGGGAGTTTATTCCACAGCATGGACACCCTGGCTGTGGAGGAGTTTTTCCTGGAATTGAGGTTGAAGTAGTCTTCCAGGAGTTTGTATCCATTATTTCTGGTCTTCCTCAGGGTGCCCTGCTGAACAGCTGTTCATTGAGTTCTTGATATACTCCCATGATATAGTGATAAACTGCTACCAAGTCCCTTTTCAGCCTTCTCTTTTGTAGGCTGAAGAGGCCCAAGTCCCTCAGCCTCTCCTTGTATGGCTTGTCTTGCAAGTCTCTGATCATATGGGTGTGCCCCATCTGACCTCATAGAGGCATGCTTGGGTGACCTTCGAGCATTCACTCAACTCTGGCCAAGGGGCATGTCCCCGGATCTTAGCTGTTAGATTGCACTCCACCCTGAAGGAAGCCCCAACACTCTCCTGCCATGACTTGGTCTTCTCTTTTTTCAGTGGGGAGGCTCCATCCTGGGGTTTCTCGCTGCTCCAGGTACCATACAGTGGAAACATTTATGGGGCTCCACCTCCCCTACACCCCAGGCATGCGCCACCGTCGGGATCGCTGGATGGTGGGTTGTCAGTCTGTTACCTGATTCGCCTATCTCAGATGGCTGAGAGGTGTACAATTGTTCCCCACCTTCATACCCGACCTTCGTCCAGGTCCCCGCCCATTTGGCCTCAATCTTACTTCATGACCCTGGACCCATGGAGAGTCTTTCTTTGGTCATGACTCTGAGTCTTTCAAAATTCAAAGTAAAAGGAAAGAAAAATAATGAATCTGGGCTTGGGTTTCCACCCACCCCACTCATGGGTCTAACCTCTGCAGTCCTCTCTGATCCCTTGACAACATCCGCCTTCTCCAATCTGGATGAGACCCCCTTAGAGGGTCTGCATACTGCCCCTACAAAGGCTGTATACTTTCTGGGGATGTCGGCCAGGGAGCAGCTTTACTCTCCAGCGTCCCTACTGTCCCTCCTGCCATTCTTCTGCCACCAGCCTTTAAGTCTGCCAGGTAGCATTTTTTTATGATGTCATCCACTGGTGCCGCCACCAGCTGTCAACAAATGTGCCTGATAAACTGTGCCAGTGGCTCTTTTTGGTGCAGCTCTCCCTTCCCTACTGCAGGTAAGTATGCCCTCTTCTCAGGGCTCTTTCTTTCTTTTTTTGGGCGGGTTGTCCCTGCCTTGGGTCCCACCGTGGGAGGCCATTCTGGCATCTCTGAGCTTATTTCCCTGGGACAGAGTGGTTCTTCTCTGGACCCTCTTAAGTTTTTCCATGTCCTGGTTGAAGTGCAGTGCCCAGAACTGGATGCAGTACCCCAGCTGCAGTCTAACTAATGCAGGGTACAGCTGGAGTATCACTTCCTTAGTTTTGCATGAGATGCAATGGTTAATGTATGCCAGGGCTACCCTCAGGGCTATGCTCAGTGTTCAAGCCACATGACAGGGACAGACAGGATACAACTGGACCTGGACAGGTTACAGGGGTGGGCGAATGAGAATAGGATAGGATTCAATACTGACAAGTGCAGGGTACTGCATTTGGGCAGTAAGAACCAGCAGCATACCTATAGGCTGGGGAACTCCCTTCTCAAAAGCACAGTGTCAGAAAGAGATCTTGGAGTCATTAACGATTCCAAAATGAACATGGGCTGCCAATGTGAGGATGCTGTCAGTAAGGCTAACTACACCTTGTCATGCATCCACAGATGCATCGCAAGCAGGGCCAAGGAGGTGATACTCCCCATCTATGTGACACTGGTCAGGTCACAGTTGGAGTACTGTATCTAGTTCTGGGTGCCACACTTCAGGAGGGATGTGGACAGCATTGAGAGGGTCCAAAGGAGGTCCACTGTCATGACCTGGGTACAGCAGGTCAGACCCTATGAGGAGAGGCTACAGGACCTGAATCTGTTCTGCCTTCACAAGAGAAGGCTGAGAGGGGACCTGGTAATCATCTATAAACCTACCAGGGGGGATCAGCAGGGAGTGGGAGAGACCCTGTTCCCCTGAGCACCTCCTGGAGTAACAAGGAATAATGGCCATAAGTTGTTCGAAAGTAGGTTCTGGCTGGAAATTAGAAGGCACTACTTCAGTCAGGGCAGCTAGGATCTGGAACCAACTTCCAACGGAAGTGGTGCTCACTCATACCTGAGGGGGTCTTTAAGAGGAGGCTTGATAATTACCTAGCTGGGGTCATATGAGCCCAGTCTTCTCTCCTGCCCAGAGTGGGAGGGTTGGACTTGAAGATCTACTTAGGTTCCTTCTGACCCTACATCTATGAATCTATAAATCTATGACCTTAACCAGCTCCATCAGTACTCTCAGGTGAAGTCCATCCAGTCCTGTTGACTTATAAATGTCTAGCTTTTCTAGTTAGTTTTGTACCAGCTCAGCATCCACAGTGGAAAGGCTATCATTCCCACCATGCCCTGTGTCTCAGGGGAGCTGGGATGCCGGAAGGCCCCCAGGGCAGCAAAGGGTTCTGCTTACCTCCTGCAGGGCTGGAAGAGCCAAGGGAGGCCCACGTGCCAAGAACACTGGCGTGGGTTGTCAGCTTGGCATTTATCCGGCTGCTCGCAAAGCAGCGGGGGTGGGGGATGCCTTCCGGGAGGAACAAAAGGCGGCCCCGCTGAGGCAACAGGGCAGTTGAGCGGAGGAAGCTGGAGCGAGAAGCCTCAGTGAGCGGGGAGTCAGCTGCCACCCGCAGAGTGTGGGAAGGAAGGAGGCGGAGCCAGACCCGGCTCCGAGAGATGGAGCGGAGCAGCTAGCAGCTAGCAGCAGTGCTGGTGAAGAAGCCAGCACTATGATTATTGGCTTAGCCGGTAGGGAAACCAGCAGCAGAGCCAGTAGCAGAACTGGAGGAGGAGCTGGCAGGACCCTAATCAGCATAGCTGGGAAAGGAGCCAGCGGCAACACCAGTGATAGAGCCGGAGAATGGGCAGAGAGGGCCCCAGGCAGCCTAGCTGGAGAAGGAACCAGCTGCTGCACTGGCAAGAGGGCCAGGGGAGGAGCTAGCTGTGGCATGAACGGCAGGAGCAGCAGAGATGCCAGCTGCATTGAGAAAGGGGGCATCGGTGAAGTAACTGGATGCCCCATACAGAGCAGAGCTGGCGATAGATACGGAGAGCTCATGGACCCCCGGAGGAATGCAGGTACCAGGCCGTAGGGACCGGGCTGGCATTCCTATAGGGAGTACGCCCAGCCCGAAGACCGTTGTTGACGACCAGCGAATTGAGGCAAGAGGGTGGCAAGCCAGGACGACGTTGAGGCCATAGGAGGAAGAGCCTAAGGTGGCGAGTGGCCATGGTCTAGGGGAGGACGGAGCCCCGAGGTTACCTGCTGAGGAACGCACCGACACTAGTGGATACCGCAAGGGAGGATCCCCCACTGAAGGTACCATCAAAGTCGTGGCAGGTAAGTTCAGGGGTCCCCTTGATACCAGTAGGTGTAACCCCTGGGGTGCACTCATGAAGCCAGGGCTCATGAAACTTTGGACCCGGGCAAAGGCGACGCGGGAACACCTGACAGAGCGGAGGTGGGTACAAAGTGGTGCATTGGGTGGGAACATGGAAGACCCAGACATGGCGGCCTATGCCAACGCCCAACCCGTGCCTATGACAGTGGTTGATGTCCTGGGACAGAACCTGCAGGCCCTCACTCAGATTGTCAACTCCCAGCAGCAATGTTTGACCGCCAGCAGGAATGACCTAGGTGTAGTCAGGTATCCTTTAAGAGGCCAAAAATGACAAAGAACGATGACCCTGAGGTGTACATTGAGGCCTTCGAGCATCATGCCTTGATGACTGGCCTTCCCCAGGATTACTGGGCCAGCCAGTTGGGGGACCTGGTAGTTGGGGCGGAACAGGCAGCTTATCAGGACATCCCGAGAGCGGAGGCCCGGGACTATGAACAGGTGAAGCAAGCAATACTTTACTGGCTGGAGATCAGCCCTGACCATTATCGACTCCTGTTCTGGTCCAGGAAAGGACCCGATGAGAGATGGCCCCAGGTACTATTACAGCTGCTGCGGGACCTTCTTGACAAATGGGTGAACCCAGTGGGGTCTGATCGCGAAGACATGGCGGATCAGGTCGTCCTGGAGCAATTCCAGAATGACCTGGAGGAGAGAACACAGCACTGGGTGCGGCAACACTCCCGCCGGAATTGTGAAGAGGCGTTAAAGCTGGCAGAAGCTTTCGCGGCAGCGGGGGCAAGTTATCCGAGGGAAAGGGGAAGCCCGGGGCCAGTGTCGGTGCTGCCGAAGGAAGCGGAATGGCGGCGGGCCCCTGGCAGGGATACAGTATGTTTCTGCTGCAGGCAGAGTGGGCATCTCTCATGAGAATGCCCTACGCAGCACGCTGCGCGGTGGATTCCAGCTAACCAACCCTGAGGTTTCCCTGACCAGTGCCGCAGCCTGGAGGTGGGCAAACATATGGATTGCAGCTATGCCAGCTGTGAAGGGAATGCAATATGGAGCCGCCCAACCGTTAAGGCCTGGGTGGATGGCTGCCCTGTGTAGGCCACTCTTGACTCAGGGTGTGTGCAATCCATGGTGAGGGCTGATATGGTCTGCCGGCAAGTTGGAAGGAGGGTCCCACCAGTAACGGTGGCCTGCCTCCATAGTGAAATTGAACATGTGGGAGGGCAATGGATTCAGCTGTGTGTGTCATGGAACACCAGGGGGAACTCCTGGTAGGGGTGATGCCTAAACTGGCGTGTGAGATGCTGCTAGGCCGGGATTGGACACCCCTCTATGATGTGCTGGAGTGAGTGAGGGATGTGGAGCTAGCTCGAAGAAGATGGGAGCTAGTGAAGGATGGTTGGGGGAGGTAGAGGAAGATCCTGTTGACATTGAGGAACCCATAAGCCTCGACCTAAGCAATATCGCTAGTAGCAGACTGTTTTGGGAGGTGCAGAGTGAGGACTCGGAGCTTGAAACCCTTTGGAGACAAATCCACGAGGACAGGGATGAGGCTGCATCATCAAGGGAAGAGCAACCCTGTTTCGTGGTAAGGAACCACCTCCTCTACCACATACCAGGGCCCAGAAAGGAGGGTCCCATAGAGGCGCAGCTGGTGGTCCTGAGCCAGTTCCACCAGGCGGTCTGGCAATTGGCCCATGCAAGCCTGGTGGGGGGCCATTTAGGGCAAGATAAGACCTTGGCAAAGGTAGGCTGGTGGTTCTTTTGGTCTGGAATGGGAGAAGAGGTGGCCCACCAATATGCAGCCTGTCCAGAGTGCCAGAAGACTCGGACCGAGCGCCCTGCCAGGGCCCCATTACAACAAATGCCGCTCATAGATACCCCCTTTGCGAGGGTGGCCCTAGACATCGTGGGACATTTACCCCGTAGCAGCTCAGGCCACCAGTATATTTTAGTTATGGTAGACTATGCAACGTGTTATCCGGAGGCCGTCCCATTGTGAACAGCCACAGCTCCCCGGGTGGCGGAAGAATTGATAAAATGGGTTGCAAGAATGGGAATCTCAAAAGAGATCTTAACCGATCAGGGCAGAAATGTCATGTCTGGCATCATGAAGGTGGTGTGTTGAACCCTGCAGATACGGCAGATACGTACCTCAGTCTACCACCCCCAAACCAACGGGCTGGTGGAATGCCTAAATGGCACTCTCAAAAGGGTGTTGAAGCGGTGCATCCAGGGAGACCCTTGGAAGTTACTTTTGCCATTGGTCCTATTCACTTTTAGAGATACCCCTCAGGACTCCATGAGATTTTCCCCATTTGAGCTCATTCTCGGGCACTGCCCAAGAGGATGGCTACAGGTCCTCCGGGAGGAATGGGAACAGGACAACGGAGTGCTACAGGACCTGGCAGGGTATCACCAGGCATTCTAACAAAAGATACAAATGGCCCAGAACATAGCTTGCGAGAATTTGAGAGACGCCCAGGCTCGGAACGCTAAGGCAACGCTAAGGAACGGGCCTTCAAACCAGGACAGTGATTGCTGGTGCTACTACCCACATCCATGAACAGGTTTCTTACACAATGGCAAGGCCCCTTCGAGATTCTTTGACGGGTTGGGCCTGTAGACTATGAAGTACACTGGCCAGGCCATCTCTGAGAGAAGCAAACCTTCCACATGAATCTGCGGGAGTGGAAGGAACCGGCGGGCTGGGTGACCTTTGTAGAAAATGAGAAAGAGGATTTGGGGCCCCAAGGGTCCAAACAAGATGTGGCACGTCTAGAGAGCTAGATCAACTAATCGGAGTGGGAGAAGACTTGTCCGAACCACAGAAACAGGAGACATGGAAATTAATTCATGAATTCTGAGATGTGTTCTGTAAAGAGCCGGGATGGGTCTGGGGCACTACTCATACCATTAAAACACCACCGGGGGCTATAGTAAGGGAGAAGTGGAGACCCATTCCACACCACTTGCTAGATGCCGTGCACGAAGCCCTTGGAGAAGCCCATTGGTCCCCATACGAAAGCTGGATGGGTCACTGAGGCTATGCGTCAATAACAGAAGATTGAATGCACTGGCAGTCTTCAACGTATTCCCCATGCCCCAAGTAGGTGAGTTAATAGAAAGAATCGGAGAAGCCCAGTATATATCGACGCTGGATCTGGCCAAGGGATACTGGCAAATCCTAGTGGCCCCAGCAGATCGGCCAAAGACGGCCTTCGGCATGCTCTGTGGTCTCTATGAATTCGTAAGAATGCCCTTCGGGCTACATGGGGCAGCTGCGACTTTCCAGCTGTTAATGGATCAACTGCTGGCCCCCCAAGCTGGGTACGCGGCAGCCTACATCGATGATCTTATTATTATATACTCGCCAACCTGGATGCATCATAAGCAGGCCCTCCAGGCTGTATTGTCAGAGCTAAGGCAGGCCAGTCTCACAGCAAACCCACAGAAATGCGCCTTAGCAAAAAGGGAGACTAAGTATTTAGGATTCCTGGTGGGTTGGGGCACTATCAGACCCGTGGCCGACAAAGTGGAGATGGTGCAGAATTTCCCAGCCCCCCAAAATTGTCGTCAGCTCCGGTCATTTCTAGGACTGACCAACTATTACTGGAGGTTCATGCCCCACTTTTCGGAACTGACAGTCCCCTTGACAGAGGCATTGAAGGGGAGGAGGAACGGGGCGGTAAAGTGGATGGAGCAAATGGACCAATGTTTTGGAAAGTTAAAATGGGCCCTCTGCGAGGATGTAAAAATGCACACTCCTAACTTTGGGAAAACTTTCATTTTACAGACAGATGCATCCAAAACGGCAGTGGGGGTCATCCTCACGCAGGAGGAGGAAGGGATTGAGAGGCCAATAGCATATGCCAGCCACAAGCTGTCATCAGCAGAGAGGAGGTACGCCACAATAGAGTGGGAGTGTTTGGTTATTCAATGGGCCGTGGACCATTTCTGGTATTATTTAATGGGCCGGGAGTTTAAGCTAGTGATGGACTATGCCCCTCTCTGATGGCTAAGCACTGCTAGGACCAATAATGCCCAGATCACCTGATGGGCATTGGCCCTACAGTCTTACAAATTCCAGATCATGTTCAGGCCAGGAAAATCAAACACCGTGGCAGATTTCTTGTCTAGGTGCGACAGCAAGAACTTGAGCGAGCAAATGGAGCCCCAGACGGACAAGGCGGACAACTCATCTGGTATAACTCGGAAGGTTAAAATAGGAGCACCCCAAGGCATCTTGAGAGGGGTGTTATGTCCCAGGGGAGCTGGGATGCCAGAAGGCCCCCGGGGCAGCAAAGGGTCCCGCTTACCTCCTGCAGGGCCGGAAGAACCAAGGGAGGCCCACGTGCTGAGAACACCAGCGCGGGTTGTCAGCCGGGCATTTATCCGGCTGCGGCAAAGCAGCAGGGGTGGGGACGCCTTCCGGGAGGAACAAAAGGTGGCCTCGCCGAGGTAACGGGGCAGCTGAGCAGAGGAAGCTGGAGCGAGAAGCCTCAGCGAGCGGGGAGTCAGCCGCCACCCGCGGAGTGCGGGAAGGAAGGAGGTGGAGCCAGACCCGGCTCCAAGAGAAGGAGTGGAGCAGATGGCAGCAGTGCTGGTGGAGAAGCCAGCACTGTGATTATTTGCTTAGCCGGTGGGGAAACTGGCAGCAGCGCCGGTAGCAGGACCGGAGGAGGAGCTGGCAGGACCCTAATCAGCATAGCTGGGAAAGGAGCCAGCGGCAATGCCAGTGATAGAGCCGGAGAATGGGCAGAGAGGGCCCCAGGCAGCCTAGCTGGAGAAGGAACCAGCTGCTGCACTGGCAAGAGGGCCGGAGGAGGAGCTAGCTGGATCCCACACCGCAAAGCTGATAGTAAAGGCAGCTGCGACATGAGTGGCAGGAGCGGCAGAGAGGCCAGCTGCATCGAGAAAGGGGGCATCGGTGAAGTAACCGGGTGCCCCATACAGAGGAGAGCCAGTGGTAGGTACAGCAACCTCACAGACCCCAGGTACCAGGTTGGAGGGACCAGGCTGGCATCCCTATAGGGAGTATGCCCAGCCCAAAGACCATTGTTGATGGCCGGCGTATTGAGGTGAGAGGGTGGCAAGCCAGGATGATGCTGAGGCCATAAGAGGAAGAGCCTAAGGTGGCGAGTGTTAGGGGAGGACGGAGCTCCGGGGTTACCCGCTGAGGAATGCACCGACACCGGTGGATACCCCAAGGGAGGACCCCCCCACTGAAGGTACCATCAAAGTTGTGGCAGACAAGTTCAGGGGTCCCCTTGATACCAGTAGGGGTAACCCCCAGGGTCCACTCACGAAGCCAGGGCACATGAAACCTTGGGCCCAGGCAAAGGCGGCGCAGAAACACCTTGTAGAGCCGAGGCAGGTACACCCTGTGTGATCCTTATCTCACTTGTCTTTCTCCTTTGTCCGGTGAAATACCGAAGCAAAGTGGGCATTCAGGAGTTCAGTTTTTTCCTGAGTGTCCATTACCAGCTGTCCTGAGGTGTTAAGCAGGGGCCTCACACTTCCATTTGTTTTACTTCTGCCCCTTACATACCCAAAGAAGGACTTCTTATTATCCTTGACTCTCTTGGCTAATTTAAACTCAGTCACCACTTTAGGTTTCCTAATCATATCCCTACAAGTGTGGACCACTGTTTTATAGTTTTCCTTGAGGACTGTCCCTAGCTTCCACTGTGTTTACGCCTCTTTTTTCTTTTTCAAGAGGACCAGGATGTCCCTGTTGAGCCAGGAGGGCTGGCCAGGCCTTCTTTTACCTTTCTTCTTAATGGGAACAGGTTTTTTTTGTCCTTTGAGTATCATGTCCTTGAAGAATGACCACTCTTCGTGCACCTCATTTGCCTTCCATCCCTGATCCTGCATCACCTTCTCTATTAATGCCCTGAGCCTGTTGAAGTCAGCATTTTTGAAGTCCAGGACTTCAAGACTGCTAGTTGATTTGTCAACCTTGCAGTGGACAGTGAACCTGATGAGCTCATGGTCGCTGTTGCCCAGGCTACCTTCAGTGTTCAAGCCACATGTCAGATCATCTCCTTTGGCCAAGACTGAGTCTAGGAAAGTGGTAACTCTGGTTGGCCCTTGCATTTCCTGAGTCAGAAAGAGCTCCTCGATTACAGTGAAGAATCTACATGACCGATCCAACCTGGGCAAGTGTTCCTCCCAATCTATGTCTAGTTTCAATGTTTAATTGAAAAATTTCTGACCAGCTTTTAATCCTTCCTCCATATACAGACTAATCTAAAGCACTATTTCTTTTTCTTTTTTGTTATGTTCCTTTGTTAAGGGTTGCAAGATGGCCTGCTTTTCACAAGAACCTAAGCACAGATTGTTATGAAATTTAATGATAAAATATGTTTCCATTATGATTTTGGAGATAATTGAAAAAATGGCCATACCAGTAAAAGGGCCAGTACAGTAAATAACATAAAGTATGTGGGGATCCCTAGATATGCATAAAAAAGTTGAGATTAAATACCCGCAGAATTTCCCCATAACAACAGTTGTTGCCTGCCCAAAGACACAATAATAGAAACTACTTTGGTCAAATGCAGGAAAAAACAAAAAAAGGGGACTTCATATTATTATGAAGTTTCTGGTTTTCTGTACCCAAGATGGCAATATCTGCATCAACTGTTTTGTCAACTACATTAAATACTTAATTGTGACAATTTTTGCACATGTGAATAGATGATCTAATATATACCTTAGGTTTGGGAGGCTGTAGTTTTTCACAGCATTGTGTGTAGCATCTTGCTGCAACTCTGTGTACAGATTATGACTTGGTCAGGTCAGTGTCTACCTTTCCAATATGATTTTTCTGAAATTTCAAAAGGAGCAGTTACTAGTAAACTTCAAGCCACTACCAGAGGCATAACTGGCAAGTTTTGTGCCCTGAGCAAAACCCATCTGGGAGGAGGATAAGAGGGGCAGAAAGCAGTAAGTAAGGGGTAGTCAATGTTACTTGTCTTGGGACTCAAAGTCTTTGGCTGCTGCTGGCATGAAATGTTCTGCCCAATTCCAGATGTTTTTGCTGCTGCTACAACAGTTATGTGAAGTCTTTATACCCAGCTGCTGCTTCTATAGCTATGGTCAGTGGCTGCTGCTACAGCAGCATTATGGACTCCTAACCACTGCTCTGCATCACACTAAGTCTCTACCTCACTAGTTTTTCATGGACACACCTTACTCCTTGGGAAATACTATATCATGTCATGTGTTAGACACTTTTGGAAATAAATATGTAGGGTGAAAATAGATTTGGAACAACTTCTCTCCCAAATCAATATTGACTTCAAGGAACCTGCATGATTTATATCAGCCAGCAATCTGCCTCTCCTCTCCTGCCAATGCCTTGATCTGCGTGACTAGCGATGAATATTTTTTCTGACACTTCTGAAGCACTTCTGTTGAGCTCTTTGATACAACTATAAAAAGAGTGCTGTGTGTGTTCTGTTTATATTTTAACATAATCAGGTAATTATGTATGATTTCTCAGAGCAGTATTAGCAGAGACTGTTTATATCACTGGCTTTCTTTGTAGAAGACTTTATCCAACATTGCAGCACACATCTGTGCTACAGCAAGTACTTACTACATGGTTCTTTTTATTTCTCTGATATAGGCCTCCAGGATAATCATTAAACAAACTAGTGACATTTTCATCCAAAAAAGACCTAGAAATCTGCTCCTTAAATCTTTGTCTTTAATCTGATATGTTATAAAGAGAAAGAAAACAAAAGACAGAATTGTTGTTACACAATTCAAAACCAATTGAAAGCTGGATTATCTCCTAACTTGTAATATTTTCCCCCAGTGTAACTCTACTGACCATGGCTAGTTTGTATGTTTTATAATTAAACCTTAAGCTACCTAAAAGAGCATAATTTAACTGAACAATATTCACCTCCTAGCTAGTTATTTTGGCAAATGTAAATGCAAATTATCAAGCTTTATGTTAGATATGCATACCTCTAATGAACTTGGTTGACTAGTGGATGCTGTTCTTATCAATTGAAAATGCAATTCTGTGGCAGTAGAAAACCACAAGTTTCAGTAGTCAGAGCTCAGTGTTTCTTAGAACATATGAAACATGAACCCCCATTCAGAACCCTTTTGTCCCGAAGCTTCTGACTATTAACCACTATTTATATTTCTCTCTCTTCCTGTTTTCTTATGCAGAGAGTGCAGCACCCCCATGAGTGCCCCTCTTGTGGGGGTTTTGGCTTCCTTCCATGCTCAGTGTGCCATGGGAGCAAGATGTCAGTGATTCGGAACTGTTTTACAGACTCTTTCAAAGCCCTCAAGTGTACTGCTTGCAATGAGAATGGATTACAGCGCTGCAGGAGCTGTGCAAGCTAAGAACTACATCTTCTGATATGTAAAACCTCATTTTATGTTACTGCAGCAGTTTGTTATACGCTTTTTTAAAAATGATCCTATTTACCAGATAATGAATAAAATTTATTTGTAATACAGTTTTGTTGACTTGATTGCTGAAGCCATTTAATGCAGGTCTTTGCTCATATCCTGTACATCTCAGTAAGGAGAATAAAGAGGCCATTGCTTTCTTTATTAGAAGTTAGTGCTCATAAAAGCTACCAGATTGGCAGCCTTTGGACCTAAAGCCTACTCTGTTGCTAATGAATGTTAGTAGTAGAGTATATGAATTGCCTCATGCTGTCCACCCAAGTTTCAAGACCTGATCTGGAGATAACACCAGAACCTTTACCATCTTTGTTTCTGTTCTCTGGGTGATGAGTCAAAGCACTGGTTGTATGATGTGTACTGAATTAAGACCACCAAGTCATTCAATATGGTATTTCAGAAAATAAAATGTAGCATTTCACAATAAAACAAAATGAGTTATGACTTTCATCAGTACTACCCTCAGCCAAATTTTACCTAGTAACTGAATGATGAATACAAATATCCCTTAGCAGCCCTCTGATCTTTCAACTTCTTGGTACTTCCAATGCCAAACTATTTTCAATAGGCTGTTGCCTAAGTATTTGGTGTTTTAGATTTTACTTGCCTTGATCATTACCTGTCATAAGAATGTATAGGTCGGCTGCATACTAGAGTAATGTGGCATCACAAGATAGATTTAAAAACTGCAGAGGACTAAAACAAACAGGATTAGATTTTTACTTTCTTGACTTAGTAACAAATAATCTTTCCTTTCCCAAAGGTCTTTTCTGATTGGATGGATATTAACATTGCATTCCATACCATATCCAGAATGCCAATAGTATATTCTACAGTGCAGCATCAATTATCAAACTCTTCGAACAAGGACAACAAGAAAGAATTTGCAATGCCTTCTTTGTATTTTATATTACCACAAAGAGGCAGCCTCTGTTCGTGTCTAATGCAAAAGAATTGATTGGATTAATAGAAAATGGAATGGTATTAGAGAATATGCTGATGGTTACAGTCCTGCCATTTCCGATGAATGAAAAACTGCTCCTTTTGCATCCAATGCCAGAGTTGTTAATGCATCCAACAGATATTCTCTAAGCACACTCATAATGAATGTCATGATAAATACCATATAATTAAACTCTTTCCAAAAGAAAATTACTACTAAATGCAAAAGAGATTTCCCGTTCATTTATGGAAATGAAAACCTAAAGCCTATCACTCATAAAAATGTAAGATATGGAGTAGAATGAGAAAAATAAATAATCAATCCTTCCACAGAAATTACTGAAGATGGATTAAATATGGTCAAAATATATTTTACAAAGCCTTTTTTTGTTTAAAAAACCACTCTTTTCACCAAATCGAATTATTCAACTGATCTGGAGCAAGTGCTTAAAACTAGCTCTCTGGCTCCCTGAATCAATGCTGTGGTAATCAGGCAACTAAGTCATATCTGCCAACATGCCTAACCTTTTTCCAAAAACCTTGGAAAGGTCTTGGTTTTGTTTTACAACAGCATGGAAGTAATTTTAAAACCTTGAAACAGAATTGTTGTTTTCTGAGCAGTCTTGGTACAGATATAAAATGAGATATAAAATAATCAAAAGACCAGACAGACATTTGTCTTTGTGTGAACCAAAATAGATCACAGTAATATCAAAATATGAAACCACTGCTCAATAATTATTATACTACCACACCTTTAATGGAATTATAGTCATCTGTACCATCTGAGGATCTGCCACTAATGCTCTCCTATATTAAGAAGCTATCCTCAAATGTCCTTAAGCATATATAATATAGTTCCATTCTACTTTTATTAGAATACCCCTGTGTCATACAGTCCAGTTTCATAGCTTCCTTATATGGTTTTGTAAGAGAAGCTTCACCAAATTTTGCTTGCCTACTGTGAATGAGGAAATCAGAAGGCAAAGTGCTGGTAACAAATAAAGTTTTAGAAGTTGTAAGAGTTTTATGGAGGAATAGAGAATACAGTGAAAACTTGAGAAATACTAAGGTACAAAAATGGAACATTATTTAAAGCACTAGGAACATTAAAAGCTGCAAATGAATTAGCATTAAAACACAAGTCTTTCTTTGTGTGTTGAATTTTTAAGTGAAGCTTCAGTGTGTTTTATCCATCTGCACTGTCCTTCTAGCTGGTCCACTAGAAAAATAAATTGAGAACAAAAGAAATGCCAGTTTTGCTATGCAGTATATTATTCCTTATTATTACTTGGTACAGTTATTGGGCCAGATCCTTGGCTAGCATCAATCAAGCCTATTACCACTGATCTCATTTGAATGATGATAGTTTAAATTAGCAACAGAAATATGCATAGTGGTTTTTTGGCATGAAAGTAATGTATGCATGCATATTGTAGTCTAAATTTAAGCTATATTTGTGTAAACATAGACAAAGAGCCTGATTTTCTTATGATTTACCTGCATTTTATAGTAGCATAACACTATTTACTTCAAAGGAGTTGACATTGTTCAATCGTGCTGCACAAGAGAGGAGAGTATGATCCACCAATCTGGTAGTTTAAACCACTGGAAAAGAAGGCTTTTATTGCCAAATGTGTTTAAATTAATTTGAAGGAATACAGAACAGAAACAAACCTGGACCAAATTGTATTTCTCCCCCCACGTGTTTTAAATTGGAAAGAGGGCTCAGGGGCTGTCTCCCTAACATGGCTCAGGTGTGTAAGAACCACAAATGAATGCTTCAAACTTTACAAAATCTTGTAACCCCTGTGCTGGACTCCCTGCCAAGTTATGCTTTCTGCTTCTGAGAAGGCGAGTAGGGTTGCAGAACTCTTGTAATAATTATCATGTATGCCACTGGGTGAAAAAGCACATTATATCTGACACTGGTATGCCACAGCCATAACACATTCATTGAGTGGCGTTTTTTTTACTAATATTCATGCCGCAGGCTTAATACGCTATAATCTGCTCTCTGACTTTCTAGGAGGAATGTCCATTCTGTTGCAAGGTCAGAAAGCTGGGCTTGCCTTTACTAACAATAAGCAAAAGTATCTAATGCAGACATCAATATAGTTGCAAATCTATGGATAAAATACTGTTTGCTGTGACAAAAATCAGGGCATTTAGAACATCAGGATGGCCAGCATAGAAATAAGAGCTTCCTGATCTATAAGTAAACACCCTACTATCTAATGGAGAAATGTCTTTAGCTAAAAACAAGAAAGGGGCTATGATTTGCAGTAGAGAAGTTCCATTTCCAGAAGTGATATATGTAACCAGTTTGCCACATGATTATGATAAGGCAGAGAGAATGCAATTGCTGTGGAAGACAACAGAAAATACCAGACTGTCCTGCAAATGAGTACTTCTAACTAGTAGGGAATACTAGACCTGGCTCTCAGAAATAGGAGGTGCTTGAGGACAGCAGCCAGAAAGACACAAATATAACAAAATGGTCCTGCAGCAAGTAAAAAGTCTGGTAAAAAATCTGGATAAGGGCTGATTTCAGCCCTGTGCAGAGAGTTACAGCATAAAGTGCTTGCTCAAGTCCTGTTGACATAGTCCTAGAATGGAAGTTATTGACGATAGATAGGTCTTGTGCTCTGGGGTGATTTTCACTCTGAATGAGGATGGAACGCAAGTGAATCTTTTCCTTTGGAGAAAAGAAACTTCTATAATTATAGCAAGATTTTTTTACCTTTATTGTATGAGATTTTTGTTTTGTTTTTAATAACGAGCCGGTATTTATTAAGTAGTTCATGTTTCATTTCTATTGTTTAATGATGTAGGGATTTTGCTTTTTGTTTAGTCCCATGTTCTTTAATAAACTTTTTGGATTTGTGGTTCTGTGGAATAGCTTGCTTTTTTTAATACACTGAAGGGGATTATTTTTATTTAGCTCTTGGAGGTATCCGGCCATTTTATGAGAAAGAGTGCCCAAAGGAATTGATTTCTATTAGATGTATGGTTTTTCCTTGTGTTATTTCAAATGACACATAAAAGTAGCGACACTCTCGTGTCTGACAATGTCTATACTAATACAATATATACAATATATTGGGATAAGAAGGATTGCTATAAACAATCCTTCTCAGATATTTTATAATCCTCTTGACCGTGAATCCACTGATACTGATGGTCACCCCTGATAAACTTATAGGTGGCCATCAGATCACCCCTAAGCCAGCACTTTTCCAGGCTAAAGAGCCTGTCATCATAGGATCTGTATACCTATAATGATGAATTCATCCCTTTAAGGCTGCAGATGAACATTAAGGGAAGTCAGGCGGATATTAGGTCACATTAAAACATCACCATCCAATCTAACTTAGTTCACCCAGGTGCAGACCTTACCCTACTTAGATAGATCTAAATAGTTAGGTGGACTTATCCAAATCACAAATGGAGGGATTTAATAGAAATTGGGCAACCAACCCCCATAAAATCTGGGGGGGGCAGGAACTCACTAAAAATAAAATGCTGCCTCCCCAGTGGAAGCCAACAGTTGTCCTGGCTATGCAGCCCACTCCAGGAAAGGGCAGAGGGAGGTTGCTGGCACACAGGTGAGCAGACAAGGTGGCTGTCACCTCAGCCCCTTTGTCACTGATCAGCTGAGACGGTTACTTGTTGTGCGGCTTCACCCCACTCCACTAATCAGTGGCAAGGGGCACAGCTGCAGGACAGATGGCCCTCTCAGTCAATCAGTGATAGGGGGCAGGGCTGTAGGGCAGACAGCCCAATCCATCAATCAGTGGTGGGTGGCCTGGCCACTGGAGTACATCAGCCAATCAGAAGTGTGGAGGCTACAATAAGACCTCTAAACTAGCAGCTGCCTCTATGATCTGCCCACAAAATTAGCCAACTGCCTCCTGAAAGTTGGTTAGACCCCCCCCCATGTATGTATGAACTATAGAGAAGTTCAGGATGGCTAGATCAGTTCAAAAATGGCTAACCCAATCTAAGCTAAGAGTACCTCTGAGGAAGTCTAACTTTGTCTGGCGAGACCAAGCTAACTGAACTTCCATACGGTTCCTAGTACAGCCCTGGGGCTGGGAAAGCCTGGCCACCAGCCTTAACCCCAGGTCTAGCCCCAGCTCCAGCCCCAGGGCTTTGATTTTCCTACCCCCCGGCACCTATTTTTAGGCCTCAGCTCCTGCCCCCCCCTCCAGATAGACACCACTTTTCCTACAGACTCCCCACAAAGACCAGCCAGTCTTCCTCCCCCCTGCCACCAAATTCCCCATCCCACAAGCAGCTCCCAGTATTGGTTTTATCAGCATTTGTCAATGCCAGGAGCCAAGGAAGTAAGGCAGGATGTGGGAAAGGGTGATAGGGATGGAGTGTTATTCATCTGGGGGTGGCAGAGGTCAAGGAGCTAAAAATAGCCCCTGGTGTGAGGGGATGGGGGAGAGAGGTCCCCCCACACTAAGTCCCCTGCAGATCCCACAAACCCTCCTCATCCTACCAAGCCCTCCCAGACCCCAGTAACACTCCCTTTTCCCACCCTGCAGACCCTGCTGGCTCCCCTGATCCCTTGTGTGGGCTCTGCCTGTCCCCCAGTCCTTCTGCAGATTCTACCCCCTGATTCCTCCATGGACCCTTCATTTCCCCCTGGAGCCTCCTTACCTCTTGATCTCCCCACCCCCCAACAGCACCACATCATGATTTATTTTAGATTGGGTGGTGTGACGGCGCCGGGCCGTCCCTAGGGACCCGAGAGGGACCCCGGGGGGCGAAGGAAGAGGCAGGAGACTCACCGGGGACGGGAGAACCGGACGGCG
>JAGPOW010001338.1:46244092-46258098 GCA_030014935.1 Caiman crocodilus
TGATATTGCGAAACATCAAAGTCGTGGCGGGCGAGAAAAAGGGGTAAAGGGACGACCTGCAGGGACTACCCACGACCCAGGGGCCCACAGGGGTCACAGGTGGCTATTTGTAATGTAATCTAACCCCTCTTTAACCTTCCCAAATTTCTGTACGTAGCCAGTGTAAAACTGATGTGGAGCTATTGACCTCTGTTTTCTAATTCTCAAGTTTATAGAGCCTACCTAAGGCCCACTGAGATGCATGGAAGACTTGTCATTGATCGCAGTGGACTTGTGACAGAGCCTCAAAGTCTTTAACAAAGACTTTATTGTCAAAGTAGTATGGAATATATAGCTACCAAGATACTACAAAATACAACAGAATCAGCCTGTAATGCTTGTAAGACAAAGTGCATAGTAGTTTGAATAATACAAGGTGTGTTTTTACTTAGTGAGGTAATTTGCCACACCCATAGATTCATTATAACTAATATAGGAACTGTGATAAATATTGCCATATGAGGTAGCAAAAGCTGATTTTCAAGTAAAGGTGCATCAAAGAAAAGCTATGACATTTAACTTCAATGAGATACAAAAATGAAACATACATATTCTTCAGAGGTTTTGCATTTTATTAAAAATATAATAAATGGATTTTCTTCTTAAAATGCACTTTATAACTTTCATGAGGAAAACATGATGGACACTTTATGTATTATTTCTAGCTATTGCTTTTGTATTATTGTATTAAAGCTAATTTTACTCACTTAGACTGAGATACATGATGTGACCACAAAAGCGTTCAATAGGAAACATTTATGCTCTAAATAATTTAGACAGAAAAATAATTTAGATTGCTCCATTTACTTTAAATAATTCAGAGCTGATAGTAAAGCACATTAAAATCCAGCTACAATTTTAATAGTGAAAATTATAAGAACATAATTCTTTATATTTAAGCTATTTTTCCTTTTCTTGCATTCTTTTACTAAGGGGTAATGGATCAAGGAATAATCATGCTAAAAGGAAAGGGCTAGAAGAGATCCTTACAATACTGTATAAGCTTCTTTTGGCTTATCAGTGCTGCTTTGAGAAACTGCTTTCAAAAAGGTTAAAAAATAATGAAAACTTAGTCGATTTCATAAAAGTAAAACCGCACTGCAATATTCGAGAAAAAACTTACTATACCATTCCTATTTTAACATACCAGAAATCAGATTTTGTCTTTAGCCAAAACTGAAGAATTCATTTGAAAAACAAATTAGCAGTTACATGCCACAAAAATGCATTATCTTCTAATGACTAAAAATGTGAAAGCATATAAAGCAAATATACTACAGGATGGTCCCCTGCAGTGAGTTGGTAGTGCAGAGCTAGGAGAAAGCAATCTAATTTTTTATGTGGAGCAAGTAGGAAGTCTTATGAACAGTCACAAGGATAGTGCATTTGCTATTTCTTCCAGTGATTATGATTAATTTTAAATAGAAGAGCGATAGTCAATTAAGAAAAAAACAAAAATTACCACTAAAATGTCAAGTTGTCTAAGTTACTGCTAATACTGCCATGTCTTGTCTTTATGGTGTTGAAGAGGTGTTGAAAAATTATAACGAAAATTGACAGAAAAGTTCACTATCAAAAAGTCTGATTCTGCAAGCACACAGCTTTATCCACACAAGTAGTCCCCTCAAGTTAATGAGACCACTGAGGTGAGCAATGTTATTCATGTGCGGAAGTGCTCATCAGAACAGGACCTGATATCATAGCTGTCATAGAGTTTAAAGCTGGAGGGAACCCCTGAATCATTTAATCTGAGCTCTTGTGTGTAACAGGCCATTACATTTCACCTAGGTGCCCCTCCATATAAAGCCAATTATTTCATTTCATGCATTCATTTCAAAAACACCTCCTGCTTCAGATTAACCTATTTTCAGGATCCCTGCTAATCTGATCTGATGCCAATGATTTAATTATTATCATATCATAGACGTTAGGGCTGGAAGGGACCTTGGAAGATCATCAAGTCCAGCCCCGTGCCTGAAGGGCAGGAAGTCAGCTGGAATCATAGGATCCCATCAAGATAAACATCCGATTTTTTCTTGAAGGTGTTCAATGTAGGTGCTTGAACCACCTGTGATGGCAGGCTATTCCAGATCCTGGGGGCTTGGACAGTAAAGAAATTCTTCCTTATCTCCAGCCTGAAATGGTCTTGCAGGAGTTTATAACTGTTCGACCTCGTCATCCCTTGGGCGCTCTGGTGAACAAATGTTCCTCCAGATACTGATGGTCACGCCTGATAAACTTATAGGTGGCCATCAGATCACCTCTGAGCCTGCACTTTTCCAGGCTAAAGAGTCCCATAGCTCTCAGACTGCCATCGCAGGATCTGTTTTTCTGACCTCTGATCATGCGTGTGGCTCTTCTCTGGACTCTCTCAAGCTTCTCCACATCCTTTTTGAATTATGGGGCCTAAAACTGGATGCAGTACTCCAGCTGTGGCCTCACCAAGGACAAGTACAAGGGGAGAATGACATCCTGGGGTTTGCTTGAGAAGCATCTATGGATGCAAGCCAACATTTTGATCATTTTACTAGCCTCAGCATCGCACTGAAGGCTCACGTTCACCTTGTGGTCAATCATGACCCCCCCAAGTCTCTTTCTTCCCTAGTGCTAACTGGTGTAGCACTGCTGAGCCTATAAGGATGCTGCAGTTTTTTCCTCCCAAAGTGGAGAACCTTGAATGTTTCAGCATTAAACACCATCAGGTTCTCATCTGCCCATTTGCTGATCTTGTCCAGGTCAACCTGGATCACCCTCCTGTCTTCAGGTGTGGATGCTTTGCCCCAAAGTTTGGTGTCATCAGTGAACTTTGCCAGTCTGCTTCTGACTCCAATGTCCACATTATTAATGAAGATGTTGAACAATATGGGTCCAAGGACAGAGCCTTGGGGAACACCCCTGGTCACAGGGCACCATGACGACTGACTTCCGTCAATTACCACCCTCTGGGTCTGACCACAGAGCCAATTTCCTAACCAGCAGATTGTGGTGGATGCAAGATGACAATTGGCCAGTTTCGCCAACAGGTGATCATGGGATACCAGATTGCAAGCTTTTTTGAAGTCAAGATATATGACATCAATCTATTCTCCCTTGTCCAGGTGATAGGTCACCTGGTCATAAAAGGAAATTAAATTGGTCAAGCAAGACCTACCTGCAACAAACCCGTGCTGGCTATTCCTCAGGATGTTGGTGTTTGTCAGTCCATTAAGGATGGCGTCTTTAATAAACTTTTCTAAGATCTCCCTTGGGATAGAGATCAGGCTGATGGGCCTGTAGTTTGCCAGATTCACTTCCCTCTCTTTCTTGAAGATAGGCACCATGATGGCCTTCTTCCAGTCTTCGGGCACTACACCAGAACACCAGGAGTTCTCAAAGATCTGTGCCAGGGGCTGGGCCATGATGCTCACTAGCTCCTTGAGTACCCTGGGGTGTAGATTGTCAGGGCTAGCTGACTTGAAGATATCCAGCCTCTCAAGGTGTTCCTTCATAAGGTCAACATTGATGGAGGGCAGGAGATTTCCCTTACCTGGACATCCCTGTTCCATAGTGGGCATAGGTGTTCCATGGGACCGATGAAAGACCGATGCAAAGTACCCATTTAATAGGCTGGCTTTTTCCTGGGCATCAGCTGTCCCCCCTGGTTTAGCAGGGGTCCAATGTTGCCCTTGCTTTTCCTCTGGCTTCCCACATATCTGAAAAATGACTTTTAATTGTCCTTTATACATTAAATTAGTTAGAGTTCAGGTGCAGCCTTGACTTTCCTGGTTTGCTCCCTACAGGACCAGACCAATCCAGAATATTCCTCCTTGGAGGTGGATCCCATCCTTCATCCTTTATAGGCCTTCCTTTTTAGCCTCAGGAGGTCTGCTAGACCCCTGGAGAGCCAGGGGTGCTGCTGTGTCCTTTTGCTGCCTTTCCTCCGAGAGGGGACAGACTTTGCTTGTGCATCCAGGATTGTTCCCTTGAGAAGCAACCACTTGTCCTAAACTCCCCTCCCCGTGGGGTCATGGTCCCTTAGGGCCTCACTGACAAGCCTTCTGAACTTGTCAAAGCTGGCTTTCTTGAAGTCAAGGACTTTTGTGTTGCTGACTGACTTGTCAGCTTTACAGCGGATGGTGAAGATGCTCAGCTCATGGTCACTGTCACCCAGCTTCCCATCAATCACTAGGTCACCGATTAGGTCATCCCCAGTAGCCAGTACAAGGTCAAGCAGTGCTTTACCTCTTGTTGGCCTGTAGACTTCTTGAGTCAGGTAGAGGTCATCCACGCATGATAGGAAGCTTTGCAACCGCTTGGATTTTGATGAGTGATCCTCCCATGAGATGTCTGGGTAGTTGAAGTCACCCATGACAACCATGGTCCTGAAGCATGCAGCCTCAGTCGGTTCCCAAGCGAACTCCTGGTCAAGCTCTTGCCTTTGGGTGGAAGATCTGTAGTAGACTCCCACCATTGTGCCCCCTGTGCCATGTTCCCCATGGATTTTAACTCAGACGGTCTCCAGTCATCCACCCTGGTCACTAACATCAGCTTGCAGGGATGCATAGATTTCCTTAACATAGACAGCTACACCCCTTGTATCTACTCAATTTCTCCGGTACAAGGAATAGCCGCCTATACCCATGGTCCAGTCATGGGTGGAGTACCACCAGGTCTCCGTTATCTCTGTGACCCTGTAATTATTTGTGTTAAGCAGGAGGATGAGTTACTTTTGGGGTTTCCTTAATCATTAATAAAAAATAAACAACTTTCTTTTCTTAAATAATAGCTACCTTTCATTCATGAGATGTTTTATGCACTTTGCTTTTTTGCACTTTGTAGAGAATTTTACAAACTGTGAAGAGGGCCAATAAACCAGTACTGTAGACCGGCATTATCATCTCCATTTCACAGATACAGGAACTAAGGCACAAAGAACAAACCTTAACTGCCCCTTTATTAAAATTACATGAACATAAAATTACTTCAACAGAGTATTAGATCTTTGTTCATCACCCCTGGTTTTACTGGACTTAAAAGCAGAGTGTGAAATACAATCCATTTTTCCTGCCTCTGGGTCTTCTTTCACTTTCGAGTCAAATGCACCTGAAAAAAAATTCAGGCAACTGGACAAACAGCCTAGCACAAATACCAGCAGGTAGCTCATTGTTTTGCCTGGTAACATGACGTTTTCTAAGAACAGCAGTAATTACTCCCTTTTGAATTATGGTCCTAAATTGAAAACCGCAAATATTTTTACAATCAAGATAAAAAAACCTGAAACCTTTCCTGTAAGTTTGGTAAATAACACTGTGTTGACCCTCCGTTGTTCATCTCCCTTGTTCAGCAGGAATACATAGACTGCAGTTGCTGTTCTCAGGGGAATGGTAGCAACAAAAATATTATCACATTTACTGCTAATATTTTATTTTCCACTTTATCAATATTTGATTCCCTGCCTTATTAATGCTTTCAAAATTTTCACTGTCCATTACATTTTCTGAGTTTTGCCTTCTTATATACAATAGCACAAAAGAACTAAGAATGGCATGTCTGTAAACTCAACGTTTGTGTTCTGCTTAAAGGTAGTAACAATATTACATGGTTTGTTCATTTCTGAGCATATTAGCTAAGTGTTACCTGTGCATTGATAGTGACTGCAAATATCTTGTCATTACACAAAATAATATAACAATATTTTTAAAGCACTATTTCTATTGACCAAATACTGTAAAACCATTCAACTATGAAGAACAATGACTAAATATTTAAATGGAAGAGAAAGATTTTAAGAGTGACACGAGTTATTTGAATATATTGATGGAATGAAAAATAATAGCTACCCTTCTTGGATGAGATATTTTATGCATTTTTGCTGTTTAATTAAATCATCTAAATTGAAGTTATTAACTAAATATAATTTATCTTAGAAGTCTTGCACATGTTCACCTTAAAACATCCTATGTTTGAGGTCTGAATGATTATTTTATTCATCTGAAAACAGACCCTATCTAGAACAATGATAGCATTACTACAGGTGATCTCTGTGAACAGAAAAACAGAAACAAGCAACAAAACTAAAAAAATAGAAATGTGTTCTTCTAAGTTATAACAACATGCATATGTCTCAATTTCCCCATAACCTATTGTGAGTACTTCTCTCTTGTCAGGTGAATGTCATAATTATAATAGCAGAATCCTCATGGTATAAGCTGTATTTACAAAAATTGTTCCTTTGCCAAGTACTTATATGTACTGTGACTTTAGGCTTCACTGGTCACTTCATGTTTTGTTGTGGTTTTAAGTTGCAGTACCCCATTAGGGATGTTGTAAAGTTGTGCCACTTCAACAGGAGCTGTACCTCACATACACAATGCCTCCTTGATGTCTTGGGGCATTCCAGGGTGGCTTACTGTAATGGTGCCACAGATAATGTGGAATATACAATTAATAATCTAGTTAAATAAAATCTTATTAGGAAATGTTAAAGAGTATAGTTATTACATGGCTTTGTAGAATCAAAAGACAATTTAGGGGCTAAATAGTTGGTGTATGGTGATGCAAAAAAGACATGCGGTTGCTCATGATGCCGCTTATGATAGCCTTGCTTTATATTTAGAAGTTCTTAATAAACACTATGCATATGAAATTATATTTTCTATATTAATTTAATCAAAAGAGCAAAATAAAGATGTTGGTTAAAATCTAAAAATTGTATGGAAATTAAAAATGAACTAAGCATTTTATTTTTCCTATGAGAAAATGATATCATCAAGGTGATCTTGTCACAAGGTGTTCATACAATGTTGTTTATTTTAAATATAAATTTAATCATTAGCATTATTTATTTTATATTTATATTTAACAAGGTATTAGCAAGGATATTTTAAAGTAGGGAACAAATTCTATAAGAATTCAATGTCAAGTGAAGGTAACCTCCTTAAAATGTTATAAGGCCTAGTGACCAGTTACACACATGCAGCTTTATGAGGTAATCTTTTTAATGACAGTCATAGTATAAATAATAAACAAATATAAACATAGAGATGTATATCAATTTTATTTTATTTTACTGTCAAATACTACTGAGGATTTAAACAAGCCAATAATGAAATGCTTATACATTTCTGCATAAAGCATTGCTGCTAAGAACAAAACCATCAAGGAACATGATGAAACTTTTTTATAATGACACTGTTGCAATTCCAAGATAGATGTGTCTGCAAAAAAAATTGTGCAAGGCTCAGACAAAAGATACACCCTAAAAGGAGTTCATGGAAAGTGGCTTGCAGGTTATAGCTAAATCAGGAAGTGATGACAGTATTTCCTAATGCAGTGATATGGCACTATATAAATAAATAAATAGGCCAAGTAGCAAATATTCACAAAGTAGATGCCTTGTTTTCCCTTTGGATAATGACAAGACAGTCAGCTTCTGTTAGGGACCAGAGCATTGGCATTCAGAATCAAACCCAGGGCTCATGGTAAACCAGGAATCCAGGCCTGAGTTCAAAGCTAGCCAGGAGTCAAAGCTAGAGTTTCAGGTAAACAAGAAATCAAGGAACTGTGAAGGAGAAACACCAGAGGCTTTACCCCAAAAACCTGTTACTAGGGCAAGCTTTTAAAAGCTGGAGTGGGTGGAACCGGTTTTTTACAGCCTGAGAACTGATTACCCTAACTGCTCAGTTGGGACTGGCTGGGCGTAGAGCATGAAAATGTGGACACACAAAAGCCAGCAGGCTAGGTAGCCTGCTTTTAATACCCTTTTGCCCTTCAATCCTGCCCAAGCTTCCTTTGGATATGTGTACAATGAAGTCATAGATTTCATAGACATTAGGGGTTGGAAGGGACCTCATGAGATCATTGAGTCCAGCCCCTCCCTGCCCCAGGGGCAGGAAGTTAGCTGGGATCAAGTGACCCCAGCAAGAAAAACATCTGCTTGGCTTTTTTTGACAGAGTCCAGACTAGGTGCTTGCACCACCTCTGGGATGGAGTCTGTTCCAGACCCTACACACTCGCACCATAAAGAACTTTTTTCTTATGTCTAGTCTAAAATGGTCTTCCTGGAGTTTATGGCTTTTACCTTGTAATCCCTCCCAGGTCCTGATGTACTCCTCTTATATAATTGTAGGCTGCTACCAAGTGCCTCCTGAGCCTTCTCTTTTCCAGACTGAAGAGTCCCGAGTCCCTCAGTATCTCCTCATATGGCCTGCCATCCAGGCCTTTGATCATACAAGTGGCTCTCCTCTGGACTCTCTCAAGCTTTTCTACATCCCTCCTGAAGTCGGGGCCCCAGTACTGGATGCAGTACTTCAGATGCGGTATCACCAGAGCCGAGTAAAGTGGAAGGATGACATTCCTGGTTTTGCTTGAGATGCATGGGAGGATACATGCCAGAGTTTGGTTTGCCTTGCCAGACACAACATCGCATTGGTGGCTCATATTCATCTGGTGGTCAATCAAGACTCCCAAGTCTCTTTCTGTCATGGTACTAGTGAGCATAGCACTGCTGAGCCTGTAAGTATGTTGAAAGTTCTTCCTAACAAGGAGCAGCACCTTGCACTTCTCTACATTGAAGGCCATCAGATTTAAGGCAGCCCATCTTCAAAGCCTAAGTTAGCCTTTATTGTCAACTTGTCCTGCAGTGTGACCACCCTCCCCCATAATTTGGTGTCATCTGTGAACTTTGCCAGTTCTCATCTGACTCTTGAATCCAGATCGTTAATGAAGATGTTAAAGTACCAAGACCTGAGGGACTCCAATGGTTACCCTGTGCCACGCTGATTTGTTCCCTTTACTGTGGGACCACCTGCAACTGCAGGTTTCACAGGATAGGATGGGCCAGCCCTGCTTATCTTTTTCCCTCTGCACTTTGCTAGACTTTATCGCTGGATCTATTCCTGCCTCACAACCTGGCTAACTGGCATGTGCTCTGCAGGCTGTTTGTCTGGGGTTGCACCCTCGGTGATGGGAAGGTCCCGCCCCCAGCAGGAGGGGAAGTTGGTTTGGAGTCAGAACCCCCTCTGGACAATAGAGTTCAAGGGGTGGAAAATTTTTTCACCCAGGAGGGTGGGAAGGGAACAGTGCATCCTGGGATGCTGGAGGAATGAAACCTAGGTGACTCATTTGTGGTGAGTGGTCACATATTAATGGAACATAAGCTAAGTAACAAGGATCAGAGATAAACCTACCCTGGCCTGGCTTAACTTTAAGTATCCTGAAGAGTGCTTAGAACTGGTTCTGAGTGTTAATGTATGGATAATCTGGGTCTTAAGAGCTCCAGAAGCCATCAAAAATTAATGTGTAATAAGGTCCATACAGAAATTCATTTGAGAGAGAGAAATTCTGATAGTGGAGATCTAAGAGTCCCAGTTGGGGCATGTTTTATCCAGGAGAAACTGAATGAACACCTTTAGATTCACAATTTGGTGGGGAAAGCAGTGATTCTTCCACCAGTAGAAACTTAATGCATATACGTGGCCTGTGCTATCACAACAAGGTTGTTACTTGAGCTAGTTCGTTTATAGACTCCACTTAGCCTCTCAAGCTCTGTGCTCTTTAAGACTCAGAACTCACATCTGTGTTCTTTGATTTGATAGTGGAGACATTTCACTCCCTCAAATCTCAACCTCCTGCTGTGATGCAGAAAGTTTGATAAAATTGGCTTCATCTAGGATATAGTTACTCCCAGGTGAGAGCTATTAAGCTGCTGTTGGTCCTGAATGATCAAACTGTTTTTTGATGGACATGTCAGAATAGCAGACTTTGACTCAGGGAACTGATAGGCAGGATGCCCTGAGAGGCCAGTCTGAGGGTGGAAGGGAGTCCAGGAGAGCTAGCTGTATGTTAAAGAAACCTTACTGAGGACACCATCCTGATTGCAGGAAGACTAGCAACTATGGCAGAAGACCAGCATGGCTTAGCAGGGAGCTCTTCAATGAGCTACACCACAAAAAAGAAGGAAATCCTTACAAATGACTAGGGAGGAGTCTAAGAGTATTGCTCAGACATGCAAATCAGGAAGCCCAAAGTGCAATTGGAGTTGCAGCTAACAAGGTTCATGAAGGGTAAGAAGTGTTTCTACAAGCATGTCAGAAACAAAAGGAAGATCAGGAAAAGTGTGGGTCCTTAAAGGAGGGAGGCAACCTAGTGACCGATGATGTTGAAAAGGTTAAAGTATTCAATGCCTTTTTTAACTCAGTCTTCACAGAAAAGGTCAACTCCAAGACTACTGCACCTGGCAGCATAGTTTGAGGAAGAGGTGAGCAGGCAACAGTGGTGAAAGAACAGGTTAGGGACTATTCAGAAAAGCTGGATGTGTACAAGTTCATGGGGCCAGATGCAATGCACCGAAGGGCACTGATGGAGGTGGCTGATGTGATTACAAAGATGCTGGCCATTATCTTTGAAAACTTGTGATTTGGAGAGGTCCCAGATAATTGGAAAAGGGCAAATCTAGTGTCCATCTTCAAGAAAGGGAAGGAGGAGGAGCTGGGTAATTATAGAAAGCCTTCTCACCTCAGTCCTTGGAAAAATCATGGAGCAGCTCCTTAAGGTATCCATTTTTTAAGCATTTGGAATAGGAGGTGATTAGTAGGGCTGTGCAAAACAGCATCATTCTGATTTGACTTCTGTTTCGGTTATCTGATGGAACAGTGGTTTGTTTTGAGTTTCACTTAATTTTGAAAGCACTGTCCCATTTCATTTAGTCAAAACTGTTTTGATGTTTCACCAATAAATTATTATGGAGAAACACAAAATGCAGCAGGCAGGAAAATCAGGGGCTTGCCTGCAACTCTGGGAGAGCTTCTGCAGCTGTGCCCAAGTCCTCCTGGGGGTGTGAGCCCCCAATTTGCCTGCCAGATGAAAGAAACCAGGTGCTGCCACCTAGAACCAGCCCCAGAAAGATCGGTGCTGCCACTGGCTCCAGGCAGCAGCACCCAGCTCCTGTTACCTGGCAGGCAGATCGGGGGCACGTACCCATGGGAGGACTCTGGCACAACCCCCACAGCCCTCTCGGGGGTGCCGGCAGGCCCCTGATCAGCCTCTCGGCTGACAGGAGCCAGGTGCTGCCATCTGGGGCTAGTGGGGCTGGAGCAGATCAGTTTGAGCAGGAACCCACCATCCCGATCCTAGGGCCGGAGAGAATCCCTGCACCAGTTGATTTGCCCTGGGCCCTGCACCCACCTGAAACCCGCTCTGGTTTGGGGACTCGCTGCCCTGATCCTGGGGAGGGGGAGGGTCTCCACACCAGCTGATCTGGCCCGGACCCCCACCTGGAGCCAGCTTAAACCAAGCCACCTAAACCTGAGCTGGGGGAGGGGAGGAGAAAGGCCTACTTCAGATCTCTGTGAAACCCAGCACAATTTTTTTGTGTGCAGCTAGTTCCGGATAATAGCACACAGGGACTGTTACAAACCATAATGTTTCCTATTTCCCTTACTTTCTGCCTATCTTCTTATTCCCAGCCACTTGCTCATATGGGAGAGCTCACAGCACACAGCAGCTGTTTGCTACACATCTTTGATATGCTCAGAACCACAAAGCAGGTAGGTATTCCCAGACATAGTCCCAAAGGAAAGCTCGATTAAATCCTTCTTAAAATCTCTTCTTAAACTCTACTATGTTGTCTTATTCTGTCTTCATTTATAATCTCTCCAGTTCCTTGAATTCCTTAATTCAATGTTGTCTTATACAATAGAGAGCTTCAAGTCATACATGGTAATTTCAGTGTTATCTTGCTAACAGCATATATGCAGGGCTCTGCTGAATTCACGATGGAAGTGGGCTGTGGCTCCTTTAATTTTGCAGGTTCCCTCACATGCTCCCCACCTCTGATTGGTGGAAAGGCTCTACTTGCAGCTCAATTCTGATTGGCGGGGGTGGGCAAAAATGCAATTTTAAATATGGTGCCATATTTTTTTGCCTCCCATGTCTGATTGGCTGAGTGGACCTGATGGCCCTGATGCTTGCTGCAGACCAGCAAGGAGGCAAAAACAGCATCATGTTTAAAAACACAGTTTTTGCTTTCCTGCTGATCAGAAGTGAACTGCAAATGGGGCCCCTTCACCAATCAGTGGTGGGAGGCACACAAGGAACCTTCAAGATTAAAAAAGGACTTGTAGCACAGCCCATTTCTGCTGTATATTTGGTAGGATCCTGTATATAAGAAAGAATTATTACCTCTTATGACTAAAAAAAAAATTAATATTTTTTTACAGATCTTTTACACTTGAATTGCACAACAACATTACAGCATGAGATATTTTGTCCACTGTCATTCACAAATTGCTTTGCACATATTACTTTCTATAACGAGCAGTTCCTCATTTTGCTATTCTGCACTATTTTCCTTCAAAGATAATTATTTGAATTAAATCTTATCCCACTATGTTTTGGCTGTCTTCATATACTTGTGTAATTACTCTCTAATTTCCACTGTTTCGGCAATCTATCTGAGCTTATTAAATCAATCCATTTTCTGTGTACCAAATAAAAACATGATCTAAGAGAAAAACTCTCAAATGATTAGAATTGTGAGAAAGTTTTCTTTTTATCATAATGTCTTAATTCACAGCTTTCAAGTACATATAAGAGAGAGGACATTTTGCCTTCCTCCCTGAATTAATTGTTATTTACTTACAATAGCAGAAAAATGTAATTATCCCAGTCAAACACACTGGAGCCTTTCAACAACAGGAGGTACCTATTAAAACCCAAGGCCAGGAATTATGCCAATCATGTGTTCAAAATAATAATCACGAAAATGGCATTTAAGTAATGCTGACATGGAACTTCAGACAGAGAAGTCAAAACAATCTAGGCTGGTCTTAAAACAGTTATAAAGAAATAACTGAATAACATTTGTAACATTAATTACAAATTCCCTGGCTTCTGTTAAGAAGGGGTTATGTTTCTAGTTTCCTAATTTATATTTTATTCCATGTTATTTTAACAAATTATCACCTGATTCATGGAAATTTGGAACAGCACTATACATCACGTCTATAATATATTCTTATTTCTTAAGATAGCATATTAAAGCTTGACCTTTGCTTCTGGAGAACAAGGAGAGGCATGGTGAAATGATGAAAATGGAATTCACCCATGTTATGCTGCCCATTTAGGAAGTAGGAGATAATTTGGGGATGCTACACTTTGTTTTGTTGTTGGAAAAATTCATGATACAATCCTTTTTTTTAAGTGTAGCTTCTTTTATTTATATTGGACATGGCAGTTCCTGAGGAAAGGTAATCACCAAAAGATTGTAGGCAAATTCTAATGCTTGGCAAATAAAATTTTAAGAACTCAACAGAGGATTTCATGCTTTATTTTCCCTTCCTAATTATCTAGGTAAAGTTCCTCAGTGAAATCAATCTAAACCACCTCATTCCTTAAAAGGAATATGAGTTTTTTTTCCTTTCAGGACTTTGAGGTGCAGTTTCCCTGAAGCTCCTGCACCTATCTTCTTGATACAGGGCAGGCTTCATGCCCTCAGAAGGGGCTACTATTCCTGCATGTTTCATTTAAATCAGGCCAGAAATGAAAACGTTATAGGCTGTTTCAAGTTATAGGCTGATTTCCATTATAGCCTATAGGTGAAATATTGAAACAGTGTTGAAACAGCGAAACTGTTTTGATGAAATGAAACAGAACAGCAGTTTTGATTTGAAATTAAATTCAAAACAAAATGCTGTTCTGTCGAAATGCAAGTCAAAATGGAACGGTGCCATTTTGCACAGCCCTAATGGCCATCCCTGTGTCCCTGACATACTATAGTTATCTCTTAGGGGTCAATAATATTCCTTGCTCATAGATTCATAGTAACTAGGGTCACAAGGGGCCTAAAGCAGACCATATAGTCTAACCCCCTGCCAGTGGCAGCAACGAGCGCCAGGATCACAGGACCCCAGCCAAGTACCTATCTAATCTATTCTTGAAGGTGCCCAAGGTAGGAGCAAGAACAACTTCCCTAGGAAGCTGGTTCCACA
>JAGPOW010001338.1:46262586-46277480 GCA_030014935.1 Caiman crocodilus
CTGCCTCTTCAGCTGCTTCGCCCACCGCTCGCTGCTGCTGCTCCTCACCGTCGATGCAAACGGCGGTTTGAATTACCCGCCGCTGCTGACCTCACCAATCAGGCACTCCCTGTAATCAGTGTTATCTGATTACTAAGACAGGACAAACATTTTCTATAAAACTTATATGTGTATCATGAGTGATGCATCTCACTGCTCAGTAAACTGGAACACAGCCATCTCCTAAGGCAGCAGTCAGGTCCTTGGTAGTTTACCCACACTTATATAACACGGATAATTCCTAACTGACCCTGTAATTTAAACAAGCAAACTTGGCATGGGATTATATATTTTTTTCCAAGTAGCGTTTTAAGTGTTGACCATGAAACTCCACCTCCTCTTCTGTTTGCTTGAGTGGGAGCTAGGTGTTACCTCTTCCCTAGGCATATTCTGATCATCTGTTCTCATCCATCGTGTGGGAGTACCACAGCAGCAGCAGCAGACAACAGAGGTGGCTTAAAATTTGTTGGGGCCCTGGGCAAACAGAAAATTGGAGGCCCCCATACCTCATTACAAACATTATTGTATCAAAAAGCATTAATACATAGACCCATTAAATGTTTACATGGTGAATTAATAAACCACAACACACAATGTCAAAATTAACTACTTAGATTTGCCACACACAAAACTGAATAAAACAGCTGCCTTAGGAAAATTACTCAGATGAATAGGATAACAACATGAAAGGAATGATGTTTTAGTTTAGTGGTCATGTAGACTCTTGTTTGACTATTTTTTTTAAATGCACATTTTACATTTACTGTAGCATAGGTACAATTACCATAAGAAAAATACAGGCCATACTGATAGCCTTGGGTATGAGTCTAAGAGCACTGCTATTGCAATTAAAATAAGATAGTAGGCCTACACAATATAACTAAAATTTGACCCATCTACATGTCTGAATCTGTATGTCTCTGTGTGTGTGTCTGCCCCTCGCCCCAAGCCACAGCAGTGCCCCCCATCCCAGCCCTAATATTGCCCCTCACTCCTGACCCACAGTACCTCACATCCTGCCATGGTGTGCAGAGACCCCTCCCCAGGCTCCAAACCCCATACATAGATCCACAGCCTCCTACACCTTCACAAATATCACCCCCCAACACACAATTAGTTAAAAAACAGCCTCTCATGATTTACATACCAAATCTCTTGATTTTTAGCAGTTTGTCTCATGATTTTTGACAGGGTGGGGTTGGCAATACTGCATTGACTTTATGCCCCCCTGCAATCTGTTTGACATCTGATATCTAAAGGTAAAGAATCTGCTGTTGCTCCCTCAAGACCTCCTAAATTACCATTCCTGCAGAACAGGTTTCTAAAGACTGGCCTTTTCATACGTAAAGGATTTCTGATCATCTTTCATATTTCACCATTTTTTTTTGCCTGAAAGAGGATGTGGGTGTCCAAAAGCTAGCAAATAACAGCCTTTTTTGCAACTATTTAGTTGGTCTAATAAAAGATATTGCATCAACCCAAAGACTCCAGCTACAGGTCAACACTCCCCTCCCTCCACCCCTATCTATTTCTCAACCATTGTCTTGTGGCATTTTCATCAACTGGCATTCTTGCATATTGGCTTCTGGGATAAACCATCCTGAAAGATTAAACTGGCAAGAAGCCATGTTCCATTCCTTGTAGCTCAGTACATAGCAAATGCAGTTAGACTGGTAAAACCACCACTATAAGTTATCTTTTATTAGACCAATTAAAATAGTTGGGAAACATTTTTTTTTGCAAACTTTTGGGTACAGACACTCTTGTTCAGGCAAAGAGAGCATCTGCAGGTGTTTTGTGCTCTTCCTAAATGTTCCAGGAAGGTGGAGGGAGGGGAATGTTGACCTGTAGTTGGACATTTTGGGTAGATGTGATATCTTTTATTAGACCAACTAAATAGTTGCAAAAAAGTTGTTATTTGCAAGGTTTTAAAAGTTTTATAAACACAGAGACCTAAAGTTAGGCTTTAAAGGCTTTGAGTATCTAGGTAAGTAGCCTGAAGATTTTTTCAGGTATGCACCCCATTCACTTAGGAGCCTAGTTTCAGATATAGAGCTTTTAAAATAATTTGCCCAGCTGCTTGAACTAGTATTTTCTTGGGTCCCTCTGAACTGTCTGTTGCCTTTGCCCTGGGGGACCTACACCCTGCCTGGCAGGGCAGGGAAGGGACACAGGGCCCAGGCAAAGGCAGCAGGCACAAACTTCAGCAAACAGCTGCAGCCTGCCTCTGCCCTGTGCACAAATCTGGGGGGCACATGCCCCCCCATGCCTCCCCTGGCCTGGGGTGCATGCAGCAACAAGGAGCATCCCCTCTTCCCCCTCAGACCTCTGTTTCCCTGGACAAGCCACTTGCCCATGCCGCTGCCCTGCTGCCTGGCCCAGACATGAATGGCCCTGGCTGGGGTGGGGCAGGACCCTGGCGCTGGCCCCAGTCCCCTCACTGTAGGGGCTTCAGTTTGCCCCCTAACCTCCATACCCCCTTTTCCCTTCCACAAACTTACCTCCATGGGCAAGTAGGCTCTGAACTGTGCAGCTCTGTTGGGCTGTTCTGTTCCCTGCTCTCTGCTGGCTGGTCAGGTAAGCTCTTGATCACAAGGAATACCTGCGGGCTGCAGTATATGTCTATGTGCATATGCTGCCTGCCTGTCCCTCCCAGGGCCCCTGTTTCCTGAAGGGTCCTAGGCTACTGACCACCTGCCCAGGCATTAATCCACCCATGGCAGTGGCAGCGGCAGCTGTAGCAGCAGCAGCAGGATATTTTGAAAAACTGGGAGGGAAGGATGGGGTAAAGATGGTGTGGTTATCATCACATGTAACAACAATATGCTAGGGGCCTAGGGCTATAATATTCCATTTCAGATTAAAGCACAACTAATATCACTTTATTGGAGTGTGCATTGATTTGCTGCATCATAATTATAAAAAACACAACAAAACTAGGCAAAATAATTAAATGGTGTTGTTCCTTTCATAGTTGGTACGGTCAGAAGGGACCTGAGCAGATCATCAAGTCCAACCCCCTGCCATGGCAGGAATGAGTACTGGAGTCAAACGACCCCAGCAAGGGTGCACTATTCCACTTTAATAATGTCATTAGATGTGTTACAAATAGATGGACTTTGGTGGGTGGAAAAGAAAGGTTTTTTGGGGACACACTCTTCATACCTTATTTGCACATCTTGTTCACACTTCCAATCAGCAATGTATAATGGTGGTAGATAACTGTAGTGGTTTTGGGCTTCCAACAAAAGGCAGCCTGTTTCTTGTAATTAATATAATCTTTGCAATGGCTTGAACATTTTGTTTCTATCCCCACTGGGCCTGTAAAAAAAAAACACAGTAACCCTTAAAGAAATGTGTTAAACTGCAGTACCAGGGTGCAAATACATAGGGAATATGGAGAGGTCTAAAAGTAGTTTTTGACAGAGCATGGAAAGAAAAGATGGATAACAGTGGATAAGTCTAGAACTTCTTTTCTATTTGGCCATTATTAATTTTCCTCTGTATTACTTGTAGTGGTTCCCTAACTTACCTTACTTGCAATATTTATCATATTAATGATCTAAGAAAAAATTCTAACCAATTTCAATATATTTAAGTGCATTTTAATATAGCCATGGAAAATAATTAAAGGAAATGAAATTGAAGTTTTGTGCCCACCTTCCAAATTTTTCTAATGATGTTCTGATTTGTATTGTAATGAGTAGAATGATTTTGCAAGTAGAAATTATGTGTATGGGTGAGCCATCCAGACTGTAGTAGTACTATGATGCTAAAATGGAGTGAATATAAATTAATTTAAATTAATAGTTGATGAACATGACAGTTTATCACAATACATGATTAATTATAAGTCCCTAACATAACATTTTAAAAAAATGGTATTCAGGGATAATTTTGTGAATGCTGTTGAATATTATAGACTCCAAGAGATGTGGCATATACATTACAGTAGTTTTATTATAAGAATATAATGCTGTTTGTTGTGGTTGAATTAATTCCAATAAGTTATGACAAAGATCTGACAAGATCTCCAGGTCTCATTCTTTTTGAGAATTTAAGTCAAAGGCAAAACTGGAAGAGGGGTTTATATACTTATTCACTATCAGGGTAAGTCCTCAGAGATTTCAAACAGGAACTTGTTTTGATCAGAGTTCATTGCAACAGAAGAATTGCTCTATTATTTCCCATACTTAAAAAAAAAAGCAGTGAAAGCAAAGACATGTCATTTTCTGGGGGGTGCCTTGAATCTAAAAAGGTTGAGAACTACTGATATAGAATATTGTATTCAGGTGATGATAGTATAGTCTGGAGAAATAAGTGCCTTCTCTGAAAACTTTTGTTTCCACACCCTATTAATTTAATTTGATCTCTTGCCTGGGTTCCCCTCTGTTGCAGCCAGGGTCAAAGTGCCTGCAGTGGAAATCTGGGCCAGACAAAGCTCTCTGGTGGAAAGGCCAGGCTTTCAGGAGGCTGAGCTCCACCTGTTTTGGGTCACAAGGCCTTCTCCTTAGCTGGGTGTTTCTAATTAGCCCAGTATTCAGACTGCTCTTAGATGCTGAGGCTTAAACTACTGAGCTGCAGCCACTGCTGCTCTCTCACCAGCTGTACTATACTCCTAGTGGTTTTCCCTTGGCTGCTTGTTCTTTTGCAGCTGGCCCCTTCCCAGCTGCCTGCCTAATTGCAGCTCTCTAGTGCTGGCTTCCTATCTTTTGAGTATCAGGAGTTAGGGGTCTCTGCTACAATTGGTATGCTCTGTATATTATCAGTGAGCTTTTATATTAAAAAGTATTTTAATGTGTTTATCTTTTGAGTCAAGAAACACGAGTTACCAACAATCATTCAAAGTACCTGGAAAGTTCCTTAATAGTAATATTATTCATACTATCAAACAAAGTGTGTATAGCCGTGCTGAAATGTATGGTGAAAAAGTGGATTAGAAAGAATCCCAAATGCCTGATGGCTTCTGGCAAATCCGTACCTTTATCCGCAACAAAAATCCTGCATAATGCCAAGTGAAATGATCCAGACATTGGCTAAACAATCCAGCTGTTCTCAAATGTTTTTAATAGAGCATGCTTTAGGAAAATATGCAATGGGGAGCACAGTTGTTTTCCATACTGTGTAGTGCAGCTGCTGTTGCTTATGGCTCTGCTTTGTCATCATGTCAAAAGTGCTACTGCTTTTCCCAAAGCTGTTCTTGCTTTTTTTTAAGGCTCGATGCTAACCCAGTGTGTTATTGTACAATAGGAAGATATCTGTCTGTTTGCCTGCCTGACCACTCATTGCTAGTAAATTCTGAGTTTCCACCATTTAATGCTTTGTCTTATTTTGATCTACATTTGATCTATAATACCTCAGAAGTAGAATGTACCACAGTGGAAGGGAAGCCATTTATTTTTGAAGGAAGAGTAGCCTTTGAAAGCTAAAGTCATTTCATATGGTATATGGCTACATGAAACGGGCAAGCTTTTTTGAAATTTTCTTGCTTAGGGATCATGGAATTGCATTCTTTCAGGAATATTTCTGAAAAATATTGCTACAAATGTTTTAATTGAAACTACAGAGGAAAGATTCCAAACTAGAAGCTGTAAGACCAAAGTCTTTATTCATAATATTGTTAAAGTGTGGATAGATAGAACATATTTTCCACTGTTACATCCCAGCCATATATTTTAGAGACCATTTTCAGTGCTGTTCAATTTTTGACCTCCCTGCTGAAAGTGCCAATAAGATAGCCTATTACTGTTAGTTGAGATGGTGGATTTTGTTCTGAAAAAGAGCCAATTTAGTTCACATTGGATAGCGAAAGTATGTCCTTTACAAGGTCATTATTACTGATGCGATGAGAAGAGCTAGAATAAGAAGAGGTGACCTAAACCATCCTTTTTGGAATTTTAAATACAAACTAATGAACTTTTAAAATAATTTCATGCTTCTGTACATCTTAAATAGATCACTTATAAATGTATTAATAATATGTTCATATGTGCATATCTACCTGCCTGCTTTCCTCTGTTTCATTGCCTAATGATTGTACGGGACAACGTGTTGTAATGTAACTCACGATTAGGATCAGTCTTTTCCTTTAGCACATAGCAGCTTTGCACAGTAGTCATGTGATTCTATTTTATGTAGCTATTTACTACTGCTTCCCATTATCAGGCTAAAAAGCACCATATTTAGCAGGTAGCCATTCTTCTTCCAAAAGGCAGACCCAAACATATCTGGAGTTTCCTACTTATTGCTGAAGCATTGACTGCTTTGTTTGCTCAAGGCAAGGATAACCTGGGGATGGCATCTTTTATTGGACCAATCTCATTGTTGGGAGAGATTTTAGACAAACTTTCAAGTACAGAATACTCTGAACGTTGATTATGTCAGTAATACAGTTAAAATGCTTTTATTAAATCCAAGGCCAATAGCAATTTTAAACAAATGCTCTAAAAAGCTGTAACAGAATACCAACCCTATATTAGATAAAGATGTTACAATACGTATTAATGACCACATTACATAGCAATTATCATTAAAAAATGATTGGAGTGTTTACAACTGGACTGTCCTATACTGGCTGGCTCTAGCAGATCAGCTCACATTAACAAAGAACCCCTCTTTCTTGTTGTATTTTACCTGGTTGGCAATTTCCACACATACCTGTCTTCTTATTCCAAGCACCCAAAACCTCCTTTTTATTTCTTTTGTTTATACCTGCAGGTTTCCCCTGGACCTCTGCTAGATCTAGGGTTGCCAACTCTGTTTGACTCTATTCTGGGAGGTTTCCGAAATGCCAACACCCTCACATCATAGAATGCTAATGTGCTTGCATGTTTGTTTATATCATTTACAGACTATGGTGTGTAGACATTACATCAGGAAGGCAAATGCACATTACTATTAAATTTTAAAAACTCACTGGACTACTATGTAAATTGGATTCAACATTTAATATTTATTATCATCAATGCCCTATCATTTATCTCCCAGGTGATTCTCAGCAGTCTCCTAGGGATTTATATCTAATTCCTGGAGGCTTCTGGAGGGTTGGCAACCCTACCTTGATCTCTCTCTTTCCACCCCAGCCTATCAATCTCCCAATTCTTTTTCTGATTGTTTCATTTCTGATGGAATCTCACCAACTGCCTGCAAGCAATGAGGCTACCTGTCTTCATGTGTCACCTTTCTTGAATTTCAATGCCTCTGCATGTTTAGGGATGGAGACAATGAAAGTCTCAAACAGACTGACTTTCACATATAAGAAGATTCCTTTGATATAGTGGCTTCAAGTTGCTTGCGCCCACTGGAATCACTTGCATCCCCTTTATAATCGAAGTTTCCATTGAAATCTGTTGCAACTAACTTCCACCCTACATATTTAATTTTGTCAAGGTCATCTGTATACTAAGGGGTCTACAAATACAATATAGGAAAAGAGGACATTTGGGACTAATCTAAGTGGTTGAGGAAGACAAAAAATGTTAATATTTCATGATACTGTTAACAGTACTATCACTAGGAAACATCTAAACTAATCTTAGCTGATCTGATATGGTGTTTGCTTAAAAGGAGGCCAAACATCATAGAATGACAGGCAGAACCTGAAAAAGTATACTTTTCATTTCCCAATCAGAAACAAGAATTTTAAAATAAACATCCTCATGAACTGAGTTCATTACCACCTGGAATAGGTTCATTACCACCAATATTGCCATTGTAGATATAAGACCCCATAATATAGAAGGGGAGGTAGATTACTTGTTTAATCCTGTTTGGCAGATACTATGTTCATTCCAAAACAGGTTAACTTCAGTTCTAGGCTAAAATATTCAGTAAATAGAACTGGGAAGTCAGTGAGGAGTATTGTGCATATCAGAACTACCTTTAACTAAACAGGGAAAGCAAAGAAGTTTGTATTACTGTTAGACTGCCTGAAATGATTCAGAGGACAAAAAATGGAAAAGGAAAATAAAACACAAGTGTCACAAGTAAAGTAGATTTACACAAGTAAATAAAAAACCTAAGAGAATATTTCACAGTGTTTAATATTTTTTATGGGCACACAACACTCCCTGCAATTTTAGTTTCCTTGTGGCAATGATGGGGAATTCTTTAGTGAATAAATATTTAATAACAATTACTCAACATGGAAGGATTAAAGCAGTTAGATGTGTGTTAATGCAGAAAAACAAATATGTCAGTTCTTTCTTATTTGTAGATTAAGCCATTAGTTTCTAGATTAGAATGCATTAAGCTTCTAATCCATTAAATTAGAATGGCTTCTAAACTATTACACTTTTAGATTAGATTTCTAGATTAGGCCACTTTCTCAGTTGTTCCTCCCTCCCTTCCCTAACCCCAGCACTGACTAGGCACAGTATTTCAAAGGTTAAATATAGAACAATGTAATCCAAACTCTGCTACCATCCCTACAGATAAGTTGTTGCGTATAAAACCTGCTGATCCTTAGGAAGGCTTGAAGGACAGTTTACCTTTAATAGCCTCATGCTTTGCCAGACCATAATTCACTTTCATTTCTGTCAGCAGTCTCATCAATGTGGGAGTATGACTTTCATGAAAAGGACTACCTTATATTTTTTTATTGTGTGAACATAATTGCTTGAAACATAGAAGAGAATAGAGCCACAATACCATATCACTTGGCCTTCTATCCCCAGTAAATATTTCTGTTAAAAATAAGATGACAGGCTATGTATTTGTGGGTGATTTTTACAAGCCTATTAAAAGGCAGCAAGCCAAAGGGCAAGTGACTTTAAGGAGCAGGAGGCTACAAGAATACCCTGGAAATGCAGTTCCCAAACTGAAGTGTAAGATATTATGCAAATACATTGTATAAATCTTTCAGAGAATTATTTCTGTGAATAGCACCATTAAAGACGGTAAGATATTCATGGATGTAATGACTTTTTAACCAAATAACCTGCAGGTTCAGATCTGAACATTTAGGAGGGGTATTGAGAAAAATGTTTACCAGATCATATTGACAGAAGTATGTCATTAGTAATAGTCAGACAAGACTAACCAGATTTGCTGGTTGTTGGCACTGGCTAAGTACAGATATTCAAAAAGCCTGAGGCTGAATAGATTCAATTTTTGCAGGTTAGTCTAACCTACATAGATTGAACCAGCAAGCAAGTAGATAGAGATTCACTTTTGATTCAGGAAGTGCAGGTACATGCCTGCAGTGGCTCAGGCCAGAAGCCAGAGGGCAGTAGAGGGTGCCCTCCCTTCCCTTCTTCAATGCTGAGCTGAGGGTGGGGGGAGGGGTGTGACCAGACCCTGGCAGGCAACTATGTTTAGGGAGGGGTTTAAACCCCCAACCTGGCCTGCAAAGTCCCTAGCTGGCCTGCAAAGTCCCCAACTGGAGAGGGAGAGGGAAGCAGGCCTTGCCAGGCTTTGGCCCTGCTTATGGGGAAGGGAGTGTTGCCAGACCATGGCCCCTGGCTAGCACTCTGAGGCAAGAGGTAGGGGGGGGAGGGAGGAGCTGCTTGTGTGGGTGCATGCATCTGTTGATGATACTGGTTGATACTTGTTTGTTCTGGCAGATCTGCTGCCACCTTCTTCTTATCCAGCTAGTTAGTGCTTCATATTTGCCCAAATCTCATACTGACAGCACTGGCAGGTCCTATTCATTGCAAGCCAGGTCATTTCTCACACCACTCTGTCCCCCGTTGAACACTGACAGATGGTGGGACTGGGAAGCTGCACTCTAACCAGGCTCAGTAATTGATGTGTAGAAGCAATCACCAGCATTATTCACTGGGTAGTGAAACTTTTCATAGATTTATAGATTCATAGATTGTAGAGTCAGAAGGGACCAGAATGGATCATTGTGTCCAACCCTCTGCCCCTGGCAGGAAAGAGGACTGAGGTCAAATGACTGCAGCCAGGTACCTATCTAGCCTCCTCTTGAAGACCTCCAAGCTAGGTGAAAGCACCACCTCTCTTCGAAGCCTATTTCAGATCCTGGCCATCCTTACTGTGAAAAATTTCTTCCTAATATCTAACCTAAATCCACTCTCAACTAGTTTACACCCATTATTCCTAGTCACTCCCTGGGTCACCTTAGTAAACAGCACTTCCCCTATTCCCCATTGACACCCCCCCCCTAATAAATATAGGCAGCCACAAGATCTTCTCTCAGCCATCTCTTGTGAAAGCTGAAGACATCCAGATCTCTCAATTTCCCCCTGTAGGGTCTATCACGAAGGCCACTAATCATGTGAGTGGCCCTCCTCTGGACCCTCTCAAGATTTCCTGCGTCCCTCTTGAAGTGTGGCGTCCAGAACTGGACGCAGTACTCCAACTGCAGCCTGACCAGTGCTGCATAGAGGGGGAGCATCATCTCCTTTGTTCTACTAGTCATGCACCTGCTGATGCACGATAAATTGTGATTGGCATTATTGATGGCCTTGTTACACTGCTGGCTCATGTTTGTCTTGGAGTCATAACTGACTCCAAGATTCCTTTCTGCCTCTGAGCTGCTGAGAAGGACACTCCCTAACCTTTAGGTGTGCTGGGGGTTCCTCCTTTCCCAGATGGAGTACCTTACATTTATCTTTATTAAATTGCATCCTATTTCTCTCTGCCCACTGATCCAACCTGTCCAGCCCAGCCTGAATCTGCTCCATGCCCTCTGGTGTACTAACTTTGCCCCATAACTGGGTATCATTAGTGAACTTGGAGAGGGTGCTCTCCATGCCCTCATTCAAATCACTGATGAAGATACTGAATAACTTCATTTGATATAAAGGTGTCAAGGTGAGCGATGCAATTAGGTTGCCTGCACTTGAATGGCTTTGAAGCAAGCCAGCAAGGAGCTTATCAGAACACAAAGCTTATCAGCCCATCAAGCTGCTTGTTGATTTCAAAAGAAAAAAAAGAGGCTCTTTCATTAGTTCAAGTTCTTCTTACCTGCAGGGTGCAGGCATTTGTAAGGCATTTGCAAGCCACTGGCTTCTTGCTTAGCCATGCTGGTCCCCACACACTTTTTCTTTCTCAGCAGCTAGAATGTAGCTGGAAAACAGCTGCTAGCTTCATCCCGTTTGAGAAACAAAAAGGCTAAATAGAGCTCCTAGACACACAAACACTGGTACCACTAATAATCACAGCAGTGCAACTCTAGATCTCAGTGGGAAAAATAAATACACTCCTTCCCTTTGTGCTCTTCCACTATGATGGGAAGACTATGCCTACATGCAGAATCCCGGGGATTAAGTAAAATGCTTGGCAAAGGCCTGGATGTTTAGTGTGCAGCAGGGGGAGTGTGGGAAGGGTGGCAAAGACAGTGAGAGAAAGCAGGACAGCCCCAAACCTCGAAGAGACCAAAGAAGAAGGGAGGGAGAGCTACAACCCTGGCTGGCTGACAGACATTCCCAGCTGACAGACATTCCCAGGTAACATATTTCAGAGGAAGTGAGACTGTATCCGTAATTTGCAAACAGTGTAGCAGGAGAACTACAAATTAATTTTAATTTCTAGTTTGCCTTGGCAGCTCTCTGCTGTACTGACAATATGTGGTCATACTGAGTCCGGCTGTTTGGAAAGAAATTAATCTGCTTCTGCAAGATTTGGGGAGGACAGGTAGTGTCTGGCAGTGCTGGCTGCTATCCAGAAATGTCTCTGTCTTAGTGCAATTTCCTGCCAGTGTGTTTCATATCCTTGGAAACCTTGTTAAGGCACAAAGAAACAAAAGCTTGCCTGCTGCAGTGAGAGTCTGGAACTTACTGGTTTTTCCTTTGGCAGCTGCCTTTTTTTCCTGTGACCATTGCTTAATAAGTGCAGAAAAAACCTTGTTCTTTTCACCTATCTTCCTCATTTCTCAGTTCTTTTATACCACTGCTTGGTGTATTGTTTCTTAAGATCAGAAACTTATTTTGGTCTTTAAAAGACTGGCAAAATAGGAGCAAATCTTACTACACATTTTAATAAAAGAACCCTATGCTTTCTATACTATTCTCCTTTGCTTACTTTTGGTCCTGTATGTTCCTGCTTCATGCAGCTGGTTGAAAAGTAGGAAAATGGCTTACTTTTATTTGAGTTCATTTAATTGAAATGAGAAATGTCAACATTTTGAAGTTGTTTCTATTTCAGTTTCAGAGGGATCTACTTCCTTTCCCTTTTTGATAAACATTTTTACAAAATAATCAACATAAATTAAAAAATAACAAACAGAAAACAACCCTTACTGACAACTGAGTACTGGTCAAATGAAACATTTGAAAAAAAACTACAGAAAGGACATCACAAAAATTATTTAAAAATGGAAATTCTTTGAAAAATTCTGCTTTCAAAAAGAAGCTGTTTTAGTAATAAGAAGCACCACCTTTGAGTGCAGAAAATTTGTAGCAGCTCTGCTGCACTAGACTAGTTCACAGCCATAATAACTTTATGTGGCTCCTATGCCTGATATTCCTGATTGTAGTCAGCCAAAATACTGTTGCTTCATAGATGTGTGCACAAGGTAGAGGAATAAGACTTCCTTCTGGTTCATTCTTTTCCTCCCATTTGGGAAATGTGTTAATGTCCTTGTGCTTTCTCAACAATTAAATGGAATAATAAGCTTCTGCCAGCTGATCCAGGATTAAGCCAAGTAGCTTGTGTTTGATTAATGCTTATTTTTGAGAAAGGCACCCCACCTTGTTTTCCCTATGCAGAGATGAAGAATCTCACTAGCTCCCTTCGTGGTGTTTCAAAGGTTAATTACCCTTGCCATTGTGCTTTATTTCTCATTAGAATTTGACTGGCTTCAAGATTTAGACACTGATCCTTGTTATGTTTTTCTTCAGTTTCATTACTTTTATATATGAAAACCAGCATTAACTATAAACAAAACAATCTAACTAAGATAGCTCATCCTCCTGTGAATCACCACATCCTGAGTCTCAACAACTCCCTTCTATCCTCCTTGCTCCCTCTTCTCCTAACATTTTTGTATAAACAGGGCAGCCTCTTTTTAAAACTTTTGAGTCTAAGTGGGTTCAGCTGCAACCAATTGTCTTTCTAGAGCTAGATAAACATTGTTTTAAAGGGCTATCTGCAGGAGGCATAGAGAAGCTTATATACCCTCTTACAAAGTGCTGTGAAGAAAATTTTCCTTCCTATACCAAGACAGATTGTGTATGAGTTGTGGTGGTGATAATTCCAAGGGAATATGAGCAGAATTGTCTTTCTAGATTGTGGAGCATCTGAAGAGCCTCAGGGCTCCCATTAACTTATGTTCTTCTTGCTTCTAGGGAATTGGTTGAGAATCTGCCCAGCCATGAAAATCACTGACAATACCTTGCAGCAAATCTTTCCTGTGAACTTAGATACAGATTCCTTGCTCAGATTCCTTGGGCTTGCCCACATGTGAATTTAAGTGGGCTTAAGTATTTAAAATTTAATGCACCTTAAGCATTTTTTGGCACATGACCACATGTGCTAGGACTTGGGACTAACTGTAGTCGCAGGTCAGTCCAGCCCTGCCATGTGCCCCTGTATCTGTATCTGACCTGTAGTCGCAGGTCAGTCTAGCCCCTGCCATGCTACCCCACAACCTCTGCCACTGTCTGGAGGGCTACTTGTCACAGTGCTACTTGTCCTTGCCCCCCACTGCTGAGGAAGACATTGTTGCCAGCATTGACACCTTCCTCAGTGTGTGAGAGGCCAGTGCCTTCCCAGCTGTGGGGACAGGAGCTGCTGAATAACATTTTGAATCTCTCTGTATGCTCTGTGGGGGGAACCTGCAGCCAGGGGTATGCAGGTGATCCAGGCAAGGAGTAGAGGCAGGGGCAGGGGAAGGGGAAGGGACAAGAGCAGTGCTGGGAGCTGGGAGGGCCATCTCCCAGTTCAGGGCTTAGCATGTGTCTGGGGCTGCCAGGGCTGGTGGCCTGGCATGGGTGTCCCCATCAATAGCAGCATCCAGCTGCACCCAGTGTCCACAACCTGTGGTAAGCAACAGGCTGGTAGCTGGCCAGGGCCCCGCCTGGGGAGGAGCTACTGCTGCTGCTGGCTTGTGGTGGTGTGGCTGGCCACTCCTCATGGCAGGATGTGGGGTTGGGCTGAGGTAAGGCAGGAACTGGGCAGGGATCCTGAGCTGCCAGTGGATGCAGCTGCTGGAGAGGTGAGTGGGGAACATCACTGAAAGCCTGACGTCCCCTCCTCTGGTGATGTATGAGGGGCATGGTGTTAGGCTTGACTGGACTGATGAATTAAGTTGGTCATGGCCACCCATTGTGCCTGCAATACCATGGCCTTCACTCAGCACTGCTACACTGTCCAGGAGTGGCCTCATGTATCCCAGCTGAAATGGCTTCATAAATGTTGGTGTCCAAGCGCCTGCCCTGTGTGAGCTGCCTCTGGACATTGGCTCTGCCCCAGAGTGCCACAAGGCTGTGCACATCCTCCTAGGTCTGGTTGGGGGCCCTGCCAGGAAGAAGATCGCCATTGAACCCCTCTCTCTTTAGAGAAAAACATCAAGTTGTGGCAGGAAAGTGGAGGGGAAGGACTTCACACCCGACAGGTAGTACAACATGCAAGGCCCCTTTTATTACAGTGCCCCAAGGCACAAAATGGCTGGAGGCTTTTATAGTCTGCACTAGGGGCTGCCAGAGAGCAGCCCAGCCCTGGAGGAGGAGAGGTGGCCAGCCAAGAGTCCTGAGGCTGGGCTCCAGCTGGCCCACAGTGGCTGGGCAGACCTAGGTCTAAAGTCCCTGTATTAATTAAGAAGTTTCATAGTTTCATAGTTTCATAGTGTCTAGAGTTGGAAGGGACCTAGGCAGATCATCTAGTCCGACCCCCTGCCTTGGCAGGAAAGAGCACCGGGGTCAGATGACCCCGGCAAGGTGCTCATCTAA
>JAGPOW010001338.1:46277580-46289947 GCA_030014935.1 Caiman crocodilus
TGAAGATAGGGACCACATTGGCCCTCTTCCAATCCTCCGGCACCTCACCAGAGCACCACGAGCGCTCATAGAGCCGCGCCATGGGTCCCGCAATGACCTTGGCCAATTCCCGTAGAACCCTAGGGTGAAGATCGTCCGGACCGGCGGACTTGAACACGTCCAGCCTCTCCAGTAGTTCCCTCCACATGTGCGTTAATGCACTTTAACTTATTGCACCTAAAATTGATATTTGCTTTATTCAGGTATCAAATTTAGACACACTTAGCCTAAAATCACCATTTTTTACTGTGTATTAAGGACGTGCTTGTGCTTTTAATGTGCCTTAAACTGGGCTAATGGCATTAAATGCCCATGTGTGGACATGACCTTTGAATCCTAGAATTATTACTCCCATAGAAAAGAACCTAGCAATGTTGTGAGGCAGCTACACAAAATTCATAGTATAGGAGCCAGGATTTACTCTTAAGTATAATCCTTAGAAACTTTCAGTAAGAGAGAAAATTTCAAAATCATTTTTAAATAATTCAGTATGTTAGTCTTTAGGATCTACCTGACCATCTTTCTTGGCCTATTGAAGCATATGGTTTCATGCTAAGTGAAGTTTGATGTGATTTTGGTATATATTAAGATGGATACTCATAGTCCATCTTAAACAAATATATGTATTAACGAATTGCTACAAGCTATAGGTACACATAAACAAACTTCTGAAGAGCTTGAGCCCCAGCTTTATCTTCTTTGTTTACCAGTAACAGTAACCTGTTTCACATTCTGAACAGAATGCAGAGACATCTAGTGGCTTAATAATATAGGTAAATACATCATTTTGTTGTCCCAAATCTCTCAATATATTAACAATTAATACATGCTACTGTTTTATTCTGAGAGATAGTGAGGTTAAACTTTTACAAAATTTATCTGGATTTAGAGAACTGAAAGAATTATTTTATAATATCTCTTTGCAATGAAAAAAAGATGAGTATATTCTCTCCTGCTTTATAGTGACCTAATTAGCAGAGAAATCCAAACAGAGCAGAGGATTCTTGATCAATATTTTTAGGATGGCTTCTCTCATGTCCAGCAGCCTGGGGGTTGGGCTAGGAAATTTAGAGTTAAGAGCAGGAACTTCTACTGCTTGAACTAAGAGTCAAAACTTTGGGCCTGGTGGCTATAAGTTATTTTTGTCTGCGAACCAGCAGATACTGGATATATATTGCATATCAGCTGGTTGCATTGGTACAAAACACAGAAGGTCTTATTGACTCTGGTAATATTTTTGATAGATGGGCAGATGAATTGTGACTTAGTTTCTATTAACAAAAGTTAAAAACTGTGCACTTCCACTAAAAGGAGAAAGCTTTAACACTTTCACATTCTTGCTTTGTCCATGATGTTTTTTTTCCCATTGTGTGATGTCAGATTTCTTTCCTTATATATGTCTAAAACACTTCTGATATCTTCCCACAACCTCTCTGCTTTAGGTCCATGCTTTAATCAATACCAAATTGTTTACAGCAGGGGTGGGCAAAATGTGGCCTACGGGCCAGATGCAGCCCATCAGGCCATTCTGTCTGGTCCATGGGGCCCCTAAATAATGTAGAAAATTAATATTTATCTTTCCCTGGCTGCCTGTCATGTGGTCCTTGATGGCTTGCCAAAACTCAGTAGGTGGCCCTTCATTCTAAATAATTGCTCACCCCTACTTTACAGCCACTGCTACTGGTAGAGTCAAAGTCAATGAAAGGACTAAGAAAAGGCAGAGTTCGCTTTCCAAAAGATTCTATGCAAGATCAGATTTTTTAAAAAAGTCTTTTGCTCTGTTTTATTCCTTGCTCAAGAGGTTTTCAAGTTGATTCCTTCCATGATTTACCAGTCATTTAGGAACTGTGGGTTCATTTTGCTTTAGGGAATTAGCTCACTCTGCAGGGAATTAACTCACTCTGCTGCTTAGTTTGGCTTCTTAAATTTTAATACTCACTCTTTACATTTAGGAACTGCCAGGACTGCCTGTTTTCTGAAAAATGTGTGCCCTGTGTTTGGGCTAAATCCTGGCCTATTACATTGCTCTGCAAATGTAATGGGACTGCAGACCAACATGGTCTCTGCAATCAGGAATTCTCTCAGTACCAGAGGGTACCACAGTTTCACAATGCTGGTAAAACAACCTTCACTGCTTCCTCCTCACAGCAAGGGAAATAAAGTATTGGGGGAAGTAAAAGTGTGATTATTCTGAGAAACCATTCTGGAAACCATTTGACCTGACCTCTAACAGTTCCTAACACACTAGGTACAAAGTTGTTCATAAGCCACTCTGCGATGTTGTCAAGAATCAAGGTCATTTGATCAAAAAAGTTTCCATCTAAGTTTTTTTTTTTCAGATTTCTACTTAAAAGTGAAGATAGACATTTGTTTTTTTCTCCCCAGAATTTGTATGTGTATACACAAATACAAAAGGTTTTTTTTGATAACTCTTTTTCCTGTTTTCATTAAGAAAATGCCCCAAATAAAAGTATTGCATATTTGGATCTTAGTTAATGTTCAGCTGTTGGTTAATGTCCAGGAAACTATAGGCCAGTTAGTCTTACCTTGATACTGAGTAAGCTTTTTGAGAGAATTACATAGCACATGTCCGTGAGGGGCCAGCAGGGGAGAGTACGCTTAGGGGCAAACAACACAGGTTCATTACAGGCAGGTTCATTACCTGTCAGACCAAGCTGGTGGCCTTCTATGACCAAGTGTGGCAGAGCACAGTGTGTGCCTGCCACTTTAAGGACCTGGAGCTGGCAGCCTCCAGGTGCCTGACGAGGGCAGCCATTTTGAGCCTATATAAACAGGGCAGTTTGGCTGCTGGGGGCTAGGCAGCAATATTGCCTGGCCTGAGAGCTGCTGACAAGAATAACCTGGAGATAAGGGGAAGCTGCAAGGGGATGGCAAGGAGGCTTCTGGTCCTGGACCTGAAACTGCACCCTGCTGAGAGTGGGTGGCCTGGTGGTGCTCTCAGTGGCACGGGAGCCCCCAAGAAATGCCAGGCCAGTTACCACCCCAGTAGAAGGCGAGTTGGGGTGCCTTAACCCCTTGCCCCCACTGTCGGGTGGGTTACCCCGTTTAGTGTGTTTGTTTGGAGGGCCCAGAGGGTGGACCCAGAGATCTAGAAAGTGAAGGGCTAGGAACCCCGGGTGAAGGCAGAGTGGAAGACCCCGTGTGTTTGAAGGGCCTGGAGAGGGGCTGGAGGGGCCAGAGACCCAGCCAAGATGAGTACCTTCATCTGGCCCAGGCTGGGGCCAGGACCCAGAGAGAGGTAAAAAGGCCCAGGGGGCCCACTGTGAGGAATGCCCGAGAGCTGGAGGCCTGGGGTTCCGACTGGCCTGGAAGTGGGCCAGGGCAAGTGGCCAAAGGTCCTGGGGAGGACCACACCTGAGAAGGGAAGATGGCTTTGGGGTGCTAGGTAGCCCAGTTGAAGGGGGTTAGGCCACCTGAGAGTATCGAACGTAGGCAGGGTCTGTGTAGGATGATTCTGGGGCCCAGCATGGGGCTGGTGATTAGTGTAAGACCGAGATGCCATCTGCAAGGCTTGGGCTGCGGTATGGGGATGGAAGCAGCCACAGAAAGTGCCCCCTGGCATTGGGGCACAAATGGGCAGCCTCCCGCTTATGGAAGATCTATTAATGAACCAATTAAGATCAAGTCGTGGCAGTTGAGAATAGGCAGGCGGTTTGCCCGGAGACAGGTGCGTGGGCCACATTAAGGGCGGCCGAGAGAGACGACCTGTCACACCAGGTCACAAAATCCTTAGACACAGGGGTAGCAGTGGACGTAGTCTTTCTGGAATTTAGGAAGGCCTTTGACACAGTCTCTCACCCCATTCTCATTAAAAGACTAGGGGAATGTGGCGTTGACACCTACACAGTCAAATGGGTCACTAACTGGCTGGAGGGCCGCATCCAGACAGTGCTGGTGGATGGGTCATTTTCGACCTGGAGGGATGTGGGCATTGGAGTTTCCTGGGGCTCAGTCCTCGGACTCGCGCTGTTTAACATCTTCATCAGCGACTTGCACAAGGGGGTGAAAAGTTCCCTGTTCAAATTTGCAGACAAATTTAAGGGGAAGTGGGCATGCTAGAAGGGGGGAATAGGCTGCAATTGGACCTAGACAGGTTACAGGGGTGGGTGGATGAGAACAAGCTGGGTTTCAACACAGACAAGTGTAAGGTAGTGCACCTGGGAAGGAAGAACAGCAGCATATCAACAGGCTGGGGAACTCAATTCTCATCAGTGCAGAGGCAGAAAAGGATCTTGGAATCATTATTGATGCCAAAATGAACATGACACAACAGTGTGGGGACGTGGTCAGGAAGGCCAACTGTACCTTGTCGTGTATCCACAGATACATCTCAAGCAGGTCCAAGGAAGTGATCCTCCCCCTCTATGCGACACTGGTCAGGCTGCAGTTGGAGTACTGCATCCAGTTCTGGGCGCTGCACTTCAGGAGGGATGTGGACAAAATGGAGAGGGTTCAGAGGGGGGCCACTTGCATGATCTGGGGGCAGCAGGACAGGCCCTATGAGGAGAGGCTAAGGGACCTGAACCTGTTCAGCCCCCACAAGTGAAAGCTTAGCGGGGATGTAGTGGCTGTTTACGAACTAGTCGGGGGCGGACAAGTAGGCACTGGGGGTGTCCCTGTTCCCCCAAGCACTACCAGGAGTGACTAGAAATAACAGTCACAAGCTGGCAGATTTAGACTAGACATCAGGAGGTGCTACTTCACTGTCAGGGCGGCTAGGATCTGGAACCAACTTCCAAGAGAAATAGTGCCGGCTCCTACCCTGGGGGTCTTTAAGAGGAGGCTGGATGAACACCTTGCTGGGGTTGTTTAACCCCAGTACTCTTTCCTGCCATGGCAGGGGGTTGGACTTGATCTGCTCAGGTCCCTTCTGACCCTACAAACTATGAAACTATGTTGGTTACCAAAAAATAAATTTTCAGATTTTCACTGTTTAAGAAATAACTAGAAAAAATGTTGAAAATAACCATTTCTATGGGATTGTTTGACATGAAGCTCTTTTTTAATGGAAAATAATCTTTTTCATGAAATTTTCAAAATGGCTCCACTCTTTTTAAATCCATAAGACTACAAAAGGCATTTTTTGTGGTAAAATTTTTCTGAAGTGTGTGATATAATAACTGAGGTGTATTCTGAAATGGAGGATATCAGCAGAAATAAGGAGCACTTGGAGGGAAGTGTGATTTGTATTTACATTGTAATGATTTAAACTTACAATGATTATAACTGAGAACACATTATCATACAGTTTTGTATAAGCTAGATGCATTTTTAGTATGAGCTAGATAGCTAATAAGAAAGGATGCTTCATGTACTTTGCTATAAATATCTATCTGCATAAACTGAACAAATACAACTCTTGTGTAACTTTATTTGTGAAATAGCTTTTCTCAAAGTTTCAGCAGATGGAGCTAGTGTGCTTCTAATCTGTGATGTCTCTACCTAGTATAAGAAAGATTAACATGAGAGATTATAGTACTGAAGCTGGGTATTTTATGGAGGGGTGGGGTCATCTGATGAAGATTTGCCTCTAACTGCCCGAAAGAGCAACAAATATAACTGTGAATCAACAGTCGTGTGTCTGGTAAGACAACTGAAATCATCTGCAGCTGGTACTGATTACTGGATGTGACAAAATAGGAAACATAATGAAGTAGTCCTTGACAAAGTTTTCATAAGATTCTGTTGTTGCTCTGTGTACCCCATACATGAGCTTACAGTGCATAATATGGTACATATTAGTTGTACGACAAAGATCCTTCCAAGCCTAACAGCCCATACAGCTTGTTTGGTCAAGGCACAACAGTTTTCATAGCCAATAGCATACAAGGGAGCAATATGGTTATCATCATATCCAGTCACCTCTGAATGACAAAGTACCCATTGACAGCTGTGTTGACTGGGAGTAAGGAAAGCACAAGTAGCCTTTAGCACAAGCCTAGATGAGGGTTTGAAATCTGCTGCCACACGCCCATCAGCTGTGAATGCCATGTAAGAATTATTTAGAAAAGTTGCAAAAAACCCTTGAGTTCTTATAGGACCAATTCGATGTTGACTTATATGGAGACAACTCCACAGAAGTCAATGGGAATTTCACCCATTCATCCTGGGGCTTAATTTGGAAGTTAGTATACGTTTTGTAAAGATAAAGCCATATCAACATTGGAAGTTGTTATGTGCAAGTTAGATATTTTTCTGTGGTGGTTTAGACAGGGATGATCCAGCCTTGACCAGGGAGTTGGAGTAAAGGACCTCTTGTGGTCCCTGCCAGCCCTTTTTCTCTATGATTCTATATCCATTACTATTCATAGATTCATAGCTGCTAGGGTCAGAAGGGACCTCAATAGATCATCGAGTCTGACCCCCTGCATAGGCAGGAAAGAGTGCTGGGTCTAGATGACCCCAGTTAGATGCTTATCTAATCTCCTCTTGAAGACCCACAGGTTAGGGGAGAGCACCACCTCCCTTGGGAGCCCATTCCAGACCTTGGCCACTCTAACTGTGAAGAAGTTCATTCAGACAGTAATTGAGAACAGAACATTACCTATCAAGTGGAAAAAAATTGCTGTTCTCTTTACTTCTTATGTCATAAATGCCTAGTCTCAGATCCTAGCTTCATAGTTCAAAGAGCTTTTCTAGTCTCATTATACCCATGTGTGGTTAATAGAAAAAAATCAATTGACATTTCTGTGTATATCACAACACCTGTTTTCCCTTTAGAGAGAATTATGATTAATTTTGGAGAGTCAAACTACCTTCTTGTATAGATCACCCCCCGTGATGACAGCTCTCACCAAACTATGGTGCTGACTTACTTTAGTGTGCAACTTCAGTCAATATTATCATACACAGTAAAGGCCCAGCCCTTTATTAAACCTTTACAATTCAGACATATAGAGAAAATAATTTCTTAAAGGATGGTTCACTCATGGAATTATCTGCCCATTTTGGTATCCAGCTCAGTGATGCATTAATTGCTTGATCACAGTAATAGGGCATAGAAGGTTGGTCATAGAATATTTATTCATGTGACAGGAAGAGGAGGGATTGTCTTTTCTTTACGTCCATGGAACTGCCTTTACTAAAATTGTTTAGCTTCAATGTTTCTGTGTTCCTATTGAATAGCTATCATTAAATAACTAACAAAATGCTAACAAGAGGAAGCTTTTCATTGTAACAGAGTGGCTGGTTACCCATATATTGGAATATGCTGGGACTGTTGATTGCTTCTTGCTGGTAGTAAATGAGTTTCGAGGAACTTTTTTGGACAAAAAAAAAGGGGGAGAAATGTTTGGAGAAAAACAGAATTTTTCCAAGTTTGGGAAGAAGTAGAGTGTGTGTGTGTGTGTGTGTGTGTGTGTGTGTGTGTGTGTGTGTGTTGTTTTTTTTTAGAGTTCCATACTGTAGGAAAAGCGATCATTTTGGGCACTAACCCAGAGCATGTATATTCTATTGCAGGGTGAGGTAGGATACAGCCATTCATAGTCCCAATAACTCTATTTGAGATCATGGAAAAGAAATGAGTTATGAGCAATTTCAGAAGCTTATGTGGTATTTGTGCCAAACTGTATCTCCTCTATAGTTCTTACATTGTGATTTACTGTAGTCCATTATTAGTGCAGTGTGTGAAACTTTCCAAACCATCATTGGTCATTGTTACAGAAACATAACACTGACAAGCAACTGATGGAGAGAAAGGTTGTATTATTGTAGTGTTCTCTTCTTGTTACCCATTTAGCCCATCAGAATCTGTATTCTTAATGATTCCAAAGTCAAGTGAATGCCTGAGCAAATCTCAACATATGTACATATTAATATCTATATATAAGCACACTACTTGCGATGTCTGCATACAGGATGCAAAGATGCAGTTAACACCATATACTTATTTCCTTTTAAATTGATAGCCTCAAAAATTTAGACTCTAGGTCCAATATAAAATGGGACTCTACTTTTGAATTCATAAAATTAAGAATGTAATTACATAATTGATTCCTGTTTGAGTATGGTTGATTCAAATTCAGTTATTCTTGGAATGAGAAAAATATTATCACTTGTTATTATCACAACAGGGCTCAGCAGCTCAGCTTTTATGAGGTATTGGCTATATTTAGCTCCCAGTGGACAGGTCCCTCAGATATACGAAAATGAGCATAGTATTTAAAAAGACAGACTAGGGCTCTGCACCTTCCAGAATACTGTCCTTTGTTTTAGCTAGGATTGTGAATAGTACACTCAGTTGGCAATAGGATGATCCCAGCTCTTTTACTTCTCACATCTCCTTAGAGTTTCAACCCATAAAATGGGCATCACAATGCCTACCTCTCTTTGTGAAAACTTCCAGATCAATGTGTAGCCTGGGTACACCTGAGGGGTGTGCCCTGTCCTCTGATGACAGTGGTGGTGGTTAGGCAGGGTGTTGAGGAAGGGGTCAGCCACTAGAGCAACTTCTTCCCCTCTCTATACAGCTAGGCCAAAACCAAATACTTAACCATGTACAATTTATTACAAGAATGACTACAGATGCTTAATATAAAACATAGAATATTTACAAGACTTTACACATAATACTATATATAATATTCCACAATTCACATATAATACCAAATTTGAACCAAATGACTTACAACCTATACAAACACAATTATCAGTTAACATATAGGGATATTAACGTATATAACCCAAGTAAATTAGCTATAATATTTCTTTAAACCTTCACAAATAACAATAAAATGCATAAACCATATAAAACCCTTTAAAGAATACCCTTAGCTATATAGCCTTTAACACAACAACCTCAAAATAGGGAGTGCACTCAGCACCTCCCTGAGGCTTTCCCTGAAACCCCTCCCCTTTAGAGCCCTGGGATGTGTACATGTCCCTCCCGCAATGGAGGGTGGAGGCAGCAGACTCTCCTCACCCATGTCAACCTCCCCTGCGAGGGCCACTTTCCCAGCAACTCATGTTTCCTCTCTGGAGAAGCCAAGGCTCATCCCCTAGTGGCTGATCCTGCAAGAACCTCTCCCTAGTGCTGCCTTCGGCTCTCCTTGATGGCTTGGTACCCTGCACGGGGCACCTAGGGCTCTCTTTCTTTCTTGTGGGAGCCAAGCCCTTGCAGGCTCCGACTCCCTGGTCTCACATCAGGGGTTCTCCTCTTTCCTGGGCCCTGCTCTGGGCACCAGGGCTCTTTGAGTTAAAAGTGGAGTCATACTGCGGAGCTCTGGTCACTTGGCCTAGTGCCAGGGCTAATGTGAGTAGCTGTGAGCTGCTTCCAAGGTGGTTCTCTATGCACTGACCTGTGCACTGTGGGAGGCCTGAGCAGCTGCAAACTGCTCCCACAGCCAACTCTCTGTATGCTGATCTGCACACTGTGTGGGGCCTGAGCAGCCTTGACCTGCTCCCAAAGCCAGCTCTCCATGCGTCGATCTGCACACAGACTGCCTAGCCACTTGCCATGTTCACAGGCTCAAACTGCCTTGAGTGGCTCCGACGGCCTGATTCCCATCTGCCAATTCATATATCGCTGAAGCTCAAGCAGGGTCCTGGGGATGGCTGTCTCTGGAGCTCTTCTCTCATCCCTCATCACCTCCCCAGCCTGATGAGCCCCCTCCCCTTTTATACTCTTCAGGAACTGCACCCATGAAGTTCTCCAGACCTGGCTGGTGCAGTTCTGATTCAGGTCCAGCTGCTCTTTGCCCCCTCCCTGGGGAAAAGGGCAGGGCATTGCACTTCCCTTGTGCTGCCCGCAGATTGGTGGGTGGGCTCCACCTATCAGACAGCAGACTGTCAATCCTGGAATTCAACCCGAGCTCTGAAAAGGTAAGCATGCTACAAATGCATGAAAGGTATTATGTATGAAACATTATTAATATTGTAGAATTGTCTGACAACTGACAGCATCTTTTGCTGGGATGAGAATTCACAGCACAATAGTTGCTCTTCACTAAGTTCCCAGATAAAAGGAGATAGTCTGGAGTAGCCAGCAAACTGTAAATTCATAGCCAAGGCTTGTGCATACTAACTTTCCTCAGTAGACAAACCTGAGATGATATATAGTTTAATTCTCGAAAAGCTCTATCCAAAAAATTCCCAGCAATATCTCTGTTCTATGGACAGAGATAGAAAAATCACTTCTGGGCTTTCTTAGAACTCCAGATAATACCAGTGAAATACTAAAGCAATTTATAGCTCTTTCTTTTGCCATTGGAATATTTGAGAATGCAATAGACAATGTCACTTCTAATTGCTGTAAAACCAAATGCAGTATATTTGCAATTGATGTTGCTGCTGCTCTTCAATGTTTTCAGTAGGCTTGTGTGAAGTATCTAGTATTTGATTCAGATTCGGCTGATTCAGGGGACAGTGCCTGGCGGTGGGTGATTCCCGCTGACCCCCACTGCTCCACACCATGTGGGGGGCTCTGCCATGAGCCCCCTGACCCTCACCCATTCTCTCAGCCCTCCATGGCTGCCCTGCCCACCCCAGCTCATGGCTCTCTAAAAAAAACACAACCCCCACCCTGGACTCACTAGCTGCTTCCTTCGTGGGGGAGGGGGGCAATACATACTGCCCCTACTGTCCCACACTGCATAGGGGCTCTTCCATGAGTTCCAAGAAGTCCTGAGGCCATGGCAACTGCCAGTGGGTCCAGGGTTTTTTTGGTTTTTTTTGAAAGGCCAGGAGCTGGGGTTGGTGGGGCAGCCAGGCTGGAAGGCTAGGAGAGTGGGTGGGGGGTCAGGGAGTGCTCAGGGGGGCTGGAGGAGAAAGCAGGGGCTAGGGCCTGGCAGGGATGCCCCATGGTCTCCTCCCCACACTTGTAGCCCCTGCTTCCTCTGCCACCTACTTATGGAGTCCAAGTGTAGCTCCCTGCTGCAGCCAGCAGGGACTGCCTAAATCACCAAAGCTCTCCAAATCTTTTCCAAATTGATTTGGAGAGTTTTGAATTGATTCAGACCTTTTAATTTGTCTCCTGATTTGATTTAGAGTCAGAGATTCAGTCACTGAATCAGGCCAAATCTCCTCCAAAATGAATCAGCACCCGAAGCTTCACACAGCCCTAGTTTTCAGGGCTCCTGGCAGCACCTGTTTTTTAAATATACCCATTAAAAACTGATTATGCAATGAAATGGTTTTCACATAAAAGGGGGCAGGGAGTGCAACAGCAACAAAGAAACAATCGTGTGAACATTTCAGACTTCAACTGCTAATAAATAGGCTTTTGGTCCATTAGGCTGTTAAAAGGAAACTTAACAAAGCTGTAAATCCACACCAGAAGAGACAGAGATTAAATTTTCTAAATACTTCTTAGGGCCTTCTATTTACCTCTGCTTTCACTTGGAACACCTGGGCAGATCTAGGCAGGAGGATCTGAAAAATGTTTCTCCAAAAAGAGCAGTGGCAGCAGAGCACCCTTGATAAATAAAGCTGAACTCTCAAGGGACCATGGGAAAGTGAGGGGCTGAATGGCACTAGAAAGGCAAAATGCAGCTTGAAAAATATCCCTTACTTCTATGCTGCATACACACATTCAAATAATCTCAGAGAATTCTCCTGGGTTTGTTCTCCTGGTACAGAAGCTTATCTAGAGCCAGGTACACAGACATTTGAATACTGGGGCTCTAAAGGGTGAAGAGCTTGCAATGCTGACACTGCAAGTAGGTGGGGTGGCGTGGGGTCAGAAGAGGTGGAGGGGGTGCATTTTATCATGCTTCAAAGGCTTTTTTAGTCTTTCTGGCAACAGGTAGCAGCAGTGTATAGGGCAGCTCTGGTTGGGTGGCAGGTAGTCCATGGTCAACCTGTGTTTCCCTGCAGCACAATGTAGGGATTGTGAAGGGGTCATGTTCTGCTCTCTGCAAGAGCATCAGAGTCCAGCAAAAGACACACTGTCTCTCTGGCAGAGCAGGGAAAAATTTGAAGGACTATGTTCTCTTCTGAGACTAGCCACAGGTGTTTACTCTCCCAGGAGAAACTTCCCAGGGTAATTTTTCTCCTGGAGTGGCCATTTCTACCATCAGAGAAAAAGCCTAAACATCTGAACACTTGCAGTTTCTCCTCAGAGAGCAGCAATTATCTCAGGAGAAAACTAATATCTGTATGAGGCCATAGGGGGTTCTTTGGGGTCTCCATGATCAAGGTGAGATTTATGAATGTGCAGGGAAGGGAAAGATTCAAACCTTTTCTGTCACTCGGCCGCTGTCAGGTAAGTTCAGCCGCTAAGTCAGGTAAGTCGGGCAGGTAAAGGTGGTGGCAGCTTGGGGGATACGCAAGAGGAGGGGGAGGCGGCAGTGCATAGCCTTAAATGCTTCTA
>JAGPOW010001338.1:46290047-46301302 GCA_030014935.1 Caiman crocodilus
TGTGACCCCAGCACTTGTTTCCTGCCATTGGCAGGGGGTCAGACTAGATGGCCTGCTCTAGGCCCCTTCTGACACTAGTTACTATGAAACTATGAAACTCCAAGCAACTCTAAGATAAGGTAGATGAGGTGAAAGGGGACTCCCAAATACTACTTACATTCAAATATATCTTTTTTGATGAAAAATAAAGAAACAATATTGGATGTTGGATAACAAGCCATATAACTGCAGCTATAAATCAGCTATAAATAGGATGGATACAAAAAAGTAAATAGTATTAGCATGCATGTGCTTCATCCTACTATAAATCTATGTATACAACTCTTTTACTTCAACAAGAGCTTGGTTAATGAGGTCATCTTTACCAGTAGAGTGATGTTGCCTGAGCACTTTGAGAAAGAACAAAAGAAACATGAAAGGAAAATACGCTAAGGAGTTTTGTTCATCCAAGCTGAGAGCATACTACTATTAATAATAGCAAACAGCAGGTATAATAAAGCACCCTCTATTTTTCATTCATTTTTAGTATGTCTTTCTACATAAATTGCTATTTTATAAAATGCTAAAAGCCTATTTTCACCAATATTGAAAATGGAGTGGTCTGCTCTCTCTCATGTTATATCAGCTTGTAGCTAAAGAATACATAAATTAAAGCTACTTGAAAGAAAAATATTGAAAACACCATGCAATGTTTACAAAGCTTTCCTGTGTCAAGTAACCACATAATCAGGATTAATAAATAATCACACTGATGAATGAATGAGCTCTTTGTTGTATTCAATAAAAGGTGAATGGATACACAGGTAGAGGAGGAGTCTTCCTTTTTAAGAATACTGTGTATTTCTTCCCCCACCCCCAAATAAGAAGAGATACAATTTATCAATGTTCTTTCTTCCCTCATAAGCAGGGATCTACCTAAATCACACCAGAATTGTGCTGTGCAGCAGGTCCTTTAATCTTGTTCATTTCCCTATTTGCCTCCCCCCTGCTGCTGATTGTCTGAGGAGCCCCAACAGCCCCACCACTTGCTGCTTCATCCTGATCAGCAAAAAACATAGTTTTAAATATGCCATAGTTTTTGCCTTCTGGCTGATCAGAAGTAGGTGGTGGGGCTGCTGAGCCCCCTCAGCCAACCAGAAGTGGTTTTGGTCTTCTGGAGCAAACGATGGGACTGCCAAGGTCCCTCAGCCAATCATTGGGCTAGGAGAGGAGGTGCAGGGAAAAGAACAAGATTAAAGAAGCCGCTGCACAGTGCACTTCTAGTGTGATTTAAGTAGAACCCTAATTATAAGAAGCCTCTTTATTTTAACAGTCCAAGCAGCTGAATTTTAAACTGTTTGGATCAAAGAACAACTTTTTGTTCTCTGCTTGTACTGCACCAAACAAAAAGGGGCCCTTGTTCATAATTATGACTGATGATGATTAATACTACTATTGCTGCTACATTAGAAGAATTAGAAGAATATCAATTCATAGTAAAAATATGCCTTGCTGGTTAGGACAATTCTTGTTTTAGAGACTGTTTTTGTAGTTAACAAACATATTTTGCTCAGTATACCACCTGATATTTTTGGCACCATAAATTACATCTTTTTTTTTGTAACCTCTACCCTTGGGTTGTGAGGGACTAAGCAGAGAGGGGTGGGGCCACTCCAAAACCAGGAAAACCAGATGTAAAGGGCTGGATTGAACTACAGCTTGCAGACTGCTTTGAGAGCTAGCAGTAGGGGAATTGGGAAAGAGGAGCTGCAAAGTGAAGGCAATTTTGCCTGGCATCACATGGAGAGAGCAGGGGAGAAGCCTTGCTCCCTGATACCCTCCATGCAGCGTTGAAAGAGGCCCAAGGGAGATTGTGGAGAAGCCTGGTCTGAATGCAGCTGGGGGAAGAATTGATTTCCTTACTGAGGAGACACAAGCTGAGAGAAAATCAAACTGCTACAATAGAGCAGGGCCTGAGTGAGTGGCACTTAAAAGGCTGAAGAAGGCTGTAGAGCAGTGTGAGTCTTTATGCCATCTGGGAGAGCTGGGGCTGTGCACAAGGTGAAGAGTCTTATCTCAAAGGGTCCTTGTGGGGACTGTTGGAGTTGGCATTTTAAGTTATGTAGCTGAAAAGGGTAATTTTGTTATCATGATTCTGTGCTGGGTTTTGTGGGTTACATCACAGACTGCAGTTCTAGGCTGGTGCCTTGGGGGTTTATATTGGTTTAATTATCCCTAAATTGAACCTGTGAAAACACTGCTTCAGTTTAGGATGAAGTAAACACCCATGGTGTGTGCCCAAGAGTCAGGTCTTATCATCCTTACCTGTCTCTCCGGTGGTGAGGTGGAGGGGGAGGAAAGGGGAAAGTGCAAGCTGCCGGCAGGCTGAGTGGTCCCTGAGTGGGTTTGGGGGGGATGTGGTGTTTCTTGTTGTGATGGTGGTGGCACCTCCCAGGTGGCACCTGCTCAAAGTCACCTAGCTCAGGTAGTCCCAGGGGGCACTGCAGCCCTGGAGGGAAGCACTGGGCCCCCCACAGGCATGGAGGGAAGCAATGGGTCCCTGCACAGCTCAGGTAGGCAGACAGACTCTGGGGAGGAAAAGAAAAAAAGATCAGTTTCTCTGCTTTGTTTTTTTTCCGTCAGTGGAGCCTGCCTGCACCAGCGGCCTGCACAGCCCCTGATTTTCACAGGGCCCACTGCTTCCCTCCGTGGCTGTAAGGTAGCAAACTAAAACCCCTCAGACATGTTTTATTTTGCTGTGTCCTTAAGTCATTTAATGCTTAATATGCCACCGACAGTGTAAAAGCTGTGCTGTTAAAGCGGTGCGAAAGGGCAATTAAGGCACTTTAAAGGCCAATTTTGTGGTGTGTACAAAGGCCTCTAATGCTTATGGGCATAAATAAATCCACCTTGTATGTACTGTATTAAACTTCAGGGAAACTGAATCACCACAGCCACATACCCGTACCACCTCTACTGGTTGGCACCCAGTAGATTTTTAAGCTTTTCTCTGCTCTCCATACTGAGTCAGGTGTGCATGTCATCTGGAAGTGGGAAGGAGGGAAAATAACTATACTTTGCCTATTTTTTGTTGCATCACATACAGCTAACTTCTGGATCATATGGAAAGGGCCCCACACAGTTTAGGATCCTTTTGAAAAAGTGTGGCACATATCTGTGGTTTCTGGATCTTTAGATTATTTTTAAAATGGCATTTTGTCCAAATACTTAGCAGAATTAGATAATAAATATTAGATGTTTACACAGATAACAACGTTTTCAAAGGTGACTTGTGATTCTGGAAGTCTCAGTTTTCCAGAGCCTGGTATATTTACAGCATACTTAAAATGTTCATTATTGACTGCTGGTGCTCAGAGAGGGTGCTGCAGAGCCCCATTCAGCCAAACAGAACATAACATGGGAGATCTCAGTCCTGAGCCAGGCATGTGGGGAAAGAGGGCTTGCATTGGCTCCAAATTAGCCCCTCAATGTGGGAAGAAGGGAGTATGGCCCAGCCCCAATCTAGCCATGTGGGGGAAAGGAGCCTGCCTGGCCCTGCAGGGGGGGGTATGGTTCATCCCCCAACCTGGTCAGGTGGAAGGGAATGGGGCATGGCCCAACTTTGCGGGGGTGGAGGGAGGTGAGTACGGGACATGGTGCAGTCATAAACCAGCTGTTGCAGGGGGAGCAGCGGTGACCCAGTTCCATGGGAAAGGGGCATGGTGCAGCCCCAATCTGCCAGGGAGAAGGAGAGGGTTATGGTCCAACCCCTCAGAGAGAAGAGGGCAAGGCCTGGTTCCAGTCCAGCTGCTGGGAGGGAAGGGGGCATGGCCCACCCCTGAGCAGGTCCTGCCAGGGGAGGATTGTAGTCTGGCTCCAATCTGCTGTGTGGGGTTTAGGATTTTGGTAGTGGGGAGGGGTGGCAGTATTAACTGCCACTGGTTTCTGCTACCAAATTTCCCAACTTGTGGGGAGCTCTGTGGCCCAGATCCCAAGGCTCCATAGGCTGCATTTGGCCCATGGGCCAAAGATTGAGCTACCCTGATTTACATGATCATAGACTCCTGAAGGAGGAGGGCAAAGGGCTTCCCTTTCAGAGAATCATAAAATTGTAGAATCATATAAAGTTAGAGTGTAGCAAAACCCTCAGTTTTTCTTTTTTAATACATACTTTTTTATATATATGATAGATATGCATTCCCTTCCCTTCCCCAATTATTTCTGGCTTTTCTTTCTCTCCCTCTCTATTCCCTACAGACAAGCATAAGCGAGCTCAGACTTAGGATAAGCTTTAATATGTTTATTTTGGTAGCAAATTTTTGGTTTTGAATATCCACTGTTCTATATTGTATTACTATTAGGTTTGTGTTGATTCTTATTGTTGTATATTATATTATTATAATTTTTGTATTGATTTTTCTTGTTTCTTATGGATATTGTATGGTTTAGGCCTGTGTTTGTAAGTGAGCCAAAGTAATGTCAAGTCTCCATCTTGTGTCCTCTGCCTGGGCAACCCCTGTGTTGCAACCGTATGAGTCACATACCACTCCCATGTGAACTGGTTCTTGGATGAATGAGAATGATTGGGAATGACTGAAATACAGTGGTAGCAGGCCTCTACTGAATGGTCTGTAATGATTGGGCTTACATTGATTCATCCAGGAACCATAGCCTTCACCCAAAAACAGAGACAAGAACCCAGCATTCGAAAGACAAAAGACCCTGCAAAACCAGCAACTCTATCATTGTACCCCACCATTACAGACACCTGAAACTGCACATCCCTGGATGGAGCACATATGCTTAGTATGCCCGGGGCTGACCCTTGCCTGGGCATGCCTCCTGTCACTAGGGTCACACAAGGTCTGCCCCTATAAAAAGAGACAGTGAAGACAGACCTGGTGGGGAACACTCTCCATCTGGACTAGCATCATGCTACACCACTTATCCACCCAGAGGTCCTGCTGGCGATCCCCCTTTGGTGTTATGTCTCAGCTCTGTGTTCTTGGGCAACCCTGGCACAGGACGCAGTCTGTCTGACTTGCAAAGAATTCCCCCGCCCTCCCCCCCTTTACCTAAACAAAACTGATTAAGATGCAGTGGGAGACACACCTGAAATCCTTCATATAAGGGTGACAAGAGTGAAACAACTGCCCTAGGTCTCATTTGCATCTGAGATGAACCAGATGACCATTCATTTACACAGAAAGCCTGAAGCAGAGACTGCAGTGAATTCTGGGATCAGAGAAGCAGGGGAGCACTGCATGATGGGGAATCTGTGCTCCAAATGCTAATCAACCCCCATTTACACACACCCAGCTCGGCATTTATCAGACCAGTTCTAATCTGGATTTAGAAAGGACTCCTCTCCCCACCCCCAGTTTAATAGGCATCTTGGGTCATACATTCCTCAGTCCCACTATGGGAGGCCTATTTAAACCTGATTGAGTAAAACTCAGTTGCCAGGTTAGGGAATGCTGAGGAGGGGAGACCGATTCGGAGTGGGTATGGGCAACATTTAAATAATGGTAAAGGGTTCATCCCAGCATCCAGCCCATTGGAGACCTGACCACAAGTGTTACCATACATTTCCTGGGATGACTGGTGGAAGTCTTCTCCACAAAAGGTTATGAACACTCCAAATGGTAGCCTTAAGTCTGTCAAAAGACTATAATAAGATCTGGAAAAGTCATGCTAAACTGAGGCTTATTCACAACAAGTAAAAATCCAAAACCCTGATGCTGCAAGCTATCTATTGTTTCTGAAGAAACCATGAGATATCCCATCAGTGTTTCTGCTATCCATAGGAATTTCAAGCTGGCTCCCAAGTATCTGGTTACTCCCTAACCTTATGTGTTTCCTGATTATCAATCAATTTCTTGAGAGGTTCCAAACCAGCTAATCCCTTGTCAACAGAAAAGACAATGATTTACACTATTAAGAAAGCTTTGAAGAAGCTGAACTGAGGGTATAAAAATCTGTAAAAAAAGCAGCAGTGTGTGTGCTGACACCACCCATTGTTGTTCTCGGGATGCTGGATGAAACAGATTGTCTCCCTTTAAGGATTGTGCTAAGACTTGTCAGAAAACAACCTGAGTGCCTTAGACTGGTGAGATCCCAGCACTCTCTCTCTCTCTCTTTTCTATCTCTAGGCATAAATTTCTGAACCTGTACTGTATTAGTTAAGCTTGAGCTAAGTTTCCCCAAATACTTAGTGAAACCAAGGTAGTATTGTAATTGTTTGTGTTTGGTTTTCCTTTGCATGTCTATTACTATTAGTACCATTATATATTTCATATACTTAGCAATAAATAATTTTTATAGTCAAACTGGTAGTAACTGGGTACATTTTTCCTTTACTTCTCCTTCCTCACTTGCTCTGCAGCAATGCTTCTCTTATCTAAGCTAAAGATCCCTGTGAAGCCCAAAACTACTGTGGGGTCTGCTCATCAAGAGGCTAAAGATTGGGATGTGCTGAGTTTGAAATACATAAGATGATCACCTTGTACAGGCTGATTGACCCAGTTTGACTCAGAAGTGCTCTGATGAGCTGAATGCTGGCCCATGAAGGTGGCATCTGGACACCCAGCCGGATTCAGAGGTATTCTGTTCACTTGTGTGCTTGTGTCTGTCTGCAGCGTATTGTTGCTCTGATGAGCTGATACTTGGCATATGAAGGTGTCAGCCTATCCATGCTGATCAACCTGGCTGGGTCAGGCGTGTCATGTTAATCTGTGTGTATTTGTGTTTATGATTGATTTGGTGACTAAAGGAATCCAACCCAATTGAAACTGAGTACTGAAAGATAGCTCCACTGGGGGTGAGGACTTGCAGAACGGAGATATACAGCTCTGTATAGAAACACAAGTAACATAAGCAGCACATTGATAGCTTTACCAAGACCCTAGAAACGTATCCCTAATAAATGAGCACACCCCAAGGTGATGGGCAAATCTGGTAACACTGGACAACACCTACTGGGCAAAGACCCCTTTGTAGCCTGGATAAGTAGTTATCATCCCCCAACCCTTCTTCAACCAAGGACTTGGACTCTGCCTCTCTTTCCCACCTGGACTCCAGCTGTTTCATTAAATCTCTTTCTCCTGCTGCCATTGTGAGTGCTTGTGTGTGTGTGAACCAATAACTTCATGGGGCTGTGTAGTGTGTTGTCTATGTAATAAAACTGTTATTTGGACCCCTAAGTTGGGTTTTGCTTTATTATAATTTGGTCCTGCTCCAAACTCTGCTCCTTGCCCCTCTTAACTTCTGTCTCATTTCTCCCTCTCCTGCTTCTGGCTCATTGCCACCTCCAACACCTGTCCTAAGTTTCTCTCTGCCTCCAACCCCCCTGTTTCTTTGTCACTGTCTTATCTCCACTGTCTTTTCCTTTTCCCCTGAGCAACCAGGTTTCTGACTCAGTTTTCTTCCTGGCTGTCTCCCCCTTGCCACCACTTGTCTGCCCCCTCCCCCCCGCAAATATGTCAGCTGTCTGCCTTAGTTTCCAGCCCCAGTCTACCTTAAGTAAATCCAAACCTCAGTTCCTCAGACAGATTCTCTGTAGTTCACCGATTCTAATCCCAGTTCTTGCAACTTTCACTTCCTACACTTTAATTCTCTCTCTCACCTGAACCTTCCCCCAAGTATCCCATGTACTCCAAACACACACATACACACTGTACCATCCAAGTTAGGAACTTACCTATGTGTAGGTGGTGTATACACACACACACACAAACAAACACACACACACATATGGCATTGTGGCATGATATATGAATTAGTGATCTGTGTCTAACTTTTGGGGTGTACTTGAATTGGTGAAAGGTATGCATGTGCCTAGGCTGGTTTGAATGTGTACGTGCCTGAGCTGGTAGTGTGTGTGTATGCACCTAATTGATTTGTGTGTTTGTATATGTGCAATTGTGTCACACCCTTCTGTCAAACAGTGCAATATTAAGATCTTGAGAGTTAGCCTAACTCCACAGGGCAACATGAGTTGGAAGGGACCACAGGAGGTCATTTAGTCCAACCCCCTGCTCATAGTAGGACCATCCCCAACTACAGTACCTCATCCAAAGCTTTGTCTAGCCGGGTTTTGAAAACATCCAAGGGTGTAGCTTCCACAATTTCTCTGGGTACCCTGTTCCAGTGTTTTACTACCCCTCTAGTGATAAAATTCTTACTAAAATCTAACCTAAATGCCCCTTGCTGCAACCTGAGACCATTGCTCTTTGTTCTGTCATCTGCCATCACTAAGAATAATTCAGGTCCATCCTCTTTTGAACCCCCCTTCAGGTAGCTGAAGACTGCTATTAAGTCCCCTGTCAGTATCCTCTTCTCCTGACTAAATAAGCCAGTTCTCTCAGTTTTTCCTTATAAGTCATGTCCCCCAGCCCTCTCACCATTTTTGTCACCCTCCACTGGACTCTCTCCAGTTTGTCCACATCCTTTCTGTAGTAGGGAGTACTAGAAAAACTGGACACAGTACTCCAGATGTGGCCTCACTAGTGCTGAATAGAGAGGAATAATTCCCTGGACTTACTGGCAACAAACCTACCAATGCAGCCAATCATAAAGACAGTACATAAGGAAACCCTCACAGGTTCTCTGACAATAGCTTATAAGAATATTAAGGCCCATAATACAATGGTGCTGAGGAATCCTGAAGATTCTAGTATGATTTTACAGATGGATTTAAAAGTCTGTAAATGGGATGCCATTTGAAATATATAATAAATGTAGCTAGCCCTACAAAACCTATTAACTAAGGCAAAGTTATAGATGTATCTCTCTTTGTAAAAAGAAAATGGAATCATTCCAATTATGTAGATAAGGATTCAATAATCTATACATTTTTTTGAAATTACTAGGCAACTTCTAATTCAGGGGTTTTCAACCTTTTAAAATAAGTGTACCCCATCTAACTCAGTTTCAGCTCCTGTACCCCTTTATATTTTTTCTTGCTTTAAGGGGAAAGGCAGATTGGGACTCCCATGGTGAGGGACTGAGGGGGTGTGGCAGGTGCTGCACAGCTGGAGCAGGGCTCAGGAGAGAACCATGAGCAGATCATCTGGGGAGTGCAGGGATCAGGGGTGGCTCCTGCAGCTGCACGCGCCCTGAGAGGGCATGGAGGTGTGTGCACCTGGATCTGTGCATGGGGCAAGACAGGTTGCCTAAGCAGTGGGGGAGGAAGTGGGGCTGGGGTAAGAGTTGTACAGCTGAGGTGGGACACAGGACTGAGCTGTCCATGGGAGTGAGTGCTGGGAGCAGGCTCCCACTGCTATGCTCACCCCTGGGATGTCATGGGGGGTGCGTGCCCCCAGATATGTGTGCAAGGCAGGACATATTACAGTTGTGGGGTGGGATGTCACCGGGTTCTTCCCAGAGGCTGTACTTCATAAATCTTCAATAGAAAAAAATATTGTAATTACTTGGTAGCATTCTATATCAAATATTGCAATCCTTTAAAGCTACAGCTTAAATAAGTTTGACTTGACGTCATTTAAAAAGCTATAGTTTCTGTAAATAAAACAGTAAATGTGTATATATATCATATATATTCTATATTAGACATATATTATGTAATGTGAAAGTGCACCATATACATTGTTATACTATATATTAATAAAACATACAATGTATATATAAACAATCTATAAACAGCACCTGCCTCAGCCCCTCTCCCTCCCTCACTGCAGGGGCCTATGGGAGCAAGGCTATGTGAGGGGGGGTGGCTGCAGCCATTTTAGATTTCACCATAGTCCTCCTAACCCCCACGCCCTGGCTGGGTACATCCCAGCACTGCTGCAGCCCACAGGGGCCCACAGCCTGCTCTCACCCCATGCACAGATGCCCCCCCATGACCTCCCATGCTGCATGCAGCAGTGGGAGTCACCATCCCCTCCCCATGCTGGACAGCCCCCGGACAAGTCACTTGCAGCCCACAGTCACAGCTTGCCCCTGCCTCACACACAGATCTGGGGGCACATGACTCCATAGCCTCCTGGGTGTGTGCATAGGGGCAGGAACTGTTCCCCATGCCCTGTTGCACTCAGCTAGGTCCTGCACCCTGCCTCAGCTGGGCAGCCTCTGCCCTAGCCCCACTCTCTCCTCCACCGCTGGGGCCTCAATCTGCATGCCCCCACACCACTTCCCCCACAAAAGACTTACCAGCCATACCTGCCTGCCTTCTATGTGGCCTGGCTGTGCACTTGGCTGCCTACATGCTGCGCTACAGCTGTGCTCAGACATACACACAAGCAGCATTTATTAGTCTCATCATCTGCTATGACCCTTTTAAGTACCTCTAGGGGTATGTATTCCCCTGGTTGATAAACAGTGTGCTAAGTCATTTTATTTTGAGTCTCTTCTCTTCTGTGATGTTTGCCTTCAACAGATTTGTGGGCTTCTTCATTTTTTGGAAATATTTATGCCAACTCCTGAAGTTTGCTAGTCGGTGGATTTCCTTTACAGTCACTGCTAATCTCTCCTGCGCCCCCTTGGTGGATGGTGGGAAGGGAGTCAACTTTTGAGAACATCTTTCTTTGGTTGTCTTTAAGCAACAACAGTGGAGATGGTAACATTGTTTTATTTTTACTGTGTATGATGCTGGTGATATTCTTTGCATACTTATCTTTGGCATTCATCTGTAACTCTTGTGAGTAGGTCTTGGGTGCACTCTAATTGATCGTCCTAGCTGAAGTTCAAGAAGCTCTTGGGGTCTTCTGCCATACAAGTATTTGATGAATCGTGTTTATTTTGCTTTCATTTTCCTGCTGTTCCTGACTTCAAAACTGTATTTGTTGTAGACAGCAGAGTCCATTTAAAGTATGACAGAAAGCCCATTCTGGGCTTCTGCTTATGCCTTCTGCTGGTGTATATTTTTTGGTCTAGTAACACTAGCAGAAAGGCATTATCTCAGTATGCCTTTCTAAATAATGTTTTGTAATTTTACTGGGTGCTTTGCTTTGCCATGAGGCTGCGATGCTGGGAGATTTCAATTTTGCTGATGCTGCAAACTGCAAATTCCCGAGTAGCAAAGTGAAATTGATTATCTGTAATATAACACTATTCGGTGTTCTGTGCCAGACAAGATGAGCTTTTCAGAATTCAATGATGGAGACTGCTGTTTTGATATTTCTCCATAATCCAAATAATAGATCAACTATCAACTATTTGCCCAGCGGGGGAATGCATGCTCAGTGGCAACCAGCATGGGTTCATCAGTGGCAGGTCTTGTCAGACCAACCTGGTGGCCTTTTATGATCAGGTCACCA
>JAGPOW010001338.1:46301402-46325787 GCA_030014935.1 Caiman crocodilus
CGGTGCTCTTTCCTGCCAAGGCAGGGGGTCGGACTAGATGATCTGCCCAGGTCCCTTCCGACTCTAGACACTATGATACTATGATACTATGATACTATCACAAAGTTTGCTTTGTTTCCCAGAGTATGTAATTTTACATCTAACTTGCCCTAGGTTTGATCCGATCTTTCACCCAGCATGAGCAGATCCCATTATTGATTTACTGAAAGTTCATCACAGATATAACAAGCATTGGAACTAATTGACTTCACTGCTCATGTTTGGTCAGTACAGGACCCATTGGACTAGCATATTTCTGGCAGTTTAGGTCAGTCAGACGTACCAAAAAGCAACTCAAAGGTCTCATTTCCACTGCCCTACTTCAGTCCTGAGAAAAGTATGCACTTAGTTTACACTTTTAGGTGCGGTCCTGTAGTAAAATTCAATAATTTAAATTTTCTTTACAAGCTGGAAGCATAAAATCATGGTCATTCTTGATTGATGGATCACTCAGACCTGTTTGTACTCGGCCCTGTTTTGCTGTTCCATTCAGGCCTGTCCCACATATCTATTCACACAGGGCACATGCTTTCTAGACAGTGGAACACAAAGCAAAATAATATCCTCTTCCTAAAATTAGTGAGCCTGGTCATGAGGACAATGCAATCTCTTGTTTTTCCTTTGCTGAGTTCAAGATTCAGTACTGAGTCATGGCCCATTTATTGGATGGCCAGAGTGATTCCTCAGCCAGACCATAGCCTACACAATGGTTTATGCCCTTGCATAATTACAGGAATAAAAATTTTCTAATATCCTCTTCACACATTATTGCCAACTCCCCACAATAAAGCTCTGTAGGCAGAATTCTGGGTAAAGACAAAATAAATGAAGCTGCTCAGAGGTGGTATATCCTTTCTTTTCTCAGCAGAGGGCATGGAGAGTTCTAGCTTCTGTGAGTAAACAGGCTTGGGAAGCTGTGCATCTATGTAGCTACATACATGCATGCATTTTGGACATGCAAGTGCATCTAAGTCATTGAAGCCTAGCTAGCCACAAACACATGGTAAGGGGTGGTAGAGAAGGACCTGCCCATGTTTTAGCTTCAGTAGCTAAGTGGTTAGGGAACTTGCCTTCGAGGTAGGAGATCCAGAGACTAGAATTCCCATTTACACAGAGAGGTTTGAACTTGTGTTTCTCCAACTCTCTAACACAGTGCTTGAACCATCATGCCATATATTAGACAGTACTGGAATCCCTTCTCCAGCCTTTGAAACTGGTACCTCAGGCAGCAAAGAGAGGGAGATCTGTGAGGCTAGCAGGAAACATGTAAGAGGGTGTGTGAATCAGCATCTATCTAGATACAGCTCTGGAAGGGAGCAATCCTTGGGTTCTAGCCTAGACCCTAGCTCCTAGCAGGGTAGTAACTTTCTCATTGTTCCCCACTTCACTTCATAAATCTATTGGATACAAAAAATCATTGACTAAATATAGACATTGGATTTATGGCCAGTGTTCCCCATTTATTTCAGCAAATTATAAGGGCAGTGTTTCTACTTCAAAAGGAGCACCAGATCATGTCTAGCCTGTGATATGGTGGTTGGAGCACTGTGCTATGAAATAAGAGAAATAAAGATTCAATCTCCTCTGGTTGAGCAAGGGGTAGCACCCAGATTTTCAGCTTGGATGAGTTCCCTAACTACACAGATATTGAAGCTAAACCAGGAAAAGGTTCTTTTCTATATTCCCCATTCAGCTTTTCCCCAGACTTACACTCATGTATGAATATACCTGTCTGGCCAATGTAGGTGCTACTGCTCATGCTTAGTCAGTTTGTGCTTTCCCCAGTGCAGAGAAAGGTCCAGAAAAGACCAGGTGTGTTGCTAGAAAGCTGCCATTTAGGTGTACAAGGAAGAGAATTTTGCCCTTAGTGTGGAAGATGTGGGATAGAGCAAGTGGTGAGTTAAACTATGTTTACACTGATATTCAGAGTCAACCTTAATGTCATCCTAAAATTGAAACACTAGATAGCTTTATCTTACAGCAAACCAACTTGACCCTGGAAGCTCTGCTGAACTTCTGAGTGTGAGGCTGACCCTGCTGCCACTCACTCCTTAGTTCTTCCCCTTGAATATGGCATTTTAATTTTATCCTGAACTTATCCTCCAGGGCTTGAGCACTCAAGAGTTCCACCAGCAGCAGTTCAACAATTTATTGTTCCTTTTTTTCTGACTATTTTTCTTTGCTACCTCTCTTGCTTGTAAGTGGGTATTATCCTGGAGAGAAAAGCACTTGTAGATCGTTCCATAGAAGGGATCTGCTTCACAAATTGGGAGCATGTCAAGCATGTCAATTAGAAGGCCCAGTATGAAAAACACTGAATGAAGGGCAGTCATTTTCCACAGAAGGGTTAGTCACAGCAGGGGTAGTGCCTAAGCTTCTTTTTATTGGGAAGAAGCATGCTAATCCCAGGGGTGGCCATTCCTTGAGCTCAGCATCACCTCTCCAAGGATGGGTTCACCTTTGGACCCATAACCAAAAAATATACTTTTCTGCATAATCAGTATGTGATACTTCACAATATATTTCACATACATTTTTAAAGATTTAAAGATACATTATTTCAGAAATATTCAATAGATAGAAACATTCTAATTACTTGGTAGCATTCTATATAAAATATTACAATCCTTTAATGCTACAGCTTCAATCAGTTTGACATGATGTAATTTAAAAAGCTATAATTTCTATAAACAAAACAGTGAGTGTGTATATATATATATATCATACATATTATATATTAGGCATATATTATATAATGTGAAAGTGCACCAAATACATTGTTATAATATACATTAATAAAATATACAATGTATATATAAACAATGTATTTGGTACACTTTAACATAAATGGCTTTTTCTCATCTATCAAAGTGATAAATCTTGGTTTGATAACTTCCAAGTCTTAGTTCCCAGATTTCTTCTTTAAATCTAGGAAAGAATCATCAGCTCTTTGAAAGATTCAGTAATTCAGTTCTCACTCTTTCTGGGTGATTAAGGGGATTAGTGGCACATTTGCAGACTCAAAAATAAGTCCTTTTCTGTCACATAAATTAATAACTGTCTAAATGTTTTCTTCTCAAGCCTAAAATCTGTTTTCTTTCCTAACTTTAGAGTAGGACCCTTAGCATCTCTGATCTCTAGAATATAGAATAACGTATAACAAGACAGAGTTTTACTTTGTAGACTGAAAAATGCTTTATAATCAAAAGTATCTTCAGTTATAACAACACTAGAAAAACAACTTTAAATGCATTGAAAGACAAAAGATTGGGGGATTTTAAGCCCATATGAATCCTAAGATTTTGAAATGTCATAGTGAAAGTAAAAAGGGTTCTTCCTCACTGACCAAAAACATTGCGTTGTCTGTCAACTAAGCTAAGATTGGGTATTAGCCATGTATGAGGATCAGTCAGAAAGTTATGCTTCCTAAATTTTATATGCTAAGGGACTTGGAAGGTATTCTTTTTCTTTGTGGACTTCTTGCATGAGGGAGTTGTAGTCAAGATCCTGTAGTAGTGTAATGTGGGGTGGGTGAGTAGAGTGCTGTGGGCACTGTCTAAGGCAGGGGTGGGCAAAATACAGCCCCATGCCAGATCTGGCCCACCAAGGCATTTTGCCCAGCCTGCAGTGGGGTAGTGATAGCATGGAGCTGGGGCCTGGGGCAGGGCTGCAATCTGCTGCCCAAACACTCCTGTGATGGATGCTGGTTCTGTGGGCACGGGCATGTGGGGAATGGATCATGGCTTTGCCCTTGGCCCTGGTCTCATACTGTCACTGCCCCAAGATCCCAGCCCTGGCCCCACCCACCTATCCTGCTTATGAACACAGCTCCCTGCCTGCCTGTGGTCCATCTTGCCCACCTGGCTGAGTATGTCCTGTTGTGGAGTTTTTCATGTTCAACAGCATTTGTAAACTCTGATGCAGATGGCTAGGGCACAAGGGTGCTTCAGCGCAGGGGCTGCTTGCTGGCTAGCCCTACATTGGAGTGCTGTTGTGCCCCAGCCAGCCCATCTGCAGCACACTGAGCCTACTTGGAGTAGCCCTAGACTGGCAGGCTGAACCTTGGGGCCCTTTGCTAGGTTAGGCTACTATGGCTGGGCTCCGTGTGCTGTACATGAATAAACTCTAGAGTTGATTGCTCTGCAGTTAATTTTTCCTGGGTGCACATTCAAATGGTATTCTTGAGAGCAAAAAACCCTGAAGCTTATCTCTGGCGTTTAATCATGTGCAGTAATTGGATGTGTAGCTGGTCCCTCTAATAGCTGACCTAATTTCCTCTGCTACAGCTTGAGGCTATTGCTCCAAGTCTTGTGTCCTAGGGCAAGTCATGAGTCCGGCCTCCAAAATACACAGAATTGGTGTGAAACGAGGAAGTAACACCAGCAGTAATTTGGGATTCTTTTTAGTTGCGCTCTGTTGCTGGAATGGCATTATGGTTCATGTTATTAAAGTTTTCTGCAAAATCATTATTTTAGAAACTTAGCATTATACAGTCATGCAAAATGATGATTTCCTACCCTTTCTCTTGGCCTGTTTCCAGCACTACCCACAGCCCAGATAGATCAGGGTGTTTTACTATTTGCACCAAGGGTGTAGGTTGTAGCCATGTTGGTCTAATATAATATCTTTTATTAGACCAACTCAAAATATTTGAGTTGATCTAATAAAAGGTAACAGATTTACCCAAAGAACCTTGTCTTACTGTTTTAATAGAATTCCTGATACCACCAGGACATTTGATAAAATAAGTTTGTTTTAGGATCCATGGATCTGCAGTTAACTACCTGATGAGGTCCTTTGTATCAGTGTGATTTGCTTGTCCCTAAATAGGTAGTCATTAGGAAAACCACTTACATAACACAAAATCTGTCTGAGTTCTATGTAAGTTAGTGAAACTGGAAAAAAAAAGCATGTTGAAAGTCTCAACAAAGTTAACTGGTAGTAAAATTATATCAGGGATATGTCCCAGCTCATATTTGTACCTGAGATCTTTGGATCCAAAAAGTAGAAAATATTGCCACAGGAGCTGAAAGAGAATAAGACTTGTCAGCAGTATTTAGCTTTGATAACATTTTACAAGGGCTCCAGAAGCCACTAGAGAAAAACTACTAGAATTTGCTGCTGTGCTTAGCAACATGTTAAGTCTAAACATCTGAGTTTCAGTCCACTAGAGGTCTGTGAAATCCTTTCCAGCAGTATTTTAAATCTTTCTGTAGCAATCTTGCAGTCTGATACAGATAGTATGAAGGAAACTTTTAACCCAGTTCATACTGTCCTCAGTCAAACAAAAGATAAGGCGTTATTTAATGAACATAAAAATGGCATAAGAGTCTAGCCAGCTAGAAAACAATCCTAGCTGACTGTTTAACATTATGTCTCCCCACAGAATAATTCTAGCTACTGCTGAACTGATATGTAAAGATTTACCTTCAAAGGGTCAAATTTTAATAAAAGAGAATTGTTGGGAGAAGAGAATTCATTAACTGGAAATTCTCACCCTGTAGTGCTTCTTTGCTGTAGTAAATTTACTTACGTAGACGGGGACCCAAGAGCCATGGCCTTGGATAGCTAATGTGGCCTTACACAGAAGGGCAAAGGTGCCAGTTTAGAATCTGTCTCAGAGTCTTTAATTTTGGCAAATTACTTATTAAGGTCCAAGGTTTAAGATTCCAAATATAACTTGGGTAAACGTTTATTACATTAGTAGCAAATCCTTTTTTGTCAATTTGTATTCGAATTGTAGTCAAATTAGAGAGATTTTATCCCTAATTTTAGCCTTAAAGTTTATGCTTCCTGGGAAGTCAGTTAAATCAATACAAATAAAATGAATGAAATAGTGTTCTAAATAGTATTACTAGTTTTCTGGTTCTTATTTTTAAAAGTGCATTACTTTAGTATGCAGAAGTGAAAGCACAGCATTACATATCATAAGGTAATTGTGGCTATTCAAAAAGCTTCTGGTAGGCAACATACATCTTAATCTTTAATCCCAGTCACTGAAGTTCAATCACTGTACAGTGAAGTAAAATTCAAGAAATATAAAAATTACAGTATTAAAAAATACCTGAATTAATTTGAATGGATTATTTTAGTCTTTATTCAGGATTTAGTATCTTGCTTGATTTAAGTCAAATTCTGGATATGTGGTTCTTATTTAATATGTGGCTCACATATTAAATTTGTTACACACTAAAGAGTTACATGTTACATATTAAATTTGTGCATCACTAAAGAGTGTCACTGTACAGTGATTTCTGTGTGCCTTGAAATATAATTAATGTAAAGTTGACTCTCATTGATAAATGGAGGTTACTTATCGGTGTTTAGCATATAGGGAACTATAAAAGGGAAAAATGTAATTTGTCTGAAGCAATTAATTGTCTAAATTAAGATAAAGGATTAAGGACAGGCCTTTTAAATAATCAAACACAGAGAAATTATATATCACATGTTCAAAAGTACAAATGTGAAACTTTCAAGTTGGAATTGCCTTGTAAGATGATGAATGTTTTGTACAATTTTTATGGATAAACATGGAAAGCAAAGTATTTAAACAATGCCATTGTGCAATATGTATAATCACCTTGACAAGTAGTAGATTGGAAGTGATGCAATGCATTTGAAGTCTTCAAGAACATTAGTTTTTATTCTAGTGTTTTTTCCCCATTAATTTTAATGGAAATGCACTGGAACAAAACTGAAGTAAGACCATGAGGAATGAGGCCCTTCATTTTTAAAGATAAGATATACGTAGTAACTTATATAACTCATGACAATAATATACTTTGTGTCTGAAAATGAAATATACTTTTTGTTAACAGTGAAATTATCTGCAGCTGCATGCAGTCTGGATAACTGGGTTTTCTGCAAGTGAACTGCAAGCTGGTGAAGGTTGTAAAAGCCACTCTACAATCTGGAATAAGGACATAAGGCTAGAATAGATCATTGCCTCCGTTGTTGCTATTCCTACCTATTACTTGAATAGCAGTCTCAGGACATTTTTGTCACTTCCACTGCATAATCCTGCATTATTTATAATTCTCTGTTCTTTCTCTTGGCCTGTTTCCAGCACTTCCCAGTTAAGCCACTTCAGGCTGTTTTACCATTTCCCTAGATTTTCCTTAGTGTTTGAAAACTGTAGTTCAAAAGCAGATTTTCTAGCTGCTGTCCCAGGAGTCACCGAGAGAGTAGGACAGAATCACCGATAGAGTAAGTTGGAGAGCTCGTGTCACCAAGAATCTTTTAACAGGTTTGGAAACAGACTTTCTCTCCAGTGTGTGTGAATGGAAAGGAACATCCATGATGAAATGAACTTGATGATGAGTTCACTCTTCCCCCACATGATTCTTTCTGATAGAGAATTCTTGCCAGTGAAGATAATGCTGCCTATGCAAGTTTAACTTCTGGGTGAATCAAACTGGATGCAGCTGTTATTTAAATTAAAGACACACTTTGTTATGGTCCTTGACAGCCAGATATAAGACAGTGGTCCTGCCCCAAAGAATTAAGTCTAACAATACAACAAAATTAGAACGAGAATTTTCATTAAAAAGGAACCTAATTCCGTTTCTTATTTCTGGGAAATATAATAAGTTATAACAGTTATCAGTGGTGTAATGAATAGGCCATGTTATGGTAATGAAGATCAAAGCTCCTTTGGAGTAATTATATATACACATTTTTAAAAATAAGATGGTACATACAAAGTACTGAGATGACTTTATAAATTTGTTTTATGGGCAATTTCACAGCTCTTTTTTCCTGCTGAGAATTTGATAATTGATATTGATTGTCTCTAAAGTGAGTTTAGGAATGTGTATAATGGCATTTTTATGGTCTATTTACTATACATGCATTGTATTTAAGAAAAATAAATAAAAATCTTTATGTTGTACAATTAATTCACAGTGACGATCAATCACATCTTACACATTCACTTCATGGGTATGTTTATCAGACGTGGATGAGTCCTCAGTTCAGCATTTAGGTTAAAACTATCCAGTTACACTTGAATTTGCGTGCTTGTTATCAGAGGAAAAAGTACTTTCAAAAATAGAGTTTTAGTTCTAACCAGCGTTCCCTCTAAACTAGATGGCATATGCAGCTGCGCAGGCACGCTCATGCCGTGCTGCCAGGCACGCCTGCATGGCCGTGCACAGCACACAGCTTAGAGGGAACACTGGTTTTTTCTAGGACCACATTATTCATATCTTTGTTTTTCCAAGATTTGATGGACACAAAACAGCGTGTGATCTGAGCAAGGGAAACATACACTTGTGTTTCCTCTAAAGGAGTCCAGGAAATAGATAGTGACTCAGATTTAGAATCTGCCTCCTGTTGTGCCTTGAAGAAGTACATTATATTGGCCTTGTACTTCAGGGGATTTAAAATATCTCCATGGCCAATCTGATGACAGCCAATTGCTTTGGCTGATCACTGCAGCCACTTCCGAGAGTGGCTGAAGTCGCTTCTGGGAGTGGCTGCAGCAACTGGCCGGCATTTGCAGGAGGGGCACTGACGCTCTTACCTGCCCCCCATCCATCGCCTAAGCAGCAAATGCGGCTGTTCGGGGGGTGCACCGGCAGTCTCAGGGGGTGCACATGCGCCCCATGCACCCCTATGTCTTGCCACAGTGACAAATAAGGTAGGGTGGTAGCGGGGCAGACAGGTTAACCCTTCCTTGCCCATTATCCCTTGTCAGATAGTGCAGGCAGCCACAAGTAGATGGGGGAGAGGAAGGAAAGAGTGGGGGGAGAGTAGTGAGCAGGTATCTGGGGTGCTGGGGTGGGGTTTCAGTCGTCCTGATCTGGGCTAGCAGGGGAGAGGGAGGTGAGTCAGGTGTTTACACTAAGGTATGACTTATTGTGGCTACACCTTATTGTAACATGAGCCGGATAACATGGATTAGAGATAACCCTGCCCTGGAGTTGCATAAACCTGCCCTAGAATTACAGAACAAGAGTTTAAAACCAGTTTCAGATGTTAATGTACAGACCATCCAGATATTAACAGTCCTTGGAACTTCCCAAAATTATTGCGTAATAAGGCCCTAAAAGGATTAAAATTAGAACTAGTATTACTTAAAATGTACCAATTATCATGCAGATAAAGTATCTCTAAACTTGAAAGTCCCCTTGGCCCTTCTATTGCTCATCTTTCTGTCTCACCTAAATAAATCATGCTCATGTCACAAAAGGTATACCACCCGCTAGCCAGCCCAAGTAAGATGATACCCACACTCAATTGGTTATTAGTAGTGATGTCAGTACCCCTATAAAACATTCAAACACAGAGTCCATTTTGAGAGAGTCCATTTTGAGAGACTCCGGGGTGACAGACCAGCTGCCTTGTGTCTTCCCATTGGTGATATGGTGACGTTCCTTATGTAGGCTTCCAATCAATTGTATTAGTGCTACGAGCTTTTTCCAGCGACCTCCCCCTCCCTTCACTCAGCTACGAGCTTATCCAGCGAACTCCCTCTCCCTTCACTTGTAACTGTAACTAAGAGCCTCCAGCCTCGCCACCTGGTGACGTAAGTAAACTTCTTCTTACCAGACGCGTCTCTGCCTAGTTTGTTCTGAACCTTAAACAGCCCACCTGTCCGTACTGATCATAGCCAGCCGATCAGATCGCAACACTTTCCTCAAAGGTGATGAACATATGTAGACTCCTAATAAAATGAAATTTTTAGACTCCTAACAAAACTTTGTTTATATTAAAACAGATTCTCTGTGATATATAACTGTGTCCAGGAAGAAACACCTATTTAACAAAGGCATATAGCAGCTCCCTTCTGTAAACATCCCTCAGGAGGAATTTAATTTTTGATTAAGTGGAATGTTTACTTTTGTATACAGCTGTTTAATCAGGGCTTTGTTAGGTATGTAGAGGTAAGGGGGTAGATTAAAGATACCTTTAATTAGATGACAAAGAATTGACTTTTTCTATCATATGGTAGAATTTAGATGGTATCTAAATGTAACCAATTAGGGTGGGTGTTCCAAAGAAGATACAGAATAAGACGTCTTAATTAGCAGTGGATTTGTACCAAGATAGCTGATTCACATGATTGTGAGGGATACCTGAAAAGTTTGATGTTATCTATAGATTATTAGTGACTAGGACTGATTGAGGATCCTTTCCAAAAAAGATGTTGAGCACTTCCTGAGAAATGAAAAATGGCCCTCAGATCCACTGACTTGAAATAAAAAATTCTAATCTGTTTAAAACTCATTATTATTGTTTTCTCAATGTCCCACCAGGGAGCTCAGGAGAACATAGGAAGATCATCTAGTATTAGTATGGTATTGCTCGTGGAGCTTTTACAGCAGAGTATGAGGTACATGGGCTGAAACCCTGGCCCTGCTGAAGATTTGGACAACACTATAATTATTTTGAAGGATGCTATCCAAAAAAGTTGGGCAAGGATTTTGTTTTATCACACCCCGCCACAATATTATACACACATACATATTTAATAAATATAGAAGGCAATCTTAATTTTACAAGGTGCCCTTCATTTGTTATATTGGACATTGTGACTCTTGGAAGTGCCATAATGCATCTATAGAGATAGCCAATACATTTCAGTGATAGTACATTCTCAAGTTCTGTCACCTCAAAAATTATCACACATCTTCTGAAAGGTCTTTGCCATTGTAATCCTGATTGTAAGGCCCTTTACAGGTGTTTGATTATTGAGTTGATGACATTGGTTGTACTTTATCGTGTAACAAGGAAGACCATGAGAAGGCTCACATGTTGGAGACTTTGCCCAAATCTGAGAAAAACTGTCATCAGATCATTTCATTTAAACAATGCCTATGCTGACCAGAAACTCACCATCACTTTCTGTGGAAAAGAGGTTATGCATGAGAAGTTCCCAATATACCTCAGAATAACTCTCAATCAGAGCCTTACCTTTTGTGAACAACTACAGAATGTTGCTAAAAAAATGAGAGCACAAGTTAACCTTGTGCATAAACTGCCTGAAATACATGGGGAGCAAATGCAACTATGCTTCCAATGGCTACTTTAGCACTTGTTTTCTCTGTAACAGAATATTGCTCCCCAGTCAAACAAAAGCATGCACACAAAGATTATTGATACACAGTTAAGTGCAGCTATGCGGATTATGTCAGGAATGTTAAAAACTACACGGCTGCCATGACTTCCAGTCCCAGCGAACATTGCTCCCCCACAGCGTTGCCATGATGCCACATCCGTGAGGTAATACCATAAGGTCATTGGTGACCCAAACCTCACAATCAACAATGCATCACCACTTCACTACTGGATAGGCTCAAATCTAGAAAACCCTGCTGGAATTATGCTAAGAAGCTCTATGATGAAAACAAGAGCATTGAAGAACAATGGAGGGAAGCCTAGGCAAATACCAACCTGCTGCAGAAATGCATCATCAGTGACCCTACAATTCCCCAGCCAGGATTTGACCTACTGAGAAAGATTTGATCCTCCCTGAATCACATTCAGGCACTTCATGAAAAATGAGGACACTTACTCCATAAATGGATATTTTTTCTTATATAAAACTGATTTTCTATTAAAGTTTTCAGTGACAATTTTCTGACTACCCTATCTAATGATTTTTAAAACAGCAAGGTGAAATCTATACATTGTGTGCCTCATTAGTTCTCTTTTTAATTTTTAGTTTTTAGTTTCATTTTCAATCATTTACACTGGAATACGGGTTTAGTCAATCATCCCCCATTCCCCTATTCCTCCCCCCTCCCCCCCCCCAAAAAAAACCAAACCAAAACAAAACAAAACAAAACAGAAAGCATTACTTCAATAAATTATCTTTTTTTTCTGTGGTGCTATACATGAAAATAATGAAAGCAATAGCTCAGCAGGCTGTAATAACTTTCTTTTTAGGTTATGCATTGTTATTTGTACAGAAAACCAAATAACATTTTTTTTTTATGTACAGAAGAAATGATTTCTTGGCTGACAACACAGATTTATACTGGGGTTTTGTTCATTCTGCTATACATCAATCTTATTGTAAGACACAATTATAATACTTTTATCTGATATAGCATTGTTGGACAGTGATTCTTAGCTTTATTTATCCTTATTTTTTGAACTCTTATTTGCAATCATAATTCTTTTTTCCCCCTAATTTAGAAAAAATTTGTGTGCATATTTGTGTCAGTTGAATATTTCTAGGTTATGTTAGATTGACAGCATTGAAGACTGAAGTGCTTTATGTACCCATGGAACTATTAAGGGATCAAAAGTGCATGTTTTACTACAATGATTTATTTCTATGTAAGGATCACCTCTTGGGCTGAGCCTGAGAAAAGCAGTCAAAAGCAATGCCAACTCTAATTGGCTCTAAAATGTGCGTATCTTTCTATTTACAATGATTAACTTTTGAGTGGAGATCATTATAAAGAGAACCACATTCACTGGAAGTCATTAGAATATGGACTGCCATGCCTAGTCCACTGAAAGCACACAGAATTAGGAGATCACAGGGCATCACAGGGCTAGCCAGAAAAGGCATGGGTCAGAGCACCCAGGAGGTATAATAAGATGACTTAAACCCTAAACAAATGTATGGCAAGCTGCATGCAGCCAAAAATCCTTCAGCACACCTGGTTCCATAAATGCCAGAGGCAGAATACATACTATTCATTCTATGACTCCAGAAGTGAATCAAGTTCAGTAGATACCTTGGTAAATCATTCCCAACCATAACAGAAACATGATGCATTGTGATGTAACTCTGAAGACAGCATCTTAAATAGTTCCTCGACTCTCCTATAGGATGACTACTATGACATACTGTATGTTTGAAAGAGAAATGATACTTTGTGATATAAATCTATGGTGACAAAAGTGCATCTTTAAGGAAATGATTAGTACCTTGGAAACTATACAAATGTTTAACATAAGATGTATTTTACCAGATTGTGACAAATATTTACTGGGTGCGTCTACACATGCAATTAATGAAAAGTTGATTGCTTTGGAATATATTGCTCCTGGGCACACCATTTAAACATGTGTCCAGGAGCAATGACCTCCAGAGTTTATTACTTTTTGAGCATGTGCCTGGGAGCACAGCACATTTTGCTGGGTTGGAGTAGCCCTACCTGGCAGAGGGCCTGGAATGAGGGGAGGGAGGCAGCCTGGCAGCCTGGGGCTGCTCCCCACCAGCTCAAGATGCTGCAGAAGGGATAGGTGGGGCATGAGGGTGCTTCAGCGTGCGGCTAGCTGACAGGCAGACCCCACACTGAACCACCCTCGTGCCCCAGCCAGTCATGGTAGTGTCTATACATGTGCTACTGCAGAGTTTTTTACAAGTACTACCCTGCTGTGGACTAAACTAGTTTATTCCAGCCTAATAGGGGCACATTTTTACACACCCTTGGCACTAAAGGATTGCTAAGGCATAGTCAACCCAGAGTGAACATGGAATACATCTCACACCATTCAACTTAATTAAAATCTAATGTTATGAATACAGTGAATGCATTAATAATTTCTACATAGAGAGAGAAAACGACTTAGTTCAATGGTCTCGCCCAGTCCCAGATGTTCCCCCACTTCACAGAAAAGGTGGCCAATCAGGTCCTGAAAGTAGAGGTGGTCTGAGGGTAATAAATGTAGTTCAGTCCAGATGTTGTTGGATGATGACATACACTCAAATTCCTTTTTTCTCCCCTTTCATGTTTTTTCTTTAACTTTACTCCTCTGATGACTCTTCATTTCCAGGTACTGTTGATCAGTTTCCCTGTGACCATCATACTGTTCATTAGAGCTATGTGAAGCTTTGGTCCCTCATTCAATTTGGTGGAGATTCAGCCTGATTTGGTCACCAAATCTCCAAATCTGAATCAAATCAGAGGACCCTTTAATCTCTCCAAATCAATTCGGAACCCTCCAACTTCAGACACAGGTACATGTTTTTTCTATATACGTCTATGTAGCAGGGGCTCTGAATGCTGTGGTTCTGGGAGATACAGTGTCCCACAGCAGCACGGGGGGCTCCCCAGTGTGCCCAGCAGCAGAACCGAAAGTGGACCAGAAGCACTTCTGGGTCCACTGGGGAGCATGTTGCCCACCCCATGCTGCTGTGGGATGCTCTATGTGCCCCAGCACCATAGCAATGATGAGCTGTGCTGGTTCCTCAAGGTATGTAGGAAAAACTTTTATAGCTGTGCCTGTGTCTGAATCATTGATTCACTGAATCAGCAACGAATTGTCAGATTCGGAATTGGCTGAATTGAATTGGGGACAGTGATCCAAATCAATAGATCAAATCACTGTCCCTGATTTGGGCCAAATCCAAATCCAAATCGAATAGGGCCCGTTTTGCACACCCCTACTTTTTATTTTCTTATCCTGTCAGTATATTCCTTTGTTTCAACAAACCCATCACATGAACACATCTTAATTTGGTCTTTTACTGGTGTCTTAATTTGGGCATGCCCCAGACTCCTAATTTGATCTGTTCATCAACTCTGGAAATTCCAAGGGCTCTGCAGTTGGGCACTGTCCAATGGACCCCCTCTTATCACTTTTCATTTACATATCCAATCGTGTCATTCCTCTGATTCAGTTGGTTAATGACAAGTTCCGTTAATTTGAGCCAGTAGCCAGGCTTACATTTCAAACACTTACATCGATAATGCTGGAACATAAGCTCTCTTATTAAATTCATAAAAAATAAAAGAAAAACACAATGTGAAGGTGAACTCAAGGCAAATAGCTGACAGTGAAGATACAAAATACAAAAGAAAAGTTTAAATAATAATGAGGCTATAAAAAACTTAAGCGATGGTTAAATAAGGCTGAATATAAAAGAAAAGTTCAAATAATACTATAATTCACCACTTTGACAGCTAAAAATTATATCTGTGTGATAAAAGTGCTTGCTGAAGGCTCTATGAAGATTGACCACGTCTTTTTCTGTCTTTTGTTCAGATATTAAGCTATATGTTGTTGAGAGCCTAATTAAAGTAAAAAATGTAGTGAGGCCATGTATGTAGTAATGAAGCCTAGTAAATTTAGCAAGCTTGCAAAAATTAGCTGGCACATCTGGAAATCATTTGGCAGAAAGATGCAACTCTGTAAAAGAAGATCCTGATTTAAGATTATCTGCTGGCCTGGATTCAGTGGGCCCATGGATCTCGAGGATCCCAAGGACTGAATACCAAGGTCCTTCCCAGTACCTCTCAGACAGTGCTGATTGGGAATGCCTGACTTTGCTGAGCTTTGCAGAAGAGAAACTTGTCATACATCAGGCATCAGAGGGGACTGCCAAAAAGTTGCTGACACAAATTATTATTGCCTCTCCATGTTTTGTTATTTATGTGGAGTTGTGTGTTTGTTAAGTCAATAAAATTTTCTTACCTTTTTACCCCTGACCACACTCTCAATCCTGAAACCTCCACAGGTGGCAGGGACAACCACTCTAACAGATGCAACTAAAGCTAAATGTGAGATGGTACCCTAACAGGGCAGGGATCAGCCTGGCAACCTGAGGCTGCTCCCCCCAGCTCAACATGTTTCTGAGCGACTGGCTGGGGCACAATGGTTCTTCAGTATGGGGTTAGCTGGCAGGCAGTGTCCACAATGAAGCACTCTCATGCCTCAGGTAGTCAGGGCAGTGTCCACAAGTGAGGTACTGCAGGGTTTTTTTTTTACTTTGTAGCAGGATAGTACTTGCATTTACATGTATTTACAAGTACTATACTGCTGTGGAGTAAATTGGTTTACTTCAGCCTAATAGGGGGGCATGTATAGATCCTGAGACATTTACTGTGCAGTTAATTAGTCTACTTCACTGTAAACAACTTGTGCAGATGTGCCTGCTTTATTTTCCTTGAATCCCATAAATAATAAAAAGCTCTTCCTCTCCCCCTGCAATACAGTCAATGGGAAAAATACCATTTAAACCTTCACATGATATTTTCTGTGATCATTTAATGTAAAGGAGTATGTGGTCTGTGTACTTAAGACATGAGGAGGGAAAAAGTGACTTTTTTCAGGTGACTCTACCCTCATTTTTCTTTAGGTACCACCCCAGGGATGCAGCAAAATTTAGACACTGGGGAAGGGAAGTTAATGAAATGGAAAGCAGTACTGAAGTATGACCGTTACTAACTCATATATGCAATTTTCAGTTCTGTCAAGCAATGTCCTTGGAAAAGCCGTATCAAAGAGAGCAAATTTTCATAAGAAAGCCCTTTAAATGTTTCATGTAAAGACCTGAGGAAAGTAACATGGCACACAAACACTTGTCTACAACCCTTCCAATTATATAGCTGGGCACTAAAAATCTTTGTCTCCTGTATCACAGGTTTTTATCTTTGATATTTTACATTGAATTTTAGATATAGCTCATTATAGAATATGAAGAAATGGAACAGCCTTGCATTAAGCTCAGTGACTCAGTGACAGGAAGTTCTCCTTAGTCCTACAAATCCACTCTGTTTCTGAAAGATCACCAGACAGTGTCATGATGTCATGACCAGGATATTTTGCCTAGTGGGTAGAGCCAGGGGTTGGACTTGGAATTTCAGCAGTCAAGAATCAGAAACCAAATACTAAGCCAAAGTCAGGAGCTGGGGATCAGAGCCCTAGTTACTAAATCTGAGGGACAATCCCCAGGGCAAGGTCCAAGAAGAGAGCCAAACTGCCAGGAAACAGATTTGCATTGAAATCTAAAAGTGAAATCCAGGAAAAAGCCATAATCAGGGTCAGAAATCAGAAAAAAACTAGAGAATTTGCCAGGAAGGAGCTGTTTAGGGACTGCAGACTAGTAAGTTGTGCATTAAGGCTCAGGTGCTAGAGGAGTTCCTTAAAAGCAGCCCCAGAACCAAGCAGAAGGAAGGGGTGCGGGTCAGCTGGTCTTGATTCATTTGTGAAGTGTGGCTGACTCAGTTACAAGGGCTGCAGGGCAGAAACTTGATTGGACCTTATACAGCTGACCCATTTACCTAGGCTGCAGTTGAAAGGTAATAATCTTTCACATAGGTTATTATGCTTAGGGCTGTATGAGGCTTCAGATCACACCAGATCTGGGGGTACTTTGGACACTTCAACGTCCAAAGCAGCATGCCTGGAGCTAAGCACTGGCTCATTCACCCTGTCTGAAGTGGTTTGGAGCTTCCAAAGCACTTCAGAAAAACTTTGGATGCTTCGGACAAGCTTTGGGGGCTGAAAGTGAAAGTTAGAGGTGGGGGGAGGGGAAGACTGACGTGTAGGTGGCCAGTGAGAAGGATTTCTCTCTGGCTGGTTTTCCAATGACAGTGTCTGGGGGGAAGGACCTTGGAACAGCATAAAAGCCTATGTTTGGAGGTGTGCTGTGCCTTTTGTAAGCTTGTTCCTTTTCAGGAACTGCATGAGAAAGGTACCCTAGCAGACAGTGTGATTGCTTTCTTCAGTAGTTGAACTTGCCTGCTCCTTTTTGTTGTTAGAAAGGATGGGGTAGGATTTAGCTTAGCTTAGTCTAGCTTAGTATCTCTTAGTACTATTTAATTAATTCCTTTCAATTTATGTTTGCTCTTCTTTTTTTGCAAACTTTTAAAAAAGAAAGCTGTTTTCCCTGCCAGTGTGATCCATTACTGTGCAGGAGGTTGCACACACGCGTGCACACACACACACACACACACATACGCTATAAAGAAGAAAAATCAGATATTCATAGGTGAAGAAGACAGACAGACAGCACACAATTTTTACATAGCTCTTAACACTGAAGCAAACAATCAAAGAAGAGTCCAGTGCATGCACACAACAGAAGGAATAAAACACATGTCTTAAAAGGAGTGACACACACACGCAGACCTTTTGCAGCACAGAAAATATTAATATGAAGTGTGCTGGAAAAGCAGATGTCATGTTTTCTGGTAGGGGAGGGAGAGGGGGTAGGGGGAGAGCTAGAGCAGCAAGTCTCCGTACTTGAGGGAGGAGCTGCATGAGGCAGAGGCACAGGTAGTCTTGCACTTCACCTCTGACATCTGGAGCAGCCAAGGTGGTGATCATGCCTACCTCTCCCTCACAGGGCACTGGTGCGATCAGTCAGGCTGTCGGTGGGCTGTAGTGCAATTCAAGTTCCTGGATGAGTCCCACACAGCAAGGGAGATCATGGGGACCATGAACTGCATGATGCAAGGGTGGCTCGTTGAGCAGGCCGAGCTCACCCATGGGTTCATGCTCACCGACAATGGGGCCAATATGGTGAAGGCTGTCCAAATTTATTGGCATCTGCTGTGTGGCACACAGGCTGCACCTCGTAGTGAAGGATGACTTGGAGGGGGACAGGACTGCCGGTAACAGCTCTGCCACTAGTACTGCTACAAGCCAGCTGATTTTGAAATGCAAGAAGGTTTCATTGTTTCATAGTTGGTAGGGTCGGAAGGGACCTAAGCAGGTCATCAAGTCCGACCCCCTGCTAAGGGCAGGAAAGAATGCTGGGGCCAAATGACCCTGGCTAGGTGACTGTCTAGCCTCTTTTTGAACATCTCCATGGTAGGGGTGAGCACCACTTCCCTAGGAAGTTGGTTGCAGCTCCTACTCACCCTGACTGTGAAGTAGTGCTTCCTGATGTCTAGCCTGAACCTACTCTCAGTTAGCTTATGGCCATTATTCCTTGTAACTCCCAGTAGTGCTCAGGGGAACAGGGACTCTCCCATTGCCCACTGGTCCCCCTTGGCAAGTTTGTAGGTGGCAGGCTACTTCCACCACAGCATCAAGGGGGCAAGATGCTGAGGGAGAATCTGGCACAGCTGAGCACCCCACAGCTCAGAATCATGCAGGATGTGGAGACTCGGTGGAACTCCACATACTTGATGCTCGAAAGGCTGGTAGAGCAACAGAATGCTATCCATGAGATGGCTTTGTTTGGGGAGATTGGGATCAGTGGCCTCCTGAACAGAGCTGCTCAGGGTACCACCTCCCAGATCTTGATGGTCCTCAATCCCTTCCTCAAGGCCACCGAGACCCTTAGCACTGGTGATGCCCTCCTTGGCCAGGTGGTTCTCCCTAGTGAGGGAACTGGAGAACCAACTGGAGAAGTTCCAGGGGATCAATGGCTGGGGCAGGCTGTTGTCCCCAGACGTGCAGACACTGGTGAGGTGGCTGAAGGAGGACATGAGGGAGACTGGATCCCTTGTGGTCCACTATGGTCCACATGATGGCAGGCATGTGCAACTTAAGGGTGAAGGGGAGCATGTGCAGTGGCAGCACCAAAACCCTCAATCACTGGATGCAGGTTCTGGTCAACAAAGTCAGGGAGGCCAAAGTACAGAGGCAAGGGGATGTGGAAGAGGGGGATCCACTTTCCTGTGCCAGCACTCCCAGCACTAGCACTGGTGCCAGCACCAGCACTAGCACCAGCACCAGCATCAGCTAGTTTCCTCCATGCCAGCCACTACCAATGTGGGCCATGGGCATGACTTCAATGCTGGGGTCCAAATGCACCAGACCCCAGTCTTTGGCAGGTAGTGCCAAGGCTTTGGTGGCTACCTATCTCACTGAGGATGTAGAGACAATGGACTGTGACCCCTTGGCCTACTGGGAAGCCACAGCCAGATGTGGCAGGATCTGGCCATGGTTGCCTGGCAACACCTGTCCTGTCAACCGACCAGTGTTCCAAGCAAGAGGGTGTTCATTGTTCAGCATTGTTGGGGATGTTGTGACACCCCACCACACCTGCTAGGATCATACTCTGGTGGAGCAGCTGGTGTTCCTAAAGGTGAACCTCCCACTGCTGGGGTTCCCCAAGCTCCACCTGCAGACAGACTGAGTGCCACCCTCCTCACTCTGTCTGTACCAGTTTCCTTTTTTGAGTTTTTTAAAAGCTGAGTAATGTCAGGTTGAAAATCCCTTTGTCAGGATGAGGAAGTGCCTGCAGTTGGTCCTGGATGGAAGGAATAGTAAAGAAGCCAGAGGCTGGCCTGGCCTGCAATGCAGACAAAAAGGTCAATCAGTGAAAATGGAAATGTAAGCATTGGTGGAGAGGGACAGGTTGGGGTGGGGAGTATCAGGGGAAGGGGAATGTAGCAGCACTGATAAAAATGCAGAGGTGCCTGGGGTGTCAGATGTCCGGCAGGTTGCAGTGTGCCAGAACTCCACTGTATATATTGAGTCCATGAGTTTCTGTACCTACTACCTAGGAGGCTGATGAAGTGCAGTTCATAGGCTAAGCTCTTAAAAGTGGTTTGTATATTCAAAGCACCACCTAACCTCATCACCAGAACTGAAGCCAACTTCCTACAGCTCAAAACACAAATTCTGCCAACTATCTCCAGTACCCCCACACAAACTGCACACTAGAATCTGTCAAAGACAACAAAACCCAACTACCTGTGGGGACACATTCCTCATGAAACAAACACTCTGCCTCCAGTCTCTCAGGCCTGATCCTGAGAGGGAACAAATTACAATGCAATCCACTTTTCAGAGCTGGGCCTATGAACTGTACTTCATCAGCCTCCTAGGTAGTAGATACAGAAACTCATGGACTCAATATACACAGTGGAATTCTGGCACACTGTGACCTGCCAAACATCTGACACATCAGGTACCTCTGCGCTTTTACCTGACCTTCTACATCCCCCTCTCCCTTAGCCCCCACCCCAGCCTGTCCCTCACCCCCTGATGCTTCCATTTCCATTTTCACTGATTGGCTTTCTTGCCTGCATTGTGGGCCAGGCCAGCTTCTGGCTTCTTTATTGTTCCTTCCATCCAGGATCAACTACAGGAACTTCCTTGGCCTGACAAAGGGGTTTTCAACCCTAAAGCTTCCAAAGATAAATATTTTAAGTACTCCTTTTTTTTCATAATACACATATAGACATAAGAACACAAGATAAGCCATCACACACCATGAGTAGCATCATATGTCCAACACAACACAATATCTTTACTTCTTGTTGTCAATTCCTTTATAAAAATAAAGGCTCTGTGACAGTTCCATTTGGGTACGTTTGATACTGCTGCTGATGCTACTGGTGTTGAGCCAGCTAAGTTATTTTACCTGTTGTCGTGTAAGGTGGTGGACTAGACCTGATGCTGTAGAGGAGGAGGATACCCCACAGGGACACACTGCTGTGTTGTGTAGAGGACCCAGTGCCAGAAGGGTGCAACTTAACACACACACACCGTGTCACCCATCCATATCATGAGTTTTGCCTGTTAGCAGCCGGAGGTGCAGAGCCCCAGAAAGCAGACTCCCCCAACGAGACACATGCACAACTGTCAGGCTTCATGGCCTCAGCAGGGCCCACCACCCCTGCAGTGTTCAGCCCAGTGCACCTTAACACACACTATGTTACAAGTTTTGCCTGTCAGCATTTTGAAGTACAGTTCCTCCCAAACCCCTGCACCTATCTTTTTGAAACTTGGTAGACTTTGTGGACTCAGCAGGGTCCACCATCCCTGCAGTTTTCACCCCCCTGTGGTGTAACACATACACGTGACTTGAGTTTTGCTTTCAAGAATTTTGGGTGCAGTTCCTTCCAAGTTCTTGCACCTATCTTTTTGAAACTTAGCAGACTTCATGCTCTCAGCAGACACTACCATTCCTGCAAGTTTCACTCAAAGAAGACAAAAAACAACAACATTATAGATATTTTATTGATCCCTCATTATACCCTATGGCCAGATCTCTGTGGCAGCTCTGAATGTTCGGAGCTGCTTTGGCCAGAATGAAGTGGGAAACCGATTTGAAGCTCTGGATCAGATCACTGACATCTGAAGCAGCTGGATCCGACACTGGATCAAATATCTGCTTACTCACACAGGCCTAAGGATATGATCTGTATAGAACAAAGTCTGTCTCTCCACAATATAAATTTCTTCACTGAGAAAATGGGAAGGAACACTTAACAACAAGGCAAACTTATAACTGAGGTAGAAGAATGGAAGAAAAATGAAAGCTGTAGGATCACCTCCCCGGTGATTTTCAAGAGCAGGTTAGGAAAATGCGACTGGGACGGTTTATTAAGGGATGATCGTATCCTGAGCAGGGGATTGGACTCAATGAGTGCATCCATATGCCTCTTGCAGCATCTCAGACCACTTTGAGACACTGCAAGAGGCATGTGCAGAAATAAAAAAAGTTCCCTTGGATATCCAGGGGTCAAAAAATACTCCAGGTGAAGAAAGAGGGACAGGACATGGTCCTCGACTGTGCCCTGAGGCAACCTGGGAGTGGGTCCTCCAAGAGAGATGCTCTGCTTTCTGGCCAGAGTGTCTGTATAGTGCTTCTGCTGCCCCGGCACATGGACCATGAACCTTTACTGCACTGGGGCAAGCAGAAGTGTGGCAAGGATAGGACCCAGGAGCTGTCATGGGTAAGTAGGGACATGGGGATGGGGGTGGGTTATGGGTGTGGGTGGCCATGGGGAGTGGCAGGAGGAAATTAGGGGCATGGGGAGTGGCTGGGGGATGTGGTCTGTGGATGGGTTAGTGGAGGTGCTCGAGTGGTGGCTGCCTCATGCCTGCCTGTAACAGGGAACCCCCTTTGTACACTCCCCTTTTGGGCATTGATATAACAGATGCCCCTTCTTGCATGTATTCCCTCTGCCCTTTTTGTGCATTTCTTTTTCCTTCTGAGTATTGACAGAGACCTAGCACACTCATTGCATGTGGCTTTCTATAGGAGAAAACTATAAACTACACCTACATATTGACTGAGCTAAGTGTCACTAAAGAAAATAAAAGAACTAAAATATTCACTTCAAAGCAAAGCTGGTAAGAGACAAGAAAAGCCAAAGTGCATTGAAAACATGACTGTAAATATATTCTGGTGAACACCTTCCCCCTTTGATTAAAACCTATTTCCCAAAGCAAATGTACCTTATGTGTTTAAAGTTTATGCTAAATTGGTCCATGTGACTTTATCTAACCTAACTCACTTACTGTCCCCAGTGGTCTTTGATCCTTATTACCTCACATTGCATTTTTATTTGTTTCTCACAGTGCATTTTTATATTTCATCTGTCTCATCTTTGGCCTGGCATTCTGCATTTTATATTTTATACCTTCTAACTTTTAACCAATGCAGGAGTTGAGGTAGATGTTATTTACTTGGATTTTAAAAAGGCTTTTGACACAGTGTCACACCCAATATCTATAAATAAACTAAGTAGCTGTGACGTGGATTTTTTTCATAGTCAGGTGGGTGGGCAACTGGTTTGTAGGGCACACCCAGAGAGTGGTGGTGGATGGGTCAATTTCTACCTGGAGAGATGTGGGCATTTGTGTCCCCCAAGGCTATGTCTTTGGACCAGTGCTGTTCAACATCTTCATCAGTGATCTGGATGAGGGTGTAGAAAGCAGTCTGTCCAAATTCACAGACGGCACCAAACTATGGGGTATAGTAGACACATTAGATGGTAGGGAGTGAATTCAGGTGGATTTGGACAGACTGAGGAAGTGGGTAGATCAGAATCAGATGCAATTTAACAAAGACAGCTGTGAAGTGTTGCACCCAGGAAGAAAGAATCATCAATACACCTATAGACTGGGAAGTACCATTCTAAGTAGCATAGCAGTGGAAAGGGATCTCGGAGTCATAGTTGATGCAAAAATGAACATGAGTTGCCAATGTGATGAGATAATAAGTAAGGCTAACCACACTCTTTCTAGCATTAGTAGGTGCATCACAAGCAGGTCTAGGAAGGTGATACTTCCCCTCTATGTGGCACTTGGGAGGCTGCCACTGGAGTATTGCATCCAGTTTTGGGTGCCACACTTCAAGAGGGATGTGTATAAACTGGAAAGGGTTTAGAGGATTGCTACTCATCTGGTTGAGGGTCTGCAGGTAAGATCCCATGAAGACAGATTGAGGCACCTGCCCCCATCTTCAGCCTCCATAAGAGAAAGCTGAGCGGTGATCTTGTGGCTATCTACAAGCTCATCAGGGTGGGTCAGCAGGGAATAGGGGATACTATGCTTACCAACATGCCCCTTGGGGTTATTAGAAACAGCGGCCATAAACGGAAGGAGAGCAAATTTAGACAGGACATCAGGAAAAATTTCTTTATGGTAATGCTTGCCAAAATATGGAATGGGCTTCCAAGGGAGGTGATGCTTTCCCCTATCTTGAAGGTGTTTAAAAGGAGATTAGACAAACACCTGGCTGGGGTTACTTAAATCCAGTGCTCTTTCCTGCCCAGAGCAAGGGGTGAGACTTGATGATCAAATAGGTCCCTTCTGGCCCTAGAAATTTGTGAAATCTATGAATGTATCCTAGAATAAGTAATACCTTCATAGTATCATAGTATCATAGTAGTTAGAGTCGGAAGGGACCTGGGCAGATCATCTAGTCCGACCCCCTGCCTTGGCAGGAAAGAGCACCGGG
>JAGPOW010001338.1:46331458-46371994 GCA_030014935.1 Caiman crocodilus
CCCCGGTGCTCTTTCCTGCCAAGGCAGGGGGTCGGACTAGATGATCTGCCCAGGTCCCTTCCGACTCTAACTACTATGATACTATGATACTATGATAGTACACTATTTGGCAATAATACGTATTTGATAATTCCATCTACAGAAAGGTCTTCAACACAGGATGAAGAAAACTCTGGTTATGGCCTGTGCTCTTTTATAGCTCACTGCAGTTGATCTACTGTACTTTGTCAGCTCAAGAATCTGCCACTTCAGAATCGAGAGAATGCCGCTGATCTATCATAGTGTGGCTTCATATCCAGATACCAGTTGAAACGGATTCACTTTTAGACCTGGTACAATTGGTACAATTCCAATTGAAGCCAGGTGACCATACATTCCATTTTACTGGGAAAGTTCCATTTTTAAACATCTATTCTAGGCATCCTATTGTTTCAATGAACACTTTTGTCCTATTTTCAGAGGGCATGCCCTGGACTGAGGTTTAAAACAAGACTCTCTAAGAAAAAATGAAGCTGTCCCATTTCTCTCTTCCTTTCCCTCCTTCCCCTCCTCCACTCCCACTCAGCTGAGACTAGAGCTCAAAGACAACCTAGAATGCTGGGGAGCGCGTGTGACTTGGGCAGGAGCAGCAGATTGTTTTGAGTCTGGGGAGGTACGGACGCTCCAAGTCAGTATGTGAGAAAGATACTGACAAAATGAGTCTGCCTGTTTTCTGCATTGAAGGGCTGTCACCTCATTTTTTCTACTTTCTCTCTGGTGACTGAGTGACGGGAAAGACTTTATAAAGTGCATATATAGAAGCGCTATTGCCCTCATTCCTACCTTCAGGTTGCTAGAACCTGTGGCCATTGGGGCCCAGCTGAGGTTCATACCACAAAGTTTGTCAAGTAATTTGTACAGAGATTCTCTGATGATACAGGTGGCCCCTGCATAGGGCCCCAGGACCTACCAAGGCTTATGTGTTTTTCTTTCCCATGTCCGAATCAAAGAGCCAGTTTTAGTACAACACCTCTGACCCCCTCATTCTTTCATAGACTAGTGTGACATTGGTGGGCCTTACATCCAGTAACACCCTCCATCAGGTAGCCCCTCCCCTTGTCCCACCTGCCACGACTTTGATGTTATGGGTGATTTGAAGGAGGGGTTCAGTGGAGCTCTTTTACCAGAGGGGTTTCCCCAATATGGGTGTACTCACAGTTGAGGCTTCCATTGTTCCATGGGGCTCCGCCATCTCTACACCCCATCCACTCACTAACCGAACACTTGCTGGTGAGGTGGTAACTTGCCGCTATTTGCAGGCCTGCTGGTCGGTAGGTGTTCCTGACCATATAGACCTAGGCTAATGGTCGCCTTAGGTCCACCTGCTTTAGGATCCTGCTGACACCACCGCTAGCTTGGGTCATCTTCCTTTTTCTCCCTTGATCTTAGAAATAATATTCCTCTGGGATAGGGAGGCTTCCTGGATCAATGCTTTGCCCCGGCAATCCCTGGGGACCACTCCTTCTGCCCCTGCCGGGGTTTCTGGTTCTTGCTTCAGTTGTTGAGCTGATGCAGAGCTGCCTGTCTGAGGCTTTCACTCCAGGGGAGCCACAGCACCATCAACGTGCTGCCCATCTCCTCTCTCCTTCCCTAGCTCCCCCCTGCCATGGGGTTTGCTGGGGTTTTTAAACTTCCCCACGGCGGCCACTGTGGCTGCCACGATTGGCTTAGCTGTTCCCTTTACCGGGAACAGCTGTTTAAACAGCTGGCGTAATGCTGGCTCGCGCGGCTGTTATGGCAGCTGCAGCTGCTGCTGCGGTCCCGGCTCCGATGTTGCCGTCCCTCCCGAGGGTAAGTAGTCCGGCCTAGGGTTTTTTTGAGGGGTTGTTGCTGCCCCACAATCTTCTCTGTCCCCTGTCTGTGCCCGTGATGGTCGCACGCCGCCATCAATCATCTGTAGAAAATCAATCATCTGTACAAAAACACATGCTACATGTCTGTGCAGTAGTGACTGGTGTGCATGGTTGACCTAGAAAGATTAGAAAAAGTCATAATTCCTTTAGGCAGGGACCTGGCTTTGTGCAGCTGTGGAGCAGTGGGCAGCATCAAGAGTTGAGCTGCTGCTACTACTGGTGGAGGCAGGGCTGGCAATGCAGAACCTGCTATTTTCCAATTCCTTCTCCTGCTCCTCAGATTGGGACCTGAGGCTGGCATCCTGGTTACTCACTCTTGTGCTATGCTACTGCCTAGAAGAGTGCTGAAAGGAGCCTACTCAGTAGCTCCTCTTGCTAAAACTTTCTAAAGAGCATATAGGCTGCATTGCTCCAATGCATTCAAGCTTCAAGCCAGTGGAGATGGCCACATCCACAACCAGGGACCTCAGTTTGCATATTAGGCAAGCTTTCTGCAGTGCTCCCATTTATGCCCAACCCTTCCGGGAATGACTGTGCTTCATGCAAGATGCCTAAAGGAGATCTTTCTATTGTATTTTATTAGCACAGGCCTAATTTGGTATAAAAAGTCCGCTGCATGAACAACAATGTATTTTTAGTCATTATAATTTTACTATGCCAACGCTTCAATGACAAGCAGAACTTCAGTATTCACTTTGGTGACTGCATCCTGCCAACAGATTGGTTCATATTTTGAGATGCATTTTCCTACTCTACCACCTCCGGTTCATAGATTTTCATAAAGAGTTTAGGATGTGATGTATTGCTTTTAAGCATTGCATCTACAATACAAATTAAATAAATACACATTAGGCATAATGATAATGGCTGGTGTTCCTCTGGGCTCATTCCTTGGCCTTCTGTTATGTAGAGTTCACACAGTTCTATCTGTAGATTACAATGACATGCAATTAGTGTTACAGAAAAAAATGTTTTGTGCTTACCATCAACATTTTTCAGCCTCTGTTAGTGACAGTGTTTTGCTGAACTAAAGAACTAAATGTCCATAAAACACCTGTGCTTTAAAGCAGTTATAATTTAGCATTTGTAATGGTTAGCTGCCTACCCATGATAGCTAACTACCTTGAAGAACTTAAATTAAATTACTCTGCCTTTGAAAGGCACATTTTGCTCTAAAGACACTATTTGTCGTTCCCATAACAGAAGGTAGTTCTTATTTATTTCTCTTTTTGCTCTAAGACAAAAAAGACACACAAATGAAATGAGAAGTTTGTTTTATGCTTTTCAGTCTGTCTCTGTTTATAGCAAAAGATGTTTTTCTGACATATTTTTCCATTATCAGAAACTAATGGAAAGAATCTAATTAGTGTCATGAATTGTTCATATATTTCTCTCATTTTAAATGTATCTGTGTTTCCCATGTTTCTAATTAAAACATTCTGATTAAAGCATGTTACTACTTTGAAATATCACTTTGTAAAATGGCATTAGGGATTCCATCCTTATTTTCCTCTCAGTGATTTCTGTACAAAATTTATAAGAAAACATTATGCTTTTTCTAGCTCCTAACTGCCAACTTAATACAGGACCAGGACATCATGAGATGAGTGAGTCATTGTTTTGTCAGTTATTTTCATAATTAAGATTCTTTGATTTGGATTTAATAACATTTTTATGGAAGCACAAGTTGGAAGAAAACAGACATTCTAGCCCTTTGCCATGCTCCAAGTGCCCTCAAATGTTGCCATGACCAAAGATATAGTCATAGTTCGAGATGCCTTAAATGGAGGGATGTCTTTTTGCTGGTTGAGTGCCATGGGAATTCCCAAAGTGTGCATACAGGCACTGGCCAAAATGGGTGTGCCAGTGAGATACACACACTGAGAGAATCCCCTGCAGAGGATTCCTGCAGCACATGTCTGAAGCAAGGGATCTGCACGGGGCTTCCTCCACTTGCGGACATGTATCCTGAGTTGGGGGTGGCACCCAGAGACATTGTCTTCCAAGATTTGGCCTCCAAAGTTCCAGCAGAGGCTGTGGGATAGGGCTTCTGGTGACATCTGTAGATGCCAATGAAATAAATCAGTTCCAATGATGACATTTGGTTTTAGCCTTAGAGCTAGCTAATATGAAATACTGAGCTGAGAGGTGTTTGAACTGCTGCTTCTCTGTGGAGTTTAGATACCTGAATCAGGATAGCAAAGTAGGTGCCTTGGCGTTTTCAGGATTCAGGCCTAGAATCCTTTTTTGAATATAGGCTCCTTACTGATCAGGGCTTGTGTAGTGCTGGTGCAGTCCATCCCTTCTATAATAGCCTACTGGTTAGAGCACTCACCCAGCAAGAGAAGATCTCAGTTCTAGATTCTCCTTCCCTTAGGTGGTTCAGACCCACATTGATCAATCCTTAGGAGAGTCCCTAACCACCAGGCTGCATGTGAGTGATGGGGAAAGGTCTTGCTGAAGCTGGGCTGCTGGAGAGACAAGAGCATTGGAATCAGAAAGGGAGACTGATTCTAAAGTGCAGTGCAGTGGCTGCCACAGGAAATTATCCCCATGTCCTCCCTGAATACCACTTCAATCCTTTTCCCCTGCCTCATCTGCTACTGTACTTTCTGTTCACTGCCCTATCTCCTACTGTGCTGCCTGCTCCCTCCTCTATCTGCTGTGTGCTGCGCAGAGGCTGCTGACATTTCCGGCCTGCATGCCACAGGTTGGCCACCCAGGGCCGACTGGTTAGGGTATTCTGTTGGGCTCTGGTGTCCCTGCCCCCTTTTCTATGCCAATAAATCTCTAATTGTTTTCTGTACCATGGAACATTTCTTAAAAGTAGCATGGGGGAGACTGGGTCTCAGCTCAGAGCAGTTTATGGCCAGGTGATCTGAGGATTCTGTAAGGAGCTGGTAAATGTGGGTGTGAATCCATTCAGACAAAGGATGTAATTGAAGGACCTTTCAGGATCTAGGCCTAAAGTTTCTGGAAGTCTGATTATTCTAGGTCTGAGGTGAGGGTAAATTTATAGGAAGCCTTTCTTCCAATTATTCTGCCTGCAGAGTTCTCAGAGAGCATTATTCTACTTTCTGAGGCTGCCACCACCTCCCATCCTTCCTCTCACCTTGCCCTACTACATTTCATTTTGATGTTTTGCTGACATCTCCAAGCATATATCTTTATGCCACTTTACTCTGCTATAAATTCTGAGATCCAACCCTTTGAAATTATAATTTTTTTACTTTCATTTCTTAATTAATATTAACTGAATAATAGGAACACTGCGGTTTTAGAGCCTATTTGCTCCAAAATATGCTGTTTTTCAGGCAAAGAACTGGGCATTTATCCCACCATGTTGATTAGTCTTTGGACTTTATGTGCTCAACCTTAGTGGTGAGAATAGGCTTTAGTGATTAAATGTGGCTTGCATATGTACAGTAGATCATGCTGCTTCTCTGAATAAAATAACTGAAGGTGCCTGCTAACTGTGGAGTTAGATGAGAGGCCTGGAATTGGACTTGAAGCCTTCTTTGGAAGGTACAGTAGTGGAAATAATGGACCTTGGAAGCACTGTAGGTTCTTGAAGAAAATCAAGGGCACTAGCATGGTATAATTTCCCCTAGGCAATTTTTATTTAATTTGTCACTAGTCTATTTAGAGACCTCAAAACCTTATGTAAATGTGTGTCAGTCTCTCAGGTTATGATGAACCCCCTCCAAAGTTTAAGAAAATACTGTTTTTGTATGTTTAAAACACACAGGCAGATAACAAAAAAACCTGATATAAAACAACAACTCCAACTGGTAAAACCCCCCCTAATTTTAATAGGATATTAATTGTAAAAAATAATTACAAAACATTTCTGAATCCTCCTCTTATTTTGGCACCGTTAGCACTTTCAAACATTTTAGAGCCTATGTTCATCTTTTTATAGAAATATATTGTTTTGCATGTTGAGAGCAAACTTAGAAGCACTCCATTTCTGATACCATACCAGTGATAAACAGCTTTAGATTCAACTGTGTAATAATTTTGTATCATATACGAACTTTTGACACCACACTATTTCCCTTTTATAGATTATTTATTAGCATGTTGAACTACACATATCCCAGCACAAACCCTTGCTCCTTTCTCATCTCCACTGTTTACCTTCTTCCATTGTGGAAAATGACCATTTAGTCATACCTTCTTTCTTTGTTGATCTTTTAACTAGTTTTTTGAATCCATGCCAGTATTTTCTTTCTGATCCAGAGGCCTAACCAGATTGTTCTGTGCCTTGGGTGGTGGCACATGGAGTGGTGTCCAAGAAAGCACTGACAGCTGCTATTTTGGGGCATTCCCCTGAGTTGGTCCACATGGCTAGTGTCCCTCTTAGTTATACTCCTGCTCTAATCCCAGGACAGCTTAGTTTTTTTAAGAGCCTTCGGTAAAGAACTTTGCCCATAGCTAACTAACTTATATCAACTGGGCCCCCTTTGTCCGCATGCTTGTTTATACCTTCGAACAGCTCAAGCAGATTGGTGAGATATGATTCCTTTCTACAAAAGTCATGACTCCTTCTCAGTATATCATATTTATCTTATGTGATATTATTCTTCATTATTGATGAATTCTATCAATTTTATAAAAGCAGAAATTATACTTATCAATATGAATTTTAGTTTTATACCCTTCAGGATGCAGGGTTGGCAGCCTAAGGACAGGCTTCATTTTTTTTTAAGTTTTATTTTTTTTTCAGGGAAATAAAGAAAGGTAAGAAAATGCATATAGCAGTACAACAGAAATAAGACCATTCAGTACCACTAGACAGGATTTCTGTGAGGATTACTTTAAACGTCTGCAAAAATAGTCTATTTTCTAGTCTAAAGGGCAGTTTTATAGGTGCTCTGAGAGTGAGGAGAAAAGGGGTGCTTTAATTAGGGTGGCTCCGAGAGCCGCTCTAATTAAATCATCCAGAGCATCTCATGTATCAGTGTCCTCATGCTTCAAAATGGAGGTGGGGGTATTTTATCTAAAGCTTATTGAATGAGCTTTAGTTAATGTGATCTCACCACCATTTTGAAGTGGAAGGACACTGATACACGAGACATGGAAGCTGGCTGGTAATTATCACACTGTAGCAGACTCGATTAATTGAGTCTGTCCCAATGTGCTGTAATTACAGTGCATTGGAGCAGCCTCCCATCTCATATAAAGACACTTTTTATTAATACTTAGGAGACTATGTTAAGAAGTAATTTAAGACAGGCACAGATCCAAAATAGGAGCCAAGATAACTGTGTTAAGAGACAGGCTGTGCTGTGAAGTTTCATTTGACACAGGGATTCATTTATCTTATCCTACAAAGGGGGTATCTGATATACTGGAATATTTATTTTCAATCAGCAGGTTCAGCCTTAGCTCATTAACCTCTGTAATGTACTCTGTAGATATGAGATATCACCTAGCAACCTCAATGGAGGGGAAAGGTAATCTTTATTAACTAAACATGTTAATTATGTGTCTCGAAAGGGCTTTGATGCTATAATGCAATGTATAAATGTTATTGTGATATCAACCTAGGGCCAGATCCTCCACTGGACTAATCAGTGTATTCCCATCAAAACATTAGGTGTACACCAGGGATCTCAAACTCAGTGTACCTGGCAGCAGCAGGGCAAGCAGTGACAATGAGAGGACAAACTGCAGCATCAGGGCAAATGGAACTAGTGGTACTGTACAGACACAGCAGCTGTTTGCCCCCTTCTGTTGGACTCCATAGCCCTTGATTCTGTAACAGGCCCTGAGCCTCCCCGCCCCCCAGTTTACTAATTCCATGGGTCCCCCAGGAGTCCTGTGGGCCAGAGGAAATGGCTCCACAGGCCAGATATGGTCCCCAGGCTGTAGATCTGCTACCTCATTTTTTATCACCAGATATGGCCCTCGGGCTGTATATTTGCTACCCCAGCTGCACACCACTTTTTATCACAGAAGACTCAGTCCCCTCAATTTCAGGAGTCCTGTTTTAAGGACTACTGAAGCCAGTGGGAGTCTGTCTCTTGACTGCAATAGGCTTTTATGCATCTTTTCCCCTAGACCTCCGACATTTCACAGCTTTCCATGATCTTCAGACAATGTTTGAACGGGCCTTTATCCTACTGTTATGCATTAAACTACTTCAGGATAATAATATGAGGCCAGTGACATCAGCATAATTAAATAATGAGTCAAATCTCAAGCTGAGACTTACTATCATGGCTATTTCCTCAGAATCAGAATTGCTCTCATTTTTTTCGAGTTAGTGATATCTGGACTTTTTCCCTTACTATAAATCTAATAGCTTATTTGGAGTAATCTAATTAGTATCTTATTTGTTGTTATGATATTTGAATAGAAAAAAAGAGTAATATGAAACTAAGCAGCGTAACAGGAAAGCACAGAGAGTTGGAATACATGATGTTCTAACTTGCTTCAGAAGTTTTTTAAAAGTACAAATCCTTGGCTGGAAAGCAAGCATTATAAAACAAATTGTAGGTAGTGTCTAAACTGTAAATAGCACTTCAAGTTTTTCTTCTTGAAGTGCTGCCTTTTCCCATACATCTGAAATTATTTAGAATTGTCATTTGGAACTGTATGACACTGCCCTTCATCTACTCACTGTTTTCTCTTTAGTGGCAAAGGGAAATCTGTATATTGGAACATTTAGCTTTAGTAAATCGCCTGAAAGTGGCAATGAATCATTTTGTATCCTGTTTGTCCTATAAACTAATTTCCTCCTTGATTTTTAACAGGGAACTTCCACCCAGGTGAGCTACCTGCCAGTCTTCCTATCTATATTTTTTAAGTGAAGTGCTTCATTAATGATGATTAATTATGTTAGAGATTGAAATAAGTAATTGCTTGAACTTTTTGTCTCTCAGAGATTTTGTTTACCAGTGCTTCTGGTACTCATTAAAATGTAGATCTATGCAAAGTTAAACATTTCAAGTTGAAGGAATAGCTCTATTTTCATTTTAAAGACTACATATACATATATATGGTTTTTTTTGGTCCCAGCTGTTTATTATACTACAGGAATGTAAAGAAGTGTAATTCTGGTGTGTCTACAGGCAACATTTGAGTGACATAATTGAACTGTGGTGCTGAGACTGTTGTAATTACATTAATTTTAATTATATACAGTACATTTTAATTACAGAGTCTGAGACAGAGTGACTCCCATCTATTAAGATCCTCTGTGATTCATTTGCATAACGGGCCCCTATTTCTGAGTGCAGTGTTACACTTCTTGATGGCTTCATTATCTGTGAAAGGTGAAATTTCTAATTCATTTTCATTTGTGTTTTCGGCAAGCATGTTTGAAAGAAACTTTCCTCCTCACACAGAAAATGTGCACATTAAAACCTGGTTTTAAAATGAGAAAAAGACATATTTTATACCGTTCCACACTGAGGAAGGTAGGCATAAGACTAATTTGAAGAACCCAAAGATAATCAACCTTGGGGATTCTGGGGTGGTTCCATGTGGTGCAAACACTTGAACTAACTCATTTGCGCAGAGTATGAATAAGATCCAACCTATGTACACCATTAAAATATCTACATTAAACATGAATGGGACCAAGTTGAGTCATACACAGGTTATTTCTGCTGTGGGAACAGAAGGACGAATAAAAATATATAAGACAGCTATATGTAGTGGTATGCCAGGATTAAAACACATACTTTCTCCTATCCCATCAGGTGACTTTGAATTATATTATACCAATATTTTACTTCCTTATTATGCCTGTATCAGAAGACCAATAATCCAGCTTTAGAGTTTAGTCCACATGGAAGAACACTAACAAAAGGCACAAGAGCTTTACTACCGTCCCGATCAACAGTTACCATTAACGCATTTTGACGTGTGTGATTCCACTAGTAATACATTAGCTCAGTGGTGCTCAGCCTTCCAGCCCTGCATGCCAGATGAGTGACATGGGACTGGCTGGATCCCAACTTCCTTACACATTCTGCTACTTTTCTTTCTAATTCCTGTCCAGTGCTCCCTGCCTGATCTGCTGTTCTGCTTTCTGCTCCCGGCTTTATCTGCCTCTCTTTTCCCTGCTCCCTCCTGGATCTGCCATATGCCACACGGAGGCTACCTGTGACACATGTGGCACTCATACAATGGGTTGGCCAATTCTGGGCTAGTGGAATCTACTGACCCCAGCGAGGTCCCTAGGCTTCTTATACAATGCATGGGGATAATTAGGGCCAAAATCCTATTTTATCTCTAAGGTGAAGGGCCTAAATAATATTTCCCAGACTATTCCACTTTAGTTAAGGCCCTGAAAAATGTTAATAGAAAAAGTAGGGGCTCCTCTTCTGTCTGACTGTTTTTGTGACTTAATCTTGAAGACTGATGTAGCAGCATTAAAAAAAATGGACCCACCTGAAAAAATGAGAAGGGCTGCCCTGCAGAGAGACAGAGTTTGTCCCAACAGGGACACTGTAGGCTCTGAGTGCAAGTGAAGCTGTTTGGAGGCAGCCCTATTGGGAGTGGGAGAGGTGATGTAACCCCAGCGACCTTTTGAAATAGAGTTGTTAGCAAAAGCCAGGGAAGGGCCCTGGCCTGGGGTTGGCTGAGAGGCTTGGATAAAAGGGGGGAGCAGTTTTCCCACCAGGGGGAGAACAAAAGGAGAGAGGGAGGGGCTGAGGGTCAGGCTGGAGAGAGAAGCTCAACACAGTGGTCCCTTGGAGAGGCCCTGGCAGAGTCCTGCAGAAGCAGCAGCAGAGGCTACACTGGGAGTGATACAGTATCCAGTTCCTCTCTCTGGCCCTGAGCACTGTGATGGCAAGAACAGAGAGGGCTGCTTGTGTGGAAACTCTGAGCCTGGGAAGACTCACTTGCAGCCCGGTGTGCCTGGGTGAGCACAGCAGAAACATGGGGAGACTGCTGGAAACTGTCCTGTTTTCCCTGGCGGGTGAGGGGCCCTGGGGCAGGCAAGGTCCAAGGAGAGGCTGTGTTTGCCAGGGCTGTGAGGCTGTGCGGGTCAGGAGAGCTGCTACAACCTGCAGCCCAAACACTGCTCCCTGCTGAGCCAGAGGAGGGGGGTCAGAGGTAGGTGGATGCTGTCTTGCAGGGACTGCAGAGAAGGAGCCTCCATCTGCTGCCCAGAGACCTCTGGAGCACAGAGAGGGACACCAGCACCAGGGAGCGCCCACAGACCCTGTGCAGGGACACAGACAATTCCGCTCTCTGAGATACCCCACCGGGGCAGTGCACACAGGATCCCCAGTATGCCATGTACAAGTGAGAGACTGTGTAAATATGTTCTTGAGGGTTTATTAATTGGTATATCAATGTGTTTATGTATTGGTTACTTGTTATTTTGTAAACAATTACATCTTGTAAATAGTTTTATAATTGTCTGCGAGGATGTTTGATTGTAAGGGGAGGCTGTCCACTCAGGGACCCTGCAGCAGCTTCCCGGGGGGTTGGGCAGGGCTACTGGTTACCAGGTACCCCAGGATCCTGCTAGTTAGGTGAGGGCATGTGTAGTGTCATGCCCAGGGTTACACTAAGATGAATGCATGTTACAAAAGCTTGGTTTTTCTTGAGATATCTTAGAGGAGAATCAGGATTTTGACTGTGGATCTCTCTGTTTAAAGAGAGACATCCCAGAACTCAGAGGTTTTCAGAACCTGGCTAGATAAAACTTTGGCTGGGATGATCTGGTTAGGGATGGTCTTCCTTTTAGAAAGGGGTTGGACTAGATGACCTCTTGAGGTCCCTTCCAACCCTAATTTTCTATGATCCTGATTCTAAGCCCTCAGTCTGAGAAAGTTGAGAAGCATTGGTAAAACTCCTTGAAGAGAGTTGAGGCACCTAATTCCAGAACCAAATTCCACAATCCTACTTCCTCTGGGAATTATCTTTTGCATATGCACCCTGGGGTATATTCATAAATGCAGATGGAAGAAGTGTAACATTACTTTTTTATTCAATGGTTTATAGGCCTCAACTAAGTATAAGCAAGCTGGATTCTCTCCCTATGGCTGAGGAGATTCAGAATCACAATGCATTCCTCCCTAGGAGAATGTCCTGACCACTAGCTTTTAAGGTATTAAGCATGTATGTATTTAGTATTAAATCTTAGAGCAGAGCTTGGAACCCAAGTGTCCTATTTATTAGGTGCATGCCTTAAACCCTATTTATAGTCATGCTTACTCCCTCTTTAGTCAAGTGATATTTAATCACTCAACTCCATGCACTCATGGAGGTAAGGGTCAACAAGGCCCGACATAAGGTACTGTAATATATACTAAAAGTTAAGTTTTACTGTTATCATGTTTTGATTGTTCCTTAAAACACACTATTAACATGAAGGAAGATAAAACCATTCATCAAATTTATTGTCATCCTCAAGAGAGAAAGGGACTTTAAAACAACTATTTATGCCAGTTTAAAAGCTAATGAAGCTTGAAGCTCTATATTACTTGCTTGTTGCTGAATTGCTATGTCCATAAAATTCTCCTAAAATTATACCTACATCTGCCAGTAGAAGACTTGAAAAATCAATTCTTGTCCATTTTCATCAAGTCAATCTTTAAATATTGCCATACACAATCAATCTGCTGTTTTTCTGAGATAAGTTAACATATTAAAATTAAATTGGAATAATTTTTTTTAATTTGACTCTTTTATTTTAATCTCTTCCTTATGATGGATTTTGCTTTGTCTGCACTGTAGGCCATGAATTGGAGTTGAGGTCAGAGATCTGGTCACTTAAATGTTATGGATTTTTTTTTATTATTATTTTGCTTATAACATTTATGGGACTGATAGCTCTGATGATTGAGGTTATCCATCAGTGCTTTGAGCTCTAAGTAGTCAGTCAAGTTTGAGAGTTTTGTTTTACAATCTCAATTAGAACCCTGTATCACCAGTCAATTAACAAATAAATAGAGATGTGCTGACTCATTTGGCAAATTAATGGGTCCTGGCAGTGAAGGAGAATGGACAGAACAGGTGTTTGATGTCTTTCCTTTGGTAGCTAAATCAGAAAAAAACTGGGATTATATCTAAGAGCAGGTATAATATCCGAAACAAAAAAAAATTCTGGTGCATTGGCTCATGTCAGTCATATCTCATCACTTACTCAATTTCAAACAGCAGCTCAACAACCATATTTGTCCAAAGAGGGGCTGGCTGGCATGATTATTTTTGAAAAACAAGTTACCTGATGATATTATTGCTTGCATACAAGCAAGCATACTTATATAAGCATACTTATATAAGCATATATACTTGCTTGCATACAAGTAGAAATGTAGATATATATACAAACATACATATGTATGTGTATATATATTGCATATACACATGCATACACACATGTACACATCCATATGTATACACACACACACACGAGGGGTTGTGTAGCGCTTTAATGCCCTAACTGGTCCCGTCGGTGTCTACATGTGCATTACTGCAGAGTGAAAAACTCTGCCATAGGATAGTACTTGTAATTACAAGTTCTCACTTGCAGTGGAGTTAATTAGTTTACTCCTTCCTAATAGCACTGCATGTATAGATGCCAAGATGTTTACTGTGGAGCTAATTAGGCAACTCCACAGTAAACATGTCATATGGATACACCCTTTGTGGGCAAGAATCTACCGGCTACACCCTAAGTTCCCTGCAAATACTGCAGCTCATTGAATCATTGTTGTGCCCCCAGAGCTACATGGTTGTATAGCCCTTGAAAGAACAGAGAAGTTTTCTTATCTACTCAATGTATCCATGACCTTCTGTTGAGAACAAGTTTAGTCTCATAATGCATTATAACAGCTGACACAGAAAGTGAGGAGAGAGCTGGATGTTAAAGAAAGTAGAGTCGTGTGTTCCAGCTGAGATTGAAGGAATTGGAGTAGCTATCTCTCTCTCTCTTTCTTACACATGCACACTTCTGGATGAATGAAGGATTATAGGTGACTCTAAAAGAAAATACATTGCACAGTGTTAATAAGGCTTATAGTAAATTATATAGTTGTGTGATAACATAATATGGCTCTTTTGGTCCACAGATCTCAGAGTGTCATACCAATGACTTAAGTTTTACAACACCCCTGTGGGCTACTACCATTACTATTTCATATAAGATGATGATCATAGATCACAATAAGCTATGGATAATAAGTCTGTGAAAAGTCAGTAGGCTAATTTTTACCTCCTCAGAAATGAGAAATACAGTATGATTGAAAAATTTTGCTCTTACAATGTCTGTATATAACTTGACTGGCTTCAAATTATTTTATTCAAACTTCCTTGTGCCCTCTAGACGTGTCAGTTTCTTTAATAACTTGATAAGCATAATAATCCAGCTCAATATAGGTGCTATATTGTACCTTTTCTATCTAAGAATAATCCATTTAATTCTAGGATTTGATAATGTCAATATATATTAACATAAATATTGATTTTTTTTCAGTTTTATGGTATTTTTTTTAATGTGTGAGTAATGTTTAAAATGACAGCAATGAAAATTATTTTAAAGCTGGCTTAACTGTTACAGGCAGAAGTTTGTTTTGGTTGGTGACCATGTTGGGTTCAAGTCAGTTTTTTTAACATCTGAATCTGATCAAGCCACTGCTGACAACTCAGCGAAAGAAACATGTGCAGAAGATAACATGTGCTTGACTGTAAAATGTGCCCTCCAGTAGCACAAGGATGGGTGGGTGAGGGAGACATGAGCTCTGCAGCTGTCTAAGACAGGAGGAGCATACTAGAATGGAGTAGGGCATGCCTTACCCTCCTGTCCTCCCCCCTCTCACTCCTCCTCAGCTTCCAGCAACCTTTCAGCTTTAGCAGGAGAGCAGAGATGCATAAATGTGTGTGAGAATGGAGGACATGCTGGGACATGTAGTTCTTTTGAGTAGCAGTGAGTGATGCCTGGTACAGAAGCAGCAGCTAGAGTTTACTGCTTCTGGGGAAGAGGTCACTCTACTTTTTTGCTGAAAAAATGGTGGTTTTTGGCCACTGGACATGAATAGCTATAGCAAAAAATGGGTGATATCTCCCCTCAGTCAAAGCCCTGCAAAGGAAGTACAGGGACAAGGAGGGAGGTGAGACTGCCCTGGTTACAGTCCTAACCAGTTACACCACTAGTATACTCAGTAAACAATGGACGATTACAGATATATTTGGTGAAAATGTCCTAATTTTTTCCATAACAAATGTATGTTGACCTTCATAGGGAGTAAACATTTTCAGCCAAAGAAACCCCAGCCAGCCAACCTACCAAAAAGGCTAAAACCTAAAATATATCTGCTGAACAATTCTAATTTAAAACATAAGCAATCAATTTAGAACTACCATTGCAATATTGCATGCTTCTGACTTTATGTACTCTGTTCACAGTCTTACATCTTGCTTTAGCCACTTCAAGGCTTAATAGCAGTCTCTGGTGATGATACATCATGAAAGATGTGTGTGGCAGAGGCAAGGGAGTCATTGAGCTATGGGACCTGGGGGCAACAGTGAGAGCCTTATGCCACAGATCTTGCCGGTGGCACTGTGGCATGCCAAGCCACATGAGCAGGGTGGCAGCAGCAGGACTGCTGTGCTGTGGACCCTGCTGAAAGCCCTGTGGCATGCTGAGATATGGGCATGAGGTGGCAATGGCAGGACCGCTGCACCACTGGCCCTGTCAGTGGCATTGTAGCACATTGAACCACAGGAGCATGTTGGCAGTGGTGGGTTCACCACGCTGCAGGAGTTACTGGCAGCATTGCAGTGTCCTGAGTTACAGCCAACAGTGCCCAGGGAGCCTGAAGAAGAAAAATAGCCAGTAAAACTGTGGACGCATGTTGTAAGTGAGTGCCAATACCAATTTCCCAGCAGGGGCAGAAGGGCAGAGCTAAAAGCCCCATGCTTCAGTCCTACAGGGGTACCAGAAGGAAGTCCCCAACAGCTGAGGGATGGCTGCAATTGAGACAGAGATCCTAGGACAGATGGCTGGTGGCAGCCTCTGAGTGAGGAGCTGCCCCCATGGACTGACTCAGAGGAGTTAGTTCATTTACCTGGGTAGGTGATGTGGAAGTCTGGCTGTGGAAAGTGAAGAAAAGACAGTGGTGAACCTACAGGACAAGTTGAGAGTGACATCTGGTAACAAAACTGCATCCATGCAACATCGGAGTAACAATGGGTTAGTGCTAGGTGGGGTGTAGGGGAGGCAGAGCCCCAATGTCCTTGTGCTAACAAGTGGTGCTAGCAAGACACTACTGAATAGGATTAACAGCATTCCCCAAGATGAAAATTCCATCAAAGACATGACAGGCAAGAAGCATCAGTGGTCTTGGTAACTGGTGCCAGAGGTCAAACTGTTAGGCAGCAAGACTGCGGCTAGCCCTGGGCAGCTAGAAAAAAAAAAGTGGGGTGCTCATGATAGGCACAGTAAGTTACAATGTGGAACATGGCTGGATGTAGAACATGGCCCACAGAGGAAAATGGGTGTTACAAGGCACTTGACCATAGCTTCTAAGAAATACCATGGCAGTATTTACAAATCAAAATGTTTTGAATTTGAGGGTTTACGATTATCAATTAAAAATCAAAAGTCTCTGTAGAAGGCTGATTTTTTTTTTCATAGAAAGTGTCTGTTTGAGTAAAATCCTATTTTTCTTTCAAAAAACACAAGAAAATGTGTTGACCAGCCTTAGTGACAAGCCATTCCTCTTTGGCAAGACTACGTGCTTGTTCTCTAATACTCTATACATCGGGTTCATCAGCTTATCACCATACAGCAATGTAGCAGTGCGTTACACACTACACAGTGCACTATAGTGATGTAGCGATCACATATGTCTATATGTTATCACCATCTATATCACCATAGCAACACGCTTTCCAGATATAGTGTACCCCTATGGCATCCTAGCAGTGAAATTTAACCATGCACTGTGCGCACAGTGTAGTAATGCCAATACTGGACAGTGCATTAGTATAGATGCACCCATCAAGTGCTATGTTTGATTCTGAATGTTGCCATGTACTTGTAGTGCCTGCTACTTTAAGGGTTAAGTCAAGCAGCCAACAGGTGCTTGAATGCGGTGGCCATTTTAGAACTCTGGCTGCCTATATAAATGCAGCAGTTTGCTGCTGGCAGCCCAGGCAGAAACATTGCCTGGCTTCACTGCTGTACAGAACATCTTCCAGGTACAAACAGGAGGCTCTTGGTTCTGGGCATGACCTAAAACTGCACCCTGCCAGGGAAGGGTGGTCTGGTGGGGCACCTTGCGGTGCAGGAGTCTTCAGGAAATGCCAGGCCAGGCACCTCCCTGGTGAGGAGGGACACCTTAACCCCAGGTCCCATTTTTGGGTGGGCCTTGGAGACAGATGGGGGAGTAGTAGTAGTGGGGGCCAAGTATGCTTACATGTAGGTGCCTCAGCCCAGCAGGGATATGAGGTCCTGGAGACCCCTGAGGGGGTAGTGTGGAGAGCATTGGGAGGCCCCGGACAGAGTATGGCTAAAGTGTGAGTAGGCCTGAGGGGCTGTATATGTGGAGGGGCTGAGTAGGGCTGAAGTAAGAGTAGGCCGGAAGGACAACCAAAGGGGTGCCCTGAGTAGGGCTGAATGTGAGTAAACTTGAAGGACAGCACAAGGGCCAGCCCTATGAGAAGTTGTGTCCTGTGAGAGGCTTGGGGCAGAATTAGTCCAGGGTTTTGGCATAAGACCGGACCACGTAGAGTAGGGGAACTCGAGGGAACTGAAGAACTGTGTGGCAAGGCCAGTATGGGAGTAGCAAAGCCTGATGGCCCAAGAGAAGCCACTCAAAGAGGAGCAAGGTCAGTGGAGTGTGGCCTAGAAATGAGGCCCCAGTGAGAGAGAGGCAAAATGAAAGTAACCTTCTGTGAGAGAGGAGATGGTATGAATGTGTGTATGTCGAGCCCAACTTTGGACTCAGTTTTCTCTGGTCTCTTACTGGGAGTAATATTAACCTGGTTGCCATCTGGAAGGCATGGGTTGTGATGTAGGGATGGTTTGGAGCTACAGCTAGTGCCCCCTGGCATCAGGACAGGTAATGGGCATTTACCATCCACATATAGATTCATAGATGCTAGGGTCGGAAGAACCCTCAAAAGATCATTGAGTCCGACTCGCTGCATAGGCAGGAAAGAGTGCTGGGTCTAGATGACCCCAGCTAGATGCCTATCTAACCTCCTTTTGAAGACCCCCAGGTTAGGGGAGAGCACTACCTCCCTTGGCAGTCCATTCCAGACCTTGGCCACTCTATCTGTGAAGAAGTTCTTCCTAATGTCTGCTAAATTTGCTCTCTGCTAGCTTGTGGCCATTATTTTTTGTAACCTCTTGGTGAATAAAACCTCACCAATTCCCTTCTGTGCCCCCGTGAACTGATAGGCAGCCACAAGGTCGCCTCTCAACCTTCTCTTGAGGAGGCTGAAGAGGTCCAGGTTCTCTAGTCTCTCCTTGTAGGGCTTGGCTTGCAACCCTTAACCATACAAGTAGCCCTTCTCTGGACCTTCCCCAGGTTATCCGCATCCTTCTTGAAGTGTGGCACCCAAAATTGAATGCAGTATTCCAACTGCAGTCTGACCAGCACCCAATAGAGGGGAAGTATCACCGCCTTGGATCAGTTCATCATGCATCTGCTGATGTATCATAAAGTGCCATTAGCTTTTCTGATGGTTTTGTCACACTGCCAACTCATCCCTTTCCACTTCCGTTCCACCAAGCAGGTCATTTCCTAGGCAGTAGGCATGCTGGACATTTTTCTTCCCTAGGTGCAGCACTTTTCATTTCTCCTTGTTGAATTGCATTCTGTTGTTTTCTGCCCATTTGTCCAACCTGTCCAGGTCTGCTTCTAGTTGTTCCCTGCCCCAACATTTTTATATCATCCACAAACCTGGACATAGTACACTTCACTCCCTCGTCCAAGTCACTGATGAAGACATTAAAGAGTACCGGTCCAAGGACCGAGCCCTGCGGGACCCCACTGCCCACACCCTTCCAGATCAATACTGTCCCATCCACTATGACTCTCTCGGTGCAACCCTCTACCCAATTCACCACCCACTGGACTGTGTAGTCATCCAAGTCACAGCCTCTTAACTTGTTCACCAGTATGGTGTGGAATACCATATCGAAGGCCTTCCTGAAGTCGATGATGTCAACCCCTACACCTGCGTCCAGGCGTTTTGTGACCTGGTCATAAAAAGAGACTAGATTAGTCAGGCATGATCTACCTGCTATGAACCCGTGCTGGTTTCCCCTCAGCATAATTTGTCCTGCCAGGCTTTCGCAATTTGTGAGCCTTGATAATTTTTTCAAAGACTTTGCCTAGGATGGAGGTGAGACTGACTGGCCTATAGTTGCCCGGATCCTCCTTCCTCCCCTTCTTGAAAATGGGGACCACATTAGTCCTTTTCCAGTCCTCCGGGACCTGGCCCATGCGCCACGAGTGTTCAAATATTACCGCCAGTGGCTGCGCAATGACATCAGCCAGTGCCTTCAGTACCCTCAGATGGAGCTCATCCGGGCCTGCCAACTTAAAGGCATTCAGTTCCTTCAAGTGACTCTGTACCATCTCAGGGTCTATGCTTGGTAGTCTGGCGCCCTGCTGCTGCCTTTCTACAATCCCAGTGAGAGACTTGTCTTTCCCTTCACTTAGTAACGCTGAGGCAAAGAACTCATTGAGGAGTTCAGCCTTGTCCACCCTGTACATCACCAATTGCTTCTGCCCATTTAGTAGGGGCCCTATTCCACCTTGGGCTTTCCTTTTACTCCCTATATAGCTGAAAAACAATTTCTTGTTATCCTTAACTTGGGATGCCATCCTCAGCTCCATGGTAGATTTGGCTCATCTAACTGCCTCCCTACAAGCATGAGCAGAGGAGGTATACTCTTTGGTAATCTCTCCCTGTTTCCACTTTTTATATGCTCCCCTTTTAGCTCGTAGGTTGCTCTGGATTTCTCTGGTCAGCCAGGAAAGCTTTCTGTCCCCTTTCCCTCTTTTTTCTGTCATCGGGATCATCTCCCTCTGTGCCCAAAGGATCATTTCCTTAAGGCACAGCCACCCTTCCTGGGCTCCCATCTCTCCAAAACTCCTACTCTGCAGTAAGTCCTTGACTAATTGCCTGAGTTCATTGAAATCAGCTTTCCTAAAGTCTAGCACTTTCACCCTACTAGTTACCTTACCCACTCAACATCTTATGATGAATATTATTATTTGGTGATGACTGTCCTCCAGGTTACCACCCATCTGTAGGTCCCCTACCATGTCATCCCCCATTGCCAATACCAGGTCCAGTAAGACATTCCCTCTAGTGGGACCATGTACCTCCTGCATCAGGTGGAGGTCCTGTACACAGGATAGGAACCTGCGCGAATGGTGGGACTTTGCTGTCTGCATCTCCCAGTAGATGGTCTGGGTAGTTTAGGTCCCCCATGACTAACACCTCCTTAGTTTTTATGGTCTCCGAGAGCTGCCTCAGGACCCCCAAATCTAGCTCTTTGCCTTGGTGTGGGGTCTGTAGCAGACCCCTACCACCAAATCCCTTTCTCCTTGACCCCCCGTGTAACAACCCACAATCCTTCTACTTTCTCCTCCTGTAATTCTGTCTTGATAAGGGTCAATGTATATTGCTCATTGACATAGAGCACACCCCACCCTTTCTTCCCCACCCTGTCCTTTCTGTATAGCTTATAACCCTCAATATGTACCACCCAGTCGTGGGAAGAATCCCACCAGGTTTCTCTTAGCCCTACTAAGTCGTAGGTGTTTTCTGCAAAGCAGGAGTGCTAGTTCATCCTGCTTGCTCCCCATGCTTCTAGCATTAGTATAAAGGCACTTGAGCCCTGTGACTGGTGCCTTTGCTGCCTCCCAGCTCTGATTCCCAAAGGGCCCCTTATTGCTTACCTGTGCTGTACTGCTGGCCACCCCATGGATTGCAGGTTCCTGATGTTCTCCTTCAGCCTGGGCTGTCCTTGTGGGTGCCACATGATTTAGTGGTCCATGGCTTCCCCTGCCCTCATCTTCCCCTCCCCTGACGAGCCTAGTTTAAAGCCTGCCAGGAATAGCAAAGTCATGGCAGATGAGACAAGGCGGCTCACCCCATAGAGACATGTGTGTGGGCCAACATGGGACCTGGCTCCAAGCTTGCCCCCTGTCTCACTGAATATGAAAGAAATGTTTTACACTGACATAAAACTCGAATAAAAGTGCTGAATTCAATAAAGGGAAATAAAATCCCAGAATAAAGAATGAACAAACAAGAAATTTGGGGCCAAATTCCATGCTAAGGCATACTGTTGAAAATCTGTAGTAAAAATATTGGTTTTATGTAGACATAACTAAGAGCAGATTTGGCCTTTATAACTTCAGTGCTCCATCTGCTTGTCTAAGAACTTCATTAGATTTAGCATGTTAAAAGTGTCTTTTTTGTATATAAAAACATCTTAACAGGTTTCAAAGGGACACTGAATTTATTGTACTTTTGAAAAAAGGCATTTCAGAAATACAAATCAGTTATGAGTATGGCATCCCATAAAATAAACCTCTCTCGTTTCCATAAACTGAATTTCAAACAAGACATCAGTCTACAGTGTCTTTAGTCTTGTCTACAAATAAAAGTAAACCAATTTCCCTTGATGAATATAGTTAATGAACAAAACTGTATGAACAGAAATACTAAGGATATCACTGAGTTTGAAGAAACCACAACAAGGGAATTGAAAATAAAAAAGTATTTGAAAATATTACCTTTTTGCAAAATGTTTCTATAGAGAATCAATTTTATTCACTATGGCCACATCCAGATGAGCATGGCTGTATGGTATGTGGCATGGGTGGCTGGTACCTCCTGAGTCGGGGGCAACCACAGAAGCTATTGGTGGCATTGGCAGTGGGGGCAGAGCTGGAAGGCATCTACAGATGCCATCAGTGGCATTGGTGGCATGGCTGGAGCTGGTGTGCATCTACAGAGGCCACCGGCAGCATCAGGGGCAGGGGCAGAGCTGGGGAACTGCCGCAGAGGCTGCCGGTGGCATCGACAGTGGGGGCAGCCCTTTTGGGGGCCTGCATAGGGGTTCCCCCCCTGCCCCTCCTATGCATCACCTGTGGTATGTGGCACTGAAGACACATCTGTGGCACAACATACTGCACACTCAGCTGTTCTCAACACTGCAAGGGAGCAGCGTGAGGTTTTTTTTTTCAACCCCTGGATATGCTGGGGGACTCTGATTTAACTTGAATCAGAAAGGGGTCTGGGACAGAAGTTTCATGAACTGGTTTAACCCAGATCAGTTAAATTTGATACTACATTCAACCAGGTTTATCTTAAATGAATTTCAGCCATTTTGAAACTGGTTTTGTGCACTGAGCTTCTGTTCTGTTACAGGTTTAAACCAGTTTCTGATGACTTAAATTGGTTTATGTGCAACTTCACCCCTTAGTCTTTTAGACTCAAGACACCCCTTGTTAGACTCAAGGCATTCCTCAGAAAATGCCTGCTCTTAATTTTCATTTGTTTTTTGACTACAGATAAAGACACCATTTTTTTTTCTGTGGCAAAGAACTCAGAAAGATCACAACAGGTTAGAAGGTTTTTAACTTTATGGATTTCTATTTGAAAACTCCGGTTTGGTCTTGTGAATTATGTCTATATAACTAATGCTACATGGCACCCTGAAACACCCTTGAAAGGATTTTGAAGCCACATCACCCTGGCAGAGAATACTGGTCTAACGTAAAGCTTCACTTTACTTAAACAAGCTCATTTTTGCTATGTGTTAATTCTGTGCAAATAGAAGGAAGGAGGCAGGGATATTGTGACCTCTGAGATTTAGCCGCATCACAAGGAACTCTTGTATATAAGCCCCTGAGCACCTTTTGCAATTTCAAGAAATATTTCTGTGCAACGCACCGCTGAAGTTGAAATGTCATAATATTGACAGTTTGGCTTAGCTCTTCAGCATCTTATTCTTTCTGCTAAAGATGGTATTTCGCTGTCAGGTGGGATAAATTAGCCCTCTGGCCAACTCAAAACATTTTCTAGCCATTCAACTAAAGTCTGCTGGTACAGCACCAGACAAAAGGACGTTGGCCTCTAGTGTAAAGAACATACGAGACAGCAGTATCTGAAAAAATCTTTGGTCGTTGTTTTTCTGCATGCTGCTGGCCAATTTTTAACTGGCCTTTGTGCAGGCATGCAAAGCTTTTAGAAGAGAGAGTGCCCTTGAAATCCTTCACAGTGCAAACCTTGTCCTCAGGGGATTTGGTCTTTGCATGTGCCTCCAAAGGCAATCATCACCACAAAGTGAGCAGGACGAGGCAGGGTCATGGTCCTATTTCTGAACAGCAGAGAATATACTTGAAGGGAGTATAGCAATGTTGTTTTTGAATGCTGGAGAAGTTTGGATGGAATTTGCTTTTGGAAGCTTGTGAGAATAGAAGGACTGGACTGAGGTTAGCCCTGAATAAAGCTGAGTGTATAGGATAAGTTCAGTCACACACAGAAAGGTTAGCAAGACCTGAGTACCATCTGAACCTGATCTTAAGTCATTGTTCTGGCTTTCTGAATTTCATCACTAATGCACCACTAAGCCCTGTGCCAGCAGAATCTTAAATGCATACAACTAATGAGACCACTCTTATTATAATGCACTGACAGTGATTCTATCAAGCACTAAGGAATGGTAGCCACTCCCACACTGTGAGACAGATGCCAAAACTGTAGAAATTGGATGAACAATTCAGACATCTCAGGGTAATTTTTTTGGTAGAGAGACACTGATCCAAGGACAATAACTGGGTTCAAAAGCAATTAAAATTCTGAAGGGATTTGGAGAAGCAAACCTCAAAGGGTTAAAATGTCTAGAATCATTTGTACCATTAGCTTGCATTAAAGAATTATTTTAAAGTGACACCAAGTCCCTCATTGCTAACACACAATGATAAGAGCCAGCCTACCAACGTTGATTGTCCTCTAAAAATCCTAACAGTTTCTCTTGCATCTTTTGTATGTGGTTTAACAGACACAATAAAACACTGGTTTTAAAACTAAAACATAAACAATGAATTAAAAAGAGAACACTTCTAAATCTCTTTCAAGCATTAATTTTTAGCATCTCTTCTTTGGAAGCCTGAGGTGTACAGACAGAGAGAGACTGAGGCCACACCTATCTTGCCTTCTTGACAAGCCTGGGACTGTCTCCAGGAAACGAGATCTACTCTTGTTCTATGAGTACCCAAGACAGCGAACCAGAGGGTGGCACTAGACGGTCACTCTAAGCCACATAGACTGCCTATTAACTGCTTGGTTTGGGTGCATGAGGAGTGGGCATGGCCTTCTCAGTCTTCAGCTCAAAGTGTGTGACTATTAATAAATTAATAAATTATTAGCACTTACATATTGGTTTGTCAGTATTAAAAGTACTGCATCACATTTTTTTTTTTTTTACTGATACCTCTAAGTCTGCAAGTCTTGCAACAGCTGATTCCCCAGCAACTGATTAGAATATGGGCATAAAGTCAATACAATCTTGAGTTTTGTAAAATACTTCTTTTTGAGTAGCTCTAAGCTGTTTCCTCATTTTGCATTTTATGGGGCATTGCCTCATATGTATAATTCACCTTAAACAAGTACGTGTAATTTACAGGGTAAGAACAAATGAACTAAGCCTGTCTCTTTGTAGAAGAACATTACAAAAGTAATGAGTTTGTCACTGGCCTGCTGTGAGTGTATCCTTTCATTTATAGGAAAGACTATTTAAAAGTTGTGTTGTTGTTATCATGATGTGCAGCAAACTGTTCCTAAATTGACTGTACAACTAAGTATTGGGTTTAGCAATACCAATTAAGCAAATGGATCACAAAAACCATGGTCATTAATGCTATGCTGTGTTTCAAACTTAATAAACTGTCGTGCTAGAACCAAATAAGAAAAGCTGGAATGTTACAACATGACCCAGACAACTTCTTTAAAAAGTGCACAATGTGTGTGAATAATGCTTACAGCACAGCAGCATAATGGTTCAAATGATTCATAAAAGGGCAGATTTGATTATCACAAGAATATTTGTTATGCACTGCTTGATTAATTTTTTTCTACTAAGGCAAAGAAAATATATTGTTTCTTTGTTTATTTTAAAGATTTCACTTTCATTTTTTTCCCCATTCAGTTATACCCTGCAGGATTGAGCCATAAGATCGGTGGTTATGTTATGTAAATTTCTCCCTCTTGTTGCTATGCCAGGGGTCAAAATATGGATGTTTTTCCCTCTGCCTATGACGTTAAAGACCATATGGCAAAATGCACTGCTACCATTACATTAAAAAGATTGCTTACCCTAGTATCTAATTGGGCACCATTGTTATATGCAGTCTAGAGGATTTTTCTTTCCCTTTTCACTCCAGGCTACTGTTAAGGGTTTCTAATACTGAGGATGCTCCCCAGTTTGCTATGCTCCGGTAGGCTTTTCAATTCACTACCAAGCAGGATGCAAATCTACTTTTGTCTTTTCAAACATTTTGTAATGTTGAGCTAAAACTGTGCAGTTAATAGCCCAGTTTTCCTGTTCTTAAAATTACTATGTCACTGATCCTTTCATACTTACACATCTATTATAATTATCCCAAAGATAATATGCTCAGAGAAGCTGACATCTAACTTTCCATTAATTTTACCTACCCATCCTAAATCTGAAGCAAGAAAAAAAAATCTCAGCCAAACTCTAATAATTATTAGAAGAAGAGTGAAAAAATTAAGTATCCCTATTTTAAATTGTTTTAGGAAAGCAGTATTGTACTCTGAATGTAACTCCCATGAGAGAATGAATAAACCTGGGTTGATTAGTGATGTTGAAATCCATTTTTCTGTTCTAATCATTCTTCATGGCACATTTTTCATCAACTGTGGAAACTATTAAATCCTGAATTAATTTAATATAAATGAAGCTCCTATCCAAGGGAATGATCTGTATGGGGCAGAGAGGGAATAGGACTGGACACATGAAGCCAAATTTCAAATGTAGAGATTTAATTTATGGAAATGGGAATACCAGTTTATACGCACTGTTACCTCTCTGGAGCACGCAAATACCTGTCTTGAATGCAAAAAGATATTTTTTTGCAAATTCATCTGTATAGTATGCAGATTTATCACAGGCAGTTTAGAAATCTGGATTTCAAAGCTTGGCATACAGCATCCAATAGAATTTCAGAGTTATTTATAAGAGGATTATGTTTGATTTTTCTGGGATGCAGTTTGCTTACTACTTATAAAATAGTATTAGGAATAAAAAAAAGCTGGAGACATCAAAGTTTATGGTAATGAGAATGCAAGGTTCAAGTTCATATTTTAAGTACAGTAGTATTAAAGAGGCATACTGTTTTATAGACCAAATACTAGAATTAAGGAGTCTCTGTGTCTAGAGACAGACATTCAAAAAGGTGGAGCCTGAATTGATTCAGTCTTTGTAGGTTAGTCTAACCTGAATAGGTTGAACCATTTGCAAGTGAATAGACATTCAGGAAATGGAGACACATGTTGGAGGTGGCTCAGGCAAGAAGCTGGGGAGCACTAGAGTGCACCCTTGCCTGCAGGGAAGCCGTGCTGGGGGCAAAGGGCAGGGGGAGAATGTGGCCATCCCTGGCAGTAATTCAAGTGAACTGGCCAGGAAAAGAATGCAGCACACCAACTCACCAACTGCAGGTGCATCCTCAGTCTCTGTGTGCTCTTAGAGGAGACGCAGACTCAGTCAGTGGCACTGCTCCCCTCTCCTTGTTGCCAGTAGAACCAGAAGCCTTATGCCTGCTAAGGGACTGGACATGTTCAAATCAGCAGGTCCTGACGATCTCCACCCCAGAGTGCTGAGGGAGTTGGCAGAGGTCATTGCAGGACCTCTGACACAGCTTTACAAGCACTCATGGTGCTCTGGCAAGGTGCCAGAGGACTGGAAAAGGTCCAATGTGGTCCCCATTTTCAAAAAAAGGAGGAAGTTGGACCCAGGAATTTATAGGCCTGTTAATCTTACCTTGCTCCTGGGGAAGCTCTTTGAGATAATTATCCAGGTGCACATCTGTGTGCAGTAGGGGGAAGCAGGGGAGTGCATGCTTAGGGGCAACCAACATGAGTTCATTAGAGGCAGGTCCTGTCAGACTAACCTGATGGCCTTCTGTGACCAGGTCACAAAATCCTTGGATGCAGGTGCCACGGTGGACATAGTCTTTCTGGATTTTACAAAGGCCTTCAACACTGTCTCTCACCCCATTCTCGTTAAAAAATTAGGAGATTGTGGTGTTGATGCCTACACAGTCAGATGGGTCACCAACTGGCTGGAGAGCTGCACCCAGAGAGTGGTGGTGGATGGGTCATTTTCGACCTGAAGGGATGTGGGCAGTGGGGTCCCCCAGGGCTTGGTCCTTGGGCCTGCACTGTTCAACATCTTGTTCAACATCTTCATCAGCAACTTGGACGAGGGAGTGAAAAGCACCTTATTCAAATTCACAGATGACACAGATGTGGGGAGAAGTGAGCATGCTAGAAGGGAGAGACAGGCTGCAATTGGATTTGGACAGGTTACAAGGGTAGGCAGATGAGAATAAGATAGGATTCAATTCTGACAAATGCAGGATACTGCACCTAGGGAGAAAGAACCAGCAGCATACCTACAGGCTGGGGAACTCCCTTCTCATCTGTACAGAGGCAGAAAAGGATCTTGGAGTTATTATAGACTCCAAGATGAACATGTGCTGCCAATGTGGGGATGCAGTCAGGAAGGCTAACTGCACCTTGTCATGCATCCACCATCACGAGCAGGTCTGAGGAGGTGATCCTCCCCGTCTATACGACATGGGTCAGGCTGCAGTTGGAGTACTGTGTCAATTTCTGGGTGCCGCACTTCAGGAGGGATGTGGACAACATCGAGAGGGTCCAGAGGAGGGCCACTCACATGATTAGGGGGCAGCAGGGCAGGCCCTATTAGGAGAGCCTACAAGACCTGAACCTGTTCAGCTTTCACAAGAGAAGGCTGAGAGGGAATCCAGTGGCTGTCTATAAATTGGCCAAGGGAGACCAACAGGCAATGGGAGAGTGCCTGTTCCCCCAAGCACTGCTGGGAGTAACAAAGAATAAGGGTCATAAGTTGACGGAGAGTAGATTTAAGCTAGATATCAGGAGGCACTACTTCACACAGTAGTTGGGTGGCTAGGATCTGGAACCAACTTCCAAGGGAAGTGGTGCTCGCTCCTACCCTGGGGATCTTTAAAAGGAGGCTAGATAGACACCTTGCTGGGGTCATTTGACCCCAGAGTTCTTTCCTGTCAATGGCAGGGGATCAGACTTGATGATCTGCTCAGGTACCTTCCAACCCTACCAACTATGAAACTATGCTAGTTGTAAGAAAGAGGCTGCATCTCCATTTGTGGTGGGAGGACTTACAGGTCTCCCTCTACCCAGTCTTCCACCCCTTCCTGAAGGCTTGCCAGCTGCCTCTACAGCACACTTTGTAGTGTGTTTGGTGTGCTGGAAAATCTGTGTGTTCTTCTGTAATGTAATATTTATGTCATATATGTAGATAATTATATGTATATATTTATGTATTTATGTTGTAACTCAGGCGGTACTCTAAGAGGTACCCCCTCTCCAACTGAAGGGATCAAAGTGGGTCCACAAGCACTGTGGAAGGTGTAGGGACTCTCTTCCCCCTGTAGAGCAGAGCTAGACTACCAATGGGGCCTTAACCATATGCCTTTTAATGAGAGAACAGTACTGGGAACATAACAGGCATAAACCAGAGGGTATAGGGGACACTACCACACCCCAATGGGGCAGGATTCAACAAAGTTATACTTACAATCATTGACAAAAGACAGGGTTAGCAAAATTTAAAACACCAACAACAGAACAAACAATACTGGTTGATGAAATATAAGAGGCACAAAATACAAAATGTCAAATAACAAGGAATATAGGGCCTAGGTACCTGGAGAGGGGGAAAGAGGGAAAACACAATGACCTCTTTCCACTGCAACAAGGATTTCTCCCTTTTACTTTACTCACTCCATGTGAGTTTCTTGAACTCAGATTTCCTACACGGTTGGCAGAAACTCTACTACACAACCACCAGTACTGGGACTAGTCCAAGCTGCAAGAGGTCTTGACCTTCCTGGAGCCCCAGCCTCACATTGAGCTGCCTGGCCTCTTGCTGGAGGAGCTGGAAGCAGAGCTGGGAACCTCTCAGGTCACTGCTCAGATCCTTGCTGGAGCTGGGAGGCCTTTCCAGCTGGCTGCAGCCTCTCATAGGGGATCCTGAAGCACAGTAGGAAGCCTCTCCTGCCGGCCACACACCGTGCTGCTGAGGCTCCAACTGCTGCCTGCAGGTCCCACTCCTTCAGGTGCTTCTGGGGCAACTGTTCCCACCTTGCTGGCCCAGCTCTTGCCAGCTCTTTGAAGCTCCTTCCTTGTGGTCCCTCACTGGTCTCCCCTGAGTCAGCCATGCTGCCCCTTTTATCCCCCTCCAGGTGACCCAAGGGGCCAATTAGGGGACATGGAGGGTGAGTCTCTGGGGCCTTATTGGTGAGGAAAGGGAATCCCAAGTCCTCCAATCATCTTTTACCCTTGCAAAACCCCTGGGCTAAGTCACTGTCAGCTAGCCCATCATGATGTAATAAATAATATCTATAAATGTATGTATGTATTCCTGTATAAATTCTATATTATAATATGCAATATATGCTGTGCTTCCCTGCACAGTGAATGGAATGTACACAGTGAAGAAAGCACAGATTTCTTTTCTGGGGGAAAAGAATCAAAATAGACTAACAAAAACAAAAAGAGGATTTTGATGGAGGAATAAATTGAAAGGAATGAATATAATAATAAAGGGTATTAGGAAAGAAAAAGGTATTGGAAGATCTCACTTGCTAGTAACAGGAAGTAGGAAGTAATAGCCTTTCTCTGACACTGCTGAGCTGCTTGAAGACACAGCTCAGGAAGCTGACCCCAAGGCACAGAGAAAGCTCAGTTCAAACAATTCTGTTCATGCTGTTTTTCCATTCCTTGCCCAGAGCACTGGGATTGGAAGGGACTTCAGGAAAGGATCCCAGTCACTGGCCAGCTACACGTCAGTATCACAGCAGTTTTTCCCCCCTCTTCCCTCACCCTCTCCTTAGTTTCTCTTTAGCTGCAAACAAGCTCAGCTTCAAAACTCAACATTTTTAGGAACTTTTGAAACATTTTGAGTGCTCTTATTTCATTTCAAATGAAACACCTTCAAAATTTTGCACAGCCCTACCTCTGGCATTTCTAGTCCAACTGGAAAGAATACTGAGAATCTGAGACTTCAAAACAAGTTGTGTTGGGCTTTCAAACTGATAATTTTTAGACAAAACCTAAGGCCAAACCATTTAAAGACTTTATTTACATTATGCATATGATAGTCACTCTGGATGGATGAGAGAAGTCTCTTTTAAATAAATGAAGTACTTTGGTTCTATAAAAGACAGAGACATGTCTTTCTAAGCAATAGCAAATTATACTATATTCCAGCAAAAGGTCAGAACATTACGCAATTTGCCAGGGTATCATGTCATGGAGGTTAAATGATCAATTATTAGTGAAATGCAGGATCTTCATATGGTTTAATTTCTTCCTCATTTAGGGCTCTAAATAACCAGTCTACAGCTGATTATGAGCCCTGTAGATGTTGACTGCAAGCATAGTTCAAGAACACAAATTTAACACAAATTCATACATTATGTTGCTTTAATGATGTTTTAGCACAACACAAAGAGTGAGGCATAAAAAACAGCAGAGGGTTCATAAAATGCTTGCCTGTATTTCATTTGATGTGTGCTGAAGTATAAATACAGAGAAGTTTACAAGGAAGATTTAACTGTTTTTATGGACAATAGGATAAGAACAGTTGTTAAAATTATTCCATTTTATGCAGACAAGATTCTTTGGGTGAATCTGATATGAAGGATTTTAAATATAGCATATTAAATTATATCCATTCTTTTCAGTATGTTAATGTTTGATAAAGAACCCAAGGTTCTACATTCCTGATAAACAACTCCCATGATCACTATATCTCTTTGAAAACTATCTTGCACTAAATGATAGAAAAATCTATAAGCCAAAGAACAAATAGAAACATGCATACACACGCAGATAGGAACAAAAAAATTAACAAAACCTATGGGTAGAGAAATTAAGCTTTCAAAATTTGAACCAAAAATCTATTAAAGAAACTCAATTACATTTATACAAAAATGCTTGTTTTACATTTATACAAAAATGGCTTGTTTACTCTGAAAGAAAAAAATATCACTCCTCTGGCTTTTCATGCATTATATGTGTGTTCTGCACTCTCTCTAATATTTTTTTTTAAATTGAAAAAAGAACATTGTTTTTGAAGCTGAATGTACATGCCATTGATAATCACAATCACACTTCCCTCTGAAATGTTTTTATCTCATTTTTCTAGACAATTTTTAAGATTACTAGTCCCTTTTTTCAGGTTGTTCACTTTACGCATTTCAGTAGACAATCTAGTGCCGTCAATTTTACTACTACCCAGGTGGTCTGTCAGTCAATATCTCATAACAATATCTCTTGTTAGTATTTTCCACTAAGCTACAGGGGAGCTTTGTGAGGAAAACATTTTAAAACCAGTAAAATGGAATAGTAAAACCACAAAAATTGATCAAAGGATTCAGTGGTAGGTGTAACACATCAAAATGCCTTTAACCTATTCTTTTAAAGTGAAAAGATTTTAAGATGTCAGTGGGAATGTCTGCATGCTCATTAATGCACTTTTGCTAATGTGCATTAAATTTAGTATCTCTATTGTGAGGTACTAGAAAAAAGGTGTAGTAGCTTATTTGAATGCACATTAAAGAAAGTTCACAATGTTTTGTGACACTTTAATATGCATTAAAATAGGCTAATGTGCATTAAAGTGCATATGTAGACAAACCCAGTGTCTCCTTAATAAGTAGCGTATCAAGAGACCATATACCTTAATCTGTATACAGTACTACACTATATAGAGATTGGGGACATACAGACATTACACTTAGACTGGTCTACATGAAAATAGATGGATCTAAACACATAACCAAACAGAAATCTGACACACATAGATTGATCTAAAAATGGTGCAAGTGGTCCAGAATAGACCTTGTCCATGGTACACTCAATTGATATCAGTTCAGTTTATACTGATGTATCAAACTTGTGTACTTGTTCCCCATTGATTCAAGTTAGATCACTGTCTTTCAGCATCCCAGCCTGCTTTGTGGCGGTCCCCTACCCCTCCCTTGCAGGGAGGTGCACTAACCATGCTTGGTTGCTCTGGCTGAGTGCCCTGTAGACCTCACTCCTGGGTTGTTCCAACTCTGAGCAAGCACAGTCCATCTCCCCAGCCCTGTCTCCAGCCTCCAACTATCTGCCATCCACAGGCAGGTGGGGGGAAGTAAAGCATCTATGTCCCCTGCACAAGTCTTGGGACCTTAGCATCTGAGTCCTTGGGCTGAGCACTCAGACCCCCAACAACCTGTCATGAAGCACCCCATGATGTACAGACACCAACACTGAGCTGAGGAGAACCTCCATATTTGGGTACAGCCACATGGGCCCCAACTCTGGTACCCACACACCAAGGCAGGGACCCCTATATCTCTGCAATGAGACACAGCCCCTGGGCCCTGACCCTGGCATCTGCACACCTCATCTGAGAGGACAGATCCAGAGACCAGACTCTGCCACCTGGATGTGAACGTAGACACCTCCACATCCTGAGCAGCAGTTGGTGCAGGCAGCTTGCCTCTGGTGGTTCAGAGTGGTGGAGGCTAGAAAACTGGGGCTGAGCTTGCATGGAGGAAACCCTGTGACCTCTCTGACCTTTCCTCACCAGCCCACTTCCAGATGTGCAGAGCACTACCCATTCCTCCAACTTCCAGTACAAAAAGCACTGTGACAGCACCACCCATAGCACCCATGCTCACATCTCCCCCCAGTTCTGGTGAAGACTCTGGCATAAACTGACAAAGTCCCACTGCCCAGGACAATATGGCTCTACCCTGCTCCATGCAGCCATGAAGGGGACCCAGGCACTGGGGAAAATGCAAAGCCCCTGGAAAGACATGGGAGGAAGCAGGAGAGCCATGCCCACAGCCAGTGGGGTGGGGAGGAAGCAGTCCAATGGTGCCCTGCCAGTCCTGTACGAGGCTGTCTCCAGAAGGTATTCACCAGACCCCTTCTTCTTCCCCTAGCTCCTTGGGGAACAGTGGATGCTGCAGGCCATCCCTGGGGTGATAGCCTGTCCCAGGCCACCGTGGTGAATCCTAGGCAGGGAGAACACAGTGTATGAATGGAGGGGTTAGGAGGGGGCAGTGAACTACCCCTCCCTGATCACGCAAAGTGCAGCCCACGAGCCCACCAGGCCAGGCTATTGCCAGGACAGTGGTTGGTATAGGAGCTTGTCTGTCCCAGTTCATTCACCCACCAGGTGGGGGGCCAGCAGGGAAGCTTTTTCTGATCCCTGTGAACCTTTTTCCTGGCCTTATTCCTGCTGCAGGAGAGTGCCTCAGCCACATCAGGCATGAGCAGCCCCTTGGCTTGGTCTCACCATGTGAGGTGGTCCCCAGGCATAGTCTAGGCTTACAGGGTTGGGGTTCCAACGCAGGGAATATAGGACCCAGGGCCAGGGGCAAGGGAGTGGTGATCCCACAAGGAAGTGGCATGAGTCCATAGCTCCTGCTGTAGTGCTGCCTCTTGCCGTACAGCTGCCTCCTTCCCCTGCCCCAAAGCCCTCTCAGGTAGACAGTGGTTTTGGGATCCCCTACTAGTCCAGTTCCTGCATTCAGAAGTCCCTGGTCTTCACTCCAAAGTCTGGGAATTAGTATGCCAGGTCTAAATCTCCTTCCCCACAAGTTTCAATGTTGAGTTCTGCCCCATGACATTCCCCATTCCCCCTCCTGACCCTGTCCCTGCCCACCTTCTAAACACTTGCTGGTTCGTGTCAATGGGAACATGGACCAAGTTCTGACACAGGCAACATTCAACAGGTTTTCTTTATTAAAAACACAAAAAGTTTGGCAACTGCACCACTGTATCTGAACCATGTCTCTTTGTCACGCTGCATTTCCCCATATCCCAGTGTGCCCACCTTGGGAGAGTGGAAGTGACAGGGGATGATATCCAGGAAGCCAGGATTATGGGTGGCACTGACTGGGATAGAGAGGAGCATGGGACAAGAGATCCGTTGATTGGTGCCAAGGTCTGAACATTTGGGGACTCAAAGCTCTCCAGCCCTACTTATCTGGGGAGCACTCAGGGTCCAGGAGATAGTGAGACAAGGCTTCATGGACCTGGACTCCCTACCAGTCTATGGAGCCAGTGCTCCAAATATCATGGGGGTGCTCACTTTCTCCGTTTTCTTTGTCTGGTGCCTGCTAGGCATGCTATGCTTGGTTTCCAAGCCACACCGTTTTTGCCCAGGCTTTGCAAAATACATTCCCCCTGGTTTCACAGATGTTGTAGATGATGCATGTGGTGATAATGAGGTGTGGCAGATTCTCCTCTTCCACCTCAAGGTGCACACTGAGAGCTCACCAGCATGCCTTGAGGTAGTCAAAGGCACATTCCACAATCATTTAGCACCTGCTCAGGCAGTAGTGGAAGTACTTCTTTTGGTGGGCCAGCTGGCCCATTTAGGATTCCATGAGCAAGGGCAAGAAGGGTAAGTTGGGACCCAGTGATGAGAAGAAGGTTGAGGATGTTGCTGATGATGAAACTGGGAACTCCTGGAGCATAGCACCTTTCCTTTATCAGCTGGGGAAGGGGGGAGTTACAGAAGATGCAGGCATCATGGACACTGCCCTCCCAGCCAGCGAAGATGTGTATGGAGTGGCTCCAATGGTCCATGATGCCCTACAGGATGACAGAGAAGTAGCTCTTATGATTGATGAATGCTCAAATTCTTTGGTATAGGCAGAGGACGGGGATGTGTGTGCCATCCATGGCTCTCATGCATTTGGGGGAGCCCATACAGCAGAAACTACTGGTGGCATGGGTCCAGGACTGACACTCAAAGGTCTGGAGGTGGTGCTAACACCCTGGCATACTTGGAGTCTGTGGTGGCCATGTCCTTATTGGTCAGGTGGAAGATCATGGCTCAGCCCAGGATGCTTGATAGGCACAGGGTGCAATAGATAGCTCCATGCAGGATGGCCTGCTGCTGGCTGATGGGCAGGATGCCACATCCCATTGTGACTAGCTGCCAGCATATGTCCAGATGGCCCCAGGTAATGTACTGCAGCCTCCAGTGAGAGTCACACAGAGCAACAATCAGGATGAGTTTCAGTTTTTGGGTCTGTGGGCTTTGGCACATAAGGTGGGACACCATGGCAGTTACTGAATGGAACATGGATGCATGTGCAGGTAACAAGGGAGAACATTTGCTCTGGGTCTCTTCTGGAAGGCCCTGGATGGCATGCAGAGAAGGGTCTGTGGTAAGGCAGTGGGGGTTTAGAGGTGTGGTTACCTATGCCTAGCAAACAGTCTCCAGCAGACTGGGACCCTGAAGGTGACACTGGGAGGCATGGGCAACTGGTGCCTTCTGAGTCGGAGGGGGGGGCACTTGCCCCTCTCCCAGCAGCCAGCCAGTGACTGGCCAATCACACCAACTGGGGAGTTCTTTCATAGCCAATCACACCAACCCAAAAGTCCCAGTGGCATGCCCAGAAGCGCCTCTGGCATTTCCAGGTCGATGCCACAGGGGAACCTTCCCCCCTCACTCCCCAGTTGGCACGATCAGCTCTAGGGTGACTGGGAGGATTGCTTCTCCTGGTGTCCCCACTCCCTGGCCAGCACTCTCAGGGGGGAAACCAGTGCTCTCACCTGCCCTCCCTGCCCATCTCCTAAGCAGGGAACACTGGTTGTCAGGGGGTGCACGTGCAACAAAATATTGTTTGTATAGTTAAACTTGGTATGATTGCTAATGCCACTGACAGAAACAGGTAAGAATCCATGCAAATTATCCCAAGGTAAATTATACATTTTATTGCAGGGAAATCATTACAAACAAAGTGCTCTTTCTGTTAAATGTACTGATTAACACTCACTGATTAGCAAAAATTAGAGTATCAAATATCCTACTTTGCAATAAAGACAAATGAACCTCTTCATTTCCACAGCACTTTATGAATCCCAGACTCCTTTTAGGAATTTTATTTCTAAAGCTCAGAATGATGTGGGGTTTTTTTTATTTTTGCACAAACTGTTGATTATTTAATCTTACTTCTTTAGAGACATGTCCTGAGAACATGCTAAAAGGTAAATGGACACATGGTATCATATGTAATATACTAATTAAATCTAGCTTAGATTTCTTGGTGCTATAAGTGAAGATAATGAAAATGGATCTCAAGATAAACCTGATTTTTTTTCTGTTTGAAATTGAAGATGATAGGGCCGAAGGGACGTGTCATAACAAAATATAATTGTAATTGATAACACAGACTTCAGTACAGCATGCTTTCTGTTTGGTTTAAATTACATAACATGATATTCTCAGTACCTTTTATGGGTTCATATAGTCTGTGGAATAAAGTGGGGTACTTGAGCTGGAACAGATTCATGGACATAATGAAGCAGGAACCCTATGATTCATTGAAATATAAACTCATGTGATGGATGAAACAACTTTTTTTTTTAACTCACAAGCTCTAAAGCAGAGGTGGGCATTTATTTGGGCTGGAGGGCCACTTAATGAGTTATCTCATTATTTTTTTGAATATCAGTTACCTTGTTATAAATTGACATTTCCTGGTGGAAATATCTGAAGTGTTTTCCATTAGGTCTTTGACCCTTCTGCAGCACCCACTAATCCTTTTTTGAGGTGTGGAAAGCAGAACTGAGTACAGTATTCAAGGTATGGATGCTTGATTTATAAACAAGCATGATGATACTTCATGTTTTGTTTACAATTCCTTTCTTAATAATCCCTAATATTTCATCTGGGGTTTTTTTTTGATGGCCATTGAACACTGAGCTGATGTTTTTAGCAAACTGTCCACAAAAACTACCAGACATCTTTCCATTTGGTAACAACTAATGTAGAGCCCATTATAGTGTAGATATAGTTTGGGTTATTTTTGCCCAGGTGCATCACTTACACTTATCTGCATTACAATTTTGCTTCCTGAACAAGGATTACTTGAAATCCTGTTCTGTAGGTCTTTTCCAGATGTACAAAATGTCGATTGCACAAAACCATAGGGACATTAAAGAAAAGACTTTCCTAGCTTGGTCTAGAAAAATAAGTATATGGAGAGACAAAACTGACCGCAACTTAGAAAAGCATGAATAGAAGATGATTTTCCCTGGGGAACAAGAAAATCACGCTCTATGTGAATACAATTCATATAGCACTGACATTTCTAAAACATCCTTATGTGGATTTCCCTCAAATTAAACTAAACTAAAGAAGGCAGAAAGAGGAATAAAAGTCTTATCTGACCATGACATCCTTTGGCCTGACTGAATTTAGGACAAGTGTGTTATCCATGCAAAAGCAGCTGCCTATCTCCCATTCCTCCTACTATTTTCCCTACCTGACTTAATTTCTTGATGAATTGTAAGCTGAAATTCAGATACCCTGGTTTACAGAGAGGAGTACAGGCTGAAAAGGGAATATTTGTATTTATATGGGACCTTGTAAGCATCTATAGGTCCCTTTGTAATCCAAGGCACTCAGTGCTGTTGTCAAGTATAGCTTGATGTTTTGCTTCAGTGATGAAATTTCTTTGTCTATGTTTTGCTATCTCATCCTTTCTTTTGCAAGTACTATCCTTTTGCAGCATTAGATACTTGGACATTACTATGTCAATCTCAAATTTTGAAAAAAAGCAATGCCAGACCACTTCATAGTGCAGATCTTTTAAATATTTTCTAGACATTTCAAGCGTAGGAGCAAGTATTTTGTGTTATGGGAACAGTAATATAAAGAAGACCACAAGACAATTATGCAGCAGAGTATTCCGTTCTAAGAACAAGGGGACCTTGGATAGTGTCTTGTTTTCAGATCTTATTTCCAAAACTTAAGCATCTTAGGTACGAAAAGAAATAAATAAACAACTTCATGCCTAATTTACAAGTGTAGTTTCCTTGACTGCATATGATTCCTAGGTATCTACATATTTCCCTGGGCTATCAGAGCAAAGATTATTCAACTGATTTGTCAGTGAAATTGCTTTAACTGTGCTTATAATTTAGATATACAAACCCCTGTAGATTTTGTGTTCAAATCTGAAATACTCAGGAATCAGACTGTATACAGCAGCCTTTTCTACTTTAATTATTTTTTTGTACCCATAAAATTAATGAAAAGATCTGTGAAAATGTGAGTAGATATTCTGTCTTACTGAACAATATACTGAAACCTCAAGTTACCAACATTATTTCATTATTGGTATTGCTGCTGCCAAGCCATAACATAACATAACATAACATGACCTTTCTGGGTTTTTTTTCCCATAAACCATTCGTTCTTCCTGGTAGGGAAGGAAAACAGAATGAGAAGTAATTAGCTAGGGAAATAGTCAGCATCTTTTTGAACCTGTGAGCCAGATTGACCCAGTTCAGGTCAGAGGTGGGCTGGCTGGTGAACGGGTGAGTGCTAGGACCCAGCTTCCATGCTGCTTTGCCTTATTGCTAGCAGGTGGAAAACACCTGCCTCTGATGCTTTTCTCTGTGCCAGCCTGGGGAAAATGTCCGCTGTTGTTGCTTTTTCCTGTACCAGCATGGGGAAGATGCTCACCGCTGGCACAGGAAAAGGGGCCACCACTGCTGCTTTTCCCCATGCCTGTTACTGCCACTTTTCCCTGTATCAATGAGGGAAAAGAGACTGCTGCCAAAGCCCCCCACTTCCCATTGCCACTGAAGCCCCGCGTCCATGGGCTGGATCAAAAAGTCTCTGCAGGCTGGATCTGGCCCACAAGCCATAGATTGCTAACTACTGAACTAGGACATATTCACAAACTCCAACCGACCAACCAAACAGACAAAAAAATTCCAAAGCTCTACCCCAAATTCCAGAATATTAAGAAATGTATTTAAAGAACCATTCAATAGCACTTTCATATTATTTTTTTTCATTGCTATGAACTCAATTCTCTTCTAGCCCTTGCTTTAGCATGAGCTCATGTTATTTCGTTGATGCAGCAGGAGATGGGTTGTACAAATGTTTCCAAAGGTCTTCAAAATGCTAGGGTGCTGCTTTGTATCTGGGCACTCAGGTGTTCATTAAAAAAATATTAACTCTACAGAACCAAAGTGCACATTGTAAAGAGAAATATATAAAAGAACTGGAGTCATATAAAAAGAAAAGAAAGACGCCTGACTCCATACAAACCAAATTGCAGAATAAAATGTAGTTTTGTTTTAAAATCATATTGCTCTGGATAACATTTTTGAGTTGCAAGACTAATTTTTCTTTCTGAAGTTTCAGGCCTATAATTAAGTGTTTGTTTGCAGAAACTCCTAGAAAATTCACAATGATCCTGATCTTAATCTGAAATATCCATGCTCTTCATCCATGAAATCAATAGACTGTCATGAGGTTGATTGCTGGAGACAAATGCATCATGAATCCCTAGTGATAAACATGTTTGAGGTAGGGTAGATTAGCTTTAAAGAATTATTGAATGATGCAACTATGCGTTATTCACCTTGGATCAAATCCATAAAAAGACAAGGCATAATGGAGCAAAATGCATCTCTATGTCTAACTTATAGGTGCCCAGCTCCTGGCATGGCTTTCACAGCTCCAAGTTGGATTCTTGAGTTAACAAGGAGAATTAAATGCCTAGAAATTAAATGCCTAGGACTATAGTGAATAGGGAGAATTAAAAACCTAGGAATGTTATTCACAGAAGTATGGGGAATATCTAACCCGGGGGCAGGCAAAATGCAGCCCATGGGCTGGCTCTAACCCACCAGACTATTCTTTCTGGCCTGCAGGGCTCCTAAAAAGTTTAGAAAAGTAATATTTATCTGCTCCTGGCTGACTGCCAGAGATGACAGAAGACAGAGGCAGTAGGACCCAGGGCAAGCCTGCAGGACTCAAGAGAAAGGCCAGCACCAACTCACCACCTCCCACCCCCAGCCCCCCACCCGCAAAACTCTGCCTGCCCTGGCTTTCACTGGTTCCCTTCATGCCTGCTCCAGCACCATTTGGCCCCTGGTTGCATCAGCGGACTACAGGAACAGGGGCTGTGCCGGTACTCTGGGGCCGGAAGGGATGTGTGTGTGTGTGTGTGTGTGGTGAGAGAGGCATAATGTGTGTGTATGTATTCATAGGGCAAGTCTCACAAATACACCCCACCATACACATGCAGCCACACACCCCCTTGCACTGCCACACACACAGACCCCTACACTCCCTCAGACACCCCAGCCATCCTCCCCCTCACACACAGTCCCCCACAAAACTGATACTCACCCACACCCCACATATCCATGCACAAACCCACATGCTTCCTCACCTCACACCCACACACCTATCCACCCCCCAAACCTCCCCACACACCCACACTCTCCCCACACCCCACACCCCCCCAACCCACAAACCCCCCGCCCCCCCAAACCCATACCCACC
>JAGPOW010001338.1:46378615-46391796 GCA_030014935.1 Caiman crocodilus
CGCCTTCCTGAAGTCTAAAAAGACTATGTCAACAGGGACCCCCTCATCCATGGATTTGGTCACCTGGTCATAGAAGGTGACCAGGTTGGTCTGACAGGATTAGGTGAACAGCTATTCACCAAAGCACCCCAAGGGAAAACCAAGAGTAATGGTCATAAACTCCTAGAAGAAGGCTTCAGGCTGGATATAAGGAAACACTTGTTCACCATATGTGTTATCCGACTGTGGAATAAACTTCCAGAAGGGATAGTTTATCTCTCCACCTACCCTGGAGTTCTTCAAAAGGAGAATGGATGCACATCTTGCTGGGGTTAGTTGACTTCTGCAGTCTTTCCTGTCCAGAGCAGGGGGACTGGACCGGATGATCTCACAAGTCCCTTCCAGCCCTAATCTCCAGTGAATCTGTGAAACAGCCTGACCTAAAAACAATTCCCCTGCTCCTCCCCCACCCCTGCAAATATTTGTTTGGGTGAAAAGAAAAGTTTAGGATTTGAAAAGGCAAATGTCTGTGGCAATGATTGACCTGTTGAAACAAAGTCCAGAGGGTAAGTAAAGAGCACAATATAGGTTCTGAATTTCTGAGAATTTAGAATAAGGCTGAATTCAGATGCATAAAATACAACCATAGATTAGGCTTCATTTTTCCTTCCTAACTTGTTCAGATTTTTTTTGACACAGACCTAGTGTCACTAAAATAGTGTATATTTTTCAGTATGTATGAACAGGCAACATTAAGTTTTTGATAAGAAGGCAGGCCTACACAAGCTGTGGATATGATACTAGCAATAGTGTTGAATTGCAGGCATTCAAACAGAGGTTGGACTAGATGAGGTCCCTTCCAACCATAATTTTCTATGATTCTAAATGTTTTTTTTTTGTAATTATATAAGGCTTCTACACTGAAATCCATGAAGAAGTGAGGCTGGTGAAGGTTACAAAAAATATTTAAAATACATGGTTTGGGGTCCAGTTTGGCGTCTTGAAGTCAAAGAAAACACCTTAGGTTGCTCTTCAGAGCAGAGCTTCCTCACAGGGAGGGGCTGCCAGCAGACTTTTCTGAGCAGGTGCAGGGACAAGCCACACCTGCACAGAATGACCTGAGCAGCAGTTGACTGGCACAGGAACTGCAAACCACACTAGTTGCGCCCGGAGGTAGAAGCAGCCACACATGTGGTCTGGCACACATGTGCCCTTGGTTCCCCTGACCACAGTGAAGCAGAGTGGAGCAGGGCAGCCTGATTAACAGATGAGGAGTGATGATTAAGTAAGCTGGAGAGAGTAAGGGGAGTGGGGGTGAGGAACTGGGCCAGCTGTAGCGAATTGGGAAGGGTTTTTTCACCCTCCTCTTCCCATATATCTGAGCCAGGTGGGAGCCATGCTTCTGAGCCATGTGAACAGGCCAGGCAAACAGATATGCTCTTCAGGGGTATGGAGTGTTCATGGGAGTTCATGCAGGAGGGTGCACAGGAGTGGCCTAAACTCCAAGAGTCAACAGCTTCAGACACAGACTTCAGGTGAGTGAATGAAGAGTGGTTAACATGGAGATGGTAACATGAAGCACAACCAGGGATCCTTCCCTGCTGATGCCTCTGCCCTAGAGCCTCTGTGAGGCCTCCACCCAGACAGGGCCCTTGGCTGGGTTGGCAGTGCCCTGCCCCCCAGTCTGCAGGAGTTGCATGGTGGGACCTCTGGGGTCTGGGGGCAGTGTAGGGGCTGGACTGAATTCACTATGCGGCAAAGGGTATGAAAAGTAACCAGCAAGCAGGGCAGAAGTGCTAGACTTGAGACAGGCTGAGTTCAGTGTGCTTAGGAGATTAGTTAGGGGGGGCATTAAAGCTCAGGAACATTGACAAAATAGGGGTCCAGGAAGGGTGGTTGATCCTCAAGGAAGTTATCCTGTAGGCACAGAAGGAGGCAACCCCACTGTGTGGAAAAGTGGGGCAAGGGGTCCAAGAAACCCTCTTGGCTAAACAGGGAATTTCAGGAAAGTCTAAGGGCAAAAAAAGAGGTACAGGCTGAGGAAGCAGGGGGTAGCTAACAAGGAGAAGTATACCTCCCTGGCTTGCACTTGCAGGGAATCAGTTAGGAAGGCCAAAGCACCATTGGAATGCAGGCTGATGAAAAAAATTAAGGACAACAAAAAATCCTTCAGGTAGATAGGGAGCAAAAAGAAGGCTCAGGGTAGCATAGGACCCCTACAGGATAGGCTAGGGCAGTTGGTGAAAGATAGGATGGACAAAGCAGAACTCTTCAATGAATTTTTTTCCTCTGTATTCTTGAACTCGGATCTAGACAAATTTCCCAAATGCATTACTGACTGGCAGAAGCAGGAGAAACACTAGCCCACCAACTGTCGGCACCAACCTTGTAAAGAGACATTTGGAGGAGCTGGATGTGTTTGAATTAGTGGGACTGGATGAGATCAATTCAAAGGAGCTGAAAGAATTAGCCAGTGTCATAGTAAAGCCACTGGCATGGCTGTGTGAGCACTTGTGGTGCTCAGGTGAGGTTCCACAGGACTGGAAAAGGGCCAGTCTGGTCCCTATTTTCAAGAAGGGGAGGAAGGAGGATCTGAGTAACTATAGACTGGTTAGTCTCACACCTCTGTCAATGGGAAAGCCCTTGAAAAAATTATCAAGGATCACATTTGTAGGAGTCCAGTGGGCAATATAATGTTGAAGGTCAACCAGCAAGGGTTCATAGCAGGTAGATCCTGCCTGACTAAACTTGTTTCTTTCTATGACCAGGTCACTAAATGCTTAGATGCAGAAGTCAAAGTAGATGTCATCTACTTGGACTTTAAGAAAGCCTTTGACATGGTATCCCATCCTATTCTGATAAACAAATTGAATAGCTGTGCCATGGACTACACAGTTATGTGGGTGGCAAATTGGCTTACAGGTCATAGTGAGAGAGTGGTGGTGGACAGGTTGGTATTGACCTTGAAATATGTGGGCAGTGGGGTCCCCGAAGGCTTGGTCCTTGGGCTGGTGCTGTTCAATATCTTCATCAGTGACCTGGATGAGGACATGGAAAGCACTTTATCCAAATTTGCAGATGACACTATAATTTGGGGCAAAGCAAACACACTGATGGGAAGAAACCGAATTCAGGTGGACCTGGACAGGTTAAAGAAGTGGGCAGAGAACAATAGGATGCAGTTCAATAAAGACAAGTGCAAGGTACTGTACCTTAGGAGAGAGAATCATCAGCACACCTCTGGCCTGGGAGATGACCTTCTCAGCAGCACAGTGGCAGAAAGAGATCTTAGAGTCGTTGTTGACTCCAAGATGAATGAGTCATCAATGTGATGGAGTAACTAGCAGAGCTAACTGAACTTTGTCATGCATTAGTAGGTGCCTCATGAACAGGTCCAGTGAGGTGATGCTCCTCCTCTATGCAGCACTGGTCAGGCCACAGCTAAAGTACTTTATCCAATTCTGGGTGCCACAACTGAAGAAGGATATGGACAACCTTGAGAGGGTCCAGAGGAGGGCCCCTCATATGGTTAGAGGCCTGCAGGGAAGGCCTTATGAGGAAAGGCTGAGGGACCTGGACCTTTTCAGCCACCTCAAGAAAAGGCTGAGGGGGGATCTTCTGGCAGTATACAAATTCACTGGCAGGGGGGGAGGGTGGAGAAGGGGAGCATCAGGGAATAGGAGATGCTCTTTTTACCAGAGCCCCCTTGGAATAGCCAGAAACAACAGCCACAAGCTGATAGAGTAGATTTAGGTTGGACGTCAGAAAGAACTTCTTCACAGTATGGGTTGCCAGAATCTGGATGGGCATCCAAGGGAGGTGGTGCTCTCCCCTACTGTGGGGGTCTTCAAGCGGAGACTGCTAAAGCACCTGGTGGGGGGTCACATGACCCCAGCATTTTTTCCTGCCAGTGGCAAGGGGTTGGACTCAATGGTCCTTTGAGGTCCCTTCCAACCCTAGCATCTATGAATCTATGAATATTTCTACCCCAATAATTCTGACATTAATCTCAACAAAAGGAAAGCCCTGACAACTACACATAAGCAAGTCCATAAATTACATGAAATTCTTTTTGCTTTTCCAGTGACCTTTCCTATTTGTGCTGTTTTATTTCTTGTATATAAGGTGCCTAAATGTGTCTGACAGCTGCCAGGGTTTTCCTTTTCTGGAGGTTAATGTCAGAATTATGAATGATCTTCTCTAACTGAAAGACATTAACCAGTGGCGCAGACAGGTAAATTGAATATTCTTGAGGGTAATAGAACAGAATTATTTTCCCTAAAAATGTATCCTTTAGAGATTCAGGGTGCTTTTCAATTTCAACAAAACGTTTCCTGTAAAAATAAAAGCTATATCATGTCATTCAATATGTATTTGCTGTTCAACTGGAGTTTGATTCAAAGCTAATTGAAATCCATGCAAAAATGTTGTCACTCTTGAGTATTTTTCGAAAAAGTACAGGATGCTCACATTGATAAATCTAGATAAATAAATCTATTTTTTTAAAGAAAAATTCTGCTGGATTAGTCATTATGGAGAATTTAGCGTCATTCAAGAAATAGTTTTCTCTAAGGAAAGACACCACTTTATCCAGCTGCTGGCCTGAAGAATGGTGCTTGTGCCCGAAACCTTGTAAAGAACATTTTTTCCAGCTATTCAGTTGACCTAGTAAAAGATATCACATTTACTGAAATAACCTTCCTGGATTAGCAGCTGCTTTTAGCTAAGCAGTGACTGTGACAAGGTTAAACTTTTAGGTTTTGATTAAGAGTAAGGAGAGAATGAGTAATGTGAAGTTGAGACGCTATCCCTTCTCCATGTGGCTGAGAGGAATTCAATCACTGGCAGTCATTCCAGTTTCCCCATACATCCAATCTGGTATGGAAATCAGCTTCCTCACTTAAACATGCACCCTGATTTTAAATAGATAATTTTTGGGGAAAAGTTGTGTGTGTTATACAAGTCGATATGGTATCTTGGAAAAGTTGAACAATAATGTAGGCTGCAGATATGGTCATGAACTGAAATGCCACAATGGCAGGTGCAGGCTAAAGGCCTAACATAAGTCTAAATTATAAATATGTGCATAAGCTTGTATATAATCAATAATAAATGAACAATAGGCATGCATATAGGCAATAAGCAATAGTTTGGGAAAGTAGAAGAAGAATCTGTTAATCAAGCCCACTAGTATTAGATTAGGCTAAGTATGAATAATTATTTTGAAAAGACTTATCCTAAACTGTATAAATGTGGCCAAAGCAGAGAGCTCCAAAAGCCCATTTCAGAATGAAAGTTTGCAGATGTTACAATTAGCCTGGTCAGCAAATTAAAAGGACAGAAACAAACAAAGGTTTCCCAGATGGTGAGGGAGAGATAAAAGTCCTGCCATTCAGAAGCATAAGGGCCCCTCTATATATTATATTTATACTATAATCAACATGTTAATTGCAGCATAAATGGCAAGGGTGCTACATTTGCACTCAAGTAAAGGTACCATAAAAAGGCAAACCAGCAAACTAAAAGTATGTTTTTCATGTGCAATGTGAAACACCATTATGGCTGGTTTGTATGGCACTTTAAATTGAATATGTGGTATGCTGGAGCTGCCCCAAGGCTGGTACTGACAATAAGCTGATGGTTGGCCCTAGCCTCAGGACAGCGCCAGCTCATACTAGGCCATAGGTACCCAGCATTCAGTTTGCCGGTTAGGGTGAGCCTGAACTCATGATCCTGGGCTGCTTCTACACTGGCAAGTAGAAAGAGCATGTTTGGAATCTGATCCCAAAACACACTTCCTGCCATACATATGTGGCATGGCAGAAGGCACAACAGCTGTGAGAAGGCATCAGATCCCACGGGCCTTTAAAGGAATGTTTGCCTGGGGCCTAAGTTCAGCAAAGCCCACAGAGTAACTAGTTTAGTCCAGTTCTCAAAGTCCCAGCAAAACAAAGACATTTTACTAAAACCAATGAGAAAATGTTTATTAAAATAATATATAAATTATTGGGCATACACTGAAAAGAAATGTAGAGGCTTCAGCAAGTTCAAGATGACTTGCTTTCAGTCTGCATGTCACGCTTCTCCCTCCTGAGTCTCCTCAGCTGGTATAGGTGACAGTCTGTGCTGTGCTATGGTGTGGAGGTAGCTAGGCAATGAGGCAAATGTGTATTCTTGTACTTTGGGGTGTAAGCAATAAAAAGTTGTAGTATAGCCCTGTGTCTTCCCTCTTTTATCATAATTTGATTTGGGTGACACTATGAAGAGGGAATGGAGGATCATTGGGAAGTGTAACTGTAGCTTAATTTGGTATAGAAGGGTAGTCATTAAGGGAATTGTAATTGGGTGCATCTACATGAGACAGTTTAGTGCATACCAGACTAATTTGCTATGCAGTGAAGCATCACTGTCTATACATGTTAGGGTGCAGTATATTAATTCACTGCACTGCAGGATAGTTCAATCACATACAAGTGGTATCTGGCAGTGCAGTGAATTATGGTGCTTAAACACACATGTAGATGGTGATGTTGAGATTAGTTTATGTTGGGACTTAGTATATTTAGTTGTATTAATTGCATGTGTAGATGCACCCACTGGGCATGTTTACACATTCATTAATGTGCCTTTGCTACTGTGCATTAAGTTCATTACCTCTAATATGAGAGACTACATAAAGTTGCATTAGCTTATGCTAATGCTTAGTAGAGAAAGTGAACTTTTTTGTGAACTTAATATGAAGTAGACTAGTTCTATTGTACATTAGTACATTAGCATGGTTTTTGTCATGACATACTAATGCACAGTAGAATATGCTACTGTGCATTATGATGTCTTGCGTAGATACACCCACTAACTTTTAATTCTGTGTCTAATCTTTCAAAACAAGTCCTGATCATAGACAGGCTGTAGTCTTCTCTCTCTGAAAGTGGAACAGGCCTGGATTTATGGTAAAAATGAGACATATGTGACAGCCTGGAAATAATCAATCCTTGCAAGAAATTATTTGCCCTTTTTTTTGAGTCAGTCATGTTTAGCACTGTCCAGTTTTCGGTAAACATTTCACCAAAATCTCAGAGATTCAGGTGCGAGACCATGATTAATTTCAAAGCATACCTCAGTATGATTCAAGATATTTAGAGCTAACTTCACTTATTATCATTTAATACATCTGCCATGTTTACCCTCGGAAGATCTTACTGGACTTCATGAAAAAGAATAATTATAATTATTCCATTTAATAGGTTGGAAAAACAGAAACATAATTATTAAGAGCTGGACTGTAACTTTATAGTCTACCCTGTGTTAGCAGCTATACACATATACATTAGCTCAGGAACATATCAAAGACCAAATTGTGACTTAAGAAGAAATGATCCTACCCTTGCTCTCCCATTGCTATGAGGAGGAGAAAGTCCTTTACTCTTTTTACTAGAATAGCTTACTCCAGACAAAGCACCTGTCCAGCATTTTTGTGAGCTAGTAGAGGCAGTTGAGTCAGGGCTATTTACATTTCCCACCTCTTTTCCCAGTACTGACATCAGCAACAAACATCAGGCTGAGCTCCTGCATGCCCCTACAAGCTGAGCAGAGCAGTAGGGTTATTCCATTTTGTAGCATAATAAAGGCTGCTCATTCTAGCCTTAAATGTCTTGCCAAGGTCATAAAGCAAGTAACTGGAAAATATGGGAATATAACTCAGATATTTTATTCATTGATTGATATCTTACCAACTAGCCCACAATGCCCCTCAATTACATTCTACAGTTATTACCTTCTGTACCACTTATGGGATCATTCATACTTTGCAGATAAAAAAAATCAAGATCAATCTAAATATACTTTTATTTGGTTGGAAAGAGATAAATAAATATGATAAGGACCTAATATGAAGTGTAAGATCATGAATTAATTTTTTAGCATATATCAGATATCAAGGTCATGAAGATCTTGTTGTTCTTATAGATGCTGCTACAGATAAATAATACCTGACCTAATATCTCATCAGGGAAAGGTTTCATTAACACACACAAGAAAACAAGTCACTCTGAAGGAAATTCTTATAATTAATTCTACTCTTTGCAAAATCCATCTACTGATTCGCTCACAGAAAAAAGAAAAGACCTAATCTAATAGATTTGCTTCACTAAATAAATAAAAGAGCTTTTGTTTTAACAGGCAGATAAAGTTTAATTTTACAATTCCTTGGGTGTTTATATATGTGCTCTGGGGGGTTGTGGGGGACATGAAGAATGTCTCTTGTATCAGTGTCCCTATGCTGAAAAATGGCAGTGGGAATGCATTAATTACAGCTCATCAAATAAGTTTTAGTTAAAGCACACCCACCATTTTTCAGCACAGGGAGATTGATACATGAGATGCTAGATTCTACTGGAGCATGGTAATTACCATACCCATACTGCAGGATGAAGGGAAAGCAGCACTGAATTAATGCAACATAATATACACATAGTCAAAAACAACAGTCTTTTATTTTTGGCATATTGGTCATGATTCTGAACAACCATCTTTACTTATAATCTTTCATCTATGCAAGTCCCTCAGAACTTTTTAAAATGGAATTCTGTGTTAAACTATATTTAGAAAATTATTTTAGGAGGAGAAACCAGATGTAAAATATCTCTAAACAAGTTTAGGAAAGAAACTTTTTGAGGTTGAAATCCCATGTTTTGTGCTGTTTCTTTTAATCTACAAAGAGTAGAGTGACTCTAAAGAAAGGAAAGACAAAACACAAATGTGAATCCTTCACATGTTACAAATGTCTCATACTGATGACTATTGTGGGCCAGAGCTGTACTACTACCTAGTTGTCCACAGGTGGTGGGCAGTGGAATGGCCTTCAGGGAAGGGTAGCTGTGAAATAAGCAGAAGTAACTCTCATGAATAAGCAGTTGTGGACCAAGCAGTGGCAGCACCACCAGGATGTGGTGAGGACTGCAGATTGTGATGCTTTCCTTCCTGAAAAACCACATATATCCTTTGATGGTGCTATGATATGGCAAGTACAGTTCACCTCTAGAAAAAGTCTGCCCAGCCCCCAGCCATGGCTTGACAAGTCCTCAAGGTGGAACAGGCAGAAGAAGATGTTAGGATCTCAACAGCTGCGAAGGTGGAAGAAGGCTGCAGTGGAATAAGATCCCCAATTGTCTTGGTCTGCTTGCCATTGGAGCAAGATCCTGTTTGTCAAGAGCTGTGTGGAAACTGATGGGCAGCAGCTTCTACATGATAAAAGAGGCTACACACAGGCATTTTCCCTCAAGACCACTGTCATCAGTTCCTGTAAAAAGACACTGACTTTCTACCAGGAAACATCAAGACTAGTTTGAAAAGGATGACTGGGAGATCCAAGAGTTGATTCAAAGCTCAAAGAGTTGATGACAAACCTCATTTGTGAGGAGTTGCAAGTGCAAGGCCTTTTGTGTTTGGCAAAATTACACCAACTCCAAGAAAAAGAAATAGAATCTCCAACAAGCCAAGGCAGAGGTCAAAAGGAGGACTTGCGATAGGAAGAACAAATAATGGGAAGACGAGGGTGAAGAAAAGGCAGAAAAATACTGTTATCATAAAACTAGATCACTGCTCTCCTGATATCCAAGAAGTTTCTATTCCATTCATTGACTTTTATCTAATTTCAGCAGCCTGAATTCTGATTCCAAAGTGAGCCTCAAACGGATTCTTAACAAAATGCACAGTAGGATAGTCAGAACTACCACCAAATACAGGGAGAAGAATAAGGGAAGAAGATTGTTTTGACCTTTAACTGATTGTTGATGAACCTGGAGAATGCATGCTAGCTAGCCACGTCACAGAGTATGAATTAGTCTAGGAGTGGGATCTGGTGGGAATGAAGAAGGTATGGCCCAGATCAAGTCCCCATGAGCTGAGACATCCTTCCTCAGACAGGGGCAGTAAGTCCCCCAAAAGGGCTGTCTTGTATCCTCCCAGTGCCACCACTGCCTGCTCCAAGCATAGCATGGCCTGATCCCCACATTGGGAAGAACCTGTTGCAGCCCTGGCCCCAGCCTGAAGTAGCATCCCACCCTGCTCTGCCCCAGATCTGGGGCACATGCCCTCATGCCCTCCTGGAGTGTGTGGGATTCACCCTCCCATACCCTCACTGCTCTGTTGATGAGCTTCACCTCCTTTCTACACCTCTCCCCAGCTGTGCAGCACTCAGCTCCACTCCCTCCCTCACTATCATGCAGGGAGGGCAGATCAAAGCCCCAGTGATGGAGGAAGTGGGGCACAAGCAGGAGCAGAGGCTGGGATAAATTGGGGGATGGGCACATGAAGCTGGGAAGGAAGCCCTAGATCATGGGTATCCAATCCATCCCTCTACCTTGCTTCCCCCCACTTCTCTAAACCCTACTCCTTAACTCACCTGTACTCTGTGACCTAGTTAGCTGGCAAGTGCTCTTCAGGCTGTTTGCATGGGGTTGCACCCTAGGGGTGGGAAGGTCACACCTTGGGGCAGGATGGGCAGCTGGCTTAGTGCTAGAACTGCCCTCTAGGCCATAAAGTTCAGGGGAAAGAAAGTTTGTCTACACAGAAAAGTGGGTGGGGGAGGGGACACTGAATCCTAGGTTGTTGGAGGACTGCCGCTTGGGTGGCTCATTTGTGAGGAGCAGCACACATTAATGGAAGATGAGCTGGGTAACAGATCAGCCATAAACCTGGCCTGGACTGGCATAACTTTAAACCACCTAAAGTGTGCTTAAAATTAATTTCACGTGTTGATGTGTGGACAATCCAGGGGTTAAGAGCTCCAGCAGCCACCTAAAATTAATGTGTAACAACGCCCTAACACTAATTAACATCTGAGCATCTCAAAGTGCAACATGTACCAAGGCCCTAAGAGGCAGTTTATCTGTAACATGCTGTAGCCACACTAACTCTTCCCTTTGAGCTACTTTCAATACTGGTCATTCAGTATTTTTCCCTCTCCTTAGTTTTATTGATGTTTCCAAACTAGAATGCATCATGATAAGTTCTCCAGTCCTGCCTTCCACTTATAAAACACTGTTTGGGATTTTGAAAACTGGGTTGCAGGTAGAAATACAAGTAATAACTGACTGCATGCTATGGCCTTTCAAAACTCTTAAATTCCCTATACAAAATTCACCATGGTAACGGAGATAAAGCTAAAATTCTTAAGCCAAAATGGTATAGTATTAGACTTTGGGTTCTTGAGCTTTCATTTCCCACCACCTTCTTACTTGGGCTCTTTTATTAGTGAATTACATAAGCAAATATTAGTGAGCTGACATTTATAATTCTCTGTGCTGCTGATTGATTTGAATTTGAGGTTTAAGAACCATATTCTTTTATTGTTAAAAGAAAAAAATGGAGCTGGGACTATGAATAGCTATTCTTTTTATGATTATAGGTTTTTCTGTATTATTTGACTTAACTAGGGAAGTAGAGAAAAATACTGTATTGAACTGTTGTTCCTTTAATGGGCAGAAGAAATTTTTGTGCTTTGAAGTTACTCAGTTCATTGCTATGAAAAAAAAAATTAGTAACATGGAGACTTACCAAACAGTCCATTTTATTTACTCTGTACACAAAAGTTATATTTATCCACAACCACATCAGCGTATAGCTCTTAATACTTCAAAATATATGCTTGTCCTCTTGGACTTGAAGGTTAATCCTTATTTTCTCCAAGTGATTAGCATCAGACTTAAACATATGTGAGGAAATCCTATTGCTACTGTTATAATCACTGGAAATTCCATCTCTCTGATTATTCTTTCGGGAAAAAGGACTAGGATATAACATGTTTAACTAATAACTGTCCCCTCACAACTTCTTAGCTGCAGTTGCTATTGGTGGTTTTATAGGGTGCTTTATATAAGACTCCTCTATAGAGAGTTTCATATCAATAACTTACATTTCATTATTGCCTATGTCATAATGCTATCATTATTACTGATTTCACAGATCAGTAACAGAGAATAAAAAAGCATATTTTATTGAGATGGATAAAAGTCTTACAAAGTTACTAAATGGCTTTCTCTCAATATGTAAAATAGCTGTCTTGAAAATATGGTGACAGGAGGAAAATCACTGTACAATATTGTTTTACTGTTACACTGAATTTCTACTAGACTTCACCTATCTCCCTAAACTTGTGTTTTTTACTTCTGTCTTAATTTTCTCTCCAACACAGATATAACCTATACTTGTAAAAAAAAGTAGGAATAAACAAGATAATCTGGCCATGTCCACATGAGCAGGAATGTCTAGTTTGTGGCACCACAAACTGCATGGAATGAATGTTAAAATATGTGTTGACAAATTTTTTTACCAGGATTTCCCATTCGCAACCCCCTCCCCACCCACAAAACAAAAAGAGTGCAAATCATGCAAGCACTGGCAGAAACAGAGGTCAGGCTTTTGAGATCAATGCTCTGGCTGTTGGCCAGGCCTCCATGCTGCTTGTGTTGTGCTCCTGTTGCTTGAGCATGCCACCGGGCCACCAGTAAAACCAGGAGGAGCTGGGAAAGGACAGTTTGCCCATTGCAGGAAAATGTGTTCCTTCAATGAAGCACATGTCCAGAGGTGTGCACCAAGGCAAGTTATCTCACTGCAAATGCACGCCCCTGCTCATGCAGATGTGGTCTCTGTCTCCAAATGTTTTGGCATGTAATATCATATGATATTATATCACCTATACAAACAGTGAAACTAAAACAAATACTGTATTTATCAAAATCCAAAACAACTTTGGATTTAAGATGAACTCTCAATAATTAGATTCTAGACATGGAAAATTATAACAAATTTAAATATGTTCAAGGCTAGAATCTAATTATTGGGAGTTTGTCTTAAATTCAAAGTATAAAATGTATAAAAGTATACATTTGTTACAATTTTCCATGTCTAGGACCTACTTATTGGCTGATCATCATAGATTCATAGATTCATAGATGTTAGGGTCAGAAGGGACCTCAATAGATTATTGAGCCCAACCCCCTGCATAGGCAGGAAAGAGTGCTGGGTCTAGATGACCCCAGCTAGATGCATATCCAACCTCCTCTTGAAGACCCCCAGGGTAGGGGAAAGCGCCACTCTAACTGTGAAGAAGTTCTTCCTAATGTCCAGTCTAAATCTGCTCTCTGCTAGCTTGTAGCCATTATTTCTTGTAACCCCTGGGGGCGCCTTGGTGAATAAAACCT
>JAGPOW010001338.1:46391896-46403865 GCA_030014935.1 Caiman crocodilus
AGAAGTTCTTCCTAATGTCCAGTCTAAATCTGCTCTCTGCTAGCTTGTAGCCATTATTTCTTGTAACCCCTGGGGGCGCCTTGGTGAATAAAACCTCACTAATTCCCTTCTGTGTCCTCGTGATGAACTTATAGGCAGCCACAAGCTCGCCTCTCAACCTTCTCTTGCGGAGGCTGAAAAGGTCCAAGTTCTCTAGTCTCTCCTCGTAGGGCTTGGCCTGTAAGCCCTTAACCATACGAGTGGCCCTTCTCTGAACCCTCTCCAGGTTATCCGCATCCCTCTTGAAGTGCGGTACCCAGAATTGCATGCAGTATTCCAACTGCAGTCTGACCAGTGCCCGATAGAGGGGAAGTATCACCTCCTTGGATCTATTCATGATAAAGTGCCATTAGTGTTTCTGATGGCTTCGTCACACTACCAGCTCATGTTCATCTTGGAGTCCACTAGGACTCCAATATCCCTTTTCACTTCCATGCCACCCAGCAGGTCATTTCCTAGGCAGTAGGTATTCTGGACATTTTTCCTTCCTAGGTGCAGCACTTTGCATTTCTCCTTGTTGAATTGCATTCTGTTGTTTTGTGCCCACTTGTCCAACCTATCCAGGTCTCCTTGCAGCTATTCCCTGCCTTGCCCTCATAAATTTGTATCCCCTCCTACCCCAGTGCAGTAGGGAAAGCAATGGCGGGGTGGGGGACAGGCAGTAGGGGAGTCAAATGGCCTGAACCTGGCCCTCTACATCTTGTCCCCTGCTACCCATCCCTCCCACGTGGTGCCTCACCCCCTGTCCCCCTTCAGTGCCTGCATTCCCCCAGTACCTGCTCCGCTGCTTGCTCCTCCAGTACCTGCTCCTCACACCTGCTTGCCCTATGACTAAGTCCACCAGCATCTGCCTCCACCACTTAACACCCCTTCCCCTGCTGTGGTGCCTGCTGACCATATCACCTGTTCACCAACGACCTTCAATCTCTTCTTGGCCAGATCTGCCACCCACCCACCCACCCACTTTCTTTAGTCACAGCTCTAGCTCTAGGTCTAGCTCTTGCTCTAGCTTTGGCTCTGGCTCTGGCGCTAACCTGGTGCATAAAGCATATAGTGGCTCTGGCCCCCACCCAGCCAGGCAACAACAATGGCAACTACAGCTACAACTGCAGCTCTGGCTGTAGGAACAGATCACAACAAGAGCCTTAGCTGGGTTCGGTGTTTCAACCACAGCATGGCAGAGTAGAGGGGCAGAGCAGGAACCAGAGTCAGAGCCATGACTGACAGTAAACTGGGGTTGGGGGGCAGAGGGAAGGAAGTGGAGGATAGAGGCTCGAACTCTAACCACAAGCTCGAACTCTGACCACAAGCCTCTAAGGGCCACAGCTGTCATCTGCCTCTGCTCCACCTCTCAGCAGCCTGGTACTCAAATCCAAGAGGAAGGACTTTCTTTTGATAGGAACATCACATAATGATTGGAGGTGAGCAAAACAAATTAAGGTTTGTATGAAAGTACAGCTAGTGTTTCTAGCTCCTAGAATAGGATTAGAAGGTGCTTGGTAGAAATAAGAATTTAGAGAGAGTCATTTGACTATGTAAAGTACAAACTTTAACTTCTGACTTAATGCAGTGGTCTTGATTCAGACCATTTCACATAAGAATGTATGAATTGCATCTCTCCTGTATCTATGTAGAACAGTCGATTTCTGCAGGTTCACCAGTGGACTGGGTGCGTACTTCCTTCTGTGTTGGTGGGAAGGAGAAAGGATACAGTTTTGTTTTGCTGCTGGGGTTCTACAGGCGAGGGAGCTGTAGTTAAGTCCCTGGTCTTATCTCTCACTAATTACTGATTTCCGTGATTGAGGGTCTGTCAAATGACATGAGACTTCCTATTAAATAAAAAATTACAGCAAACTTATTGTACTGCTGCAGCCTCCCAGAGACTTTATGAGTGTGTCTACATGTGACATTATGGCACTGTAGCAATGCACTATGGTGATGTAGCATCCACAGGCACCTACAGGTGAGCAGCAGCTACTTTGCCATAGTGATGCACTTTCCCAGTATAGCGCGCTGCTACAGTGAAGTAGCTGCTAAAAATAACCATATGCTGCACGTACGGTGCAAGATGGGTTGTTACTGTGCCGTCATTTAGTGCTTCCAAAAGTAAGTACTAAATGATGGCACAGTAACCATGTCACCATAGAGACATGTGTAGACATACCTTTTGGCTGGGACTAGCCCTGTGTACATGTGTATGCATGCATATATGTGTGTGAGAGAGAGAGAGAGAAAGAAAGAGAGAGAGAGAGAGAGGGTTGGGGGGTGTATTGGAACCTTGTTGAGATTTTGGCAGTGACAGCTTATGAGAGTACAGAATTCCCAATACACTGTACTGCATAGAGCTATGACTTCCATGTACCATTTGTTCTGAAGTGGTTAATAGAAAGTTTATCTGATTCATTTTTTTCTGGATTCCCTATTTTTGTATTTCCTCCTCTATTTTTCTCAGATGTCTGTGGTCTTAGTGAACAGAAGACATTGGGGAATGAAACCATCTAATGCCTCTCAGTTTTTCTAGTTTCAGGCACTCTGAATCTCCCTTAAATTACCTGCATAGTGTACCCATGCTTTTCTAACTCTTACAGTTGGTGTTTTACTTCAATATTTCTGGAAACCTGATGCTCAGTCTGGAATAAAGACAGTGGCATAATTACATGCATTTGTTAAAGAAAGCCTGTGGATGTGCATAACAGAAAATGGGAAATTATTTTTCTCTCACTTAAGAGAGAACTTTATTCCCATTTGAAAATACTCTGTTTTCAGAAACAAAGTGCCAGGACTTAGCATTTTGGTATTTACACATGAGAAACAATCTTTCAGGATTTGTGTATTTGAATGAAGAATCGTTTTTTTTATAGCTCGTTACTGCAAGTAATGAATCCAAGCAGTATGAGGTGTCTTGTTTATAGCATCTAAGATAGACGCTAATGAATATGCTAAGGTTTATTTTCTATATTTATAGATAATCCATTTTCTAATATATATACGTTTTTATTGACTCACAGGTGATGATCTGTAAACATTTCAGGGGCTGGAGATTGTTTAAAGTATTTACACCAAATGGAGCAATCCTAGATAAATGTTATATTGGATATGGATTGTACTAGATTGGATGTGTTGTACTAAAAATCTGAATGTTATACAAAGTTGGTTGCAGAGGGGTAACGTGAAATTCTAGTGCCTTGGGTGGACTGGGTAGGAGGAAGCATTGGGGAAATGGGGAAACAAGTTCCTTTTACACTACCACAGTTGGGTTGGTGATAGAGGCTGCTATCATTTCAGTGGAAGCTCACTGCACAGGGCCAATTGCTAAGTTGGTGCTGTGGGCTCCCTGGGTGCTCTCATTCTGGCAAACATCCCTCTTTATATGCAACTAAAGCTCACGTCCCATTCTCTCTGCCCCCTCAAGTTACATTGTTAGCTAACTGACATTTTTCAAAGAAAATTGACATTTCCATTTCCATAATAACATTCCATTTTTAAAACAAAATTACTGATGATGACTAGGTCGAATGGTCATAAACTACAAGACCGTTTCAGACTGGACATAGGGAAGAATTTCTTTACTGCCTGAGCCCCAAGGTCTGGAACAGCCTGCCACTAGAGGTGATTCAAGCGCCTACATTGAACACCTTCAAGAGTAAACTAGATGCCTTTGGGCAGGGGGCTGGACTCGATGATCTTCCGAGGTCCCTTCCAGCCCTAATGTCTATGAAATCTATTAAATGAAATTGCAAATAATGGTAAACAAGATTTTTTAAAACCCTGAAAATATTCAGTCTTTGTTTTCTCTGGGAAATTCTATCATTACATTTCAAGTACAAATCTGAAGAAAAAAAAAGAACATTTTTAAATTCCCTCCCTAGAAAATATCTAGCAATTTAGCAACTGTAAATTGCTAATTGTAATATTTAGCAATCTAGTGAATATCTAACCAGTTCTCATGTTTAGACAATGGAATGGAGAGTAACACAAAATAAGGAACGTCTGTTAAGGCAAAAGTACAACTGAGTAGGATCTGGAGCATATTGTAGGTCATTAGCTGAAGTCAAGAATGTCAGTAAGCCAGGAATGTGAGGGGTTAGCAAAAAAGTCATATCTCATTCCGGGTTGCATTATCAGCAGGGATCCTGGCTTTCTCTGTTAAAAAAAATCCAAAATATTCTGATAAAAAATACAAAATTCTATGATTAAAAAACCGCCAAATTTGTTTTTTTTATCATGGAAAATCAGAGCTTCCCTTGCCCCATTCATTCACCAGGATGTGGGCCCAGCTGCAGCTGTTCTCCCTATTGCTTTGTGGTGCTGAACAGCCCTGATATACCAGTGCTCTTCACTCCCAAGCCACAGCCCCCAGGGCTAACTCAGAGATCGGGAGCTTGCCAGGACAAGGCATCACCCTTACCTAGCAGCATAGGCAACTGGTGACTGTTGATAGTGGGGGAGGTGCAATTTAAAGGTTCTGGTGTGTATGAGTGTTTACATGTGCATGGTGCCCCCTGCCTTGCAGACCTGGATTTTTTCCCCCCTTTTGCCTCCAAGCGGCCTCCCTTCCTCACTTTCTGTAAATAAAATATATGAACATTAAACCTGGAGTCAGGGGCCCCTCTGATGCATCACCAATGCCCAGCAAGATGCACAGTGCCAGCCTCAGCAGCTACTATGGGGAGTGCAGCCCACTGTACCTCATGCCTACCAGTCCCTGCCACAGCTTCCTTGCTTACTGGCATTTTTCTCCTCTAAAGAGGAAAATCCATGTTTTTCCACAGGATGTCTCAGTCTAGTGGCTTGCAAACTGGTTCTGTGGTTGGGCCCAGAGAGTGATAGTTGATGAAATCATGTCAATGTAGCACAAAGTGACCAGTGGCATCCCCCAGGGCTCCATACGTAGACTAGTACGCTTTAACATATGTATAAATGATCTGGATTCAGGTATCAGAGGTGGACTGGATAAATTCACTGATGACACTAAACTATGGGGAAGTGCGGTCACACTAGAGGATAGGCTGGCAATTCAGGCTGACCTGGACAAGGTCTCAAGGTGGGTGCATCAAAACCTTATGGCATTCCACACTGAGAAATGCCAGGTGCTTCACCTGAGGAAAAATAAATCCACATCACACCTGTAGGCTCGGCATTGTTACCCTCACTAGCAGCACGACCAGAAGAGACTTGGGGGTCATGACTGACCACAAGATGAACATGAGCCACCAATGCAATACCACAGCTGGCAAAGAAAACAAAGCCTTGACTTACATTTATCGATGCATCTCAAGCAAGACCCAGGGTGTTGTTCTTCCACTGTACTCAGCCTTGGTGAGGCCGCAGCTAGAGTACTGCATTTAGTTTTGAGCTCCGCACTTTAGGAAGGCTGTGGAGCAGCTTGAGAAAGTCCAGAGGATAGTCACATGCATGATCAGAGGACAAGAGAACAGGTCTTATGAGGGAAGGCTGAGAGGCATGGGACTCTTCAGCCTGGAAAAGTGTAGGCTCAGGAGGGACTTGGTGGCAGCCTATAAAGATACAAGTGGTGTGCATCAGAAACTCAGAGAACATCTGTTCACCAGGGCACCCCAAAGGAAGACAAGATCTAACAGTCGCAAACTCTGGGAAGACCATTTAGGCTGGACATAGGAAAAAAATTCTTTACTGTCTGAGTCCCCAGAGCCTGGAATAGACTTTTCCCAGAAGTGAAGCAAGCACTTACATTGGACATCCTTAAGACACACTTGGATGCTCATTTTGCTGGGATCATTTGATTCCAGCAGACTTCCTGCCTCTTGGGCAAGGGGCTAGACCTGATGATCTTGCGAGGTCCCTTCCAGCCCTAATATCTATGAAATTCATAATGTCTATGAAATACATGGCAGGTTGTGGGACTTCGGGAATGGGGCATAACATTCCTTAGACTCCAGTCACATGCCTATATCAATGTCTGCCAGGAGCCTCAATGATAGTTTAAACTGATCCTGACTAGATGCAGTGGGTCACACCAGGGATCTCTTGAAGTCCCATTCAGACTTCCAGAATCAGACTTCCTGTGCTTCTAAGAGCTGATTAGATTTTGTAGCCTGTTTAAACAGGGAATGGTATTTGAGAGTTGTTTGATTTTTTAAAGAGAATGTTTGGCTCTTCAGCACTTCCTTGGCACTCAGTTTTATTTGCTTGAGCCAATGACCCATTCTGACATTATTATGTGAAAGCTTAATTATAAAATTAGCATTTAATCATCTCCTTCACAATATCCTTCGATACAAGTGAACCATGTACTAAAGCTAAGTTTAATTTTTGTCTCTAATTCTGTTTCCTTACCTCTTATTTTGGTATAAAATGATACTAACCTCCTCAAAAGCCACCCCCCAACCAAAAACCTAACACCGCAATGCAACAAAACCTAAATGCAGACCAAGCAAGATGACACCCTAAGTGAGCTTATACCTTCTTAGCTCCTGTGAATAAGTATGCTACCAAGAGCCTTTATGTTTTAAAGGGCTTTTGAAAAGGGTAGAGTGCAACTTTTTTAAGGTATACTCTAACTTATTTCCTCTGAAACTAGCAGGAGTCCAAACTATTCCAACCCAAGGCAAATCAAGTCAGTCCTGAAGCCATTGCAACCACTGGAGCACCTTAGATACTATAAAAATCCTCCTAGGTTAGTTAAGTTGGTTTTCATCATTGGTGATTCTTCAGGCAGAGTGACCTGGTGGCACCCAACTCCTCTTCAGGTATGGATAGCTGTTGGATCACAGGAAGCTCATCCACCCTTTGACAGGTCTTTGTTTAGTACTGCTGTGTGTCCACACACCCTCATCACCAAGGCTAGACCAGGTAGGGGCTCCAGTTTTGTTGCTGACAATCTGACCATGTAACAGGCTATATGGGTTTACATGGTACAAAATAGCAGACCAAGAGAGGCCTGGCCTGACAGGCAAACTAATACAACTAGCACAAAAATGTAGCTGAGACTAGGGCAGAGACGTCCCAGTCATGCCCTTTTTTCTTCTTTGCTAAATTTAAACTGTGATATCTATTTTACAGAATTAGATGATTGTCCCTTTATTAGAGTGATTCTCTATGTTCCATTAGAAACTGGTATTTTGAAAAATGAAGGAGCCTTACATTTCAGGCCATCCAAGATAATTTTAACAAAAAGTTTTTGTGTTCCAGATACTCGTTGAAAACAGAGGAAGGGAAACCTTGGTAAAATTGTCTCCCTTTTTTACCCAACAGGAACAATTCATCTTTCCTCTCAGCTGTACTGCAAGCTTCTCTGCAAAGTCCTCAGCAGATTCTACTTGTGGCCAATTGACATGGACACCAAGAGGACTACTTAAAAAGAAAAGGACTGCTCTCCACTGCAACCTGGATTTCTTGCTGGAGTATGAATTCATACAACCCTTAATCAATTCATAGTTTCATAGTTTTATAGTTGTTAGGGTCAGAAGGGACCTAAGCAGATCATCTAGTTTGACTCCTTGCAATAGGCAGGAAAGGATGCTGGGGTCAAATGACCCTGGCTAGGTGATTGTCTAGCATTCTTTTGAAGATCCCCAGGGTAGGGGCAAGCACCACTTCCCTAGGAAGTTGGTTCCAGCTCCTAGCTGCTCTGACTGTGAAGTAGTGTCTCCTGATGTGTAGCCTGAATCTACTCTCAGTCAACTTCTGGCCGTTATTCCTTGTTACTCCCAGTAGTGCTTGAGGGAGAAGGACCAATGTGGTCCCTATTTTCAAAAAAGGGAGGAAGGAGGACCCAGGAAATTATACCCCTTTTAGTCTTACCTTGGTCCTGGGGAAGCTTTTTTGAGAAAATTATCCAGGTGCACATCTGCGAGGACAAGTGTATGCTTAGGGACACCCAACATGGGTTTATTGCCCTGTGGGTTCAGGCCAACCTTCAGGATCTCAATATTGCACTGTTAGACAGGAAGGTGTTGACATAGTGGCACAAACACAAATGCACAAATCAATTAGGTGCATACACAAGCACACTACCAGCTTAGGCACATACACATCCAAACCAGCCTAGGCACATGCATACCTATCACCAATTCAAGCACATACACTATATACCCCAAAAGTTAGACACAGATCACTATTTCATATATCATGTGCACAATGCCATATATATGTGTGTGTGTGTGTTTGTGTACACACACACACACACACACATATATATGGCACACACACATACATACATACACACACACACATACATACACACACACACTCACCAGTTCATACACATACAACCCACCTACAAATACAGGTAAGTTCCTAATGTGGATGGTACACTGTGTATGCGTGTGCTTGGGGTACCTGGGGTAAGGTTAAGGTAAGAAAGTGGAAGTGTAGGGCGTGAAACTTGGTGGGAGTAAAGTCACCGGGACCGGGATTAGAACTAGTAGACTAGAGGGGCCTGAGCTGAAGAACTGAGGCTCAAGGGTAACTTTAGGTTAATTGATCTTAATTGACTAAAAGGCAATGCCCAAAACTTGCAGAACAGGGAAGTTATGCTAGCACAGAGGCTGGGACTGGATCCAGGGCTATGGGGGAGCTAAAAAGGTAAGTGGGGAGAGGGAAAATGGGACTAAGGGAAAATGTGTGTGTTAAAGAGGGGCTCTGGGTGTGGGGAGCCAGAGGATGGCTTCGGAGAAGCTAGAGAAGTTGCAGGGAGCGGCAGTAGGTGCTGGGAGCTGGAAAAAGGCTCCAGCTGCTGGACAGCCACAAAGATCTGGGAAGCTGCGGGCCGGGGTGGGGGGAGGTGACTACAGAAGGTGCGGGGGAAGCCTGAAAACAGAGAGATGGACAGCAGAAAACCATAGGAAATGTGGCAGGAGAGACTGAAAGGCACCAGGGCAGCAGGAAAGCAGAGAAAAGCAGCAGAAAGTCACAGGGAAAAGGCAGTAGGAGCATGGGGAGAGCAGGAAATCACAGGAAAAGTGGCAGGAAAGACTGAAAGGCAGCAGTGAGCCAGAAGCAGGAGAGGGAGAAATGAAACAGAAGTTAGAGGGGCAAGGAACAGAGATTGGAGCAGGACCAAACCATAGTAAAGCAAAATCCAACTTTGGGGTCCAAATAACAGTTTTATTACACAGACAACACACTACACAGCCTCATGAAGTTATTGGTTCACACACACAAACACCCACACACAAGCACTCACAATGGCAGCAGGAGAAAGAGACTCAGCAGAAGGGCTTGAGTCCAGGTGGGGAAGAAAAGCAGAGTCCAAGTCCTTGGTTGAAGAGGGGGTGAGGGCTGATAGCTGCCTATCCAGGCTGGAAAGGGGTCTTTATCCAGTAGGTGTTGTCCAGAGTGGGGTTGCCGGCAGGGCCTCTGGGTGGATCGGTGGTGTAGCATGATGCTGGTCCAGATGGAGAGGGCATCCCACTGGGTCTGTCTTCACTGCCCCTTTTTATAGGGGTGGACATTTTGTGACCCTGGTGACAGGAGGCATGCCCAGGCAAGGGCCAGTCCCGGGAATACTGAGCATGTGTGCTGCATGTAGGGATGTGCAGTTCTGGGTGTCAGTAATGGTGGGGTACAATGGTAGAGTTGCTGGTTCTGCAGGGTTTTTTGTCTTTGAAATGCTAGGTTCTAGTCTCTGTTCCTGGGTGAGGTCCGTGGTTCCTGGATAAATCAATGCAAGGTGATGGCCCAGTCCTTATAGGCCATTCAGTAGAGGGCTGCTACCATTGTATCTCAGTCATTCCCAGTCATTCTCATTCATCGGGGAACGAATTTACATGGGTACGTGACTCATACAGTTGCAACATGGGATGCCCAGGCAGAGGACAGAAGATGGAGGCTTGACATATAAAATGGAAACTTGACATGACTTTGGTTCATAATATAATAATACAATATACAACAGTAAGAATCAATACAAACTTAATAATAATACAATATAAAATAGTGAATATCCAAAACCAAAACCTTGCTACCAAAATAAAAACAGTTAAAGTATATCCTAAGTCTGAGCTCGCTTATGCTTGTTTATAGGGAAAAGAGAGGGAGAGAAAGTAAAGCCATAAATAATTGGGGAAGGGAAGGGAATGTACATCTATCATATATATATATATATATATATATATATATATTAAAAAAGAAATAATGGCGTTTTTGCTACAGGTTCATTAGAGACAGGTCCTGTCAGACCAACCTCGTGGCCTTGTATAACCAGGTCACAAAATCCTTGGACGCAGGTGTCACAGTGGACGTAGCCTTTCTGGACTTAGCAAGGCCTTTGACACGGTCTCTCACCCCATTCTCATTAAAAAATTGGGAGATTGTGGTGTCGATGCCTACACAGTCAGATGGGTTGCCAATTGGCTGGAGGGTCGCATCCGGAGAGTGGTGGTGTATGTGTCATTTTTTCCCTGGAGGGATGTGGGCAGTGGGGTCCTCCAGGGCTCTGTTCTCGGGCCCACACTGCTGAACATCTTCATCAACCATTTGGACGAGGGAGTGAAAAGTACCTTATTCAAATTTTCAGATGACACTAAGATGTGGTAAACATACTGTAACATACTGTAAACATGAAAATGTTTTGATCAATATAGAAAAAGGGCCTGAGAACCCTCACTTCTTTGTATTTATATTAGAGATTATGTCTTGCCCATACCACAACTGCAAATAAACCTGGTAGAGCTGTGCACTGGCTAGCCACAGACTTTTCCTGACTTGTTCATGGACAATAACTCTTGCCAAGCCTTTGTTACTAAGAACTAACAAAGTCGTTAGAAGCATAGCATCACAGAGTGTACCCTGACAGAGCATCTATAGGTCATTCAAATGAAGGGAACTTGATGTGACCAGAAACTTCATAGGTAAAATACTGACCAAGTCTGCCTTCACAATACTGGTGCCTGCGTGCAGTCATACAACACTGTGGCAGACAGTTAATTTTCTACAGACATTTGTCAGTAAGGTATGCATGAGATATCAGTACACTGGAGTCAAAGGATGTTCATAGAACTGTTATATTATTTTTCCATAATGTTTTTAATTGACTGGCATAGAGGGCAGCATGTTCTCTGAACCTCTGTCCCTATCAAGCTCTATTGGTCTGCATGGAATAAATCTCATAGGCCTTCACTGAGGTCAGGCAAGAATGCAATAGAGAGTTGAGTCTGAGCCCTGTATTCTGGCTTAGGTTGGCTCTGGTCAGATAATAATTTTCTGCCATAGCAGCACTGAAGCTTAATACTAAAATTTCATGTAGGCAAAGAGAATACTACCCATTGATTTTTATGCCTATTTTTAGATAGACAGTTCTTAAGTTGCCTTCCTTATGCAAACTTCCACCTGAATTCCATCATACTGTACCTGAATAATACTTTCCAATATTTATCCTATTCAGCATATCATCAGCACCAAGGAAATCTGTTGCACCGCCGGAGCCTTAATTCCGACAGGCCCCTGGAGCGAGACAAACGGACTCTAGCTTATTTCTTTTTCCTGCGCTAGACTTTGATTTCCCCTTTAATAGGCTGCTAGATAGATCAGATTTCGCGAGATTGCTGAGGCGAGGTGAGAATACTCACACAGTTTGTTGTTAGTAGTTGCTTTATTGCTCCGTGTTACAGCAGTCAGAGATTGATCACCGAAGGAAGGGGGAGGATTCCGGGGGTTTCAGGTTCTGCTTTGGCAGAACTATGGATTTAGAACACTATGGATTTAGCAAACAAGCTTTTGGCAGAGACCCTGTGTCCGACCTCTCAACGATCACAAACCGCGGATCGCGAGACGGAGAGCTCTGCCCGCTTCACCTACGGGTGGGGTTTTATACCTAAAACTAGCCTATGAAATTCTTTGTTTTCATTCTGTTCCTTTTATGGTATGAAACTGGCCTCAGGCGCTACTACAAGGGGTTTGATTTCACTACGGGGGTTTGGCTTGTTAGGTGGTGTCATGGATCACCGCCT
>JAGPOW010001338.1:46403965-46438947 GCA_030014935.1 Caiman crocodilus
AACTGGCCTCAGGCGCTACTACAAGGGGTTTGATTTCACTACGGGGGTTTGGCTTGTTAGGTGGTGTCATGGATCACCGCCTACAATGCAGTCTGCACAAAATCAAGGTGATGGGCACTTTGAAATCCCTGCAATAGATACAGTTAAATAAGATTACGCAAAGCCTTACAATTTCAAGACATTGTAAACTCTCAGGGATGCCTTTACACACCACTGCAGCCAAAGGTCTGGTTCCAGTCCTAGTATAAATCTAGGTGCCTACATGGATACCATTGCCTGAAAATCTGATCACCTAAATCTGGCCAAAGTCTTACCAGAAAATAAAAAGTAAAGCCTTCTAGAGGCTTTCATTTTTTAAAGATTCAAAAACATGTTGAAATATTGACCCCATATACTTCCATTATGCTATGCTTTGGCTAATGTAGTAATTAGAGGTAAACAGAAAGAAATATTCTATGTAGGCCTAGCTGCGTGAATATGTATCCTAAGCTTCCAGGGAATTCAGAAAGATTTTCCCCTGGCTGGCTTTTCTTATCCAGAGAATTTCCTGCAGCTTCCTTTTTGGAGAAACAGCTTTGCCCTTTCTTTCAAAGTCCCTGAATTGCAAATCAAATGCAGCTGTCTTCTACAATTCAAACCTCAGTAGCCTCCAGCTGCCCTTTTTCAGTCTCTTAAACTATGGGACAAAATCCCTTGGGTCCAAGTTTAGTATACTTAACGATATGCTACATCATTGTCTAGTTTGAGGACATTTCCTCCTATTATGGAAACTAGGATACAGAATGTCATTACCAGGCGCATCTTGTTTGGAAGCCTGAAGATCCTATGCTGCCTGCCTGCCTGCACCTGTGGGTGAACCTTAACAATTCTATGTCTGAATGGCAACACTATACAACAGATTAAGTTAGAAGGCAAGGAGCATGAAAATCTGACCTAAACTGCAAATAGACAAGAGTGAAGCAGAATATATACATATGAATTTGAATTTGGGTAGTACACAGTGGGCACATCTACACGTGCATATTAATGTGATACAATAAACTCTGGGCTGCTCCCCTTAGCTTAATGTACTGTGGAAAGGGTGGCTGGAGCACAAGGGTGCTTTAGTGCAGGGCCTGCTGGCAGGTAGCTGTAGCACGTACTACCCTGCTGTGGAATTAATTAGTGTACACACACTGTTTACTGCAAAGCTAATTAGTCTGCTCTGCTATAAACATCTTGTGTAGATGTGCCCAGTGAATTTGAAAAAAATACCACAAGATATTTAACAGTGACCAGCAATCATGAACATGAAGTTTTAACTTTCACTCAGAAGTTGTACTTTGACCACAATGCCCTGTAACACTGTGCTGGGGCATTAATTTAACTACAGAGCACCTTACTGAATCATAATCAATATTTTTTAATAATTCTTATTTTTTTAAGGCAATAGTTCATCAAAATGGACCTGGGACAGTTCTGATTAGCTTGTGGTATCTGTAGAGATCATCATAAAAGTTTAGTTTTCTTCAAAGCAGTTACAATGACAAGAAAGTTTTACAAAGATTAAGACAGTGGGCACATCTACATGAGATTCTTTACTGAGCAGTGAGAGTGTGTGTCTACATGTGTACATGCTTACTGAGCAGCAAACTGCTCTACTTGCAAGTAAATGTGTTACCTGAAAATGCATTGCAAATACAAGTAGCACATTTACTCATGAGCAGTTATAGTGCAGTATTGCATGTGTCAACACTGACCAGGAACAAATTTCCTACTGATCAGCCCTGCCACTAAGGTCCAGCCTCAGCTTAGTCCCAGGGCTGGGAACCTCTCCTGCCCCAGGACTGAGCTGACTCTATGCCAGTCCCAGCCCCAGGCTCTTAAAAGCCTGTGGCCATACCAGATCCCTGGGGCATGTGCAAGCAGTTTGTGGCCAAACCTGGCCACTGCGTCCCCCTGCACAGGCTGCAGGGTAGCTGACACAGCCTGCCCATATCTCTGTGTCACTTCCTGGCAATGCAGTGCTATGCAGCTGCCAGGGCTGTGCCATCCTGCCCTGCAGGGTGCTGCAAGCACCTGCCAGGTCTGCCAACACCCAGGCTCAGCTGCAACTAGCTTGTGGCCCCCACAGCCAGTTCCATCTGACTGCAGGCAACCACAGCAGCTTGCCTGGACCCTGCTTCAACATAATCTCACCAATCTCTCAGATTGCCTATCTGAATCAATGCACAATGAATGAAGTACATATGATGTTATTTATTTATATATGTTCATATATACTTACACACACACACTCTTTTTTATATTACATACATATTTTGCAAATAGTGTGAGAGGTCATCACTTAGTCATTTAACAGCTTCCAACCTATGTACTGAGGGTGCAAATCACCTCTTGGTATAAATATCTTCCAGTGGACTTATACACAGTAGTTTCAAAGATGATTCAGAACAAAATAAAGCACAGATCCACAGGACTTTTCTTTAAGTCACTACATATCTTTGCCTCATTTATTCTACATTTGTCCAACCTTACAGTTATGAAGTTTATGAGGGATAAACTGTCTTCTAAAAAAAAGAAAGAAACATTTAAATCAGGATACCAGGAAGATTATAATACTCATTTTCCTGGACGCTTGGGGTAAATAGAAATGCCCTTATGAAACATATACATAGAGGGACCATGCAGAAAACATACATGTAATCATGTTATTAAAAATGTTATTGCAATGCAAATATGCAAAGGGTACAGTTATGGATATATATTCAACCCTAGTTTATGTTTTACCTTAGTTTATGTTTTCTATCCTTTACTTTAAAATAGTTATATATTATAATGTTCTTTTAAAATATAACTTCTAAAATCTAATCTTATTTTTAAAGACAAATAAAATATTTTTCATGATATTCTCTGAAATCAGTGCAATTTGAGTGGGTTTCGCAGTTAATCCGAGATAAAAATGTCATGCTGATTAATCTAAGAGATCATTAATGTTTGCATGATGGAGTCTGGATCCATGTCCTAGAAATGCAGAATCTAGTTAATCTGAACTGTTGGTGAGAAAATGTGGCTTGGAAAGTGATATAGTCTGAAAGTCTAAGAGCAGTTTTGAGACTCAAAGTCATTAGATATAAAATTATAAAATGAAGATAATCCCCATTATAAACCACCTGTCCTCAAAGGAGGACTGGCCATCTGATTCCTGGCTGGGCAGAGTTGCCTAGACTAGTCCTGAGTCAGGAACCAAAACTCCAGTGTAAATAAGAGGTCAGATACATCCATATGTTTAATGTTTTCTATTGAGTAGTTCCATACACTTTCCTGCTCAGTTCCTAGATGCTTCTGGGTTACCTTTTGAAGGCAACTATCTCATTTACTGTGCAGGAAATAAGAGATGCATGAACCAACCTATTTTGATCATCCTTAGACAAGATACCTGTATTCTTTGGAGTACTGACATCTAAAGTGACTAATCTAGCTCTGATGTAATATATTACCTGCCTAGCCAATAATAATAGAGCTGTTTGGAACTTTTTCAAAAACTTGTTTGTGTGCTAAATATGACAGTTGGTTCAAGCAATTTTTTGTGTGGATACGCATCAGTTTTAACCAAAATACCATTAGTTTCTTTGAAATTCAGGACAATATCTCTAGTCAAAACCAGAGAGAACCCAGGATAGCAAAAGTTTCCGGGTCCCAGTTTCTGCACTGTTTAATTCAGTGAAGAGACCTCAACCAGTCTCTCCCAGATCTTGAGTGAACGCTCTAAACATTTTATTATAGGCTATTCTCTCTCTTTCCACATGTGTATGTTTTCCTATGAGAAGTAAATAACTAAACCTAAAAAATTTCCTTCAAATAAAATGCTTGTTTGATAGCCATCCTCAGTTTGTAGCACAGACAGAAATCACATTCCTGACTTCGACTCCTTGCTCTGATGAATAGAAATACTGCTTCTAGTGCTTTTACAGTAAAAAAGAAATGTATAATACAGCTTTCCATCTGTCTTATGTGCATCCTTGAGGGCATGAGAGATAAAAAAACATAATAAAGTAAATTGTACACTTTGCTAAAATCAAGAGAAAACTGACATGTTTATTTTCTATTTCTTAGAAGATGGCAGTCTCTAATATTATTTCAGAATTTTTTCCTTAGTTTTTGAAGAATTTAGTAAGGGAAAAAAAGAACATATACAAGTTCTGATCTGCTGTACTAGAAAGGCATGAGAATAATGGCTGCATACAGTTGTTTGAATAGTGATGGCAGGTTAATCCCAGAAGGGACGCATACATTTCTTCTAGAAAATGAGTTAGTGTCTTGAACAGAAAATCGTATTTATGCAGTATTTGACTTTTGCGTTGTTTGTCATGTCATCATGTACCTCTGAAGCCTAGTAAAGAACTTATTATCAAATATAAATCTATGAAACAACTTCAGCTGCTTCTTCAAAAATATGTGCTTAAAATGTCCATACAAAATCTGCATATGTGCATCTACCTGAAAATGTATGCTGCAACTGTGTATGCAGGGTCTTTAGTAGTGTTTGACATATGCAACTGTCTTTAAGTATAATGTCCAAGTGTTCTAAACTGCCACTGATATTGAGAGTTAAGGGTATTTAGATCCTGTAAGAAACAGCTCTTTCAGGAATGCTGTAGGAATGCTGAAGATGAACAGTGGACAATAAGCCGGATAAGAGGATAAGAGCCAATAGTGTGCCCTTGTTGTGAAGAAAGTTAACAGCATACTGGCTGCATTACTAGAGGCAATTCCAGCAGATTGAGGGAAGTGATTCTTCTCCTCTATTCTGCACTGGTAAAGTCACACCTGGAGTAATGTGTCCAGTTTCTGGCACCCCAGTACAGAAAGGATGTGGACAAACTGGAGAGAGTCCAGCAGATGGCAAAGAAAATGGTTACTGTGGAACATGACTTGAGGAGAAGCTATGGGAACTTGACTTATTTAGTCTGGAGAAGATATGAGTAAGTGGGGATTTAACAGCAGCCTTCAACTACCTTGTTAGGGTGGCAGTATTTGGATCTTGGGAAGCATTGAATTTGCAGCTGAATACAAGGCTTTAGCCTTTGGCCTAGCAAAGCTGCTAACCACAAAGCAGAATGATATATTATAAGTAACATTGCAATATGCTTAGGTAAGCAGTTTCCTAACAGCGTGGCAGTGTGCAGGATATATATAAGTCATTGTGTAAGAAGAACAAGATGCAGCCCACCAGCTATCGTCAGGAGATAAAGCAGAAGTAAGACCTTGGAGATGAAAAAGGAGTCAGCAAGAAACAGCAAATGACCGGAGGAAGCTGGGTTGATGGTCCTGAGCATGTGCACTTAGCAAAAAGACATGTAAATGAATGAAACGCATAAGTGATTCCATGCTAATGAAGTAAACAGTAAACAGAGGCAGAGCTTGAGATAGGAGAGAATATGGGTGGAACAAAGGAAGGACCAAGGCAGAGTAAATGGCAATGAACATGAACCAAGGCATTATAAATATGGAAAAAAATGAATGTTCAGTACGGCTCCCCAGTTTCTTTGGGAGCTAGTCCGAACCTGTATACATTCTGAATAAAGCTATTGTTGAGCAATGAGTGCTGGTGTTTGCTCCCTACTTTCTCCCTGAGCAACTGGATCCATGAGCAATTGGATCGTCATCCTTCTAGTCTCTGGGCGCCGCATGGAGCCATTGTTTAACATACCAAAAGGCTGGTTACAAAGAGGATGGAGCTCTACTGCTTTCAGTGGTGGCAGATGACAGAACAAGGAATAATGGTCTCAAGTTGCAGAAAGGGAATTTTAGGTTAGATGCGAGGCAAAACTTCTTTCATGAGGCAGGTAGTAAGACACTGGAACAGTTTACCCAGAAAGGCTGTGAAATCTCTATCTTTGGAGATTTTTAAGACCCAGCTAGACAAGGCCTTGACTGGGATGTTATAGTTGGGGATGGTCTTGCTTTGAGCAGGGGACGTGGACTCCTGAGGTCTCTTTCAACCTTATTTTTTTATGATTTTATCATCAAATTACACATGGAGACCTACAACCTATAATGTACCATGATTTAAATCTTGATATCTTTACTTCATTTTTTTCAGTTTAAATTAAGACTTTCCTCAGAAAAACTCCCAATGAAATAGGTAAATGCTAAGTTTCTAAGGATTACTTTTGAACCATTGCCTTATAAGTGTCAGTGCAATGCATGTGTTGCTATTTGCCAGTATGTGAATGTAATTTGAATTCTTCTACATGGCTTCAACTCAAATTTCAACTGACAGCTCTAAATTAGACCTCAGATGGGCTGCTGAATATAATTTTCTGACTTGCCTTGTTGGTCTAAATCAATCTTTCCATAATTTTACAGCAGAATTAAAATCAGCATGGAAAGGAAAAGCCATGTTGGAGGTACTAGAACTTAAAAAAAAAAGATCAGCCTAACATTGATAAAAATAGCATGTATTAATATGAAAGTGTCAAAGCATGTGACTGAATTGCTTTTGAACAAAGTGAAGTTTTTTAAGGTAATTAAGTTAGAGAGAGTGCTAGTTCTCAAACAGTTTTGGTTCTACATTTTCTGGACTCACCACAGTGTAAAAATTTTTATTAAACACATTTCACAAGGTATCAATATATAGCTGGCAGCAACTCCAAAAATGAGTCAAAGGTGCAAGTAGGGACCCAGCTGAAGCAATAACCAGTATTCATTGAATAAATGAAACTCATTAATTTATTATTTCATATAAAGCTAATGCATGCTGGGCTCCATCAAGGTTAATCAATTTATCTCTCTAAACAGACCACAGGGGAATGAAGAATACCAGCTGTTGGAGCTGAAATCTGTTTATTAATGGTGAGTGGACAGAAGTCAAGGGACTTGTAAACAATTTAGATTTTACCCCTATGATAAAAATGACAGAATGACTGACGTTTACTAGTACATTCTTTATGAGCAATTTTAGCAGCTTACCTAACTGGTACAAAACAATGATGATCAGAAATGACTGATTTATAACTTACAAAGTATATTTTGTCATGTTCAAGATCACAATATTACTATTGCCATTGTTAGTATTATTTGAATACCCTATTTTTAGTCATTTATAACTTAGGTAAACTTTCATGATGTGGATTTGAAATTTTCATGCCCAGTGTCTGACTCTCTCTTTTTACTTTTTCATTCAAAATAGTTTGGCTAGTCCTGAGAATGAGGTTAGGGAAAATCGATTTTAAAAAGTTAACCTTGATAAACATTCTGGTAACATGTGGATAAGTCTATTTCCCCAGACTTCTGGTGTAATGATCTAAACATTGGTAGTGGCTTGGCATTTGGGTTGCAGATATGCGTTTCCTATGCTCAACAATACCTTTTCAGATTTGGCCTGGTTATAAAATTTTGAAAAACTATACCTTACATAAGCTCATGAGAAACTATCTGAAGTTTAATAGCTATATCTCAAAGATCCCAAACTTACTGACCATGGGTTCTCACCTCTTGCAGCTTAAAGTACAGACAAGATTGGGCACGCTTCATTTCTGCAGCCTTAATTGGATTTATGTCATCCCCACAAGATAATTGAGCTTGCACCTTGCAATTGAGAGCTGCAACTGGGAAGACATTCTTCCCCCCATAACAGCGCTAGATAATCTCTCTCTAATGTGGTCTCCATGACCCCCTCCTTGCTGGCACTCAGGTTATATAAAGGGGAGTTTTCTGGGACAGGGGGCCTGAAGGAAAACAGTTGGGACTGCCTAAGCAGGAAGACCAAGTGTGGGAATGTTAGACAGAAATAAGGGTAGCAGAAACAGGGAAGCAGTGAAGTGGGAGTAGGGGGCCTGATACTGAATGAGGGGCTGGGGAAACACTAGGACCATCAGGGCAAAAGAACTGGGAATCAGTGGACCAAATGGAAGATGTTTGGAGAAGGGAAATAAAACTGAGAAGGAATTGAGGCACATTGGGAAAATTGAGACTAGCAATAAGACTGGGACAAGGAGTAGGAAGAAAAAAAGGTCAGAATTGTGTTACGATAAGTCCATGGTCTCCACAGCGTTCTCCTTCAATTTTTATCTCTGTTCAAAGCATGGGTAACTGGTGCCTCTTGATTCAGGTGGGGAACTTGACCAGTGACCAGTTAGTTATTGGGGGGATCCCCCCATGGCTGGTTGTGCACACTGACTTGGAAGCAGTGCTCTCTCTAAGCTAGCTCTAAGAAGGAACGCTGCTTGGAAGTGCCAGCAGTGTGCCTGGAAAGGCCAGGAATGTGCCCAGAAGTGCCAGCGGCACTTCTCCTGGCACCCCCACTCCCTGGCCAGTGCTCTCGGGGGGGCATCAGCACTCCCGCCTGTCCCCCCTGCTGCCACCTGAGTGAAGAATGAGGCTGTGAGGGGGTGCACCAGTGGTCTCAGGGGGTGCGCATGCAACCCTGTGCACCCCCTAAGTATTGCCACTGGTTCAAAGCACTACTGCCATTGATTTTATTCACAGATGGGAGGGCTCTCTGTTTCTATAAATGAGACAGTTGTACGTCGAGTCCAGGGCTCAGAAAATGAACAGCACACAGCTAGCTACTTAAAAAAAGTTTGTTTGAAGTGACTTACCAAATAACAGTTTGTAAGAGGTGATCATTTTTGTCAACAATATCTTTAACTAGACCAGCTGCATGGTTGGGATAGATTTAGTCATTGGCAACATGTAGGGGGTACACACAGGTGCATGTGCACCCCCTAAATGCGGCGGTGAACCTGTTACAAAAAGGAGCTGCTGACACTGCCAGCAGCTCCTGTGGGTGGAAGGCACTCATCATCCCTGCTCTGACACTGCTGGTGGCATCTGCAGGCAGTCCGCAATTTGTGCTGGCTCCTGCCAGCAGGTTTGCAGGTGGTTGCCACCTATTGGTTGGTGCTTGCGACCCCCTCCCCCCACTGACAGTGCCATGGCTGCCTGCAGCAGCTCCACACTTACTGCTGTCATGCTCCCGCCAGTGCCACTGCCACCTGCCAGAGCTCACTGTGCACCCCCCCAGCTGCCAGGGGCACGCGATGTTCATTGATTTAGACAAGCTTAAAAATGCATACAGGTCTGTAGCAAGGCACTAAGGTGCCTGCTACATGTAGAGACAGAGTAACTATGCAAGTGCAGGTTGCTAGGGTAACTGGAGGGAGCTAGTGACTCACACCTGCCTGGTCAGCTGACTGGAAGGGTAGGGCCTGGTTCCTATATAAACCACAGGCCAGAGGCCAGGAGGCAGTGCCCTGCTGGCAGCCAAGGGGGAAGGAGCCCTGCTGGAATGAGCCAAAGAAAAGGGGCCACTGCAGGCATGGCCTGAGATTTTGGGATAGCTGAAGCAACTTGGATGTGGCGAGATGAGGTTAGAGCCAGATGGCTTAGATTTTATGTTATAGCCCAGGGGCTTGTGTTTTGTTTTGCTGTTTGTTACTGGTGGCTTGGGAGAGGCTATATGGGGATGAAGGAGGCCTCAGAAGGGGATTCATGGTAGGGTGGGGACCCCAGCACCAGTGAGGGCGCAGCATTCAGGATGCACCAACCCCAGCCCAGAGTGGAGTCAGCATTGAGAAACCCCAGAGAGGGGGCTGTGTTGAGAAGCCTGAGAGGGGACAGCATTGGAGAAGCCCCAGAGAGGGGGGGCAGAATTGAGAAGGCCCAGAGAGGGTGTAGTGCCAGACAGGGCTGTGGAAAGACTGAGAGAGGGAAGGCACAGAGTGAGGCAGGGCCATGGAGGGCCCAGCGAGGATGAGGGGGCCAGATTACAACAAGGCTCGGACAACAATGATGGTACCATCGGTGAAGCATAGGCTGCAGTGCAGGGGAGGAAATGGAGCTGCAGATAGCATCCCCTGGCATTGGAGCAGAAAAAGGGCAGCCTCCCACTAATTAACATCAATTAACAACAAGGCATAGCAGGAGAGAAGGCAGGCGATTAGCCCAGGAACAGGTGTACAAGCCATGTTTAGATCAGTCCAAAGTGGGCAGCTTTTACAAGGTCCAACCTCAGAACTGAAGAAGAATTAACTACATTGCAGTGCTTGTCCTAAGTCTATCCTAACCATGTAGTAGGTTCAATTAAAAGTATCGTTTACAAAAATCCTTGCTTCTTGCAAGAACCACCATGTCACTCCAACGTTACTGGTATCATTATGTAACTGCGTCAGAGAAAAGGAAACAATCCACAATCCAGTTTTCCAGTTCAACTGCCCTAACTAATAAACTGTCCTCTCTCTTCCAGCAAGTCCATCTCAAGCCTTGTTTCAGAACATACTTTTTCAGTTCTGCAACATATAAAGTAGCTGTTCTACATGTAACAGCTACATTCATCTTCAGAGCAGCTGGTCTTATGCAGTAAGTGAGGCAAAGGCAATGTGGAAAGTATATCTTGTGATCATGTAATTAAAGAAAAATAGATTGAATTATGGCTCCCAGACACCCTTATTTTTTGATATTTCCTAACTTCTAATTTCATGACATAGTGGACAAAGTAATTCTCTTAACTTAGTGTTTGGTGTAGAATAATATTAACTATTATTAATAAGCCCAACTGCTGGCTATACAATATAATTTATTACCTGTGGATTATTATAAGGAAGTTCTGATTTGTAAGATTTAGACTACTAATTCTTTAAAATCAAACTCCTTTTTTCGTAGGAAGACTCTATTAATCTACAAATAGACCCTGATACTTTTTATTCTTTAAAATTTATTTTTGAAATAGAATAATTTAGCCTGAATTCCATGAATAAGGAGAGAAGGCAATAAAATAAAAAGGCAAGCAAACCTTTAATACTACCTAACTCTGAAAGTGGGGGAAAGCAAATAATTAGCCATCTTACCATTCAGAACTTGGCCAGTGAGCTTTCTACTCCCCTAACCAAATCATTGATAAAATCATTGATAAAAACTTAAAACAACACCCATATTTTCCTTATATAGTCCAAAAATCATTTTCCATATATAAAATCTAATTATTTAAAGGTTGTCTTAAATTCAGAGTCATCTTGAATTTGGGTAAATATGGTATATATAAAATGAAACAAAAATGAATCCAGTGGCAGTTAAGCTCAAGTTTGACTTTCATATTTAATGTGTCTATATATATATAATATATATAAAAAATATAAATATTACATTATATTATATTAAATTAATATACACTATATATTATACATTATATATATATATATATATATTATTGCTTGAAATTAGACAAAATCTATTTCCTAATGTTCAGTTTAAGCTGTCCCTTCTATGAATGGAATGGTCCAAAACCCATTTCATTGTATTGTGTGCAGAAAAATTATTGATTGCTATTTGGCAAAAATGGTGCGTTAAATAATTCTTCTGTGAATAAAGTCAATTTGGCCCTGTCTACATCTTATGTAACTTCTCTAAAGTCAAACTTGTCTGATTTTAATTTGTTAAACTCTTAATCTAAAAGCTGTTAGAAGTCACTAGGGAAACTTGTATTGGTTTCCTTGGTTGTGTTGCAGGCTACTTATCTGAAAAATATTTTTAAAACTCTTGTATTAAAAATTGGAGTATACATAGGACCTTAAACTGTTTTCTTTTGCTCCCTTTATGATAAGGCATAAGTAGGAGTTGAAACGATCAGCTACTCCCTAGTAAATTCACAAGATCTACTGCTCTAATGCATTAGCATTTCAATCCAGTTTGAAAACATTTTTTATTCTTTGGATTGAAAGCATTAAAAACAGCAGAGTAGTTATCTGAATAAATTACAGCATTAGAATTTGAAATGTATTTATTATTTATTTGTATATAATGCATAAATACATAGTACCCCAAATTTGACTGGAGTCACTGCAAATGAATGAAGCTGAAAAAGAGTCTACATTCTAAAACAGATCCTTTAGAGATCATTTTTCTGCTTTTAGTTAAAAGATTACCTCTGCTATTTTTTTTACACACAAAGTTGTATCCTGCTTTCTTGCATTTGAAATTGGTATGACTAATACAACATAAATGTATAGAAAGCAGAATTTGTTAGGGTAACTATGGAAATAACTATTTACATACTACTGAACATGAACTTTGGTGATATTAAAAAGGTCATTATTACTAGAGACGTACAATATTCCAGACAAAGCTAAAATGCATTACAATTCATGCAAGATGTGCTATTGACTCTCATGTGGATAGCAGTTAATATATTATCAGATGGTTTATCTCCAGCATTTCTAAGTACAGTGTGTTTGGATTTTGTAAGAATGTTTTCCATATGTTCAGAGTACTGAACACCCAGGATCTCATTCAGCCAAACACTAATTCAATGTTTATTTTGTGGATAGTGGCATAACATCAGCCAGGCTACTCACAGCTTTAAAGTTAAGCACATGCTTAATTAGTCGTTGGATTGTTCCAGGGTGATCAGCTTCTTGCATGTTTGCACATTACATGGCAAAATTAAAAAGATGGGGTCAAAACATTCAAAATACGTTACTTGATGAAACTCCAGGGGCAGCTTCTGTTAATGTATTTTCTATTTCATAGTTCTGCAGATTGTTTTAACTATAGCTACAAATATGAATCCATGTGTGGACATATCAAATCAGGTGAAAAACAAACTCAGGTGTGGAAATGACTTCTATTGCAGCTTTGGATGCACTGTCAAGACACTCAAGAAGGTTAGATTTTGTTTTAGGAATCTGAAACAGTGGTACATTTAAATTTAATCACAACAGGATTAAGGAAACCATGCTTTTGATTATTTTTGCCTAGTTTGCTGTGTTTTATGTAATAGATGATAATAGCAAACGAATGGATATTCTAATATGTTTTGCTTCAATCTTGAACTGAATAATATAGTCCCAGGCCCATAGCATATTAGTAAAGCTTCTAATTTCAAGAAAAATGTGTGTTGTGTTATAAGTGATGATGCACTATGCAATACACCCTTCTTTTCAAAATCCTGGATCCATCTGTGTGAGACAGTAAGGGCACACCTACATGAATAATTAACACACCTTAATTTTATTCACACACATCTACATGTATGCATATGTCGAGAGCAAATTGTGCCCAACAACTCTCCCAACCCTGGGGAGATCAGAAGATTGAGTCAGCTATTAGATAAATGTGTCAAAGTCCTTCTTAAGTGCCTGGTCTATATAGATGCTGCAGAGCTGGCCTGAACTAATGTGCTTCCTCTTCCAGTAAACATATTTTTTTGGGGAATGTCTAGCAGCAACTTATGTGCACTGAACTTCTCTATTTTTATGGGTTTAGATTAGCTTCCAAATACTTATATCAATAAAAGTATAATGTTTTTACCTGGCTAAAAGAAATATACACAGTGGATTGACCCTTTTAATCCATGCTGAGGTAAAATATTAACTAATAGGGACAGAAGAATAGCTAAATTACACCATCTTAAACTACCTGATGTTCATCTCTCATTCTGGTCTCCTGTCTGGTTTCAGAGCATGCAATAAAACTAGATTAAGGCCATTTCAATATTCATGTATAAACTCCAAATTTCACTTTGTAAAATAATAAGTAATAAGGAGATGTGTAATATCATATGTAACTTATATTAACTCCATGGGTTGGTACTTACAAAGTTCAGTGCCAAATGAATTCTTAAATAGTACTCTGCACAGCACAAAAGTGGTCAACATATCTATTTAATCTGAAAAGGGCCTGCTTTCAAACTGCAGTGATATTTCAAGAATTATTAGAATATGTTGTATCTGCGGGGCCTTAAACATCTTACCTCGGGCTTCCTTGCTCCGAGGGTTTGCAGATATCCGGCTTGCTGTTGCAGGTAGCCTTTGGGGAGGTCTTTCCTCGTGCTGTGGTCTGCCCCTTTCTCTCCTGCCATGACTTTGATCTTCCAGAGGGTGGGGCTTCGTGTAGCGTGATTACCTTCTTCAGCTACCTGCGGTTTAGGTCTTCTGCGAGGCTCCTCCTCCCCTTCACTTCGCCCTTTCCCTGCCCAGCAGATCTTGGGTATTTCTGTTGGTGCTCCCTCAGGCACACCACTAATGAGCTCACCCCTTGCTCAATCCCCCTATTGCCATGCCTCAGCCCCTTCAGACCTGGGGTAACTCAACTGAAACAAAACTCTCACGAACTTAACTACGGCCCACTGCCTAATGCGATGCCGGGGCCCCACCCCTGTAAAACTCCCTGACAGGGTCTGTAGCCCCACCGCCCCTCTGCTTCTCAATTGGGTCACTGCCAATGACTCGGTATACTAGCCCTCTCTTCCCGGGCCAGCTACCCACCACTCTTTGCCCTGTGTCTCCCAATGCAACCCTCCCTCCGGGTTCTCCCTAGCATGGAACCTTCTCTCTGGGTCTATACTGTCTTGCTGTCCTCTCTCCAGGTCTTCCCCGGACAGCAGCCCTCTCTCTGGGTCTTCCTCAGGCTGCTGATCCCTCTGCACTGCCACAGTTCTCACCCCACTCTTCCCCAGCTCACCTGCTTCAGCCTAGCAGTCCTCTGGTGTCTGTTCATCCCTGGGCTCTCTTACTCCTCTGTGGTGCATGCTGGCATTCAGCTCCGGCATTCCGTGCCTCCAGCTACCTCCGCCGGCCCGGCCTCCTCCCAGCAGCCACGTGCATGCCCCGCTCCTTGCCGCGGTTGGCTGTTTTAACCTCGTTGGCCGGTAATCAGAGCTGACGTCACCCGCCGTCCGCAGGAGATTTGAGGAGTCGTCCTCACCAGCGGTGAGTAATTTATTTTTTTCCTTTTCTTTTTCCTCTGCTCTGCCCTCCGTCTCTGTCTCTGGGGATCCTTCCGTGAGCTCGGGAGATTCCTCAGCCTTTCTCCACCTGTGACATACGTCACTGCTTGAATTACATTAATAAAACTACATATGGTGTTATTTTTATTTCCATATAATTCCTATGTAGAAACATCCAGTGATTTTTTTTTTTTTTTTTCAGATTTGGAGAACGTTGAATGAAGATCTGCCATTGTTGTACGTCCATGTCCGCAGCATTAATTCTGATCATCTGATATGGCTCTAATATTGAAGAAGCTATACACAAAAATCTAGTGTTAATAGAGCAAAACAGTCTACACCTAGCAGCTGCTTGAAAATTAGGTCTGAAACAGAAAGATAGTTTTATGACATGCAATCACAATCTATTTTCAACATATAAAGCATTGAATCAAACCTTTCCTCTTTGTGAGGTACCAGTCCCTGTTGGAGTTAAACTGTGAAATTTTAGTTCTAAATAATGACCTAAACTACAAGACCTGCTGGAAATACTAATTCTGTCCTCTTTCAAAGTCTGTTGTTGCAAGAGGGTAACTTTAATAATTTGCTGATTACATTAAATAGCTTAAATCTTAGTAACATAGATTCAGTACTTTAATGGACTGACTTGTCCCTTTACAGCATGACTTTGAATTAGCACACAATGAAACTCCAGTGTTCCTACATTTGGCAATGCAGCACTTTAGAAGAGTTTTGTCATCCTCATGGTACTACAAATATATGCATATTGCTCCCATGATAGCCATGAGACTGCTTTCTCAGCATTTCTGCCATATCACAGAAGTAGTTTCTTGTTGGTTCCTTGGCAGTCTTCTCATAGAATGGGACTCTGACAGTAATGAAATCTCTTGAGTAAGACTTATACACAGCTGAATAATAGTTGGAGGTAAAGTAACTATGGTTGAATAGATGTATCTCTAAACCCCCTAGACAGCTTTGAAAAATCTAATTTGATGACCATTGCAGCAAATGATAGTAACTGCTTATAGCACTATGTAGCACACACAAGTTTTATAGTCGTGTGATATCTATCCTTATATCTTACAAATGTCTGACATTTGGAAAGTGCTGAAAACCTGTCCTCAATCCCTGTTAAAAGAATTTCAGGTTGGGTAATCAAAAAGTCCAGGAACTCAAATCAGTACTATATTCACTTTTAAAGTCTTGATCAACATGTCTGAGGAAGACTTAAGACCCTGGAATCTGTGATTCTGCCTTTCAATTAATTAGTATTTAACAGTAATAGGTCTGTCAATAAAAAGGAATGTAATACAAAAATCCTGGTGGTCAAATTTTGTGAGTTGAGTAGTCTCTGCAGGTTCTAACTGGAGTTAAGGATATAATAAAATACCTAAGTACTGTACTTCCCTTATATAAACTACAAACTTCTCACAAAAAATTCCACTGCAAAAATTTCACAAAGGTGTAGACTTCCCTGTGCCATATAAGCTGTAAACAGGTGTAAGGAAAAGTATGTGGGAAATAGATCTTTTCGGCTTTGCATATAAGCATAATAATTAAAAATGTCGGTAAACTACATTTGACTAGGTAAGAATTCATGAATCCAAAACAACCACTAACTGTGGTTATGGCAATGATTTATTGTAAAATGATAATTTTTTTCTATAATTTTCTCTGCCCACCACAAAAATCAAGAACCGGGCCTCAAATAAATGTTGGGTTCTTATCTACATTTTGGTTTTGGAGTTTAAGATCATAAATTGTCATTTTTATATATTTAAGTTTAAAAACTTCATAAATTGAAGTTTTTCTCTGAGACCATAAACTAGACACCTCATTTAAAAATAATGTAAACCAAGATTCTTATTAGAATATGAAATATAAGCAGCTGGAGTTTCAAGAAAAACATCCAGTAAGGATACTTGTAGTAGTAGTAATAATAATAATAATAATAATTAAGAATGCTGCTATCTTGTGGCTGAAGACTGGATATTTTCAGTCAAAGACCTTTTACTATGGTCTATTACTAGGTCTTTGCCTTTGGTCTGCAATCTCCCTCATTGGTTTTACCATCAAAGATAGATATACAGTAATCACCTTTTCATCCAAACTTTCAAGAGTCCAGGATACCTATTGTTGATTGTACATAACATGGAATAAATATTAGTGGTGTTTTATGGTCACTGTAGAATGCACTGCTCTTTTAAAGTTCTGTTTTTAGTTCCTGTGTCAAAGTCTTGGATTTTTGTTTTTATTTTATTTTCTGTTAGTTCAGCAGGATGGAATAAACTCCTCCTACCCATTTGGTTTCTGTGGTTTAATATTTACTAGCTAGTGAGTCACTACTCCTTGATTTGGGAGTAATGTACCTGGGATTCCCAGGTCGTCCCTCATCCAAGTACTAGCTCAGCCAGAGCTAAAATCAAAATAAACTGGGTACATTCACTCCAGCATGGCTTTGAGGCATACTGGGTATGCCTACATATTCATTATTGTGCCATAATAATCTCCTATTAAGTTTAGTACCTGTAATAACACAAAGGTATAGCAAAAATATAATAATACAGAATAATACTACTGGTATAGCAAGTAATGAAGATTGCCCTGCAATACTAATACTCTAAAAACAGATTAAAATAAATTCGTTTTCTGCTCTAGTTCTTGCGGTAGTTTATTTTGGGAGGAAGGGAGCGGGGTTGCTTTGTGATGGGGACAGAGAAGAGGCAATAAAGTTGAAGTAAAACCACTGCCACAAAATAAACAACTTCTGTAAGAAAATGGGCCATCTGGTTTTAGATAATATAAGACTAGGGCACAACATTTAAGGATGTATAAGTAGTGATACAATTTAGTTAGATGGTCACCAACCTATTCTGGCCCACAGGCAACTATACTGAGCAAAAAATGTGCTGTGGGCAACACCATACTTGGCTCTTCTTGTCACCTCAATTTTAAAACTTTTTAATTTCCTGTGGCTGGAAGCAATATCCAAGGGTCTTGCAGGCAACATGTACCCATGAATTAAGGGATGGAGACCACTCATTTAGAATATATCATTAGAAAAATAAATACATTGCTGGGAGACGCAGCAAACATGGAGAAAAATCTCATAAAATGTCTTTACCTATTTCTAGGAAATGTTACTGTTACTTTACAGAAGCTGTTTTGGATTTAAAAGAGACTTTCTCTGTCACACATGTGCATGCACATTTCAGGTTTTTTTCAAAACCTACTCGACAAAAACAGTGGTATGTGCCAGCTGGGTGTGGTTTTCCTCTTTCCCTATTTTGCTACTATTCTACTTAGTAAACAATGACAGTGGAAAAGTATAGATTGATAAAAATAGGTAATATTCCCCTATAAACATTATTATGAGCAACAATTCTGTTTGTTTTGGAAAAGTAGAAAACCACAGCCAATGTATTTTAGGTTAGAGATCTTCAGGTACCAGATGAGTTGTTATTCATTTCCCCAAAAATTCTCAATATCCCAACATGTACTAAATGGATGCAGAATTCTGTTTACCGTGGAGCTATTTTGAATTGAAAAGAAGCAGATTTTGGAAGGCAACTGGCTAGTGGTAGGAAAATAGCACAAACACAGAATAAAATCTTTGACAGTCTGCTGGTAGTATAAGAGTGATATTATAGCCATGATGGTCCACAAATCATGTGGGAGGCCAGGATTTATTAGAGTGATATTTTTAATTGGACCAATTATATTGTCTTTAGCTGTTGAAATTAAGCAGCTTTTGATTTCTGAACCTGAAGCAACTGTGATCTATTTCTATAATTCAAGGGGCAAGGATTTCTTAAAGTGTAAGTAGCTGGACCTACGCAGTTGGTACAATAAAAGATATCACCTGGAGAAATCCTTGCCTTCTGCATTATAAAACTAAATGTAATTGCTCAGGTTGAGAAATCAGGAGTTGCTATATTTCAATAGACAAAGAAAATAGATAGGAATAAAAAGAGAGGTTTTCATCTTTGTTTTAATGGAGAGTATTTGGTAGCCCCAGTGCATAGTAATGACAGATTCATATACAGGCATCTTCATGCTCTGTAGGAGTTTCATTTATGCTAGGCCACAGTTATGCTAAACTATAGTTAAGGTAAGATACAACAAAGCACTTTGGGAATAACAGACTTCACTGAATGCTGGATGACCTGAGAAAAGATGCAGTGAGTGAAAATGCAAATTCAAAATAAGAAACAGTAGGTGAACAAGTTGGGAAATTAAAAGTTAGAACTCTCCACTAGAGATAACAAGAAGCAAGCTGTTCTTTGCAGAGGTAAATTGAAGATACTCAAATTTAGTAGAGTGACCTAGACAATCCCAAACTCATCAGGGAGTGAACTCTAGATACCCAAACTTGGAAGGGGTAGCTGCAGTTGGCAAAGGATGACCTGCAGGTGTCTGGACTTGCCCAAGAGGCAAGTGAAGAGGGTTATCTTGACATAGAGAGAAATAAGAGTTGGCATAGATCTGGAACTTCTAGGCTATAAATACAGAGGTTGCAAGCTGTTGGCTAGAGAATGATACTTTGAAATTTGCTTTTAGAAGTTGGGTTGTAGGAAGAATAAATATTGCATTAGAACAATGGTCCAGGGAAATGGCAAGGGTTAATTAGATTCTAAAGTTTGAGGTGAAGATTCACATTCTCAGTATTTAGTCATCCAAGTGTCTGATGTTAGCAGACAGGCACATACATCCTGGGAAACTGAAAACATGAATAGCAAAACAACCACTGTGTTCCTTGAAAACACATAACAAGATAAGAACATGCAGAATTAGCATCAGGTCACAATGACCAGCTGTGAACCCTGGGATCCCATATTTTGGTGGAAAGACAAAATTAGGAGACAGGGAATGACCAGATTAAGATGTATGCATCTGACATGTTTAAAGAAATAAAACATTAGGATTAGGCTGACAGGGCAGGATATGGACAGCATGATGATCACAGGAAAACCAATCAATGGTACCTGGAAATGAAGAGTCATCAGGAAAAACAGAATATATAAGGAGAAATCTTCAGGGCAGCAATTAGGCATTGACCACAAATCTCCAATCTGCTGATGTCCTGATTCAAGAAAGAACCATGATGTGGTCTTGCATACTGGCCAGACATACTGTATCCTTGTGAAATCCTAGGACTGGTAAATAAATGGGACTGTGTAGTCATTTTGCTTACATCAGTCTTATCTGCTATCACTGTGTCAATAAAATTTGCCTATTATCAAACAGAAGGGATTGTTTGGTCTCATTCAGAAAGGTTTTGCTCACCCAGAATAAGGTATCGGGACTGGTTTGTAAATCCAGTGCCAACACAAACCTTGCCCTTTTGTAGCAACTTAGGGGCCATCTATCCATGTGATGCATTGCTTATCATTGTCTGGGCACTTTTGCTAAACCAGGCTGATTACTTTGCAGACCCACTAGCTGCTGTCCTAAAAGACAATAAACTTATTTTAGCTTTTGCCACCGAACACAAATTCAAGCCATTCTTTCTGTGTTACACCTGAGCTCTAGAAAGCTGGTTGCAGAAAACCCACACATCCTGAGCATTAAGTATGACAGGAGGCAGGAGGCTGGTTGGGAACCCTCCCAACCCCCAAACACTTCGGAACAGCATGTTCCATACAGATAGCACTTCAGTGCTCTATATATGATTTATAACAGGCTTAGGAATGTTGAGCAATTTTATGCTGGGAACAGACATTGCATTTGTCCCTGGATAGGTTGCCTGTCTTTATCTCAAAACAAAAATATCCCACAATTGGCATGCACACACACCACTCTTCTAATCAGAGTTTAGTGCATGGCTGAATGAAGTGCTGTTTTTCTGTCATTGATTCAATGATTCATCCTGGGATAACTGTAGATATGTGCTTTGTTAATATTTATCTGGGAAACTTTGTAAAGATTTATTCCAGGATGGGAGGCATGGACATTGCACTTGGTTCTGGGTTAAAAAGTTTTGTCCTGGAAAAAAAGTCATGTCTGCAGCCAAACACATCAAAATCTTCAGCAGAAGAAGAAAATAGCTTCTAGCTTCTTTGTCCCTAGCACAATTGCACACAATAAGGGCAATTAAAGTTAAGTTCTAAGAGAAAGGCAGGACTGTATATCAAAGCTCACAGGAATGGTCTGAAACAGGCTGGAAGGGTTATGTTATTTTGCATTTCCCTCCCTTGATTATGATTACTGCTTATTAATATTATCCCTCAAAGAAATCTTTTGCTGTTTGAGCCTGTATTGTGTTTTTGCTGAACCATTCAATTATTGATAAATTTCAGTGCAAAAGATTTTTATATCATTTAGATAAGTTTCTGTTCAAGTTTTGGTGCCTACCTGAAAATGACAGATATTGAATAAACAATCCATCTCTGAGATGTACAGTATATAATGCAATGAAATCATTTGTTTTCCCCAACCATCTTTGCATTATACTAATTATTAATGAGAAAATACATTTCTATTGAGCATCCATGAAAACCACGCAACTTTGAAAACTCACATATTCCAGTTCATAATACAATGTTTCTTAACATTTCCTCATTCATTTTACAACTCATTGTCTCTGATACATTTAGAAGGTTTTTCAAATTCACCTAACATTCTACTTGATATTTACTAAGTTCTGATTTTTTTGGAAATTGTAGGGAGAGCACAGTGATGGAAATTAACATTAAAATAGTCTTTATAGTTCAACATTGACAAAGGGATATCAGAGAGACATGCCAAGATGCAGGATTAGACAGATGGATATAGTCAAGGAGTGGAAATGTAGATGTGAATTATTGTGACAGTGCAAATCACAATTAAAAGAACAGAATATTTTGTCTCAGAAGTAGATTTTTACAAGCATTATGATTAATTTGAAGTTACACAGTAGATTTAACCTTGGAATAAAAAGCTCTGAAAAGCTAGCTAGAAGTCAAACCAGTGGGCAATTTTCCTTTTGATCTTTCCTCCCCTGAGTCCCAAAGCAGATTTAAACTTAGCCTTCATAGAATTCACAAAGCAGTGGCTCATGTAAGATTCCAAATTGTAAAAGTTTGCCAAAATCCTGAAATACACTTAAGAAATTTGAGTGAACAAAAAGTGGGGTGATGATGGGGAAACAGCAAAACCATGATACCACCACAACATGATAATTTTCCATATTTTCATAGGAATGAAACTATAAAATTAATGCCTTAAGTGCAGAATGTCAAAATCTATAAATACTTAAAACTGTGCACAATATGAAAAGGAAGCTGTATCAGATTACAATATGTTCAGGTTGATTTGAATTTAAAAGGATGGGGAGAGGTAATGTTAAAGAAATGATCTCTTATAGCCTCCCTTTCCCTGTTTCATCTGAAAATTTAAAATTAAATGGATGTAGCAGCTTCAGGGTATAAGATACTCCAAGTGTCAAGTGGAATTGAAAAGAAATTAAGATGATGAACAAAACAGAAGCTCCAAACAAGATTGATGCCATTTGCGTGAATGGTCACTGATTGACAATGAAACAGACACCTTTTATGCCTGTTTTATTTTTCTGGCACTAGACTGAAGCACACTCTCAGCACTGACTCCCCAGTGGAAGCCTAGAGTACTTAAATGTATACTTCTGCTGCAAAGTCAGTTCATTTTACTAAAAAAGGGTTTTCTTTCATATAGGATAAAAATGTTTTCATTGATATTTTATTATATATCTCAGACATGCATGACACCCTGATTAAATTTAATTTTAGATCAGAGCTGAAGCAAGGGTGGGAAGGGGGGAGTTTGGGGTCTGCCCTGGGCACTGAAGAGAAGGGGCACCTACAGGTGCTGCCCCCGGTGGGGTGGGGGGTGGGGTGGAGCTGCGAGCAGCTCATTTGGGGGTGGGGGAGCACAGGGACAGAGGAAGTGAGACTCCTGCCACTGCATATATTCCTGGGCAAGCATGGGGGGGGGGGGGCATGTGGCCCCTGGATCTGTGCACAGGGCATGAGCGGGCTGCCATTGTGGGCTTTGTCCCAGGCACCATATTTACTTGCTATGGCACTGTTTAAGATTGATGCTTAATATGAATGTACTGTATATTGGTGTAGTAGAATAATGTGAATGCTGCTTTTAAGTTGTTATATCAGTGTAGCAAGCTGTTCACTTATTTATTTTTATGTAATTCAAGGGTTCTTATGAGCACCCTTTCCCAAGAAGTCAGAAAAATCGATGCATTAACCTTTAAAACTGAAGTAGGGAAGCATTCTTCCTAATTTACAGATCAGGAGTGGGACTTGATCTGATTAAATGAAAGTTATGATTGTCATCTACAGCAAATCCAGGGATAGAATTAATTTTTTTTTGGTTTACAATCATATAACCACAAAGCCATCTTTTATCTGTGATACTTTGGTTTTGTGAAAATGAAACTTTTACTATAAAGTTATTAATAAAAAGCTAAGGGAATTATATATGTGAACTAACCATATTATTTAATTATAATGAGCATGCCAGGATTTCATCTTCCATGACTTCAATTATTATGACTCTCTGCTTGTTGGTGATCCCTGAGCACTGATGCCCTGATGACAGCATCTTGGCTTGTCCCTGCGTGCTGTGCCTGCTGTGTGTGAAACATCCTCTGCCTGCTGTGTCATTTCCTTCCAGGCCTTGCAGAAGATTCCCCTAGTGATCTTGCAGGTGTTGTGGACTATACTTGAAGAGAGGATGAAGCATAGCAAATAATCCTCAGCCATATTGAGGTGTATGATCAGACACATCTCCTGCATATGTCAAGATGGCTGAAGGCTCAATGGCTGCACATATCTGCTGAGGCAGTGGTAAAAGTGCTCCTGCATAGTCCAGGTGCTGCATGTAGGGCTTCATGAGCCAGGGAAGAAGGTGCTAGGTTGAGTCCCAAGTGATGAGCAATGGGAAATTGGCTCTGTGTACCTCCATGCTTGGGCCTCAAGGGCATATTGTCCATTCTCCAACAACTGGGGAAGGGTGAAGTTGTGGAAGACCCTGGCATTGTGGGCAGTGTCTCCATAACTGGTGAACATATGGGTGAAGCAGCCACAGTGGTTGACAAAACCCTGCTGTAAGGTATACGAAACTCTTGAGCTAGGGGCAGGCAGAGGACAGGGATGTGTGTGCTACTGATGTCCCCATGCAGTTGGGGAAGCTGAATTGGTGTCACACCAGGATATGGGCAACTGGGCCTGGGGCCACCTAGGGATGGAGGCACTGATGAGGGTCAAGAGGGGAGAGAAGAACCCGAAGGAGAAACCAGGTCAGGGGGTTGAGAGGTTAAATCAGACAGTGGATTCTGACACCTCACTAAGCACTGGAGGAGTAGATAGAGAATGAGGTTATAAAACAAGCTGAACCAGGAAGCCAGAAGACCAGTTAGAAAGTGAAATCTAGGAGCAAGCTGGCAGGGGAATTTGTGGATCAAGTAGACCCTTGTTATCTAGACACTTCCTGTTTCATTTCAGGGGGTTATATGGGGGAAGTGGAGGGTCATTGTTAGGTGAAGTCCAGCTGAAGGCTTCAGGCTTGCTTTGGTGATCAGGTATAGGATGCAAAGCTGAGCTGAGTGGCCATTCTGACCAGGTTGAGGTTAAAGGTCATGGCCTGGTGGCTGGTGGAAGCCAGGGATGACTGTAATTGGGTTATCAATACAGCTGATTCAGTTTCCTGTCACATCTTGGATGACACAGCTCCTTAACCTCCACTCCAGCTATGGACTTGCCCATTCTGAACTGTTTGGTCATGAAGTGGAGGCTGTTGTGGGTGGTGAGCTTCTATGTGGTGATGGTGATGCATTTCTCTGGATTCAGGGGTAGCCTCCTCAGTGTCCTCCTGCTTAATGTTGTGGGACAGTGGGAGCTGAGGTCTATGATGGCCTGGCATATGGAGAAGTTCTTCAGCCACTTTTTGTCTTCCCTTGTACACAGGATGATAAGCTCCCACCAGTGCTGTGGGCCCCTAAAGATGGTCATGGGGTCAGAGCCATGCCCACAAAATGTCCCTTAGACTGTGGCAAAATGCATGCAGTGTATGAAGAAGGAGGGGGTGCAGTTAGTATAGGGGGCTGAACTAAAAAAGTTTCAGGCTGCCTTGAAATGGAAAGTTCAGTTTTACTGTGAAAAAAGAAAAAAGTATTCAGTTTCTTATTCTATTCAAAATGAAATCTTAGAACCCTAGAAAATTAGGGTTGGAAGGGGCCTCGGGAGGTCATCTAGTCCAACTCTCTGCTCAAAGCAGCACTATTCCCAGCTATATCATCCCATTCAAGACTTTATTTACCCCGTCTTAAAAACCTCTAAGGATGGAGATGGTACAACCTTTATGGGTAGCCCGCTCCAGTACCTTATTATTACCCTTCTAGTGAGAAAGTTCTTCCTAATATCTAATCTAAACTTTCCTTGCTGTGACTTGATTTGAGACCATTGATCCTTGTTCTTTTCTTTTGCTACTGTTGGCTGTTTATCTTCTCCCCAAGCTGCTGTATGGTTTGGTAGATGATCTTGCCTGTGGAGGATGAGAGAAAAAAAAAAGCATTGAGTACCTCAGACTTGTCCACATCATCTGTCACCAAGTTTCTTGCCACATTCAGTAAGGGAGCCACACTTTCCCTGATCTTCCTTTTGTTGCTCACACACTTTTAGAAACTAGGGCTATGTGAAGCTCTGGGTGCTGATTCAATTCGGAGAAGAGGTGGCTCAATTCAATTCAAGGGCTGAATCTCCAAATATAAATCAAATCAGGAGACTACTAAAAAGGTCTGAACTGATTCAAAGCTCTCTGAATCGATTCGGAAAAGATTGGAGACCTTTGGCTATTCAGGCAGTCCCTGCTCACTGCCACAGGGAGATGGACCCGGACTCCATGCTGGTAAGTAGGGGGTGGGGGGAGGAGTGACTGGAGGAGGGGATAATGACCATGGGGGGACCCTCACCAGGCCCCATCCTCTGCCTACTCCCCAAGCGCCTGAGTGCCCCTGACCCTCGCCCACTGTCCCAGCCTCCCCATGCATGGCTGCCTCACTTGACCCTAGCTGCCAGCTCTTAAAAAAAGCCCCAACCCCATTCACTGGCTGCTGCCAAGTGGGGGGAGAGTGATCCACACTGCCCCCCACTGCCCTGCGCTGCTTGCCCCCAGCCCCTGTCTGCTCTCCCAGTGCCTGTCCCTTCATGGCTACCCCACTGGGCCCCAGATCCCAGTTCTTTTGAAAAAAGAAGCTCCACACTCACTGGCTTCTCCAGTGGCCATTGAGGCTTCTGGGGGCTCATGGCAGAGCTCTCCAGGGAGTGTGGGGCAGTGTGGGGCAGTTTGGATTGGCTCCCTATCTGGAAGCAGCCTGTGAGTCATGACCAGGTGGGCAGCCATGGGGGGGGCTGGAACAGTGGGCGGGGGTTGGGGGGGTCATAACAGGGACCCCCACACAGCATGGAGCAACAGGGGCAGCAGGGATCACCTCCCTGCCTGGCAGTATCTGGTGAGTGGGGACTTTTTTTTTTCCTTTAAAGAACCAGAAGCTGGAGCTGGGAGAGTGGGCAGGAGCTGGGGCCTGTCCAGTTTGAAGATTTGGCTGATTTGGCAGAAACTGAATCTCCAGAACAGATTTGGGGCAGTGATTCGAATCACTGAATCGAATCACTGTCCCCTGAATCGTCCAAATCTGAATCCAAAGTGAATACTAGCCACTTCACACAGGCCTAGTAGAAACCCTTATTACTCTTCAAGTGCCTTGCTATCTGCAACTCCAATTGCATTTTGGCCTTCCCGATTCCATCCCTGCATGCCTGAACAATACTCTTATACTCCTTCCTAGCTGTTTGTCCAAGTTTCCACTTCTCGTAAGCTTCCTCTTTGTGTTTTAACTCACTGAAGAGTTTCTTGCTAAGTCCAGCTGGTCTTCTACCATACTTGCTAGTCTTTCTACTCATTGGGATGGCCCATTTCTGTGCCCTCAGTAACATTTCTTTAAAGTATAATCAGCTCTTCTGGACCTCCTTCCTCCTTAGAGTGGCCTCCTAGGAGATCCTCTTGCCCATCAGTTCTCTAAGGGAGTCAACGTCTGCTTTTCTGAAGTTCAGGGTCCTTACTGTTTCTCTCTTTCCTTCCTTTCCTCAGGAACTGAACTCAGTCATCTCATAGTTGCTGCTGCCAAACTTGCCATCCACTTCTAAATTCCCCACCAATTCTTCCCTGCTTGTGAGAAGCAGGTCAAGAACACAGCCCCAAGTTGGCCTTTCTGACATTTGGACCAGAATGTTGTCCCCAACACTCTCCAAAATTTCCCTGGATTAACTGTGTACTACTGTATTGCCCTCCCAGCAGATGTCAGGGTGACTGAAGTCCCCTATGAGAACCAGGGCCTATGATATGGAAACTTGCACTCTCTGTTTGAAAGCCACTTCATTCTCTTGATCTGGTGGTCTATAGCAGATACCCACCATGACATTCCTATTATTACTCTCTCCTTTGACCTTAACCCAGACACTTTCAACAGGTCTATTTCCAGTTTCCTACTGTACCTCTGAGCAATCATACAGGTCTTTTACTTAAAAAGTAACTCTTACACCTTGTCTCCTCTGTCTGTCCTTCCTGAACAATTTATGCCTATCCATGACAGTGCTCCAGTCATGAGAGCTATCCCGCCAATCATATCATAGCTCTGTGACTATGCAAGGACTTTCAATTCTTCCTGGCTGTTTCCCAGGCTCTGTGCATTCATAAGCAGACATCTGGGGTAACTAATTGAATGCCCTACTTTTTCAGGAATTAAATGAAAAAGCCTCCCCGATTGCTCCTTCCTGTTAGTGCTTCTTCCAGGTCACCCTCTTCCTCAGGTACCTCAAGCTTTGGTCTCCATCCCTTGGTGAACCTAGCTTAAAGCCTGTCTCACTAGGTAACTAGCTCTCCATCTTCTTAGAACAACATCCTGTGGTCAAAGAAGTCAAACCCCTGATGGCTTCTTTTGGGTTTTGTTTTAGCTCTTTCTTACCTTTTTTTTAAATTAAGGTCAATCTTGAAACAGAAGTGCCATATTGAAAAGTTTAAATAGTTTCTCAGAATTGAGGAAAGGTGCTTTTGGGGGCGGGGCGTGGGGACAGTGTGTGTTTCTTTTGCAGATACAACAGACAGATGGAGCAGAGGAAAGCTTCTCTTCCCCATGCAGGCTCTAGCAGAGGGCAGAAAAGCACCTTCTTTCTGAAGCAGGTGGTGCTGCACCAGCAATGTTACTATGTTGTTAAGGTAAAGGACAGCTGATGTTGTTAAGCTTGTGTGCTCCTGCTGAAATTCACTTGAGTCTCAAGGTTAAGCTGGGGAGTTGTACTGAGGATGTTCTTTATTCAGTTGGTGTAAAGCATTCTTAGTTCATTGATACTATGGCTTTGACAATTAGATTATTGATGTCCTGTTTTGATTATTAACCTCATTCATATGTTGACTGTCTTGTTAATAATAAACTGTGTAAATAGTAAGACTGTATGTCCTCCAGTGTGTGGGGAAACCACAGGAGAGCACTCCACAGAAAGATGGCCCCAGCCTTAGGGGCTGGAGGTTGACCGAGGCTATTTGACACCCCAGGACCCTGAATCCAGCTGTGCCCATGGGTAGCACCTTGGCTAGGGTTACATATATATTCTCAATGTCTCAGATTGTCCAAGGAATCCAGCCAGTGACTGAATGAAAACTGAAGAGGGATGGCAATGGAGCTTTCACAAAACCATATAAAAATGATCACATTCCCTATTGATTTTCATTATAATACCTTCATCTTGCATTTCACAACATAATAGTGTCAAGGTAAAAACACTTGCATAGCATACTAATATCCTTTTCAACTACCTGTCAGAATCAATATGGTTTGAATTTTAATTAAAAAAAAACCCTTCTACACTTTAAAAGAATCTATCACCATGTTTAATTGAGGTAGGTTTTCCATTTTACTCATTAGTTTTTCTTCTTAGCTTGGGTTGGCTCTCTACAGATAGAAATATATGTTGCCAAATAAAGCAGATAAGCTCTGTTAGGAAACATTCTGGTATTGGGGAAAACAGACATTGCCCATATCTGTTTCATTGGGGAAAACAGACATTGCCCATTATCTCAGAGGATCAGGTCTCTGCTGCTCCCACAGCTTCAAGGGCCTGATCCTGTGGGACACCCCTTGGGGCATGCCTCTGCAAATAGAAAACCCCCAGGTTTCCCTATTTGTAGAGGTGTACCCTATAAATTGGTCACCAGGTGCACTTCTGCAAGTGGGGAAACCTGATTGGGGTCACTGGGGAGTGCAGGAAGCTCCAGGCTGCCCGCAATCCCACCTTAAAAAAAAAAAGACATCTGCAAAATAGCAACACAAAGTTATACCTTTGGTCACAGCCATAAATTAGGGCATTTGTGGCACAACACAGGGCATGGACATCTTTGTGCTACCATAACATTTTTTATGGTGGCACAAAGGCAACATCTGTTTGCAGCCTTAGATTCCTGGACCTTCCACACATGGGTCTCTCCTCTGTCAATATAGAAAGAGGCTCTATGTCTTAGTAACACATGCCATGTACAGTGGAAAGTACTTCATGGTTTGGGACTGATGCTAGAGTAGATTGGTGGACTGAAGTATTAGATATCTCCCCCCATAATTATAGTATATTTTGTGGAACCATTTCCTCAGAAAGAGTTGTGGCTGTGGGAAGACCAAATGATGTTGTTGTACAAGGAAGTCATTTCTTCTAGAGTTATGTGGTAAAAATAGAATCTTTTGTAAACTGTAAAAGCTCAACACCTCCATTCCTCCCTTAAAAAAATCAGAGTTTAATTCTCTAGAATCACAAGAACTGTATGGATTTGGATGTATCAGTCCACATCTGCATTGTCCATCTGTGCTATACAATGTACGCTTATTTAATTGTTTCTCAGATGAGGTATCATGGTACCAGGTCTGTATCAAGCTACAGACCTGGTAAGTGTTCTTGGGTTATGGCAATTATGTAACAGACCAGCTTCATCCACATCTTTTACATGCCTTGTAATCATCTAACTAGAGTAACAAACAGTCGAAGCTGTAGCTATAGGAAACGTAACATATAATAAATTGTAGATTCAACCCTGTAACTTTATTGATTTTTCATTAACTTGCAGTAACTAATGAAGTTTTAGAATATGGGGGTAGGAGGGTTGGTTGGATTTTTCCCACAAGGAATATCAATTTTTAAACTTAGTTTTATTGCTCTTTATGGGACTTTTTTCCCCCATGGCTGCATGGGTAGATGGGAAAGACTCTTATGAATTATGGTTACAAGATGAAACTCTATGAGAAATAGCATGTAAGAGAAAACAAACTCTCTTTATGATGAGTATTTTAAAGGATGGTCTGAATAATCAATCAATCTGGCTTCAAAGACACTAGTCATTTTTTTTACAGGCTAATCATAGGACTAAGATTTGCCTGATGAGAATTCTTTACTATCTGACTTATAGGACAAAGTATTTTTTTATAATTTTTAATTGGATTATTTAATGTCATTTTAATTCAGAGCAGATGACTTTAGGTCCTTTTATTGCTGTTTTATATCCCTCTAACCCTCTCTCAACCCAAAAAAATGCCCCTGTTAGTAAAAGTAAAATTACATCTTGCATTAAACTATTCTATATGTACAGAAGTTTATTATATTGAAATTATATAATTAGGGTAATTAAGTGTTATGATTTCACAGTGCATTCACAGATGTGGTTCATAAAAAAGGGAAATGCTACAATGACTCCACATAACTTATTTAATTAACAACCATGCTTTTTTTTTTTCAAATCGGTGTTACTTTACATACAATATGAATATTTTCCTGTATTGAATACAAATAAATTGCCAGTAGGTACAGAAATGCCAGGAATAGCTCCCTGACAGATAACTCTGAATGAAGAATAATATTTCAAAAGAACTTGTCTAGACTGTTAAAAAAATAGTAAAATAGGGAATTCAGCCCCCTTAACAGGTGGAACAAATGATTTAGTGGGTGCTAACTCAGCAAAACCCACACTCAAGTGTGGAAATGCACTACATTGATACTTCAGACAAAGCTGATGGCAATAACTCCATTGCTTGTACAGTAAAACTAATTATCAAACTGAATTTTTTTTTTTGGTTCAAGCCCAACCAGTTCTCCCCTTGGAAGATTTTTTTTTCAGTTTTGCAATTAAACCAAAAACAAATCTATAATTCATTCAGCTCTAATTTATGTTTTCCAAAACATCAGGCATTTCCTATTCCATCATAAAATATCTAAGTAGCACTTAGACATTTAAGTATAATCATATTCTGTACTGCTTCATTTCCTGAAAAAAACATTAATGCAAAAGGGGTGTGTCCTCCTCCTTGTTACTTCCTAAAGATAAGAGAACAGCATGGTATAAAAGCAGATGCTTTAACAGCTTTTCAGGTTTTTTGGGCTTGGTGGAACAGGATCATATTTAGATGCCAAAGTACCACTTAGGTGTTTAATAGATGCACTAAGCTCTAGGCCTGAGTATATTGTTTTAAATTATTGGATGCCTAAAGCAGTGCTCCTCTAAGTAAATCAATAAATAGCTATTAAATATAACCAAGTGTATCTCACAATGAGATGGCCAGAATTTCTGTATTCTGGCATAACCTGATTACTTCAATTCCCAAAACTGTTTTTTACTTCTGTAATGACCTAGAAACCAGTAAGCAACCATCAGTCCTTCTGGATCATGGTCTATGCATAAAAGGTCACCAAGACCTTCAATGTGCATTTCTAGGCAGGAGTATGGAGGAGGAAAGGCTACCTAGACCTTCCATCTTCCCTTTATATCATTGAGACAGAATCCAAAGGCCAAACCAAGTCCAGACTTTTGGTGCCTCAATGGTTGTAGTTATATGCAACTCTGTGAAATCAAACCCTGGTCTCCCATGTGGCAGGCATGGATTCTATCACAAAATGACAGCAGCAGGTAGATTTATAAAAAGGAATGATGTTTTGCTGCAAAGCAAAAATGTGTGGCTAACTTATGACAAATCTTCATTGTCTAATGGAATCACAACATAAAAGAAGGGGCCCCCTATACAATATGTGGGAAGAGATAGCGATTCAAGAATGAGAACAATGAAAGTAAGTATTCTGAATGAGAACCCAACTGAGATTGCCAATAGGAACTACTGAAAGGGGTAAGCCTTTAATCTCTCCTACTTCTGTGACTTAGGCACCTTGCTCTGAATATCAGGAGGGTATTCCCTACCTCTCTCCCTTCCTCCCTCCCTCTCTCCACAGTCTCCTTTTAGTTCCTGAACATGCTTAGAAGGGGCTCAGAATGTAACCCTTCCTAGCAATAGCCCTAGCTGAAACTCTTGGCCCTTTATCCTCCACCCTACATTTGAACAGTCTTATATGGTAGGCCTACCTAAAACTCTCAACCCTTTCACTTTTCTGTTGGTTGACTTAGACTCATAGCCCAACTATCACTTATCAGTCTGCACATTTTAAAGTTTTTTTCCTAAATTGTTTTATATGGTATGGGCCAACTTGAGCTTAAAATCAAGAGAAAGTAGTTGCATATACATGTGTGCTTTACTGTGGAACCTAATTAGCTCTACTGTAAAGCATAATCATCTACATATGTGCCAGTATTAAGGTGCAGTAAACTCTGGGACAGTACTATCTTAGAGCAAAGTAACTGCATTGAAATGCTTGCATAGATGGTGACAGGCAGTGGCCGGGGCATGAGGGTATTAAAGTGTGGGGGCTGCCTACTGCCTAGCCACATGGCTCTGCACTCTCAGAACCCTAATGCCCCAGGCAGTCCTGATGCCACTCAGTGCCACCCAGAGCTCTGCCCTGGCTCAAATTTCTGCTGTCCTTGGTGTGTTGTTCTCAAAAGACCAAGGAGTTAAGCTTACAAAATGATAAAGCTTAATTATTCAGAAAGCAGTACCTTGCCTACAGTTCTGCTCTTCTGTCCTGCAATTCCCTAGCAAATGTAACAACTTATACATAACACTCTTAAAGATATCCACACATCATGAGGTTCTTTCCAGCCCCTAATATCTATGAATCTTCCTTAACATGTAACATTTTCCCATGTAACATTAGCATTGGAAGTTCAGTTCAACCCATAGTTAAAGCACATTTTAACAGGTCTCTATTAGTCTTTGTGTTGAATTTTTAGCTCTGAGGCCATGTGTAGACGAAATGAGGGGTGTGTGTGCACAACACTTTAAAGCAGGTTAAATGCTTTTGCATTGCTTTAACGGTGTTGGTGTTTGCATGCCTTGGTGGCATATTTCACATCAATTCCAGCTGCTGTAGGAAATTCGGCAATATAATGACTTGGGGTGCAGCAAACTAAAACGCCAAGGAGGAGTTTTAGTTTGCTGCCCCTATAGCCATGGAGCAAAGCACCAGGCTCCATGTAGCTCTGCAGCAAGCCCTTCAGGCAGCTGAGCAGCAAACTGGGAAGGCAGGTTCTGCCCAAGAAAAGTGGTGAGCCAGATTTTTTTTTTTCACCCTGGAGCCTGTCTGCCTGATACGTGTGGGTGCCTGGTGCTTCCCTTCATGGATGCGGTGGCCCACAGGAGTGCCCAAGCCGGGTGCCTATGGGTGGGTGTCACCTGGGGGAGGGGGCAGCCACTGCCACAAAGGGAAGCACCAGCCCTCCCCCAGCCCAGGGACCATTCCGCCCACCGGAAACTCGTCCTCCCCTCTCTGCTGCCAGAGAGGCAGGTAAATCAGGTGTGTGCATGACACGGGGGTTTAATTGGCCCTAGATTGAAGCGGAGATTTTAAAAACCCACCACTTCAATTTAGGGTCCCTGTTTTATCTACACATACCATAAGTGATCTTTTCAGTTTCTCTTCACTCTCAGTTCTCATTGGTTCAGTTCTTGTTTGGTTTCCTTATTCAGATGTTTCTACTTTTGTGTCATTCTCAATCTCCTTGATCATTTCTTGTTGCTTTGATGTCAGCTCTGTTACCTTTGGTGGATCTCACAATGCTGCTTCTTTTCTCCCTTTTATGAGCTGCAATTGTTGTCTGTTCCTTATTAATATCTGCCCTTCTCGTATGAACACTTTATAGGATATGGAAGCTACTTGATGAGAAACCAGTGCCTTTTGTTTTCACTTTCATCCATCTGAAATAAACACCACATCTTTGTTGTACAGGTATGGTATCTCCAGGGAACCCCTGTCATAGTACCATTTTTGTTTGAATTTCTCAATTTTTAAAACTGTTTTCACGTCTTACCTTTCATTCTGATGAGCATCATCCACAACATCTGGCAGCCTGGTTTTGACTCTCCTGTTAAACAGCACTTCTGCCAGGGACAATCCATGTTTCATGGGTGTTGCTCTGTAATTTAAGAGTGACAGGTAAACATCAGTGTGTGAATCTGTAGCTTTTTTCAACAGTTCCTTCATTATGTGCACTCCATTTTCCACCAGACCATTGGATTGTGGGTATTTAGGACTTGGAGTGTTGTGACGGAATCCATTTTGTTTGAAAATTCTTTAAACTCAAGACAGTTGAATTGAGGTCCATTGTCTGTTCTTATAATTTGTGGATTCCCATGTCTAGCAAAAGTCAGTTTGATGTGAGTTATAACATTGTTTGCTGTTGTGCTCTCAAGCAGTGCAATTTCAGGCTCATGAGAATAATAATCCTTCACTAATACATAATTTTTTCCTGCGTGCGTGGATAAGTTGAACTATGGGCTCCTCCATAGCCACCATGGGCCTGTTTCTTTGTGCTGATCTTTCTTTACAGCATCTTTTAAGTCATTATTTATGTTGGGTCAATATAATGTACCCCTTGCTCTCATTTTGCATTTTTCAGTGCCTGGATGCCCTTCATGTATTCTGTTTAACATGTTTTTCTTTAGCACTATTGGAACAACAAGTCATGGGCCAATGAACAAATGCCATCTGGTACTAACAGCTCTTCCTTGGACTAGTTGTGGGGCTAGGTCTATGTTTTCCAGGCCAACCAGCACAAATAGCTGTTATCATTTTTTTCAACGAGCAGTAGCTTCTGCAGTCAGTGCCCACATTTGATCTGTGACAGGAATCACTCTTTTAATGATGTAGCAGCCTCTAAAAATGGACCCACCTGAATAGAAGGGGAAGAGCTGCCTGGCAGAGAGACTGAGATTGTCCCAGAGGGGACCCTGTAGGCTCTGAGGGCAAGTGAAGCTGTTTGGAGGGCAGCCCTGTTGGAAGTGGGAGGGGTGATGTAACCTCAGACAGCTTTGAAAGAGAGCCGTTAG